>OY728133.1:1077881382-1079131382 GCA_963277665.1 Viscum album | reverse complement strand
TTGAACCAGAAAGGGTCTTTTGAAGAGCTTTCTACCTATGGTAAGGCTTCTAGGATGAATATAGGGATGTGTAGAGATAAAATGGGAAGTTTTTTGTTGAGCCAATGGCCTGAGAGGTGTGGGTAAAGGGGGTAGAGGTGGGGGGCCTTTATAAGAGGGGGGCGGGGCACTCTTGGAATGTCATGAAATATTACTTTATTATAAAATGATTTTCGGATTTTAAAGGTCCCACAATGATATATTTCAAGTATAAGGTGATAAGGGTTCGAAATCCACCCATAAAATTGGTTTTAGACATGTGTAAGTCTTATATTTTACCTTATCTTTTCATTTTATTTAAATCGTTCATTAATGAGGTAATCACTACATCATCATGGTGTCATAAATAAATTAATTTATCTAATGTCTGAAAGTAATAAAAAAATATCATGATTTAAGGAATATTTCTAGATTTCTAATGACTATTTATAGTCTAAGAGATCATTTATTTAGACAAAATTAAAATTGTTTTACTTAGGTGTTACATACTTTTGTTATATTTTCCTTTCATTAAACATAATATGATAAAAGGTCACTATCACACAAAAGTGATTCCATGGGGTCCCTAAGTAGGAAAAAGGAATCCCATGTTCGGCCATGAAACCACCAATATCATTAGGACACTTTTTGGGATCATTTTTTATTTTTATTATATTATTTTATTACCCTTAACTACCAGATTACTAATTAATCATGTTAATTAAAGATAATTGTCATAGTTACTATTCATAACGTCCAAAAACAAAAGAGTATTAATTAAAAAATTTAGACCTTATGATTCCAAATATGGAGTCCATTTTACCATATTCTAAACACATAAATTTCAGTAATTAATTTTAAAATTATTCCCGCTGTCAAAACCAAAAAGCGTGTTTTTAAAAAAACAATAACTATCAAAAGATTGACACATGTTTATGTCTGGTTTAAATGTGAAATTATGTCCAATGACCAACATAGTGTTAAATGGTAAAAATATATTTTAAATATACTTTAAAACCACTCAAATTAATAATTTATCACAATTAATTATTTCGATTAAACAAGATGTTTTTAATTAAAATTTAGTAATTTCCACTAATAATCAAAATATAAAAGTTATCAAAAAAGTACCAAAATTTCACCCTAATATAATTTTGATATTTTGAAACCAAAAATGAATTCAATTTTCAAAGATAAAATTTATAATATTTCAAAAAGTGTGTATTACTATTCATAACGGCTACTTTGATTGGTCGTAGTGTGTTAGAATCTCGAAGTTGCGTATAATGAAAGCTATTGCATTATTCAAAGAGAAACGTATCGTGGAAGCTTGGGGTGTTACATTATCCCTTCCTTCAAATAAGTTCATCCTTGAAATTTCTAGAAATTAACTGTATAAAAAGAATCAGGTGGTTCTTCATCATAAGTTCCTCGGGTTCCCACGTTTCCTCTTCCATCTTATGGTTCCTCCATAGAACTTTTACCAGAAGAGTCGTATGTTTTCTCAGCACTTATTCTCTCATATCAAGAATCCTGATAGGCTCTTCGCAATAAGAAAGATCGGCTTCCAGTTCTAATTACTTATAGGTGAGTACCTGCGTTGGGCCAGGCATGTATTTTCTCAACAGTGAAATGTGGAACACATCGTGAACTTTGGAGTGACTTGGTGGCATTGCCAAATGGTAAGATACAACCCCAATTCGTTCTAGAATTTCAAATGGTCCGATGTACCTGGGACTCAATTTTCCCTTCTTACCGAAATGTATAACACCCTTATATGGAGACACCTTCAAGAAAATATGATCTCCTACCTGAAATTCCAAATCCTTCCTTAATTTATCGGCACAGATCTCCTGCCTACTTTGAGCTGATTTGATGTGGGTTTGGATTACCTTCACCTTTTCCATCATTTCCTCCACAAGTTCTGGGCCTATGGGTTTTCTTTCACCAACATCATCCCAATAGGCTGGTGTGCGACATATCTTTCTATATAACGCTTCATATGGTGTCATCCAAATACTTGAATGGAAGCTATTGTTATAGGAAAATTATACCAGAGGTAAATATTGATCCCACATACCCTGAAAGTCATGTGAGAAAGACCTCAACATGTCTTCTAAGGTTTTAATAGTCTATTCTGATTTTCCATCAGTTTGAGGGTGGTAGGAAGTGCTCAAACGAAGTTCTATATCCCGAGCTTTCTAAAGACTTTTCTAGAATCTTGATGTGAAATGGGATCATGATCAGAAACAATCGATAAGGGTACACCATGGAGTCTTAAAACTTCGTTAATATACAGTCTTGCTAAATGTTCAAGTGGTAAATCTTCTCTTATAGTAAGAAAATGTGCTGACTTGGTAATACGATCAACAATGACCCATATTGCATCATTCTTTCTTGGAGTCTTTGGTAGTCCCATGACAAAGTCCATCGTAATATTATCCCATTTTCACTTAGGTATTGGAAGAGGTTTCCTAACTCCTCCAGGAAGTTTCCTCCCAGCTTTCACTTGTTGACAAACCATGCATCTTGACACAAAATCATCAATCTCCCCCTTCATGTTGTCCCACAAAAAATGTTCCTTCAAATATATATACATCTTAGGGATATCAGAGTGTATAGAGAAATTGGAAATATGATAATCATCCAATAATTACCTTTTTAGACCAGCTATATCGGGAACACAAACTCTCTTCCCAAATTTCAAAAATTCATCATCATTCACAAAGTCACTCAATCTCCCATCATTCACATCTTTAATCTTCTTTTAAAACCCCTCATCATCAGCTTGAGAACTTTTTATCCTTTCTAATAAAGATTTTTTTTCAACAATTTGAAAAATTATTGATGATCCGCCTTCCATGGTTATTCCCATATCCATCTTTACTAGATCCATGAGAGTAGGATCCCTTTCAACTCTCATCTTATTAAAAACACTGTGATCCTTTCTAATCAAACCATCTTCCACCTTATTTTCTTTCCTGAAGTGGTAGTTTATAGAGTAATCATAATACTTGAGTAGTTAAAGCCATATCTGTTGCCTCATGTTGAGTTCTTTCTATGAGAAAATATACTTCAAACTCTTATGATCGGTATATATCTCACATTTTTAACCATAGCGATAATTTCTCCATATCTTCAATGTAAATATTACAGATGCTAACTCAAGAAGATGAGTAGGATAGGTTTTCTCATTAATTTTTAGCTGTCGTGATGCATAGGCTATAACCCTATCATTCTGCATAAGGACACAACCAAGTCCTTTTTTTGAAGCATCACTATAAATAACAAACCAATCATTCCCCAATGGTAGATTCAATATAGGAGCATTGAATAATCTTCATTTTAGTTCAACAAAAAAATATTCACATTCTTTTTCCAATCAAATTTAACCCCTTTACGTGTCAGCTTCGTTAATGGGTTAGCCAATCGGGCAAAATTCTGGACAAAACGTGGATAATAACCTGCTAAACCAATAAAACTGTGTACCTCAGTTATACTCATCGGTGCTAGCCATTCATGGATTGCTCTTGTCATAGAAGGATCAATATAGATTCCATCCTTAGAGACAATATGGACAAGAAAAGAAATCTCATGAAGCCAGAATTTACACTTGATAAACATCCCATATAATTTCTATCTTCTAAGAGTCTTTACAATAATGCGCAAGTGATTTTCATGATATTCAAAGATTTTGGAGTATACCAAGATATAACCAATAAATACCACTACGATGTCATCAAGATATTACTTGAAAACTCTATTCATTAGATTAATGAAGACAGAGGGTTCATTGGTCAATCCAAAAGGCATTACTGTAAACTCGTAATGCCCGTACTTGGTTCAAAATGTCGTCTTCAGAATGTCTTCGTTATTCACAAACAACTAATGATATCTAGATCGATGGTCAATTTTTGAAAAGTATTGAGCTCCATGCAGCTGTTCGAATAAATCATCAATGCAAGGTAGAGGATACTTGTTCTTTATTGTTATAGCATTGATCTCCCTGTAGTCAATACACAACCTTATAGATCCATCTTTCTTCTTAACAAAAAGAACAATATCTCCCCACGGAGAAACACTAGGGAAAATAAATCTTTTATAACTCAATTCCTCTAGTTGTTTCTTTAGATACACTAATTTCACAATGTCCATTCTATATGGGGTCTTCGATATGGACCTTGAACCAGTCATTACGTCAATAGAAAACTCAAATTCTCATTTGGGAGGATGCCCAGGTAAATCTTCTGGAAACACATCAACATATTCTATCACAATAAGTACATCCTCTATTTGAACATTTGCTTTCTCACCCATAGTTATTTCATTCTCTTCCTCCACAATAAGTGTATTTAGTTGAGCTAATGGGGGTGGATCTAGATAAGAATTATGTGGTGATGATTATGCTCTAAAGATAAGGTGTTCCTTATCATCATCATCAAAAATCGTAACCTCCTTCTTCTTACAATAAATCTTTGCATCATGGTCTGAAAGCTAATCTATACCGAGGATTATATCAAATTCAATCACGGGTATGATGATGAGATCAGCAGATAAAGAACATTTATGTGCTCTAATGGGGACAGATTCACAAAACTTTATTGCAATGATATTTCCCTTAGGAGTTTTGACTGACAACTCCCTTGTTAAATCAAATTGGAAACATATAATTTTCTTAGAAAACTGGGAATATATGAAACAATGTGATGATCCAGAATCAAATAAAGTATTTTCTAAACTTGAGGAAACCATTAAATTACCTGCCACCACGTCTTTCAGAGCTTCTACCTTAGTAGTAGTGATCACATAGGCTTGGCCTTGATCCCTTGGACTTTTATGAGGTAAGTTCCCCTAACGCATAGGACATTCATTTTAATAATGTCCCATCTCCCTTGAATTGTAGCATTGAACATCGGTAGCTTCTTTCGTTTCCTTGCAATCATGATCTTGGTGGCCCTTTTCACCACACTTGTAACAGACTCCCATCCCCATCAAGAAAGTACCAGGGTGTTTCATCCCACATTTACTACAGGATGGATATTCAACTTTTCCCTTCTTCCCCTTATTTCCATTTCCAGATTGATCAGTAGATCTCGTATTCTCTTGATTTTCTTTAATGTCATAATACATAGAGAATTCTTTTTCTGTCTTGATAGCACATAAAACAATATATTCATATGACGGGAAGGATTTTGAAACTAATGCTTGATGGAGAAATGGTTTTATCTTATCTAATAAATGATCAATATTACTCCTTGGGTTACTTATATAATATAATTCATGCCTCACTAACCTTGTAATGTTAGCCTCATACTTTGTGATATTCTCATCCTCCTTTTGTCTCAGACTCAGAAATTACCTTTCCATATCTGCTCGATGGTCATGAGGAAATTATTTTTCTAATAAAATCTCTTTAAACTCCCTCCATTCCATATTTGATACTTCATCATCTTCATTAATGTTTTGAATCAATGACCACCATTGATCAGCATCTATAGTGAGGTAATAAACTTCCATGACAACTTTTTCTCTTTCAATACTCTCTAATGCCTGAAATATTTTCTCTAGGGAATTTATCCATTGCTCAGCTACTAATGGATTTGTACCCCCATTAAATTTTGGCAGTTGTTGCCTCATGAAGCGGTCTAACATTGATCCTCCATGATGAGGATCAGGGTGCTCCATATGGGTAAGGTTATTATTCATAACCTGAGTGAGTTGTCCCAGTATAGTGATTAGATGATTAGCACCAGTTGAATCACCAGCTCCACTATAATTATCTTGAGGAGGAGGGAAATCCCTACATGGAGTGCATGAATTGAAACATTTTCCATTCCTTCCACTAGGATCCATTTCTAAACAATGTCAAAAACTATACTAGATTATGAATCGAAATACATAATAACAAACATGCAAAACACTTAACATAAATTGAACAGTTTATGGATATAATCAATAATCATAGAAATGTTTTTCTTTGAGGAAGCATATACACATAAACCCTTAATAATGGGTTGTAAAGAAATCGTGAATTATCCTAAGCATATCCCCTGGGAGTGTCGTAACCAAGAGTGCAGCAATGCCTATTGTCGTGCACCAGTTCCCGTTCAAGTCTAGATCAAAGCGGTGTTTTCAGGTTTTACCCCTAGGTACATTTGTGCCAAAGCCACCTCTACTTGCTCGTATCCAGAAAGGGATGTATTTCCTAGACAATACACAAAATCTATACTTTACAAAAATTCTATGATGTTCTTATATACTAATCCTCAAAGTATATCTTAGGGTTATGTGCTCTAATCAGAGTTTATCTAAATCTAGCTTCCAAGGTTAATACTAAACAACCTATGATACCAACTATAACGCCCCAACCCTAGTTACCCAGAGTCGGTTCATTATTACATAACATTGGCATGATCACAAGAGATCAAGTCTCGAAAGACCGATTAGTTTAGTAGCTTTGAAACACAAGATACATTCATATGTTTTACATTACATCATGAAATAAAATCAAAAACAACATCTTGTCCCCTTTGAACACACTTATCCCTTATAATATCCCTACAGGTTAATCATAATACATTTCTTCACATCCTGGGAAAAATAAAACAAAGAAATGCGTGATCTCAGATTCTCACTAAGGATAACAATATAACGGAAACTTTCATAAACATGCATAAACATTTAAAGCAAATATAATACAAAAAAATCCTTTTAAACTTGAACTTCATAATAACATGGAAAAAATAAAATGAAATAATTCCATTTACTTATTTACATGGATACTCTACTAGTCAAATATTCACATGCAATATCAATAACCATTTTCATAATGATTGAATGCATAATGCCAGACTATCATAACCACATATTCAAGGCCTTATGCCAAAACTACAAATAATATTTTGTCAAGGCCTTGTGCCAAGACACTAGTTTGTCTCATGAGACCTACCGATGCATCGAGGAGCTATAGTAGGCTCCACCCATCACTTACTAAGTCCAATGAATTCCTTATATGAAAAGGTTTAAACATATCATAAACAATTCCCAAGAACCATAACATAATCGTATCACATAAAACATTCATAAAGGAAACATAACATTTCCACATTTCAATCAAAAGATATCAATACAACACATCGATATAATAAAAATATTTTCAAAATCATTTTGAATACCAAAATAAAATAAAAGTAAAATATGGTATTTATTTTTCATTTAAAAAAAGTTATGGCTTATAGAGGAAGCCGAAACTCAAATAATGGTCACGGCGGCGGAGAAGTCATTATTGCTGCATACGTAAGACAAAAACATTCCCTTTTTTCATTTAGTAAAATGCTTCAATTAAAAAGATTCCATTTGAATTAAAAGTAAAAGTAAATGTTTTTTATACACCGTATAAATGAAATATGCCTCAATGAAAGGAGATTGAGACGAAGTCCCTTACCTCGTGTCCAACTTGACTCGATCGTTCTTTAAACTCCTGAATAATAAACTATAGATAATTTATATTTTCTTAAGAACCTTTTTCAATTTCATTATTCCTTTTACATCACTTATTACCATGTTATGAACATTATGTAATCATTTAATTTATTAACTGTCAATTTGTCGATCCTTGGTACTTGAGTCAAAAATAAACTTTTCATAATTACAACTTGTTTATGTGGTAAAATATCCATTATCTCCAAAATTATATTCATGATGTAGATATCATATATATAATATATATCATATATATCCTGTATAAAAATTAATTTATAATATTACATAACATTTATAGGTAAGAAATAAATTGCATCGTTCATGGAGACGGTAAGCCGTACGTACGCATGAATGCTACTTTCATTTCTATTTCATATTTAATGGAATGCAATAATAATGATATAAAGTTATATTATAATTCCAGTATAATATCATATATAATATCTTTAACTCCATCCTTTATACATCACACATATGGAATTAACGATTCAAAACACTTTTAGGGGGCGGTAGTCCGCACTTCCCAAAATGAAATTATCGCGTTTACCCATAATGGAAATCATAAAGGTATGCCATAAATGAAATATAAATAAGCATAAGGAAAACATAAACATAATATATATCATATATAAATATAATGAAATCTTAATGGACACCATCTGATTAGTTTAGTAGCCTTGAAAAAACTAGATATATTCATAAGTTTTACATCACATCATGAAATAAAAACAACAACAACATCATGTCCCCTTTGAACACACATATCCCTTAGACTATCCCTGTAGTTTAATCATAATACACTTCTTCACATCTTGGGAAAAATAAAACATAGAAAGGGGTGATCTCAGATGCTCAGTAAGGATAACAATATAGCGGAAACTTTCATAAACAGGCATAAACATTTAAGGCAATTGTTTAACTAAAACAAAATCCTTTTAAACTCAAACATCAGAAAAAAATGGAAAAATTAAATGAAATAACTCCATTTACTTATTCACATGGATATTATATTATTCAAATATTCACATGTAATATCAATAACCACTTTCAAAATGATGGAATACATAATTCCATACTATCATAACCACATAGTCAAGGCCTTGTGCCAAGACTACAAATAAGAATTTGTCAAGGACTTGTACCAAGACACTAGTTTGTCTCATGAGACCTACTGATGAATCAAGGAACTATAGCGGGATCCACCCGTCACTTACTAAGTCCAATGCATTCCTTATATAAAAAGGATTAAACATATCATAAACAATGCCAAAGAGCCATAACATAATCGTATCACATAAAACATGCATAAAGGAAACATAAATTTCCACATATCAATCACAAGATATCAATACAACACATTGATATAATCAAAACATTATCAAATCCATTTTCAATACCAAAGTAAAAGAAAAGTAATATATGGTATTTATTTTTCATTTAAAAAAAGTTATGGCTTGTAGAGGAAGCCGAACCTCAAATAATGGTCACGGTAGGAGAGAAGTCGTTGTCGCCGCATACGTAAGACAAAAACATTCCCTTTTTATTGTAAAAAGCTTCAATTAAAAAGATTACTTTTAATTAAAAGTCAAAGTCAAAGGTGTTTATACACCATATAAACGAAATATGCTTCAATGAAAGGAGATTGAGATGAAGTCTCTTACCTCGTGTCCGACGTGACTCGATCGTTCTTTAATCTCCTTAATAATAAACTATAGTTAATTTATATTTTCTTAAGAACCTATTTCAAGTTCATTATTCCTTTTAAATCACTTATTATCATGTTATGAACATTATTTAATCATTTAATTTAATAATGATTGTTTTTTTGATCCTTGGTACTTGAGTCAAAAATAAACTTCTTATAATTACAAGTTGTTTATGTGGTAAAATTTCCATTATCTCAAGAATTATATTCATGACGTAGATATCATATATATAATATATATCATGTATATACATTCATTTAAAATATTACATAACATTTAGATGTAAGAAATGAAATGCACCGTTCATGGAGACGGTAAGCCGTATGTACGCATGAACGCTCCTTTCATTTATATTTCATATTTAATGGAATGAAATCATAATTATATAAAGATATATTATAATTACTGTATAATATCATAAATAATATCATTAACTCCATCCTTTATACGTACCACATATGGAATTAACTATTCAAATCACTTTGAGGGGCGGTAGTCCGCACTTCCTAAAATGAAATTATCGCGTTTACCCATAATGGAAATCATAAAGGTATGCCATAAATGAAAAATAATGAAGAATAAGGAAAACATAACCATAATATATATCATATATAAATATAGTGACATCTTAATGGCCACCATGAGAGGTGTTAAAATAAGATTTGAACAATCATCGTTTCATGAGGCAGTAATTCACCACCCATAGAAACAGTATGTTCTTTAACCATTAGACAAGAGTGTGTGTAAGTGTAAATCAAATAATTCTCATAAAAACGTCATAGTATATTTTCGATACTAGTGTTTTTACAAAATAAAGGAATAAAAAGAGTTTTATGGGGTTGGAGAACCAAAATAAAACAAAAGGACATAAGAGAAGACATTGCCTTTAAATCGGGTAACTCCACTTGGTTTGAACCAAAATGGTCCTTTGAAGAGATATCTGCCTAAGTTAAGGCTTCTAGGATGAAGAGAGGGATGAGGAGAGATAAAATGAGAAGAGATTGGCCGAGCCAATGGATTGAGAGGTGTGGGTACAAGGGGTAGAGGTGGGGCCTTTTATAAGAGGGAGGAGGGGCACTCTTGGAAAGTCATGAAATGGTACATTATTAGAAAATGATTTTCATGTTTTAAAGGTCCCAAAATGACATATTTTGAGGATACGGGGATAAGGGTTATTAATAGACCCATAAAATAGGTTTTAGAAAATTTTAAGTCTTAGATTATACCTTATCTTTTTATTTTATTTTAATCGTTCATTAATGAGGTAATCACTACATCATCATTGTGTCATAAATAAATTTATTTATATAATGTCCAAAAATTATAAACAAAATACCATGATGTAGGAAATACCTTTTTATTTCCAATGACTATTTATAGTCTAAGATATAATTTATGTAGACAAAATTAAAATTGTTTTACTTAGAAGTTACATACTTTTGTTATATTTTCGTTTCTTTAAAAATAAAATGATAAAAGGTCACTATCACACAAAAGTGATTCCATGGGGTCCCTAAGTTGGAAAAAGTAATTTCATGGTCGGCCATGACACCACCAATATCATTAGGACACATTTTGGGGTCATTTTGTATTTTTATTATATTATTTTATTACCCTTAACTATCTGATTACTAATTATTCATGTTAATTAAAGATAAATGTCGTCGTTACGATTCATAATGTCCTAAAACAAAAGAGTCTTAATTAAAAAACATGGACCTTCTAATTCCAATTATGGAATTCATTTTACCAAATTATAAACACAGAAATTGCAGTAATTTATTTAAAAATTATTCTCACTGTCAAAACCAAAAAATCGTGTTTTTAAGATATAATAATTATCAAAAGATTAACACTTGTTTATGTCCGGTTTAAATGTGAAATTATGTCCAATGAAAAAAATTGTATTAAATGGTAAAAATATATTCTAAATATACTTTAAAACTACTCAAATTTCTAATTTATCATTATTAATTATTTCGATTAAAAAAATTGTATTTAATTAAAATTTAGTAATTTTCACTATTCATCAAAATATAAAAGGTATCCGAAAAGTACCCAAATTTCACCCTCAACTAATTTAGATATTCCAAAACCAAAAATGAAGTCAATTTTGAAAGATAAAATTTATAAAATTTCAAAAAGTGGGTATTACTATTCATAACGGCTACTTTGATTTGTCGCAGTACGTTAGAATCTCGAAGTTGCGTATAATGTAGGCTATTGCATTATTCAAAGAGAAATGTACCTTGGAAGCATGGGGTGTTACATGTACTGGTTAGAATAATTGTACAATATTTGATTATTGTAATATAATACTATTTCATTAAGTATTTCAGTTCGTGTGATGAATTTCACAAAGGATAAGAGACTTAGTAGAATGTTATTATCATGGGAAAGAATATGGTCGATTGAAAGACAACCCAAAATATATTCTTGATGATTAATATAATGATGAAAAACTGATTTATTTATATAAGTATTGACTACCTCAAAAAATGATTATTGACTTATTGAAAAGAGTTCTATGCTTTCATTGATGGAGTTTACAACTTTTTTGGATTTAAGGAATATATAAAATTGCATTTTTAAGGATGAATGCATATTTTGAATAAAGATTTGTGGTAATTTGAGTTATTATCATATTTCAAGAGGACACAAGATGAATATATTCACATGTTTGTTATGTGAAAATTTAGGACTACTTCAAGTTGATTAGTGGAAAATAAGGTAAAAGATTCCTTGAGTAGGATAGATCATGAATTCCTACAAATGAGGATTTCCAATGAAACATTGTACATAGATCTAGAAAGGATGGATATGTGAATGATTATTTAGTGTTGTATCATGATATTTTGGTAAGATAAACCATTTATGAAAAGGTTTATGTTGATCATTTTATGAGGATTTGGAGTTTAATGTCACTACATGATGTAACCTGTTCTCAGAGATGTTGTACAGATAGTTCAAGGCACAAACAATGGAAAATATTTTGTTTATAAAATAGAAATTTATATATATACTCTTATAGTGTGGAATAATTCATGAACACTTGAAAAATATTCTTAAAAAATGATGTTACATTATAATTATTTTCATAACTATATTTTATGGTTTGGTGGTAATGATCTTTCATTTGAGCATGCTCTTTATCAAATTCCATTAGAACATGATGGTTAGATTATTCGTCCATGACCATGTTATACAATTAGAATGTGTAGTTTTGTATTATCTGATTTGTTTCCAATTCCATCTTATTAAGAGGATATTTTAATGATATGTGGGTTTCCCATAATGTAATTTTCATGTGTCAACCATTAACTTTTGAAATTTAATTTCACACTTTGAGGATGACATTTTTATTAGGAGGGGATAATGTAACAACCCAAATATTTGCAAATAAATTTAAAATTGAGTGCATAAAATGTTGAGTCACTACAAAACATCACTTTTTTATAACCAAGCCAATAAACATAGTTTTTCCACTTCTTTGGTATGAATTCTGAAAATATGACATACACAGTTGCGTTCAGGGTGATTTTTGGAGTTTGGTTGAACAAACAATTTTTTTAGTGTATTGTAACAAACCCATCTGAATATTAACTAACCCTTATGAATAGTAATTTACCCTTATGAATAGTAATATACTCTTTTTAATAGTATCCTCACCCATGGATGTATATATAAAATTTAGGTACATTATAAATGAAATAGAACGTTTTATAAATTATTGATTAAGTATTGGTATTTTTGTGAGTGATAAATATTTAATTAGATATATAAATTAATAAATATATTTAAAAATCATTTTCATAAAATATGTTCCTAAATAAATAAATTGTTTTCCAATTATTTTGGTATAATTTTATGAGAACATAGTTAATTTTTGAATGAATTACAAAATTAGTTTTAAATTTAAAATCGATAATTTTCAATTAAATAATGATTTGATTTAAAAATTAAATTTCACATATTTTGTTAAGCTTAGTATTGAATTTTCTGTCAATAATGTGCCAATATGTGTATCGAAAGGTAGTAATTTAATTGGTGATTATTATTAAATTTGTGATGCTTAAAGTAATGTTATTAACACAGTGAAGATCCCAATTTGATCATGAATCGTACTTGGAAATGGTGATCAATGGGATGGGAATATCTCATTTATATCAATATGATGATGTTTTTAAAAAGTTAACTATTCCTGTAAAATTTTCATGGATTCATAGAATTCGATTCCAAACTTGGGAAATTCTCTATATTGTCCATTCAGATGATTGATCGAACTAATCCTAAGTTCCAAGGCATGTGTCAATCATTGACATTGTGTCACAACATTTGAAGAAGGCCATGCAATACTAGATTGCATGATGCTTTTGAAGATCCATCCACTGGTTTCTACATGGATTAAGTGTTTGAAAATGGAGAGCTAATCTTAAATTCCTAATAAGGTTGATGATGATGTATTATTTGGAATCTAGTTTTCAAAAAGAATTGAAGAAAAAGAAAAGAATTGAAGAAAAAGAATGGTTGTTTAAGAAGAAAAAAAGGGAGTAGAATGGAAATTCCATGCATGGAGGAGGTGTCTAGGGAATTCTATAGATAAGCATAATTTTTTTGTCGCTTCATTTAAAAAACATTCCAGCCAACGATCTATACAAAAAGACTCAACTCGAGCCACATGCGGGATCCCAAGGGTCATTCGTGGCTTAGGGAAGTCGGGTAAGCCTAGAACACAAGAAGCAGAAGATGCCTTGTATAAGAATAGTGGGCATAGAGCACAGCTAGGGGCTAAAACATGTATAGGTTGGGCGCAATGCATGCCTGCAGTGTGAACATGGTACGAGGCAGCACTATAGAGGGAGGAGTAGTAATCTGGTAATGGGTTGAGGCAGATTGATATTTAAACTATGACTCAGTGCTTCTCTGTTTCGATGTGAGATAATATTTTGAAAACACGGAAGCAATATGGACCATCTATTTAATCCCATGTGTAATCACATCTGTGCATCACATCCTTGGGTAACGATCTAATCTCTTTCATCCATCAATTTTGTGCACTACATGTTTGAACCTTTTCCATCCGATGCTCATGCAGCCACGTCGTATTCTTCCTCTCACCGCTGCATGATGCCACCACTGAAACTCATCGAAGTAGATGATCCGGTTTCCATTGAAGACTATTGTACAACATAAGAGGATCATTATGATCATATGTGTATTACAATCACATGTATGAATTAAAAATTGAATGTATGTGAATTAAACTAAGAATACACATAGGTTGAGGCAAACAAAGTTGTCGGAGGATAGTCCATTCTCTATTTGAGGATATAATCTTCATTTGACCCTCTTCAAATGATTTGAGTATGATTAAAACATGAAATCAGGAAGCCTGTGTTGAAGAGAAACACAGCAAGAGATTTGGGAAATCTTATCTTATGTTTGAACATTCTGTAGCCCAAGATTTTGGGAATTCAAATATTTGAATCCCCAGGAATCTCATGAGGAATTTTAATATGTATCTATGATGTGATCTTCATATATAAATGGGGGAGTCCCTCTACTCATTTTGTTGCTGAAACAATTGATAAAATCTATCATTTCTTCAAAATAGATAACTCAATAGAGAAAGGTTCTACGCAGCCCTACTATGTGAAAGAAAAAGGATACACAGGCATTCAAAAGGTTCTATGCATGCTTGAATTTTCCAGCAAAGAAGGAAGGTTCCACACCCACTATGTGAATAAATTTGATTTCTAGTGATAGGTAATCATGAACCATCATCAAGTTTTCATGAATTTATCTTTGTGTGTACACAACTGGTGCACTTTCACCCTTGTTTTACTTCGAAAACATAGGAACCATGAACCCCCTCTGTTCTATGAAGATGACCCACATGAACTATGGGCATCAATAAGATGAACTCTTGCTCTCTATCTTGGATGATGAAGAGTAACGTGAACCATTCATTTTCACGAAAATGGGAATATCACCCTTCTATTTTTCACGTTTTGATATATTGTTTGTAGGTGATTTCTTTTGAAGAAGAAGGAATGAATATGGGCTGTATGAATATGAATAAACACATGATTTGAATAATCCCAAGTATTTTGTGCACATGTGAAGGAAGAGGAGAACCTATTCTAAGGCCTCAACCCATTTGGGTTTGAAGAATATCATTTATAAAAGGGACAGTTTTTGTGTACTCGAGTAGATAAATAAGAAAGAGATGAAAAGGAGTGGACATTTGGTGTTTGGGCACCATAAAATCCTATCTAAACATACATTCATCCATGCATTCCAACTCACATGTAAAGAAGTAAGTGCATGAAAATTCATAACAAAACTAGAACCAAAACTAGACAATAAGTGTGTTTGTGCAAAGAACCAAAGACGGAATATTTTGTATTGAGGATGAGGAAATTGAGTGGACAGTGCATGTGTAAACATACATGATACACACTCATTAAACCTAAACTATTGATAAAATAATAGTGTGTTTTTGAGTTTAGAATAAAGGTAATATACATTCATGCAATCATGTAAAATCACATTAACATGTGAGAAGCTAGTGAGATACCAAAACCAAGTGGATTTGGATGCCATGCAATCCATTCATGAAATGAATGAGAATTGAGACTGAATCTAGGTAGAAAGAATATATTATATCTAAGTGATTGAGGATTCAAGAAGAAATAAAGTGCTGATATTGTAAAATATCATTCTACCATGTTATTTTCATGAATAAGTTGTGTGCACAATTGTCAAACATATAAGTGTTGTAGGGTTTTCATTAGAAGAAGAATGAATTTCTCGAGCATTGTTACACAAGGGACTGATCAGGAAAGGTGATCAGAATTATTGAGCAAGTCCAACAGACCATACCAAAGGTTGTTAAAGATTCTTAAAGAGATACAAGGTCAAGTGGGATTCAGAAAGAACATGGGGAATGAGTATCATATCATATTCATTGAATCAAATAGAATTAAATGAAAGAAGCTGCTCAGGTGTCCCGAGATCTAGAAGAACCCTATGTGACTCAAGAAGGAGAAAAAGACATCAGTGGGACTTTGAAGTAGGCCAGTGGGACTATGGTAAAACTATCAGAATCAGTACAAAGAACATACTTTGTGACTCAGGAGAGATACAATGGGACTGTGTATCAACCATTGTAATTGATAATAATATTATAGTGTAGAATTTTTGTTGGGGAGAATAACCAACACAATAATGAGTAAAGATTTTAACTGAGCATTGTAAATTCATTCTTCTCAGTGCCTTTATATTTACAACATCATTCAAGGTAAGGCTGAGAGACAAAATAAGAATGGTTGAAGGATTTAACCAGCCAAAATGGTATAATTTAAAGTAATTAATTTTTAAAAAGTTTAAAATAATCATTGATTCACCCCTCCCAGTCTTAGTGATTCACACTGATATAGGCACAAAAATTGGTATCAGAGCCAGGTTACATCTTAAAGACCCCAAGGAGTCTATATAAATTGATGAATTTATGAAATGATTGAGAAAACTCATATGGAGATATATTCCTAGACTCATAAAAATATAAATAAGAAACAGGCCAGGAAGATGAAGATGAGGCTTACTGCAAATGGGGGGACACCATCTATTGAAGGAAATATGAAAGGTAAAAAATGTGATAATTATATTTTTTATTATGACTCTTCTAATTATTTATTTTAAAGATGTGATAATGATAGAACAATTATAGATACTCAATGTTTACACAAAGAACATTTTATGAATATACATACAAAAGTGTCAAGACACATTTCTACCAGTATCAATGTTCTTCAAGATGAAAAATTATATCTAGAAGAAGAAATTGATTCCATAGAAGAGGATTTCACATAAAGGGTTTGAATATCCAACACTCTCACAATACTTATTAAGGAAAATAAAGAATAAATTTCTCTCTTCAATGAAAGACATGATCATGTAACTAATGAATTGAAAGGAAGTATTTGTGAGAAATAATTCATTGAGATTTTATTTGAAGAATACTTCCCTGCATTTGAAAAGTTGAACAATGTTTCTATGGTTTTCAAAGCTACTCAACTGGATGAAACCCCTAATAAGGTGAAAGATATTGACATATCATTCAATTATTTAAGGAATGTGCATGAAGAACAAATGATAATGACGAATGAGAATTGGGAAAGTAATATGATATCAGGTGAGGATGAGAAGAACTCCCTCAATATAAAGTGTTTATAGATGATGGGGATATGAAAGAATCTAAAATCACCCTAAGATGGAACTTTCCAAACTACTAGAAGAAGAGATGTTTCCACTCATTCTTTCATTGAGAACTATGATTCCAAAAGGAGTAATAGATAATCCTTTAATCCAATGGAAACAACCTCCAAGAAAAAGGAACCATCCATACCATCTTGTACTCATGTCTCTAAATGTGATTCCAAAAAAAATTACAGGTTGGAAAATACTTGAAAACAAGAATGAATGATGAAATGTAATGAGAACCTACCACCATGATTAGGGTTTATTGGAAGAAGAATTTAGAAGATAGTTCCCCCCAAGAAGGCACAATACTTCAAGAAGAAGACCTAACAATATTCTGCAAATGATATCAATAAGTTAAGGTTTGTGGGTCAACGTTAGTACTGCAACAAGTTTTGGAATTTTGCATTAAATTGTTCGTACAATCCTCCCAATATAAAATCATGAAGGAATCCCATCTTAAGGGGAAGTAGGTCAGAGAGGAAGAGGAAACATCAACAGATCCAAAATCACCTGTCTACTGTAAATGAATATGGAATGCTTGATAATATCTATGATGTGTGAAATGGAAGTGGTCACAAGGTTGGTATGTGTCCATGTCAACATGTATCCAAATTTGATAAGAAAGATTATATATGTTGGATAATAAATAATAATCATCCTTGTTACGTAGGAGGAAGAATGGTCAGAAAGAAAATGCTCCCAAGAAGATTTCATGGAGGAAAAGTGAGAAGATCCTATATTTTAAATCAAAGATGTTGAAGGGTGTTAGACCCAAAAGAACTAACAATAAATTATTCTTCTATTGTAAAAAGGTAGTCCATACCATGGATCACTGTAAAAAATCCATGAAAATCAATGGAAGCAAGCTAAACTCAAAAAGACAATCAATCCAGGATAAGATAGGATTAAGTGATGATAACTTTCCTAAGAAATGTAACATAAAAAAATTATGAATCCATATAGAAGATAGAAACTAGAATATGTTAAGAATAAGTGGTTAGTTATTTGACCTAATCAATTTAAATTTACAGGAGAACTACGAAGAGCTAAAGATAAAGTACTAGATAAAGAAAGGGAAAATGGGAAACACGTTATTCCACATGAAGGAAAATTTGAATTTCATGAGTGGTTTTTAGCATATGACAACCCAAGTGTCTGAAAAGTACTATGTGGAAGGTGAAAGAAGGATGGACATCATGAAAAAAATGTATAACTATTTTACCAGGTCAAATGGAAATATTGTACATTGAAAATCATGCACTAGTGGATGCTACTTCACTACTGGATGATATAAGGAAAAACAATCCACATAATTTGAAGGATAATGGAAGTAAATGGTCCATTCAAACAATGAAATATTAAAATTTCAAATGGGGAGAAGATACATGCATAAAGAGTACAAGACACATTATAGATAGAAGGAAAGGAGTTCTCGAGTTGAGAGAAAATTATCAGCCCTATTGCTCCAATTAATAAGATCACATGTGTTCCATTTTCTTCCCTTATATGTTTTGGTATATGTGTTCTTAAATTGTAGGGAATTGAAGTTGAAGGTCCTTATCAATATAAAAATTAGATTAACAAAGTGGAGAACAAAAATTTTGACTCATTATTCATGATTTGATAATTACTTTATGTGTTCCACAGTGGAGGATTATCCACATGAATATCTTGAATATTATTTGAAGATACTTTACACCAAGGTAAATCAAAGCGATTTCACCCTTGAGGGGGAGATAATATGAAGGATATGCTATCAAGGATTGTTTACTAAAAAATCCGAAAATTATTATCATCTCAAGAAGATCAATCTTGAGGAATTCCAATCACACTTTCATCTCTTATTATTAATTGTATTTATCATGTCAATTAAGGGGAAGTGATTGTTTGATGAAAATATGGGATAAAAGGGAGATATCTATCTTTTCACTTGAACTCTTTAATATATTTCATGATTTTTGTGTATGACTTAGCATTTAAATGATAAATATAAATATTTACAACCCCTAGAATATTAATTGAATCATTCTGATTATTATTTCACATATATGGTTGATTATGGACAGCATTGAAAACCTTGGTCATGTCTCTCTTGTGTTCTACACCGAGTTAGCCCAAGTAGACTTTGAGCTAATTAACTAAATTCTCTTTGCAATATGAACTATGTGACATCATCCCCCTCATAGAAATATTCTAGAAGATATTCTTTAAAGAGATTAGAACATGTTTTTGACCAGATCCCACTAAACCTTTGCATTTGGTTTCCAATAAAAGTTAGAAAAATTGGCACAGATATTGACCCATATAATGTTTTCTTAGGTGATATTGACAAAAAATAAAAAGGGGTATATTTTTGAGCATAGTGTTTCATTTTTTGTCAATAACGTTTCAATATGTGTTTGGAATGTTAGTGATTTAGGTTGTAATGATGATTGAAGTGGTGATGCTTCATGTAATGTTAATAACTCAGGGAATAGACCACATTGAACATGAATTGTACTTGGAAATGGTGATCAATGAAAATGGAATATCTCATTGCTATAAATATGATGAGGTTTTTACAAAGCTAATAATTCATGGAGAATTGTAATGGATTCAATGAATTGGATTCCATGTGTGGGAAATTCTCTATATTTTCAATTTAGATGATTGATTGAACTGATCCTAAGTTTCAAGGCATGTTTCAATGATTGATAATGTGTTACACCATTTCAATAAGGCCATGATATACATTATTTTGAATCCATGTCTTTAAAAATGTTGATTTAATCTAAAATTCCAAAGAAGGGTGATGATGAAGTATTCTTTGGCATCCATGTTCCAAAAAAATTGAAGAAAAAAAATAATTTATAAAGAAGAATGGTGGTTCAGTAAGAAAAAAGGGAATTAGAATGGACTTTCCATGCATGGAATACGTGGCCATACAATTCTACACAGGAGAATAATATTTTTCGGTGGCTTCATTTAAAAAAATTGGCCATCCCACGAGCTATCCAAGAAAGCCTCAATCAGAGCCACATGCAACACCACATGGGTCAACTGTGGCTCAGGGGTGCTGGGAAATGTTATCCCACAAGAGGAAGAAGAAGTCGTGTATATGCAGAGTGGACATAGAGCGCGCCCAAGGGATGAAAAATGTATAGGTTGGCTGGAGAGCACGCCTTTTGGGTGAACACTGTACAGAGTAATAACATGGAGATAGGACGAGTAATATAGAATTGGATTGAGGCAGATTAGTATTTAAACCGTGGCTCAGTGCTTATTTATTTTGATTTGGGATAATATTTTAAAAACCCTAAAGAAATCTGATCCATCCATATAGTCATGCGTGTAATTCTAGCCTCACATCACATCCTAGATTCACGATATAATCTTCATGTTCTATCCAACGAAAGTGTTTCATTTTTGAACCTGAGTCGTATGATGCTCGTGTAGTTGTGTCATCTTCTTCCTTCACTACTACGTGACGCCGCCACCACTACTCTCCAGAGTAGATGATCTGATCTCCATGGATGACTACTTGATATCATAAGAGTATCATTATGGTTGTATGGGTATCATTATCAAATACAGTCATTCACATTTGGATGTATTTTAATTAAATCAAGAATATGCATAGGCCGAGGAAAACACAGTTTGTAGAGGCTGGTCCATTCTCTATTTGTGGAGATGTTATGTAAGTATTCATCTTTTCATGCATGTGAGGATGATTATAATGTGAAATCAAGAAGCCCACATTGAAGAGAAATGAACTAAGATATTTTGGAAATATTATCCTGCATTTGAATATTTCAAATCTAAATATCTCGGGAATTCAAGGATGTTAATCCTATTGAATCACAGGAGGAATTTGAAAGCGTAGCTATGCTATGATCTATGTCTATAAAAGGAGCCGTCCCTCAATGCATTTTGTTGTTGAAAATTTTTTGAAAAGATGTCATTTCTATGAAACATATCACTATACATAGAAAGGATCTATGAAACCCTGCTATGTGATGGAGTAGGGATCCACCTGCATTTGACAGGTTCTACACACTCTTAAATTGTCCTTCTGAAGAAGAAAGAAGTTGCACCCTCTATGTGAAGAAATCTAAGAGCACGCGATAGGTTCTCACGAACCCTAATCGTGTTTTTGTGAAGGTAACTCTGTGTGTACACAATTAGTGCACATGCACCCTTTTTGTACTCATTTAATACTGAAACCAATAACATCCATTGTTTTGTGAAGATGATCTTTGTCAAATGTGTTCTTGATGTAGAAGAACCTATTCTCCCTGGAATGCACAAAGAAGAAGAACTCGATCCATTTGGTTTCATAAACAGAAGAATATCACCCTTCTATTTTTTCACCTTTTGATATATTTTATGCATCGTATTGATTTATAATAAGAATGAATTAAGATGGGTTGAAGTCATATGTATATATGCATTATTTGAAGAATCCCAAGTTGTGTGTGCCCATGCGAAGGAGGAGGAGAACCTGTTCTAAAGCCTATACCCCTTCTTGTTTGAAGAATTTCATGTATAAAATGGACAGTGTTTGTGTACTAGAGTAGAGAAATAATAAGGAGAATAAAAGGATTGGATGTTTTGTTTTTGGGAACCATAAAATCCTATCCAAACATACATTCATTCATGAATTCTCATGCACATGTAAATAAGAAAGTTCATGCATATTCATAATGCACATTGAACCCAAACTAAACAATAAGTGTGTGTGGGAAAATAACCAAAAGAAGAATTGAGTGTATTGAGGAAGAATAAATTTAGTGGACAATTCATGTGTAGACATACACGATACACAATCATTGATCCAAAACTATTGATATAAGAATAATGTGTTTTGAGATTAGAAGAAATATTTTATACATGCACGCAATATTATATAATCACATACACTTGTGAGAAGTTAGTGAGATACCGAAACATTGTGGATTTGGATGCCATGAAATCCAAGCATGAAGTGAATGAGAGTGGAGACTGAAGCTAGGCAGAATTAATGAAGATCTTATATCTTAGTGATTGAGGAATCAAGAAGAGAGACATTGCTGATATTGTGCAAGATCATTCTTCCCTATTATATTCTTAAAGAATTAGTGTGCACCATTTTCACAATTATCAGTGTGTTTGAGTCTTAATTAGATTAAGAAATAATTGTCTGAGCCTTGTTACAATGAGGAAAAATCGGGAAAGGTGATCAGAATTATTGATCATGGCCAACAGACCTTACCAAAGGTTTTTTAAGATTTTTGAAGTCATTCACGGGAAACTGTGATTCAGAAAGCCTTTAGAGAAAAAAATCATGTCATCTACATTTATTCAAAGAGAATTCAAAGAAGGAATCTTCTCACGTGACTTAAGATCTAGAAGAACCCTACGTGACTTGAGAAAGAGAGTAAGTCTTTAGTGGGACTCTGAGGCAGGCTAGTGGGACTCTGGTAACACTATGGGAATTTGTATGAAGGACCTCATGTGGGAATCATGGGAGATATAATGGGACTCTGTATCGAACATTGTAATAGATAATAATATTATTGTAGAGAATCTTTGTTGGGGATAATGGAAACCCAATAATGAGTTGGTATTTGAACCGAATCCTGAAAATTTTTGTGCTCAGTGTAACACCCCAAGGTTTTGGAAATAAATATAGATTTTAATTTTATAATCTATCCTCTTATATGTTTTGAATTTCAAGAAATGTTCATCAAGAGTTGTGCCCAGTAAGTCATTTGGAGTCTGATAGAACAAACTTGTTTTTTGGTGAATAGTAACATACCCTAATGAATAGTAATATGAATAATATGAATAGTAATATGACCTCATGAATAGTAAATAATATTATTATTTTATTTTCCCAAGGAAATAGGATAATGGGATCTTAATTAATTTTCCAATGTCACATAAAACCAGTTGCACTTAAATATTGTTATTTTTTGAATTAACTGTGACCTTATTTAGAAATTAAATTAATAATATTTAGAAAATAATTTTTGAAAAATGGAGTTAATTTTTGAATTATACACATCGAAAAATGGTTAGGGTAAATTTTTGGTATTTTTCTGAAACTCTGGAATTTTCGATGAATAGTGAAATACGATAAAATACCTTATAATCAATTTATCAGTAAATATGCACTATTTATGACATCATAAGTGATGCAAGGCCACTTGCATCGAACTCACATGATTTTATCACTATTTAGGGCCACTTGTTTTGAGATTATTCATAGTATTGATAAAAATATTATAATAATGATTAAAATAATCTAAAAAACCTCCCCTCCTCCACTATAAATACCACCCTCACTCCCCTCTTCCTCCCACACCTCTCAAGCCTTGAGCATTGTCTAAATTCTTCCGAATTTCCTCCCCAATCTTCTTCCCCACGTCCTAGAGCTGATGGTCTCACCAAAAGACCAAGACCAAATCCCTTAAGGAGGATCTCAAGGAGAAGAGATCAAAAGGTAAATAACCTCTTTCATTTTCATTCTTTTCTTCCAGTTTTTGTTATTCTCTTCATTTCCCTTTGTCTTTTGTTGGGATATTTCATTAAATATTTCCCCTTACTGTCCAAATTTTGTATGAATGATGAGATATTCCATTCCTCTCATCAATCTTGTTTTTATGATATTTTAAGAGACACCGTTAGGCTGCCGAATTTTTCGTAAGAAATTTCTCATATTTTCCTTATTTCATGATTCATTTCTCTTCTTTCTTCACCCCCTATTATCCAAGAGGCATGAAATCTCCAGAATCAAGTATATTCTGGATGTTTTCATGTTTACGGAAAATTTAAAATCATTATTCCTCTCCTCTCTCACTTATTTAAGGAATAAAAACATTGTCTGTGATGTGTCGAATTACCGACATCGTGGACGATGTAATTTCACTTTCCATTAATTCTTTCAAGTCTGGTCATGATACCATTTATATGGTTGAACCAGGTTTTAAAATATGTTTTATGATTCAATATGGTTTTGTAATTCTTTTGTACTCATGGTTCTAATTTATAAGACTAAATGAGGTTGTTATTATCAAAGAATCACTTAAATGATCTAAACGAATATAATTAATGTTTTAACTTATAAGTAATTATCATATAAAGAATCAAAGTGATAAATGGTATAAATTATGGTACTGGAAATATGTAAATACTACTCCATTCCAATTCTGGAGTTTCACTTCCAATAAACAAGAACGATTCATCATGAACCGATCGTGAAAATCAAAAAAGAACTCACCCGAAATAATGCAAGGAACAAAATACTAAAAAATAAGGGGTGAAATGAGGTTATGAAATGACCATTTAAGATGTTATAAACATGAACATGTTTCTATAAAATACTAATAACACTCTTTTAACCATTATAAAGGAGGTTTTAACAAGTTTGAAGTAAGACAAACCTAAGGTAAGGGTTTCTTCATCTCACTTCCATTTTTGTGAGATACTCTGTAATCACTATTATTACATTGTATGGTGTATGTATACTGACCTTTATTGTCTCATATCATGAATATATTTATTTTTATGATATTCAATTTATCATTTGACAATCATTAATTTTGGGTCATACGAATCAATTGATTACAAAGTTGTAAGGGGTTCTTCATCTCACTTTCATTTTTGTGAGATTTTCATCATTTTCTGCTTATTTCTTGTATGTGGAATCTGTGTACTATCATTTGATATATATAATAACATGATTCTCTTTATATTCATGTTATTCAATGATTCAATTGATATTTATAATGTTCTGGTCATATGATTCGACCGATCACATTGTTGTAAGAGAATTCTTAACCCGATTTCCATTCTTTGGGTTAACCTTCTACTTTATTATTTGTGTGCTATTTAAATTGTTTGTGTGACCGGTTCTATTTATATTATGTTTCATATTCCATCCACTCTATTAAGTCTCTCTTCAAGTATATGATGTTTATAAGTGACTTTTCTTCTAAAATCCTCTTTCAAAATTCTCTTTTACAAGATTCAAAAGCAAGGTTTTTATGCTGTTATTTATGTTGTATGATTATGTTTGGGTTATTGGGCATTGTTTATGATGAAGGGTGGGACCTATATTTCCCTCCAATGCATTGGGTATGAGTAAGTTGGAGGTTGGATGTATGGTTACTCCAAGTGTAACTACGATGGTTACACAAAGTAAGGTAGCCGTGAGGGTTACAAATTTTAAGGTAGCCAAGATGGTTACAAGATTATGTAAGTAATTCCCCAAGATACCTCTATGATTATATTTATGTTCTCATGTTTCATGTGGTTATTCGACTAGTAGAATAGCCATAATTATGTTTAATTATGGCATTATTTGTTTAGCTCATATTTCTGCCATAATATGTATCATGTTTATTATTAAAGACACGTGTTTTCAATTATTCACCATGTCCAATGTTTATATTATCTTCCGCTGTATTGCTTACTCTTACTAAGCGATTGAGCTCACCCCTTTCTAATGTTTCATTTTCTCAGGATATGAAGAAGTAATTTTTGAATGACTTATAAGTATGATCTAGGAGACGAGATGTTTCTAGTGGATTAAAATAGTGTTTTTGTTTCCCTTCATGTTGTAATGATAAACTTATGTATGTATCTTGTTTCCAATAATACTAAACTACTTGGTCCTTTGGGATTCGTATTCCTTGTATGTATTCCAACGTAATCAAATAAGGCACCGGCTCCAGGCAACTGGGGTCGGGTCCTTACAGTTGGTATCATAGGAAAGTTTAGTAGAAAACTTGGAGACTAGATTTAGAAAACGTAGATTTGGGAACAAAACCCTAAGATAGTATTTGAGGATAAATGTACAAAAGCATCCTGGTATTTTGGTAAGGAATAGAATATGTTAATCCTTCTAGAAAATGCATCCTTATCTGGATACGAGCAGGTAGAGGCAGCTCTGGTACAGATGTATCTAGGGGTAAAACCCGAAAACACCGCTTTGAGCTAGACTCGAATGGGAACTGGTACACGACAACGGGCCTTGCTGCACTCTTGGTTACAACACTCCTGGGGGATATGCTTAGGATAATTCATATTTTTTAAGCCATTATAAGGGAGTTAATGTATATTTTACTCATAGTATTGGGTTTGAATAACTCTGGAAACCAGAACTGAACAATTATTAACTTGGTTAAACAATACTAAGAGAGATGTTTTTTTTATTTTCAGATGGAAAATGAAGGTACAAGTATTTTTTCCCTTCCCACGGAAATCCTCGAAACTATAATTGTGAAGTCATGTACAGAAGACTATGAAGCCTTTGGAAACCTTCTACTATCCTGCAAGTTTCTTTACAATGTTTCGAACTACTCAAATGTCCTTCGAATATTCCGGGGATCGGAAGTTTTGTATAACCAAATGGCCAATGCACTGTTCGAGCATTATAAAGAGAAAGGGAAGTACAAAGAGGGACTATTCCTGTGTTTTACCCTGGATAAGAAATGGTTGGCCATCACGGCTTTCGGAGATGCTGTAAAGGAGCTGGACTTCCACACAGTCTTTATGTACCAAATCCTGAGTTTCAGCATGCTTGGGGACCTCTGCAATTTTGAATCTTTCATCGAATCCTTCAAATATGATGTGGTTCGAAAGATATTTAGGAAATAAATCCTAGAGGATGTTGCATAACTTGATGTTACTCGTGCCTATCTCTGGAAAACCAACTGTATCAAACGAGAGCTTGGGTTTAACCACAATCTAATTTTCTAAGAGTGTATTTGGGAAGAGGAGACCCGCGAGCTTTGTTTTTCCCTGGGAGTAGAGTTGAATAAAACCTTCCTCCTTAGGCGGTGGAGGTAGAGGGACATCACCAATGATGATAGGAAGTCCATACTAATGTTTTGTGAAAGGGATCAAGAGATTGTGTAATTTCTTGAGTTTTATAAATCATGTCTAAATGAATGATGTTGTATTCTTTTTTTTGTTATGTTTTTATATAAAACAATAACTTGGTTCAAAATGGATTTTCCATACTGAATGTTGATTTACTAAAACTTTTCAGATAGAAGATGAGTCAACCAACCAATATTTTATCACTACCTACCGAGTTGTTAGAGACTATAATTGTCAAGACATGCTCCGAAGAGGACCATCCCTATGCCAACATACGTCTGACTGGTAATCTACTCCATAGGGTATAAAATCATCCAAACATTCTCCATCTTTACCGAGGAAGCAATCTGGTCTATTACCGTATTGCATATGCACAATTTTCTGCATATAGGAAAAGAGGAAAGTATCATGAAGCTCTTTTTCTTTGTTTCACTACGGTTGATAACTACCGAGCTGTGGGTAAATTTCTTGAAGCTGCATTGGATGGTGACCATCAAGCAACCTACCTATTTCATATCTTGAGTTCTAGTGTATACGGATAACTTTACGACATCAATATCTTCAAGAATGATGTGGTGCATGGGAATTATAGGGATTTAGTCCACACTGAAATTTCTGACCTCCACACTTCTCGTGCCTCTCTATGGAAGCCTGAGTGCTTTAAGCACAGTTTCGACCCTAGATGTCTGGAGTGTGTCTGGGTTAAGGAAATCGAGCAGCTGAATACTACCTTAGGAATTCACATGAGGTCGTCAGAACCATAACATCGGTGGTATGTCTGGTAAAGGGACTTCTGGAGTAACGTGTTTTTAGTGTTGCTTATGGTTTTGGGAGATTTAAATATTTTAACTAGTTTGGGGATTCATGTATTGGGGGACATGGGAAACCATACACAGATTTACATTTTGAACCAGTGCTTATATACAAATATAGCATGTTGTGTTTTCTATTTGTTATCCTTTCATCGGTTATACTTTTAAATGAGTATCACTAAGTAAACTTTTATAATAAATTTTCAGATGGAAGGACAAACCCATATGTTATCTCTTCTTGTGGAGATCCTGGAAATCATTGCAATCAAAACCTGTGAAGAAGGGTACCTACCTCTCCAAAACATTCAAAAAACATGTAAGAAACTATATGAAGTGAAAAACAGTCCGGATATTCTCCGCACCTGCCAAGGGAATGCTTCCATTTACTACCGCTTATCCATGGCACAACTGGTTGAGTACATGCGAAGAGGGAAATACCATGAAGGGATTTTCCAATGTTTCACCCTAGGAAGAAACTATACAGCCAGGTTATGTTTTTAAGAGGCTGCTTTAGAGGGAAACCTTTGTGTAGCTTACATGTCCCAACTCCTTAGTTTTAGCTTGTACAACAATATCTACGACTTAGATGTTCTCAGTCGAGACATAGTTCGGCGAGTTCTTCGTATGTTGGTCCATTCAGACATTTCTAAGCATTGCACTATTCGAGCCTCCCTCTGGAAGCCAGAGTGTTCGATGCATGATTTCAACCCCTTCTATCTGAGGTGTGTCTGGGTCAACGAACTAGAGGCGTTGAGAAACAATTTGGGTTTTCCGCTGAACGCACCTGAGGATCCTCTACGACGGGAGATGTGGTAAGAACATCCGAGAACTTTCTTTTGTGGTTATGAAATGAATTGCGAGGAAACAATTCTTTGAAGGAGGGAATAATGTAACACCCCAAGGTTTTGGAAATAAATATAGAATTCAATTTTATAATCTATCCTCTTATATGTTTTGAATTTCAAGAAATGTTCATCAAGAGTTGTGCTCAGTAAGTCATTTGGAGTCTAATAGAACAAACTTGTTTTTTTGGTGAACAATAACGTACCCTTATGAATAGTAATATGAATAGTAATATGACCTCAGGAATAGTAAATAATATTATTATTTTATTTTCCCAAGTCAATAGGATAATGGGATCTTAATTAATTTTCCAATGTCACATAAAACTAGTTGCACTTAAATATTCTTATTTTTTGAATTAACTGTGACCTTATTTAGAAATTAAATTAATAATAGTTAGAAAATTATTTTTGAAAAATGGAGTTCATTTTTGAATTATACACGTCAAAAAATGGTTAGGGTAAATTTTTGGTATTTTTCTGAAACTCTTGAATTTTCGGTGAATAGTTAAATACGATAAAATACCGTATAATCAATTTATCAGTAAATATGCACTATTTATGACATCATAAGTGATGCAAGGCCACTTTCGTAGAACTCACATGATTTTATCACTATTTAGGGCCCCTTGTTTTGATATTATTCATAGTCTTTATAAAATTATTATAATAATGATTAAAATAATCTAAAAAACCTCCCCTCTTCCTCCCACTCCTCTCAAGCTTTGAGAATTATCTAAATTCTGCCAAATTCCCTCCCCAATCTTCTTCCCTGTGTCCTAGAGCTTCTGGTCTCACCAAAATACCAAACCAAAGTCCTTAAGGAGGATCTCAAGGAGAAGAGATCAAGAGGTAAATATCCTCTTTCATTTTAATTCTTTTCTTCGAGTTTTTGTTATTCCCTTCCTTTCCCTTTGTCTTTTGTTGGGATATTTCATTAAATATTTCCCCTTACTATCCAAATTTTTTATTAATGATTAGATATTCCATTCCTCTCATAAATCTTGTTTTTATGAAATTTTAAGAGACGTCGTTAGGCTGCCGAATTTTTCGTAAGAAATTTCAATTGTTTTCTTTATTTCATGATTCCTTTCTCTTCTTTCTTCACCCCTCTTATCCAAGAGGCATGAAATCTCCAGAATCATGTATATTCTGTATGTTTTCATGTTTATGGAAAATTACATATCATTATTCCTCTCCTCTCTCACTTATTTAAGGAATAAAAACATTGTCCGTGTTGTGTCAAATTACAGACATCGTGGACGATGTAATTTCAATTTCCATTAATTCTTTCAAGACTGGTCATGAAACCATTTATATGGTTGAATCAGGTTTTAATATATTTTTTATGACTCATATATGGTTCTGTAATTCTTTTGTACTCATGGTCCTAATTTATAAGACTAAATGAGGTTGTTATTATCAAATAATCACTTAAATGATCTAAACGAATATAATTAATGTTTTAACTTATAAGTCATTATCATATAAAGCATCAAAGTGATAAATGGTATAAATTATGGTACTGTAAATATGTAAATACTAATCCATTCCAATTCTGGAGTTTCACTTCCAATCAACAAGAACGATTCATCATGATCCGATCGTGAAAATCAAAAAAGAACTCACCTGAAAAAATGCAAGGAACAAAATACTAACAAATAAGGGGTGAAATGAAGTTATTAAATGACCATATAAGATGTTATAAACATGAAAATGTTTCTATAAAATACTAATACCACTTTTTTAACCATTATACAGTAGGTTTTAACAAGTTTGAAGTAAGACAAGCCTAAGGTAAGGGTTTCTTCATCTCACTTCCATTTTTGTGAGATATTCCTTAATCACTATTATTACTTTGTTTGGTGTATGTATACTGACCATTATTGTCTCATATCATGAATATCATTATTTTTATGATATTCAATTTATCATTTGACAATCATTAATTTTGGGTTATACAAATCAATTGATTACAAAGTTATAAGGGGTTCCTCGTCTCACTTTCATTTTTCTGAGATTTTCATCATTCGCCGCTTATTTATTGTATGTTGAATATGTGTAATATAATTTGATATATATATATAATAACATTATTCTCTTTATATTCTTGTTATTCAATGATTCAATTGATATTTATTATGTTCTGGTCATATTATTTGACCGATCACATTGTTGTAAGGGAATTCTTAACCCGATTTCCATTCTTTGGGTTAACCTTCTACTTTATTATTTGTGTGCTAGTTAAATTGTTTGTGTGATGGGTTCAGTTTATATTATGTTTCAAATTCCATCCACTGTTTTAAGTCTCTCTTCAAGTATATGATGTTTATAAGGGACTTTTCTTCTAAAATCCTCTTTCAAAATCCTCTTTTACAAGATTCAAAAGCAAGGTTTTTATGCTATTATTTATGTTGTATGATTATTTTTTGGTTATTGGGAATTGTTTATAATGAAGGGTGGGACCTTTATTTCCCTCCAATGCATTGGGTATGAGTAAGTTGGAGTTCGGCTGTATGGTTACTCCAATTGTAACTGCGATGGTTACACAAAGTAAGGTAGCCGTGAGGGTTACAAATTTTAAGGTAGCCAAGATGGTTACAAGATTATGTAAGTAATTCCCCAAGATACCTCTATGATTATATTTATGTTCTCATGTTTCATGTGGTTATTCTACTAGTAGAATAGCCATAATTATTTTTAATTATGGAATTATTTGTTTAGCTCATATTTCTACCATAATATGTTTCATGTTTATTATTAAAGGCATGTGTTTTCAATTATTCACGATGTCTAATGTTTATATTATCTTCCGTTGTATTGCTTACTCTTACTGAGCGTTTGAGCTAACCCATTTCTTATGTTTCATTTTATCAGGATATGAAGAAGTAATTTGTGAATGACATACAAGTATAATCTAAGATACGAGATGTTTCTAGTGGATTAAAATGGTGTTTTTATTTCCCTTCATGTTGTAATGATAAACTTATGTATGTATCATGTTTTCAATAATACTAAACTACTCGGTCCTTCAGGATTCGTATTCCTTGTATGTATGCCAAAGTAATCAAATAAGGCACCGGCTCCGGGAAACTAGGGTCAGGTCCTTACAATCAGTGCCTTTATATTTTTAGCATCATTCTATGTAAGGTAGAGAGACACAAGAGGAATGGATAAGGGCTTTAACCATCCATATATTTTTAATTCAAAGGAATCAATTTGTATAAAGTATAAAGGGATCACTAATTCACACCTCCCCCTCTCAGTGATTCACACTGATCTGGGAACTTCATATTTAGAAAATTATTTTAATAAAATACAATTCATTTCTTGATTCTATACGTCTAAAACTTATAATGGTGAATTTTCGGGATTTTTTGAAAATATTTCAATTTTAGGTGAATCTTAAAATACAATAATTTATGATAAATGCTCAATAAATGGTTTTTTGAGTCATAGGTGATATAAGGATGAGGTAATACCACAAGGTTTGAACTCATATGCACATATTACTACTCATGGTCACAAGAATTAATACTATTTTTGATCATGAGAAAAATAATATAATAATGATTGAGATATTCAAAAATTCCTCCTCTCCCCCAATATAAAACCCCCTCACTCCCACTTCTCTTCACTAATATCATGCTTTGTTCCTAGTCCAAATTCATCCCAAATCTCTCCCTAAGCTCCTCCCTCACATCCATCATCCTTAGGTATCATAAAATGACCAAATCCCATCCCATAAAGAGGCTCTCAAGAAATATTAATTCAAGAGGTAATTCCTCTTTTCAATTCATTTATTTTGTTTTCAAGTTACTTTATTTTTATTTTTATTCTTACCTATCGTCATCCAAATTTTATGAAAAATATATTACCTTACATGTACTTTAATGTTGTTATGATTATTGAATAATTTATTCTCATCTCTCCTTTACACTTATTTTATGCAAGTAGTAAGAAACACTATCTAAGAGGTGCTAATTTTCCTCATTCAAGGACGATGGGTCTTATTTTTGTATTAAAATATTAAATTATGGTCATGAACCCATTATTATGGTTGAATGACACTATAATATTTTTATTATGCCTCCTATATGGTTCTGGAATATTTTTGTACACACGGTTTTGGTTTATAAATAAAAATGAGTTTGTTGTGTTAAAAAACCACCAATTAACCCAAATGGTTGTCATTAAACAATTTATTTAATGATTAATCTTCACTCCAAGTAACCAAATTAAATTTAAAACCATGTAAAATTTTGGATGTTCACTAATAACATATAACTTCAATTTCTTACAACCATCCTCCTTTTACATGATTCTCCATTCATGTATATAAGTATACCGATCATGAAAAAAGTGGGCCCGAACATTGAAATTGAACCTCTTAACCCATCAAAAAGTCCACGAATGAGATTAATAAGGTTACACTAAATAAATTACATGTATTGGAGGATCTTTACTTACTAATTAATGAACTTAAATTTTATTATTCATTTCATTAAGATAAATATAAGAACACCATTAGAGTTAAGGTAATGATTTATTCATCTCACTTCTATTTTGTGAGATATACTGTATTGACTACTATTACATATGTATGGTGTATGAATACATCCCATTAATTTTTTAAATAATTAATCACTTTATTTTTATGATATTAAATGTAACATTTTATGATTATTAATATTGGGGAATATGATTCAATTGATTACAAAAATATATGTATTTTCTATTTGAACCTCCATTTTCATTCGAGTTGCTCTTATTATATACTAACTTCAATGAAGTTATTGTTTTTAATTATGTAATCCTAATAAATTATTTGTTAATTTTATATATATTTTTAACAATCAGTAACCTTATTTATTTTATGTGTAGTTAAATATTTTAAAAATAATCATTCAAAAATGCTTTTGAAATTCAAGCCTTGTTCAAGGAACTTCTTGAATACATACCTATTATTATGTTCACTCTATAATCTATTTTAAGCCAGATTTATCATTCTAAAATCATAGGGCTAAAAATGAAAATATGTTTTCTGTCATTGATGGTTTTATGAAGGCAGACATGCTTTTGCACTTTAAAATATCTTTAATGAATTCCCAAAACCTCACTAAAATGATTTAATTATAAAGCTTCTTTAAAAAAACTTTTTACATGATTTCACATTAGTGGAACATCATTTATGCTTAAAATGTATTCTCAATGTACAACCATTTTCTTTTCTAGGATACACATTTGTAATAAAATATTTTGGACAAATACAATTGATTTTCCAAAAATACACTTCTCTGCAAAGTAAAATAGAGTTTTCTCACCTCACTCAAACTCGTATAAAATATATGTATTGTTCACCACTTCTTCGGTGTATCTAGTGTATGTACTTACCCTTAGAATATGATATCAAGAATCTCCTTATTCTCATGATTTTCTAGGGGATTATTATTTGAATGTATTAAGGTTGTATGGGACACATCAGAAGGTTTGAAGATTATTTACTTAACAATTTCTTAATGGTCTCATTTAAAAGTATCTTTTTTATGTCCAAATAATTTGATGAATATTTTATTTCATAGAGTTTCATATCTTAGTATGTAACCTAAATTTTGTTTTTGAATGGTTTCTGATTAGTTTGAATGTGGATGTTTTATCTTCATACCATTTACCAATTTAATTTGAATGGTTATTGTTTATGTTTAATGTATAGGGAAAGTTATTTACATTTCTTATGTTAGTTTCAATATGAATTTATATGTTTCTTATGTTTATACCTATTCATATGAAGAATACATTGGACTTAGTATGAGTCGAGTGGGGACAGCTATAGCCCCTATGTGCATCAGTACGTCTCAGGATTCAAACTATGGTTTTGTCAAGAGGCCTTGAAAAATGGTTATTTATTGTCATGGAATGAGGTCTTGATAGAATGTTTATGATGTACCACATTATGCATTCTGTTTTTATGAAACTAGTGATTGAATGATCATGTGTTTATTCAACTATTAGAATACCCATGATTATGTTTTGTTATGTAAATATTTACTCATCTCATATTCCTAAAATATTTTTTATGTTCATGTTTAATTTTAAAATCATGTGTTTTTAGAAATTTACTATGCCAAATGTTTATGTTTATAAAATATTTAACTGTATTTATTACCCTTACTGAGCATATGAGCTCACCCCTTTCTTATTTTTAATTTTATTAGGAAATGAAGAAGTTTATTAAGAATGACTTTCATGGATAAACTTATAGTTGTGGATGTTCCCAATAAAATATATATGTTTTATTTCATTTCAAGTGGTAATGATAAACCTATGTATGTATCTACTATTCCTAAACTACTAAACTACTCGATCATTAGGGATTTAAATCCTTGTAATCATTATAATGTAATGTTGTAAGGAACAGACTTCAGGCAACTGTGGTCAGGGCACTACACTTCAATTTTACATGTTATGTCATCAATATTATTATTTTCATGAAATTTTAAACATCACATAATTTTCTTTTCTTACATGGATAGTGTGACCCCATGTAACCAAGTAATAAGATTTTATTTTAACAATCTCATTACATTTAAAGATTGTTTATATTTATACTTCCCTTGATGATATGCTATGATCCAAATCACAAAAATACACATGAATATTTTTATCCTATGGTTATTGATAATAAATTCATTTATTTGTACCACTTCACCACTCTTTGGTACAAAATATTGTTAATTAAGTTTTTTTAGGAAATCGCAATGTTACCCTCTCTTTCGTCCGAAATCTATGTTGTTCCAAAACCATAATTTCTAAAATTTCTTCCAAACATTTTCAAAAAATATTTATAAGCATTCAATTTGTTTTTAATTTAAATTTTTTTAAATTAAATTAAATCTTTTATGAAATGTTTTCAAGGAAAATTGTTTTCAAAAGGCCTTCAATATTCTTTTATAAATTTTAAATGAAAATGGTTTTAAAAAAAAGTTTTCAAGATAATTTTATAAGTTTCATGGTAAAAAGGTTTTCAAAAAAATTCAAGATTTATTTATAAGTTTTAAAAGATATTTCAATGAAATGGTTCTCAAAAAATTTTCAAGCTTTCTTTATATGTTTTCAATGTTGTTTTCAATGAAATGGTATTTTAAATGTTTCCAAGATTTCATTATAAGTTTTCAATGTATTTTCAATGAAATTTTTTCCACATGTTTTCAAGATTTACATATAAATATTTAATGTTTTTAAAAAGAATTATTTATCAAAAAAATCAATCACTATTTTAATGTTTTCATTGTTTATTCAAATAAAAATATATTGATTTTTTTTAATATTACCCTATAAGTATTCATGGAAAAAGTTTTTCAAAATGATTTAAATTATTCTTTATAAGGTTTCGAGATATTTTATAAGAAAATATTTTTCAAATGGTTTTATAAATTAAAATTCCTTTTTCAAAGAATAAATAATATTTTCCTTTTGAATTGTTTTTTAAATTTATTTAAAAAAAATCATCTAACATGACATTTATTAATGTTACCCATTCCATTAATGGAAATGATATAAATTTTCCATGAATATTCTTTCTATGAATGGGTTATACTTCATGTTATCGGTTTTTTGAAACCTGTTTCTCTTTCACGAGTTATATGATTATGAAATCCATTTCTCTTTCATGGGTTATGTTTTTTATGAAATGATTATGAAACTTGTATCTTTTTCCATCGGTTATGATATGATTACATGTTTATCATACCCATTTAATTTAATGGGTTATGATATGATATTCAATGATATTATGGAGCATGTATGTATGATATCATTTTGATATGGGTGGGACCTTTATCTCCCTCTAATGAATTGGGTAATGATTTATATCTCATGAGATAGAGTAAGATGGTCTTGTAAATGAACCTTAACTACTAAGATGGCAATGGGAGTGAACCATGACTACCGTGATGGTATGAGTAGTGAACTAACACTACTATGATAGCCATAGGAGTGAACCATGACTACCATGATGATATGGGGAGTGAACAAGGACTACAAAGATGGTCTTCGTAGTGATGTCATGGATACTATAGATATCAAATTATATGATTATGTGTCTAACACATTTCTATGTTTTATTCTGATGTTATTATTTCATGGCTTATGTTCATTATTTAATTACGATTCATTTCTTATAAACGGCCAAGTGTTATTTCATGATTCATCAATATGATATTATGATATTAATGGTATGATCATACAATTTTATGATCATGTCTGCATACCCTTATACTCATGCTTATGATTACATGTCTCCCTATTTTCCCCTTAATAAGGATCTGATATCACCAATTTTTTTGTTTCTTTTCCCATTTTATGAAGATATGTATTAAAAATTATGTGTCTAACAAGGGTACTAGTCATAAAGAACATAGTGAGAGATAATGTTGCTCACTTATATACCAGTGTTTATGATTCCATATGTCGAAAGGAACTACACTAATATAGTCTTTTGTAATATTTTTGTATAATCTTATATGTATTCCCCAAAAGTTATGTAATGTTAATTTATGAAATGTTAGGGTCTCTATTTTAAGGGGTTCTTCAAGGAGGTGATAATCTGCAGGTAACAATTTAAAACTACCTCTTTTAATTTCTTTTCATCTTCTACCATCTCATCACCCCATCATCTCTAAAATATTAATATCAATTATATCATGTATATAATGGAATATTATATTTATAATTTAATATTATATATCCATCCATTTTTCATATCCTTATTTTCAGCAAAACGAAACCGTTGTCTAAATTATAGAATTTAACCATCTCTGTGGTTAATGACTTTTTGTATTCCATTACCTTCTTCAAGGCTTTTCATAAAATTATCACTTTGGTTAAATAATATTATATTAAGTATATTATAGATTATATCATTCTTTTTAACAAATATATAAACATAATATTAAATAAATTTATACTAATTCTTGATGGTTTGAAAAATCATCAAAATAAACGAAACAATCATCTAAAATGTTTTATCAAATTAATCATCATCGTGTACAGAAAAAAATGATATATGGGACAATTTATACATCTAGAAGTTCATGAATTCCATTTTATTTCACCTTTTTAGTTTCATTACCATTTGGAACGAACTTCCATAATTATAGAAAAGTGAACGGACAATGAATCAAATGCTCTCAAAACAACTATATCAAACATTATAACTCATCAAATGGCCATAAATTTATTTAATGAAATTATATTAAATAAAATATATGTGTAATAGGATATAAATTATTTAATTTGTCTTATTTGATTAAACAAGATATATTGTGAAAGTGAAGAACCCATCCTAACATAAGATATGAAATATATCTAAACCTCCATATTTCCAATGGGTTTTGTTTTCTATATATTTTCCTAGATTTATCTATTAATTCATAATATATGATCCTCCTATATTAAGTATAAATGCTCCAAAAGCGTATATTTATCACAATTTATATTTCTATGAGTTCTAAATACAATTTATATAAGGTTCCCTTATAAATTTCTATAGGTAAACACACTCGATTAAATGGAACATCTCCGTTTCTTATACAATTTCTATAACAACCCATAAAATGGTTTAATCCATCCATATTTTCCAAACTCTCTCATTTTATCATGATTTTTTTAGGTTTTATGGAAAAACGTATTCCTTTATCATCTTTAAGGACCCTATAATCTTTTCCATTAAACTAAACTAAAGTAAATTTATAAAGATTCCGAGAATATATTTTTCATGTATTCAATTCCATTGGAAATAATTATTCATGATATATTATTATTTTAATATTAGTATTATCTAAGAATTATTTAATCCATTATTTAATGGATACCATTTTGATATTCCATTTTTCACCTAATGACATGATTATAAAAAAAATTCATTACACAAAAAAACATTTGAGTAATCTCTATATTTTTATTTTTTATATGACACACAGATGAATTCACATGTTATGATTGGTGTGGCCATATAGATCTAAATGAATCGGATAATTTTTTTTTCTATTGACACATTATTTATTGGATTAGGGAGTAAACCTAATCCATTATTTTACTTTTTACACCATGTGATATCATCTTGGAAGATAACCTTGAATCAATTTTATGCCAGGTTTTGTGTTGATATATCATTCCATATTTTGTATATTCACATATTAAAATGTATTATATGTTATGCCTCTATATGTTTATTCAATAACCTTTCATTTTATGCTATCATGTTATTTCTTATAACTCACAAGTTATGATTGTTTTCCCATTTTTACTCCCATACTAGGATTTTTAGATCATCCTTTTTGTCTATGTCTTCCCAATGTTATCCATTGAAGGTATATGAGCTCAAAGGAAGTTAGGATCTCATTATGGGGATAAAAGAAAAGATTCATTAATCTAGTTTCTTATTTCTAATTATTCCCCTAGTCTTCTAAATAAAATAATCTTTTTGATCCATGGTTTGTATTTGATGTATAATTATTCTCAAATTCATGTAATAATATGCGTAAAAGTCTTGGGTCAGTATAGTATATGTGTACGGAAGACCAATGATTGGATTTCATGAAATCTAATCAATCAAAATCATGTTATTCTCTTGTAATAGTTAAATTAACCAATTGTTCCACCAATTTTTTTTACCACTATATGCTCAAAATTTTCAACACTGTAGTCTTCCTAGTAATTTCTTTAAGAAATGACTTAATTGAAGAAGAAAAAATAAGTTGTAAGAGGATGAGCTTATAAATATGCTGAATACAGTCCTGAATCACATAGAATTTGTGCATCCAATCCTAGGAGAACAATTACTTTCCCACCAAACATTTCCTTTGGAATTACATGGAAAAAACCATCCTCTGTTAGAGTATTACTTTTTGTTACCATATATTTCATGAATTTAAGGGACCCAATTTCCACTGATTATTATATTTATGATCCTTTTTCTTCCTAAGAAATATTCAATAACTAGGGGAAGAGGTAGAAAAGATAAGTATGTAGAATAATATGTAGTCATGGAAAAACATAACACCCCATCCACATCCCTATTATTTCTATTTATGTAGTATAAACATGAAAAAAAAGTCCATCAATGAGTATAGAAATGCATAAAAGTGAACCAAAAATCAAATAAGTAGTTCTAGACTCAATTATGTTGAAAGATCAGTTGGAAGGGGTGAAGTTTTATTTTCACTCCAAATTGGTGTGAAGGCCAAGCTAACCTATTCTAATAGTAATATAAATTCCATCAATTTATATTCATTTTCATGATACATCTACTCTATGAACATCATATCCTAAAGAGAAAACTAGGGAACAACTCCACATGGGGAAGTGTAATCCTCTTATTTAAAAATATGAAATCCTAAAATATTTTCCAACAATTATATAAAATCTCTCAATTCTAGATGCTCTTAATTTATTAAAGGATATATAGGATAAAATTTTAGAGGCCCTACTCATCCCTTAAGAGTTGAAAGAGGAAGTCATAGTTGTTGGGGTATATCACCAAAATACTGACCCTATGGAATTACAAGTCGTTATCTCTTTTACTGAACAAGATAATGATTCTATTATATAGGGACACACCATACCCTTGATTGTAATAAGAAATTTGAATGACATTAACATATAATGAGTTTTCATTGATAATGGATCAGTTATCAGCCTAATTACAATTTGAATTCTTAATTTTTTGAGTTATAGTGAATATAAAATTTTCTAATATCCTATGAGACATCATGGGTATGAACACAGAGAAAAAAACCATTGGCCATGTTAAGGACAAGAATATATTTGGGGACCTATTTTCCAATTATGAATTTTTGGAAATATTAAAGGATATGCCTTCAATGTATTTCTATGTAGGGAATGGTTGACCAAAAATGTAAAAATACCTTCATCAATTCCTCAATTACTCAAATATTTTTCAATGGGAAAGCTAGAACATTACAAAGTAATAATTATACATTTTAATCGTGTGAATCTCAATGCATTGATGAAATATTTTACTATAGGGATGGTAAAAAACTCATAATTGATTTTATTTCATATGTTTCTAAACTAAATGGTTTATAAAGGACCCATGGTAAACCATTTAAAGAGATTAAAGTTGAATATGTGATGACCATCTATCATATAGAAAAGGCATGTTTAAAATTCGGAATACACTTGTCCATCCTCATGATATATTCCATGTCATATAAACCCTCTCACAATTAAAAAATCCTTGACCAACAAAAATAGTGACAATTTAGGTGAAAGTGGAATCACTCTATCACTAGAACCTCAACATACCCCAATATCCTCAGCTGAACATGAATGAACTGTCTTTGAACCATTATAAAATGGAAATACATGTTCCTTGGGATCATCGAATTTTTATCTCTCGACTTAACCAAAAAATACAACTTTATTTTCCATCCTCACATGGTAATAGAGGATTAGGAAGAGAATGATTAAGAGGATGTGTATGATGAACTCAAATTGGAAAATATGGATACAAAAGGTGATTCACAACTAACACTAATTAGTAAAACTGTGTACCCCAAACGAGAAGATGTAAATTCCAATTTAGTAATCCATCAATAAATTTGTTTCACCATGTATTACATATAAATAAAATTATATGATCCTTATGTTTCCACCCACCACCTAGGTATTTCAGATGATCATCATGGTTGTGAGCATGCATCCATAAAAACACATCCAACTCATGCTTCCAAATTCAAAACTAAAATTGATAATATCATCAAATACAACTTCTTTTGGGATGTCTATTAACTAATGTTGATCTCTAGTATTGTAACAGTGAAGTATAATAATTGGAAAATCATTTTTTTCATCAATATCTAGGATATCAACTTACACTGTCAGAATTTATACTTCCACGTTCTAATTAATATATATTCAGATTGTTCTGATAACTGGGTACCAAGAACTATCTCTCATGGATGGTTACACAGGATATAACAAAATTTGAATGGTCCCTAAATATTATGAATCCAAAACCTTTAGGTTACCCTAAAGAGTATATTTCTATTAGGTGATTCTTTTTTCACAACGAATGTTTGAACTACATACCAATATACCATGAAACTCAATTTAAACCCATTATAAGTAATTTAATCAAGTTCTATATTAATGATTTTGTGGTGAAATATTATATATATTTTGGACAAATTTCCAGCCTCGAGATTATGGTTTCACTTATCCACCACCAAACCAACATACCATCATGATGCCACAATGTGCTAGAAACCACACCCAACTAAGGGGAAGAAATAAAATAGTCATTATGGGATTAATACAAAATAAGAAAATTTGTTCCTATCAGAGTGTGGAATTATGGTTTTAAAAACATGTAACTTGAGAAAAATATAGATGATAAGGAATTTATTCCACTTAGTATCCTCATATAGCATCTCCTCAGCTAAGGAATCCATCAATCACAAACTATCATAACTATAATATGTTAAACTATATGGCGAGGTCCTTATCATACAACCTTAAATGGCATGACCAATGACCCTCATCAAATGAACATAAAATAAACAACCCATAACATCCAAGTTACAATATGTTACATTGTATGATATTGTCTTTAGAACATGATGTTAAAATACAGTCTTACCTAATGTACCAAGCATTCAATGTCTTGGATAAAAATCCTAGTAATCCTCATAAAATTTTCATCAGATGCCTCAAATGAGAGGACTCTCCAAACATTTGGCTAGAATAAATTCATTGAAACCGAAATATATGTTATTTTATCCCCTTCCATGATACAAGTTTCCTAATCACACAATGTAATGATGCACAGACTAGTCCCACTTTATGCTATTAAGCTGTATGTTGGTCCTTATTGCATGACAAAAAATTTCATGATCAAACTTCCTAGATGTCAGACCTTTAAAGTCTCATTTACTGTCCTCTACAGAAGAAATAAATATACATGGTTGAGGTAACCTCTTAAATGATGTAAAACCATGTGTAATATTATACATTCGTTATAGGGCCTCTATTTCTGGTGTTGGTATCTTTTATTACAATCATTGTTTTAATCTCCGTCATGGGATAAAATAAACCCTTATTATTCCTTGCTTATCACACCGGGAAAATCCCACATGGTTATAGTAATCATGGTTAGGGAATCCTCACATGGTTGGGTCACATTAGAGTCTGGAAACCACAACTGTAATCTATTTATATATCATCCAAAGGGATTTCTATGATGAAATACTATGCATATTTTCTTTATATTAGGTTACTAAAATATGAATCACCTGATTCAAAGATATGTGACAAACAACCTTTCCACGTGATCTTAAACTACATGATTTAAGTCCCTTTCATATGTCATCAGACAACATACTATTGTGAAATTACCCTAAGAGGGACACCGTACCTAACATCATTCCAACATTACACCATTACATTAGAAATACACGTGTCCTGATTCTCTCTTTGATAAAATATATAGTTATGCAAAGATCCCTCATCCTCAGTATAGTATCATAATAAAACCAAATCTTCCCCCAATCCCCTTTGTATGGGCCACATTTACTTGGGAGAGTCTAGCATGATTTTTTCTTTCATTCAAAAACAATAATTGGAAAAATGTCCATGTCTACACATTTGGGCTAGATCGGTGCGGGGGACTATTTACTGAGAATTATGTGTATTATGATTCTCATTCTGATGATATGCATAGTGATGCCTTGATTTTACATCCCGGTCTTGACATAATTTGGTGAAAACCCCCTATCCTCATACAAGAATTGGATTAGTGTGGGTAATATTTTATATAAAAACTAGGGGATTCATTCCTGTTACTGTGGGATACATAATGATGTCAACATCTCAAATTTTTAGCCCATATGCAACATAAAATCAATTTTGTATCCCATCTATTTCATATTAACTCAATTAATTAAGGGGATTCAAACATGTATTACCTCATTCTCAAGATCTAGAGAAATTTTCCCTTCCTTATAATAGAGCTATAATTGAAAAAGATACATTTCACATGTTTTGGTCAATCCCAATATAAATGGTACTTTCAAACTCAATAACATTATTTTCACAAGCACACTCCAGATATTTTGAATTTTTAGCCCTTAGAAACCTCCATCATCTAATGATGACAATTTTATTCAACTCTGACGGACACATTTGCTTTAATGTTTCACAATATACCAAAATATGGATTTTTATAATACACCCCAACATGACCAGTCAACTAGAGGTACCTTAATCCTTAAGAGATGACCATTTTACCTATGTGTGCTCTTACAACATCATATAAAAAACTTCTTCTCAAAAATTTTCCATGTTCATTCTTTATGTACTTGTCATGTACACTTTTCTCATTTTTGATAACCTTGAGATCATGGGTTACAACTTCCCACCTTTGGACACATATAATGTAGGTTCATTATGGGACGAACTACAATTGAAATTAAAATCAAGTGGTACCCACCAAAATAAACCCTTCATTGACTTTTCAGTTAAATTTAAACAACTTCCCAAATTATCTTGTTTCTCACATTAAGCATGGCAGACATGGTCTTTGAGATTTTGGTTGAATATTCAAGATTTCATTGTTATTTCAGGACAAAAATAGAATAGAAAATTTTTTATTATCAAAAATATTATCTGGTATAACCATCCCTGGGTGAAATTCCTTAAAAGGAATAAGATGGGTTAAACATGCACAACCTTAAACTCCAGTCACCAATCTATCTGAGCACTGTGACATTAAACTAATTTTACATATCCATGGAAAATTCAATACTAGAATTTGGGTTCTCTATTAAAATTTAGTTTTACCCTTTCCATTATTTTGTATAATGAGTCATTAAATAATTTAATTCAAACCTACATGACACTAAATTGTAAAAATATTAAGTAAAATTTAGATGATGTTAAATGTTATTGTCTGTATCCTTGTTTCCTAATATCAAACTATGTTATCCCTTGTAAATATCTTAATATAACCTCAATTCATGGTTCATATCTCCTATTTCACAACCAAAATTTTTCTTGAACTATGTGTGGCTTGATTATCATTACAATGGGATATTTGTAATGGATGGATCCTTAATTCTTGGCCTATTTATATAAAATTAATTAATTTTTGTGTGTTCATTCATTAATGGGAATCAAACAGATTTAGGAAGGATGATCTGAACCTCTTATAGGGTTCCCTCATTGGTAAAATCATTATTGAAAAAAATTCTCCCTTACATAAATTCTAATGAAATTTATATTGGGATTTTACCATTAATAGAAAATTATGATCTGAATTCTTCCAACATTCATAAAAAAACATTCTTTTCACAAACTACATATCAAGGATTTGGGATATCCCAATCCTCTAGACCCTCCTACTGGTGTTAGTAACAAGGGAATCAAACATTGAAGAACATGTTTTTTTGAATATGGATGATATTCCCAAATACATATCTTTATAACACACAACAATGTATCTTCTAAACTATTGGAACCTTCATCCCTAGTAGAATATCCTTTTATCATTTTATACCCTCAAAAAATTAAAGAAAAAAATACATTTGAACATGGTTTGTGGTCATTCCATACATATATATGCCTTGCCATTTATTCCAATCCAGAAACCCCAAGATTATGAAATAAGACATACCTCCTCATATCATCAAGATGTTGGAGAATATTATATTCAAACTTATGCATGGGTTATTTTTCCCATAACCCATGGTCAATGTTTCTTGACATTAAGAATCAGATGCATCATTCCATCTTGTAAGACTCTTCTATTTTGATGAAAAGATATGTAGTACTCTGCATGATGAAAACACACAAAAGGTTATCCTATGGAAAATTCATGTCTCAACCCTCTAGGAATTCACCCCAGATTATCTACGGAATATATAATAATTATAACTTACATAGAACAAAAATAATTAAGTTTAAATCCCTCAAATGGACACCTAATAGATATCCCAAGTGTTTCTCACTAACTCTTAGGTTATCAATGACATTAGGGTGGATCAGCTTAGGGTAGTCAGGCATTTTCGTAGGTCCATAGTACCGGTTAGACTTATATAGTGAAATACACCCATTAGGAACATGATCCCATAACTTATAACATCATAGGTAGTATTCTAGTCACCTCTATTTTAGATTTTACACTTTTTGATATAGGGGTTTCACCTAGTTTTATTTTTTTCTATTTTGGAAAGCCTAGGCCATTTTTTTAACTTTTGATGATGTTATGTTGCTAAAAACTCTATTTGGGACTAGAAAAATAGGTGTACAATAGTGGAAGGAGTTACCCTTGAGGTTGGTGGGTGTTACTTCTTTTGGGACCTATATTACTTAGAGATGATAGTATTTGATGACATACTTAGAATGAATAGGTTAGTTGTCTTTCAAGAATTTGTTAATTTCTATCTTTATAGGGTGAATTTCATGTCACAAGAGGGTGGAGAGTTACTACAAAAAGTCTATTGGGATGTCTAGGCGAGGTGAGGTGGACCCACGCATTATGGGTTTGGCAGGATAATGGAATAAATTGTGTGTTTATATCTTTATTCCTAGGGAATATTTAATTTGGATTTCCCCCCTATGGTTGATCATTTTAGGGACCTATTCCTGAATAACTTTTTAGTATTACCTACGATAAGAGAGGTAGAGTCCTCTATCAGGATAGTTCTATGAGATGCACCGTTATCCATTCCTCCTTACAGGTTGGATATAAAAGAGTTGAAAGAGATTAATTGTTAGTTGGATTAATTGTAGTCTAAGGGTTTCATCAAACATAGTATGTCTCCATTGGGTTCCCCAATACTTTTTGAGAAAAAGTCAGATGGTACCCTCAGGATATGCAAGGATTTTCCAAAGTTTAACCAATTTATGTTTAAAAACTGGTTTCCTATACCAAGGATAGATGATCTATTAAATCAACTTTTAGGAGCATGGCTCGTCTCAAAAGATGATTTGATATCTAGTTATCATCAGGTGTGTATTGGATCCTCAGACATACCTCACATAGACTTTCGAAGTAGGTAAGGTCTAAATGAGTATTTGGTAATGTTGCTTGGTCTCACGAACACGCAAGCAATTTTTCTAGCACTGATGAACCAAGTGTTCTATCATTATCTCAATTTGATTGTTGTGTTTTTTTGGGTGATATATTGGTGTTTTCTCATAATTTACATGACCATTCCTCACATCTTGAGATAATTTTGAATACACTGATAGAGCATTAATTATATACTAAGATCACAATGTTCCACTTCTGGATGGGTCAGATTCACATCATGGGTCACATAATCTTAGAGATTGGAGTATTAGTGGACCTAAAAAAGGTGAAAGAATTTGTTTCCTAGGAGAAGACAAAGAACATCATAGAGGTGTGGAATTTTCTAGGACTAGCTGGTTACTGCAAAAATTTCATATTGGACTTCTCAGATTAAGTAGCATCATGACGGGTCTGACTAAAATGGGTGAAAAGTATGTATGGTTAGATTCCTATGACATAGCCTTTCAGGATCCAAAGGGAAGATTTACTTAGGTGCTGATACTGATTTTTGCAGATCTAGGTTGGATTTTACCATGTACTATGATGCATCATGTATCAGGTTAGGAGTAGTTATTAAGTGTGGGGAGTGAGACGTTTCATTCGTGTCTCAGTAGTTTAGGTCATATGAGAGGAACTACCCTACCCATGATATCGAGTTATCCATATTTTTTAATGATTTACATTGTTAGAAACATTACAAAGTAGGAGATCATTTTGTGGTTTACACTGACCACAAAATCCTCAAGTACATATTTACACAACGTGATTTGAATCTGAGGTAGTGACAATGGGTGTAATAATTTTTGTCCATTGAATCCAATCATGCCTACACACTTGGGAAAGGTAATGCAGTGGCTAATTCTTCCAGTAGGAGTAGTTGCAGGAAGTGCAGTTGGCCAGTATTGAGTGGAATCCCATGGATTTGTTTACTAAGATGCATTTGGAGGTTCACAATAGTATGGGACAAACATTTCTCTAATTCTTAGGGTTTACCTTCACCCAACTCGATATAGTGAGGATGATTCAACTATCATATTTTGAAGGCCCAGTTCTATGAGAGAGTGTGGCAGTTGAGGACCCTCCTCCTGGTTGGACCATAAAAAAGGATGAAGTTTTGCACTAACATGACCGCATATGGGTTTTTACAGACATTCTCCAGGAGCTGATGTGGGATTTTCATGAGTCTGTATGGGAAGTGCATCCTAGTGTCACCAAGATTTATTAGGATTTACATCATCAGTATTGGTGGCCAGGTATGAAAGGAGATGTAACTTGTTTTATCATGAGGAGCTTCACCTATCAACTGGTGAAGGCAGAACAACAGATACCAACAGAAATTTTATAGTATATTCTCATTCCTGTGTGTAAATGGAAGGATGTCATTGTATATTTCAGTACGGTATTACTAAAGTTTCCTCACGGTAAAGATTACATAAGGTTTGTTGTCGATTGGATCATGAAGGTTTCACATTTCCAGTCAATTAATTAAACCTTTAGTGTTGATGATCTTAGGAGTCTATACATCTATTAGATTGGTAGCCTTTATGGGGTCTCCCATTCTATTATTTCAGATAAGGATTCCCAGTTTACTTCTTGTTTCTAGTAAGTGCTATAGAGGGAACTGGGTTAAAAGGTGCTTCTTAGCACAACATACCACCCCCAGAAAATCTGTCAATCATAGGGCATGATCCTTGTGCTGGAGAAAATTCTTCAAGAATGTGTACTGGATTTCAGGGGTTCATGGGAGAGACACATACCCTTTGTTTTTCCATATAAAAATATCTTTTGGGATATGATTCATATGTATCCATATGACGCCTTGTATGAAAGACCATGTCGATCACCTATGTGTTTGCTCAAGGTAAGAAAGGTATCTATATTGAGATCTTGTCTTGTCCTGGAGACCACTGAACATGTTCAATTGTTTCAAAATGGGATGTATATTACACATTCTCATCAGTAATCATATGTTGATCACCGTAGAATTCCTCTAAAGTTCAGGGTCAGGGATCAAGTATTCTTACATGTTACACCGAGGATGGGACACACGAAGATTAGGAGACATGATAATATTTTTAAAGATTTGTTGGGCCATTCAAGATTTTGTAGAGAGATGGGCTGGTTGTCTATCCATTGTAGTTACCTCAGAGGTATCGAGATGTACACAACATATTCCATATTTCTTAGTTATAATGTTACTTTTGAGACCCATCTCATGATTTTCAGACTATGGATATTGAGTTACAGGTAGATGCGTCTTTTGAGGAGCATCCTATAAGAATTATGGATCATAGCATGAAGGTTGTCTATGGATGGTTGGTTCCATTATTTTGGGTGCTATGGAACCACGACTGAGTACAAGGTGATATTTCGGAGAGTGAGCCTGATGTATGATCACAATGGACAGTGTTTTTCTCATATGTTTCTTCACAATATTTGGAAGGGAAATTTATGGATGAATTTCTTTGGAGGGGGGAGTTTGTAAGAACCCAATTCTTCCATTGAGGTAAATATATTTTCATTTCAGTTTTTAGATAATAAAAAGGAGAAAAATAGGTAGAGTACTGGCTATAGGTTAGTTACAAGACTTCATTGGGGGTTTCACATTATGTAATCCCAGCACACACCTTGTAATGAATGTTTCCAAAAACTATTTATGACATGTAAGGGATTTCTGTTGAAGAAGGGGTAAATTGGCATATACATAGTGTCTATTATCAAGTACATATCATGTACTTTTATATTTTTTTAAAAATGGGCATTAACCTTATATTCTTCAACTGGATTGATCCCCCACCTATGTTTTCTCAAAAAGTAGTGTTTTACGATGATTTGGCTATTGATTCACCGTCTGAACAATGATTCAAATGTTTTTGGATGCATTAGAACCCTAACAATGAGTTTTTGATTCCATTTGAGCTACTCTTTGTGATTTGTTCCCTAATCCTAGTATTTAACGCCTTGAATTTTATGCTCTTTTTGTAGATATACTAAATTCTAGGTTGAATTAGAGGTCTACAGTGGATAAGGAGAGTCGTACGAGTACGAGGTAGGTGGTCTCGTGTCTTTATTTAATTATCTTGCAATTTATATATGACGGTGTGTCGTGCTCCCATTTTTGAGTGTTTCCTTGATTTAGAATCGATCTTTATTGTTTCCTATTATTGTTTATGTAACTTAATATGTTCTCTTGTTCATGTATAGGGTTTTTTACCTTGAATTAGGTCCACACCATGGGTCTGTTTCCCTTGGATGACTGTTTATGGTCATTTGGATCCAGATTCCTATGAGGCCTTCCTTTGACTCCCATTCTTGGAATGTTAAAAAGGAATTGATATTATTTTTGAAATAACATTTTTTTAAATATTAATTGAATTGGTTATGGGTATTGGGATAGTTTCCTTGCCTCTAAACATTTATTAACATATGCCTTGTTAAGCTTGTTGGTTTTATTTGATTAATATAATGGCATACCAACATGAGTTTATTAATGATTAAACTATGTAATAATTTAATTTAAATGTGTTTATTATTATGAAAACTATGCCCATGTGAGTTAATTAACATTAAATCCATGTTATAGTTTAATTTATATATGTTTTTTATGAGAATTGTGCCCATGTGACTTTTGGAAAGGTCAATCCTTCTGAGGTTGGTTTGTTCTTGAGATTATATTGGATGCTTTTGGTTTTAACCTTTGTATTCGTAATGAAATGTTTAATTTATTATTAAATGATGAAAGGGTAAATAAAAATCATTGAATCATGGATTTATATTATAATTCCGTGAAAGGATTTATGTGACTATTGTGTCTTATACCTTGACTGACCCATGGATCCATTGACTGATTCCATGGATGGACTGAAATGGGGTTTATATATTTATGTTGTTAGTGAATGATGAGTGTAGTGGGTGGGTTCATGGAAGAATTATTTAAAGGACGAATGAGTAATGGAATGAGAGATAACATGGGAGGGTTCAATTGGAACTATTTATATGTCTTGGGTTATACTTGGGACTTATTTATGGGATCCATGGATGGTTCATATGACATATACTCTCACCACACCTAGGGTGAGACCAGGTTTCTGAGATGATCATCTAGACCGGCTAATAAAATGTAGGGGAATTTTCACCTAGAGAGATACTTGAATTCCAACATAGGAATTTCAATAAGAGACTCGATTTATCAATTAAATATTGAAATGGAATGACATATGTTGCTTCTGCCAAGACAAAACACATTCTTGGATTCATTATTTACTTATACTTGTTTATATGGTCTTATGATACATATGTTGTGCATACTTTTATATAGGGGTTTCTAGGATTATGTTGGATCCAGATACTTATATAATTCAATGCAATTAAACTATAAATGAACATGAAATGGTTAGAATGGAAACCAGTACGTATAGGACTCCATACATTAGATTACTTCTTAGTTTACTTATTTCACTATTTTACACTGCCTGTTATATATATTCACTGATAGATTTTCACATATATTGGGTGGTTTCATACTAGGATTTAGTCTCACACAGTGATTGGATCATTTTTTTGGGCTAAAAAAGATTATATTGTTCCAGGTGTCGATAAGGGAAGAAGACCTTCTCCAGGAACTTGATATGTTTCTTAGGATCATGAGAGGGTGGGGACAAGGCAAGGAATGATATGGTTCTGAGTTTCTTTTTTCCTATTTGATACATTGTTACATATATCATATATTACTGTAGTGTGACCTACTTTGTATGTTTTCACTGAAAATGTGACATGCAGCATCATCATTGGTATGATTTTTATCCAGGTTATTTATATTATCAGTCTTCCATTTTATACTTTTATTGTATGGTATTACTGCTTCAGTTATTGATTTATTAATGTATTCTAATTTGTTATACTCTGTCTATGAGGGAATAGTTTCCCCACTATCAAACCTATTCCCTCACAGCTAATAGGCAACCACATGCATTTGGGAAAATGCGCTTGATTCCATATGGCTAACTGGGTTTGGGGTACCATTGAGATACATCTGGATCCTGGGGACGGTACGTAATGATAATTTTAATATAATGTAATTTTTGGTTTTATAAAAATCAATATTTTTCCCACTTCACTGGAAAATCAATCTTTTCAAGAAATTATAAAAAAATTATAATATAATAATTTTATATGATGATTTCAAAAAGATATTTATTTATAAAATCAAATTTATTTAAGTTCCAAAACATTATCACAATATTTATTCATAAATATCATGAAAACAATTTTTGAAGAAAATTAATTTTTTGAAGAATAAATTGATTTCAGTAAAATTTAATCCCTTATTAATAAATAATAAATTGAAAAATTAAAAATGAGTTGGAAATTATTTATTTTATAATGTGGTAAATACTAATAATTCCTAAAATTTTAAATATTAGACTATAATAAACAAAAGATATTACTTAATCGATTGTTTATGTTGGGTGTTGATTGCACCATAATATTTGAAAGTGGTTATATTTAAAAAGAGACATGCCGTAAAATCTTGGGGTGTTAAAATTTAATGAAACGTGTTTACAAATAATATTATGGTGATACATTCTACCCCCTTAATATTTCGTTTTCCTTAAAATTCAACACACTTAAACAAATAAATAAGGAATCATCTACCTCGTTGCATCCCCGGGTTCCTATATAGCTATCAAAAATTAGTCATTTGTAGAAATTGTTTTCTATATGAGTTGTCTTGTTTCATAGAAATTTATATCTATAATTCATAATCTCTACTGACTACTCTTTATAAGAAATATATTTCTATAATGGAACGACCTCTATGTTCAGTAATTATTATGGACCATGCATGTACTTCGTTAGGAGAGATACATGGAACACCTCGTGATCTAGAGAGATATTTGGTGGAATCCACATCCAATAAGAAACTATCCCAATATGATCAATCATATTAAAATAACCTATATACCAAGGGATTATCTTTCCCTTATTTCTAAATATCATTTCCCTCTTCATAGGTGATATTTATGGGAATACCTTGTCACTAACATCAATGTTATGATCCTTCCAATAAATTTAAACATAACTTTTTTTCTACCCTAAGCATTTATTATGTATTATTGAATGGATCAATTCTTATCTACCATTTCCTCTTCTAGATATGGTCTAAATAGATTTGTCTCTCCAAAATCATTCTATCATGTTGGATTTCTACACTTCCTGACATAGAGGGCTTCATAAGGATATATATAAATGCTAGTGTGAAAACTATTACTGTAAGAAAATATCATGAAAGGAATGTTCTGAACTAACCCACAATTTAAGTCCATATATAAATATCTCACCATGTATTCTATAGTTTTAATGGTCCTCTAAAATAGGTTTTCTTTTTCAGGAAGATAAGAAGTTCTTAAATTTAACTCTATATCCAGAGCCTGCTAGAGACATATCCTAAACTTTGAGGAAAGCTTTTGATTCTGATAAAATACAATAGATAGTGGTAAAATATGAAATCTTACCACTTACGTAATGTATAACTGAGTTTGTTGATCAAGATAGATATCTTCTTGAATGAAGACGAGGTGTTATGAGTTTGTAAGGTGATTGACTACAACCTAAATACCATTACACCCTTTAGATGTTTTGGGAGTTTGATGACTAAATATATGGTGTTTGTTTCCTATTTCAATTTTGGTATTGGTAATGGTTGTAAAAACCCCTTATAATTTTTTATTTCATCCTTAACTTGTTGATATGTCCTGAACAGAGAAACATACTCTATAATATCCCTCTTATTTCTATCCCACTAGAAATAATATTTCAAATCACTATACATGTTTAAATATCTCAGATAAAGAGAGAATGAAGACTATAAGATTTATTTATTAGCTCCCTCTTCAAATCATAAATAGATTGGAAACATATACGGTTCTTAAACCATATTATTCCATCACAATCAAGGTTGAACTCAGGAACATTTATCACCTTCTTTTATAGATATAAATCATCCTTGTATGAATCTTTAATCATCACTTGGATACATCGTTGAAAACTCGTCCGAGAAAGATATTATTCCTCCCGTTCCCTGAATATTTTAATATCCATACTTTTCATGTCTGAAAATATTGGATCATTTTTTATCCTCATCATAGATAATCAAGCACGATCATTTCGACTCAAACCACCTGTAATGATGTTCTCTTTCTGAGGGTGGGCATGTGTTGAACATTATTAATATTTAATTATCTCAAAAAATATTACATGTTTCATGTTCATCTAGTTTTGAGTGTAAATGTCTAAAAATATTTTATGACCTGCGTATATGTTACACCTTTCTCCATATATATAATGAATCCATATCATTAATGTAAAAATTATCATAGCTAGCTCTAAATACAGAGTTGTGTAATTTTGATCATAAACCATAAACTATCATGATTCATAAGTTATACCCATATTAGTTTTCATTAGGACTCATCATAGTACATTCATTGATGTGTAAATATAGATTACAAACCCTTCTCCATTATATGGTAGTGGAAGAACAGGTGTACAAACTGTCCTTATCTTTAGTTATGTAAATTTTTTTTCACATTCAACCTTCCAAAGGAACATCTATCCCTTCTAATTTAAAATAGTGAGTTGTTTATATAGCCACAACAAACATAAAAAGTGTTTTGATAATATCCAAAAAAAGAGAGAATACCACATACCTCACACATTGTTTTTGGTTTGGGAAAATGTTAAAAAACATGTTTCTTTGAATGGTCTATTGATATACCCTACTTTGATATTAGATGAACCATGACTAAATCTTTCTGAAGCCAAAATTCTTAATTCGAAAATTTTAATAAATCTTATCATTACATAGTCTTTAGTATAGTTATCAAATGATCTTCCTTCTATTCATTTCTATTTGAATAAATAATAATATCACCAATTATGACTACCACAAACTAATTAAGGTAATCACTAAAAAATATTTTTGTTGAATCTATGAATATTGTAGGGGAATTAAAAATACCAAATGTAATCACTATAAAAATATAGTTTTGTAGCTTTTATGGAATGTTGTATTTGGTATATATTCATTATTTACCATCAATTGATTATTTCCATAATTAATCAGAGTCTCTATAAAGTATTTAGATCCATTTTGTTGATCTACGAAGTCATCAATAGGGTGTGGAGGGTTCTTTTTCTTCATTTTGATCTTGTTAAGTTGTAAGAGCATGATCTATTAAAAATAAAACTCCCCATTTCATTCAATTAAATTCCATATAATGTAATATGGATATAGAAAAAACATGCATTTATTTGGTTCTATTATGTCTAATTGGATTTAAATGAAAATTAAGTATCTATACCATTGATAATATAGTCATTGAGCAGTGATCACATGATTAGTGTAAATATAGGGTTTTAAAAATTCTAATTGACACAGAAAAAGGAAGTGATCACCCCAACCAGTTGGATTATACCCTATGAATCTCATTTATTGGGGCTTTTGAAGAAGATAAAATTTATGTGATTTACCCATGACCAAGCTCAAGCTGATATCCAACAACATAAAAATTATTGAAACCATTTAATGGATATGTTCAAGATCATTATGATGACATCCCAAACCATGTTTGCCAAACCGCCCCTGAAATTCCCACAATCGCTTACTCAACTCATTGAAAATTTGATGGTGTACTTAAGGGATATGTATCAATAACCTAGAAATATGATTTTGTAAATTATTTTTTATAGAATAATGAATATATTTTCATCCTATTATTTTTACATTGGAAGTGATTTTTATTTCGATACAATAATTCACAAATTATATTTTGGTTAATATTTGAGTTCAAATAATGAATTTATGAATCAATTGATTTTTTAAATATATACTATTTTAATAAAATATTATTAATAAATAAATTTTATCAAATACAAATGGTCATATATTTTTTATAAAGTCAAATTTAATTTTATTTATTAGTGTTCAAAATCTGTTATTCCAAAAATCCTCGTCATTTAGAATAATTATTGGATATTATTTTAAAAGTAAAAATTCATAAATTTAGAAAAAAAAAATTAGATAAAATGAATATCATTTTAGGAACCAGAACATCAAAATTTTCTAATGGGGAATTTTTCATAGTTTTCTAAGACTGTCAAATTTGTGGGTAAAAATTATATACAATATAGATATAATTTTGGTATTATGACAGCTTAATGGTGAAAAAGTGATGTAATGATTACTATAAATGGGATCTAAGAACATATATGTGTTTTTTACTTTAAATTAATTTTACATTAAATTTATTTTATTTTATTCATAAAGCCTTTGTGAATCCTCCAAAACGTATGATATATTTTATGGTTTTAAAATCATTTCTCTAAGAGTGTGTCTCACCTTGACATCAAAAATGCTAATATTTTAATAATTTGTGCCCTTTTTCTTATAAAACAATTTAATACACTCCCATTTGTATGTAACCATGGGAAAAATCTTGGGAAGGTTTATGGTTTTGACTATTATATTATATAGTGTCTAAAACCTAAATAATAAAGAAATCCCCCTCAATTCCTATATAAATGCACATAAAACCCCATTTATCTCTAGTAAAACTACTTGGAGAATATAAATACTCTTCCCCAAACCCCCTAGAGTCCTCCCATTGCACCCCCATTCTCTGAAGAATATATTCCCAAGATTTTGGAGTCACACACTCAACTAAGGGATCCTAACATTACTCTCCAACTTTCAATTCAAGAATCTTCCCCAAAATTTTCTTTATAATTTAAATTGGTTATATTTAAAATAATTTATTATTACTCCATTAATTTAAAATTCATAATATTTTAATAATAATCCATTTATACTCTATCATTTTAACCATTACCTTCATCGTTATGATGCCAAAATTTCATAATTGATTTCTCTAATCTCATTTCCATTCAAGCACTTATTTTTTGTTATGTCTATTAAATTCCTTTTTATTATGTTGGAATATGTTATTCCATATCAACATTACTAACCATTCAATTTATAAATTATTACATCCCATTTCCCTCTCATTATGCATCCCATGATCCTTTATGTACACCTGTTACTATGGCTAAATGTAGTTATGATTCTTATTTTTATTCAAGTTTCCTCATTAATTTAGGCATTCTATTTACAGATTTATAATGTTGGGATATGGTTTTCCATCTCCATATAAGTTCCAATTCAATTTATATGTGATTAGATACACCTTTCTCTCTCATAAAACCATTTTTATGAATCTTTAAGATATATTGTTATGCTACTGAATTTCACAGAAAATGTACATTTCAAAATAGTTTTGTAGTGAATACCATACCCATTTTCCTATCAAAGGTATCGAAATTTATACAAATATAAATTTTTAATGGGTACTTTCATGTATTTATTTTACATTTCTTAATCATGGAATAAATTATGATTCAGAAAGAATCCATATTGTATAATCAATGTGGCTTACTTTATCATGAAAATGAAACAATTATGATGGGTGAACCCAGATAGAGCTCCAATGAATTGCATAATGTTTAGTATTAGGATATGTGATGTTGGGATAGGGGTGAACCTTATTCTTTTATGGGAATTTTTTCACAATGAGTTATTGGATGGTTTAGCAATTACCTATGATTATTATGTAATGTTTTGTGTTGTGACCACGTTTCCCATGTTTACTTGTTGATTACCATGATATATCATGTATCATTGTTCATGTTTTTTATTCTTACTATTTTTATTAACCATTTGTATGACTATTTTATAACATGTATCATCTTCTTCATATTATTTCTTGTTTATTCACTTATTAGTCTTTATAGCTCACCCATTTGTTAGGTTTGTGCACAGGTTATCCCAAGAAGATTTATGATAATTGGGATATTGTGATAATGTAATGGTAGTGTCCTATAATTATTTTTATCCTCTGTTATAATTTGATAATTAATTTACCTAATTCCTAAATATACTAGGCTTCCAAACCTTTTGGGTTTTATTTAGCATACATTTAGGTAATGAATTATAAATTAAAATGTTATAAAGAGAGGGGTTGTTATAGTTGGTATCAGAGGAGATATTTTGTTATTTTTTGTATTAGGATTATAAATCAGTAAATAAAGAATTGTGGATAAGAATAAGTATATGAAAACACACCTAAATTTTGGTTTTATATATTGAGTGGTTTATCAAGAAAATATATCATATCTGGATACAACAAGTTGATGTTGTTTTGGAATAGATGTACGTAGGAGTAAAAACTCTAAAAAGGTTTTCTGGCCCTAATTTTGGGAAACTTGTTATGTGACAATACGACTTAATATGCACTTGGTTTCACACTCCCAATATATATACATTGTAAAACTCATAGTCCCATTATAAAACAAATCTCATAAGAATACATGTTAGGAAATAGATCATGGATAATATAGATTGAAGCCTAGAAATTCCTAAGTTAATGAAATAAATATTATTTTTAAGTTATCCATTTTATGTCATTGGATTCCCTTTTATGAGTTTAATTGTATAAAAATACTCTTCCCTAGATTTCCTTTTTATTCTATCCAATGGACGGTAAAAGGAGGTATTGGGTAAAAAATCCATGCAACCTTTAATGTGATGACTAACCCAACAAAATTATCATCCCGATGGTAGAAGGGATTGAGAACTTCATAATGATACTCTCCTAGCTGACTCAGGTTCTAAATGGAAACCTAAATTATGGGGGAGAAAGATGAAATCGATATCTTCATTCGACAAATGAAACCTATATTCAATGGATCATATGATCCCTTAATCATGGAAAAATGGATCAACTCTATTGGAAAGACATCCACCATCATTCAATGTTTCGATCAAGATAAGGTTCTTTTGGATATTTATCATATGGAGGGAGAAGCTGATCAGTGGTGGAAGTTGATCATTAATATGAAGCCTAAGGATGTGATCAAAGAAATGGAGGGGAAGGAATTATGGAAAATGTTTTTTGATAAATTTTTTCCTCTTACTCTCCAACATAAAATGGAAAGGGATTTCCTTTACCTCGAGAAAAAAATATGATGAATCTATTGTAACATATGAGGAAAACATCACAAGAATTACATGATACTCTTTTTTCAATATTTTTACCCCCAAATGCAATGTTGACCACTCATTCAGTGGGTTAAAACCTAGTTTATGAAAATCTCTAGCAATTTGTGACATTGAAAACAATAAGAAAATTGTTCGATGTGCCCCCAAGTTCAAAAGGGGTATCAGAGAATCTAAAGGGTATCACAAGGATAATAAGAGGAAAGTGGAGTTTAATTATTTTGGTCCTATAGAGAAATATAATGGGGAAAATAAAGTTAAACATCCCACATGTCAATTGTGTGAGAAGAAGCACCCCAAAAATTTCCTAAAAAATAAAAAGTTTTGCTTTAGGTTGGTGAAGAAATAACACCTAGATAGCAATTTCCTACATGTGAAACCCAGAAATGTGTTATTGGAAATGAATTATCCTTTCAAACCTTAGTTCATTCTATATTTAATCGAATATTAGGAATAATTTTCATTTTCAATCCCATTCCCAAATCCAAGGGTTTTTGAAGACAACCAACAACCTATAAGGAAGCAAGTTAGAGCATTTTACATCACTACTACATAATAGAATATTATCAACGAAGTGGTGATAGGTTCTATAGTTATTGAATCATTAATAGTGAATTTACTTTTTCATTCTGGTTCTATGAATTACTTCATATCATGAACGTTTAGTAGAACAATTCAAAAATCACTAAAAAAATTGGAAGTAGAGATGTTATTGAAAATGAAAATTTGGGATATTATTGCATCCAAAGTATATAACAGAACCCATATCAATGTTTTTGGGATGAACATCCTAGAGAACTTTGTACAAATTACTTTGGTGGAATTTTAATTAATTCTGAGAAAGGATTAGATTTCCCTATATAGAGATAATATAAAATTCCACAAGAAGTTAATCACTCTCCATATAGTGAATCGAACCCCGATTCTGTACAATTCCATGGAGGAGGATGAATCTTCTTTAGAACCATCATCTCAATAATCGAAATTATTTCCCTAAGAGAAGGCATATCTTGATAATATGATGGAGTATAAGGAAATAATCATCCTCAAATAAATTCTTATTGTGAGGTAATACGTTGGTGTGTTTCCGGAGGAATTTTTTGTTATTTCTCCTAGATGAAATGTTAAATTTTCAATCAAACTTATACCTAGGGAATTTATAATATACAATACAACACATAGGATGGATATTATGGAACTTGGGAGCTAAAGATTCTACTATATGAGAATCTGGATAAATGGTTTATACACCCATCTACTTCACCATAGGGTACACTAGTCCTCATCATCAAGAAGAATGATTTCTCAATATTCATTTGAATTGATCAGATACATGGATCACAATACTTATCCAACATCGATTTATAGTCATGATATAACCATGATAGGGTGAAAATGGAGGATATCCCCAACACTGCTTTTTGTACAAGGTATTGGGCACTACGTGTTCATAATAATTCCATTAACATTCACCAATTATACAAAAATATTTATGGAATTGATATATAGATACTTTATATATTACCTTGACAAATTTTTAGAAGTCTTTATAGATGATAATCTAATATAATTAAAAAATAATGAGTAACTGAGGAGAAACTTAGCACTGTGCTGAAGATCATGGAAAAGGAGAAGGTTTGTGAAAATTATAACAAGTATGAGTTCTAGTTGAAGGAAAACTCATTCATGGGAAATATCATCACAAGAAAATGGATATTTATGGATCCTTCATAGACAATGTAAATTTAAGGATAGTCAAAGAAAACATATGTGATATATATCCATGGATTTATAGGGTTAGCTAGATATTGTCATGGATTTTTGTGAAATTTCTCATGAATGCCAAACCATTTTTCCAAGTTAACTCAGATGGGAGTCATGTTTTATTTCAATAATGAATGTGATGAAAGCTTCAATGAGTGTAAAAGGAGGCTTGTTACATCCCATATGATCTCACTACCCACAAGTGGAGAACATTTCATAATATTCAAAAATGATTAATAGAAGTTATTTGGTTGTGTGTTGATAAAAAATAAAAAATTCATACCCTATGCTTCAAGGAAGTTGAAATTTCACAAATATAACTATCAAATATAGGATTTTGAGTCATCTTTAGTGATATTATCTTTGAAAATATGGTGGAATTGTCTCTTTGGGGAGAAGTGTGAAAAATATATGGATCACAAAAGGCTTAAAAATATATTGACACTAAATTTTTAAATAGTCACCAATGAAGATGGTTAGAGCTAATCAAGGTCTGTGAATTATCAATTCACTACCATCCTAGTAAAGCGAATAAAGTAGTGGATGATCTAAGAAAAACCGATCCAATAATTTTATCATCAATGAGAATCGATAATGATATAATATATGTATATAATTGAATAGGATATACATGGGAATTATAATTGATGGAGCATCATAAATCATTTCATAAATGATTTTTCAATTGTATCCTCTTTAAAGGTTAAATAAGGAACTGTTGGATAGTGGACATAGTTCAAATTTCTCCATTCACCCAGGAAACTCAATGTTTAATCGTGATATTACAGATAACTATTTTTGGGAAAACATGAATATGGAAATCATGGAATATACATCAATGTGAATGGTATCTCATCATGTGAAGGATGAAAGGAATAAGTATAATGGGATGATGAAACCATTACCCATACAAACCCGGAAATAGGAAAAATCACCAAGGAATTTTTCATCGGACTTCTGAATAAATCCAAAAGAAGAAATGCTATCTAGGTTGTTGTGGATATTATTAAAAAACCCACACTTCATTTTAATTTGAGATGATTTATCAATGGATCAACTAGAAATGTTATAAATCAGAAAATTGGGGAGGCAGTAAGGAGTACCACTATCAATTTTATATGATCAAAATCCAATATTTACCTTCAAGTTCTCAAATTTTATCCAAAATGATCTAAACATTGAGATGATATTCTGTACGTACTACCATCTACAAACTGATGTTCAATCTGAGTAGACTATTTAGACATTGGAATACATGTTGCAATCATATTCAGTAGACTTAAAAGGAGCACATGACGAACATATTCCTTTGATTGAGTTCTCTTTCAACCATTGTTAACAATCAAACATACAAAAGGTTCCATAAAATCCCTTTATTGGAAGTAGTCCAAAACCCCTAAATATTGGGATGATGTTGGGGAACAAAAACCGCAAAGTCCATAAATGGTTGAGTAAATAGTGGAGAAGGTTAACACCATTCAGCAACTCATCAAGGCTGCTCATAGTTGATAGAAGAGTTGTTTTTGAAAATTATCGATGAGACCTAGAGTTTGTTGTTGGATATATGGTATACCACTACATATCTCCTTGAAAAAATGTGATGATATTTTGGATGAATTTAAGGCTTTTTCCAAGGTACATCGGCCATATTTGAGATCCTTGGACACATTGGAGTGGTGGTCTATTGACTAACACTCCCACAGAACCCATCTCAAGTACATGATGTATTGAATTTATCTATCTTGAGGAATTATATACAAGACCCTTCACATGTAATCAATATAATGTTGGAATCATTGGATAATTTCCTTTCCTATGTGGAGCTTCTGGTGAAAACGTTATATCGTAGATGAAACATTTTACAAAATAGGACAAGGCACCTTCTAAAAGTGATGTGGGGAAACATAAATTTTTAATAATAGACATAGGAACCATAGGATGTGATGAAGAAGAGTTACCCTCATCAATTTTAGTGAGTTAAATGAAAATTTCCAGGGCCAATCTTTTTAAGGTCAAAACATTGTAATGAACTGAACTGTTATAATTAAAATTATAATTTTGATTCAATTGAATGTTTTATTAAGTAATTTGTTTATAGTAAATACATGAATTTGTTTTCTTATTATATTCAATTGTATATAAAGTATTGTTAAGTATCTTTAATATTGATAATATAATCACTGAACAATGATCACATGATTGGTATAAATATATAATTTTAACAAATCCAATTGACACAGACAAAGGATGTAATAGCCACAACCAGGTAGATCATACCCTATGAAGCCCATTTATGAGAGATTATGAGTGAGATAAAATTATTAAGATTTTACCTTGACAAATTACATGTTGAAATCCAATAACTTAACCATCGAGAAATTTTTTATAGGATAAGCTCAAGCTCATGGAGATTGCAGCTCAAACCATGTTCGTCGAACTGCCCCATGAATGCCCAAATGTCGTGCACCATACACTTTTGATGTTTTCCAGTGTATTGAATGGATATGTATCAAGAGAATTTAAATATGATTATATAAATTAGTTTTTATAAAATAATAAATATATTTTCATCCTATTATTATTACCTTTTAGATTATGTTTATTTTCATGAAATATAGCAGAAATTGTATTTCGGTTAATATTCGTATTCAATTAATGAATTTATGAATTAATGGATATTTTAAATAAAAACTATTTTAATAAAATATTATTATTAAATAATTTTTATCAAATATAAATTATCATATAATTTTTATGATGTCAAATTTAAATTTTTTTTTCGGTTACAAATCTGTTATTTCCAAAAAACAAATCATTTTTAGTAAATATCAGTTATTATTTTAAAAGTGAAAAAAAATATTTTCAAAGTTAATTATATAATGAGAATATTATTTTTAGAATCATAATGTCTAAATTACCCAATAGTGAATTATCATAATTTTCTGAGATAATCAGATTTTCGAGTAAAAATTATATAAATTATAAATATTATTTTTGCATTATGACATCATAATGACCCAAAAGTGATGTAATGAATACTTAAAAATATATACATGACCAAATACATTTTTTTTAATTTAAGATAATTTTATTTTAAGTTTTATTTATTTATCTTATATGGACATTGTGAATCCTCTAAAACTTATGATGTATTTAAAGGTCCCAAAATCATTACTTTAAGAGTGTGACTCACCTCCACATCAACAATGGTAATATTTTAAAAAATTCTAGACTTGTAATTATAAAATAAATTAATCCAATACTATTTGGAAAAACCCAAGGGAAAAATCATGGTTTGGTTTGTGGTTATGAAAAGTTTATTCTTTAGATTCCAAAACATAAATAAAATAGAAATCCTCCTCTTTTCCAATATAAACCTACCCAAACTCCCATTTCTAATCACTTAATCTAATTAGATGATGTAAATACTCTTCCATACACTCCCTATAATCCTCCAATTCCCCCACATTCTCTCATGAATCCCATCACAATATTTTGGAGTTACACACTTAAGTAATGGATCCTCACCTTCCTCTCCATTGAATTATGGAATCTTCCCTTAAATTAGACTTTACATCTTCAATTGGTTATATTTTCATCAATTTAATATGATGCCCTTACTATCAAATTAATATTATTTGAATGAGAGACCACTTAAGCTCTCTCATTTGGATCCTTATCTAAGCTGTTATTATGCCAAAAGTTTATAAGGGATTTCTCTCTTCTCATTTCCATTTAAGAACTTCTATTGTTTTTTGTTTCATAAATTCCATTTTCTTATATTGGAATATGTTCTTCAATATCCAACATAATTTAAATTAAATATATAGAGTATGAAATCCCATTTCCCTCTCATTATTCCTCCCATTATCCTTTATGTACATTCATTACCAAGCCAAAATATATTTTTGATTCTTTTCTCTATTCATGTTTCTCAAATACTTTGTGTCTTTTATTTAGAAATTTCTAATAAAGAGATATGATTTTACATATCCCTATAACAAACCATTTGATATCTAGGTTATGATATACCCTTTTCTCCCTCATCATCCCTATTTTATTAATCTTTTATGTGACACTGTTAGGCTACTAAATTTCCCTATGATTTTACATGCCAAAAAAATTGTGTAGTGAATACCATACCCATTTGTTTATCAAGTTTATTCACCTTTATGCACATAAAATTATTTATTGGGGACTTGAATATATTTATTATCAATTCCATGATCATGGAATAAATTTTAATGACAAATGAATCCATGTGGTATGATCTATTTAGATCACTTAAGAACGAAAATGAAATGATTATGACGGGTGATATAATATAGCATTTCAATTCAATGGGAAATTTTTAGTATCATGAGATGTATGTTGGTATAGGAATTGAACCTAATTCCTTTATGTGTATTTTTTACATTTTCGTAATGGTGGGTTTATCCATGACTTAAGATTATGATGTAATGTTATATGTTGTTACAATAGTTCCCATTTTGACTTTATGATTACCATGTTATATCATATCCAATTGTTCATTTTTATGATTCCTACTCTTTTTATGCCCCATTGATATGACTATTATATAACATGTATCACATTATTCATTTTAGCCCTTGTTTATTCCCTTAATATGATTAATAGCTCACCCGTTTTTTATGTCTCTCCCCAGGTTATCCCATGAAATTCTATGTTCATTGGAATATTATGACCATGTCAAGAATTGTTCACTAATGATTTTTCCCGTATTATAAGTTATTATTTAATGTACCAAATTCCAAAATACACTAGAAATATTAGTCTTTTGGGTTGTATTATGTGTACTTTTATGTAATAAAATATTAATTAATTTGTAATAATGAGAGGGTTTTTATGTAAGTTCTTGATAAGCAATGAAGATTTTGAGTGATCCATAATTTTTTATAATGAATTTTAACATGTTAACCTCATCATGACACACTTTGATGAATAAATATTTTGGTATTATTCATCATGATTTTCTTCATAAACTCATGAAACTCAATTGGGCACATTATATTTAGATTATTTGAATTAACTATAACCCAAGTTTTAGTTCTCTTGAAAATTAAACATCATAATTCAGTGGTTGACTTGGAAATTTTACAGGAAATTAATTAATAAACTTTTACACTATAAGAATATCTTTTTATATGAGTTTATAACTAACCATCTGCAATAAAATACCATTCTGAATTGGAATAATGAATAATACAATGGATTTTATTTCTATAAAGAGTTTATTTTTATCATTACATGGATATATAATAAAATGTTGGTTCAAAATATCAAATTTAACATCTATTAATTTCCAATTTAATTGTGATTTATGTAAATAAATCCCCACTATTACCAAAATAAAATTTAATTAAAATAGAGGAATTATAACCAATATTTTTAGTAAAATATTGACACAAACTTCATCTGGAGTAGAAACATAGACTTAGGTGGTGATCAGCATATCATTAGGGGGTTTTACTAATAAATCTATACCAAATTTTTGTGGTGGTACCTTGATACCCTTAGAAAAGTATTTTGATATAAGAGTGGTTAGATCCAGAGTCCAAAAATACATAAAAAATTCTATAGTGGATGTGAATTTTACCTTTCGCCGCTTTATTATATTTCTTCTAATCAAAAATAGTGATCACACAATATTTACCTTCATCTTTGAGATTAATAGGTATTGACATTAATCATCAACATTAACTATATGATTTTTTAAATGGTTATAATAATTACTATACTCCTGCTAATTAAAATACTATAGTGTGGGTGGTGTATTATGTGTTAAATTATCTCTTTTATCATCATTATCTAAACTCTTCCCATCACATCAGTATTTTATTTATTAAAAACCATCCTTTATACACATGAAAATTTTATCAGCTCCCTTATGAAAGTTTACCTCATGTTGGCTTCCACATATTTATTATAAAAGAAGTCCCATATTCCTCTCTCTATGGTTTTTATAGTATCCTTTGAATTCAATTTTTCATTTCACATAAAAATCATGAGTTCAATGGGTAACTCCAATCTTCATCTCCACCATAAGAGCACATCAAAAATATTCATCATAGCTACAGAAGTCCCTTATTGCTAACCCCTTTTCAAGACAAGGTTTTCACACAATGAATAACTGATCCACCATACTTTTAGGTATGATTACAATACCAAAAGTGTTCCTCACATGTCTTGGGATATTTCTTTCATATCTACCTAAATACTCATTATCCCACTTCTTTATCTCAAATAAATATTTCTTCATTTACTTATGAAGAATACGTGGAATGTAATTCTTCTAAAATAAGATTTTAAATTTTCCAACACCATGGATTCACATTATACTTATTTTATTGTGTTATTAATTATATTCCACCACTAATATTCTTATACTTTAAAATTATTTACATCTAGGAAAAATTTCTCATGTTCCAATCGGTAAAAAATTTAAAATATCATTTTTTCCTTCAGATCCACTATTATGAAACTACTTCCTAAGTTCAACCAATAAACTAAGGTGGATAATTCCTATTGAAATAGTCAAAAAAAATTCCTTCCATTAATTTTATGGATCTTTATAACGATTAATAGCATGAGATATCTGTGTGAAAATATAAATAAGATTGTGCATTCCATATCCCATAACATTTGATTTTGCAAGGGGACAGTCATTGCATTGTACATACCATTCAACATTAACATGATTCCTTTGAGTTCTAGACATTGAAAAAAACATAAAAGCATAGTTTGAGAAAAAATAATCATGGTGGGAACATAATTATGATGATAATTAATAGTATTATATATCATAAATCCTTTTGTTTAACATTGCTCATTCCTAATCATTACCAAAACCTTAAGATTTTATCATTTACATAGACTTATCCATTTTTTCTTACTAATGTTTCTTATCAAAGTTTCAAAAGGTTAAATAAAACATTATTTTATACCAAATTTATAGAACCATATTATTTATATATATATATTATATCAAAATAGATGAATATTAATTAAATTACATAGCAATCCTTATGAGAATCATAAAGGTCTAGTATCTTTAAAAGATTGGAAATATAAACAACTAGTTCATAATAGTTACACATCATATAACACTTATATATTCATAACTATCACCATTATTATACATATCATAAAAACCCACTCTTCATAACTTAGAAAAGGAAACAAAATAAAAGATGATATATAATTTTCAGTAAGGGTAAAAAAGCGATATATAAATGGTTATATTGGAATAACATGAGAAATCATGTACGAGAACATGAACATAACATTTTAAAATCATACGCTTCATATCATTGCATAATGTATGTTAGTTTATAAGGCCAGATACATAAAGGAATAAAAAAATTTGATCTGTAATAGTACAATATTAGAATTAGTCAAGGATTTTTGGAAAACACATAAGTATAGAAAATAATTTTTGTAGTAGCAAGGGATCATTTTCAATGATATCATAGTGGAATGGGTTCACTCCCCAAAATAATCAAATAAGTTAAGGTTCACTCGGAAGACTATTATATCGGAAATTGTCCCTTACTAAACTAGGTTAACTCCCTATTATAGCCTTGTTTATCCCATGATATATAAATATTTACCCATGTTATTAGTTAGAGATAAATGTCTCAGTCATAAAATAATTATAATCATACAAATGTATTTGATAAGGTTATAATGCATTAAAAATATCATAACCCATGAAAAATAAATTTTTTTCATACAAATATAATCATATTATAACCCACAGAAATGGAACATGCATCATTAACATGATAAAATCATAAATATATACCATCATGATGAAAACTAAGTGTGGAATTATTTGATCATATTCGATTTAAATCAATATAAGCATTGAAGGTTCTTGTCTTCAATTGTTATAGATACCATTAAAAGATCATTAAAATATTATTGAGGAAAATAAAATTCCCATTTTGAAATCAATTTTCAAAAAAATTGAAAATTTAAAGGAAAATGTTTTATTCTAATTTAACCATTTAAACAAGTTAATGAAGCTGCAATGAAAAAAATTATCCATGATGGTGGAAAAGTGCATTCATGTCATATAAGTTAAATAAAAATTCATTTCACACTGATAAAAGAATGTTTAAAAGTGGATCGTTTTGAAAATTTAAATAAGATTAATTTCAAATCATTTTATAAAAAGTCAAAAATCTGGGAAAATGAAATTAAAAATAATAGTAAAATAGTAAAAACTTCATTAAAATATTTTTGGCCAATATGGATATAGATGAACATGTTTTTTCAACTAATGAGGGAAATGAAGTCAATTTTCCTTAAAAACATATTTCAGTATCTTGAGTACATAATATGATAAAAACTAAAGTAAATCATTTATTTTAAATAAGTTACCAAAGGACTGAAAAATTTATGAGTATATTTAGGATTATATCATAATATTTTACAATTGAAGTTATATTCATAATCAATCATTATAAAAAAGGAAGTTGTCACATAAAACCCTTAACTCGATTTTTTCTTGCTTCGAAAACACATTATCCCCCAATATAATAGATTTAAATTTGATATAAAAATATAATATAGTAATATTAATACTTATAATATCATATATTATCCCTTTATAGCTTTTTCAGACCCACATTTTATCAACAATTCCTCATTAAAATCATCTTTTCTAGGTGTTAACTATTTAATCTATCATGAGAATTTATGCTCTTTAGTTCTAGTACATATACATTTATCTTTGTTCAATATTATCCATAATGTTAATAATTTTATAATTATCATATATTGTTATTATTTACATGTTCATAGTCATGTATAAAATGTTAATGAGAGAAAAAATAATTACATCGTTCATAGAGACAGTAGGCAGTACGTACACATGAACACTATTCTCATTTTTCGACTGATTGAAAAAAATAATTATAAATATTAATTCAAAGTTATTAAATCATATATATCACATATATTCATAAATTTTATCCTCATTACCATCCACATAAACTATAGATAAAAAATTATTCACATCACTTCATGGAGGTCATAGTCCACACATATGAACGAATGAATTTATCATTTCCAAAAAGATTAGATGGTAAGTAGGTAGATGTGATATTGTAATTTTAAAAGAACAATTATCTCATAAATATAAAATATAAATATTAAACCAAATATAATACCCAACAATAATATATGGTGATGATAAATTAATTGTATCGCAATGTGGAGAAGGTAAGTCATGCGTATCTACGAGCGATACATTCACTTCTCATTTTATGGGAAAGATGGTTTATAATGGTGTTTTCATAATCATAATAAAATTTCAATGTATTTAGTGTAATTTATTAACTATTTTTTGATAACTATAATATATTTATAGGAGGTAAATAAAAGTAAAAATAAAGGTATTAGTTATGGTGATTTCCTCTTCCTAGAAACTACTCATTAAGTTCTCCTCTAAAGGGCTATAGGGTTGGTCTTTTGGGAATACTAGAAAAATGAATCTGGAAAAATGACTTCAAATGGATCGGGATTCAATAATATGGTGGAATATTATTTCAATATTATAAAAAATATAATTAATATATTTTTTAGTGTCATTTTAAACATTATCGTCATGATTAACACTTAGTTAATAAATTTTAATGTTACCTATAATACAAAAATTTCAAAATTAAAGGATTTAATTTTTATTTATTAGGTTAAAAATGGCCAATATATGGAAAATATATTATAATTTCGAAATATCATATCTATATTTAATTATTTCAATATTTTTATTATATTATAATAATTTAAAAAATATATTTTGATAAAATATTATTATTGTCAATTTTGACACCATTCATTTAATTTGACATAAAAGTCATAAAAAAATTAGAATTCAAATATGAAATATTAAAAAACATTAATATTTCAAATTATCCTATAAAATTCATGTAACTCCATAACTTAATCAAATGTTATTACTTTTATTATTTTCAAAATCATTTGTTTTATTTTTTCATCAATTGAATACATATTGTTTTGTTGTTGTGTAAGAATTTAAGGTATTTATATAATACATAAAAATTTTAAATAAATAATTTTTATGAATATAATTACAGTACACATAAAATATAAATTAATTTTCATTTATAAATATATTTTCAATATGTTAGAGAATAAATGATATTTAAAACTAATTGACATACTTTTTATAGCCTTATTTGATTCAAAAACTATATGAATAATTTTCTCTAAAATGTTTCCACTATACTAATAAATTTAATGAATAAGGTGATAAGTGTAAAATGGAATTCATCTAATAATAATTGTGATTAAAATTTATGACCATATTACTTATTTTTTAAGTTTATTAATTTAATTAACCCTTTGCCGAGGTGATAAATTATACCAATGATACTTTTCATATTTTAGAAAAATAAAAGGGCCATATTTACCCAATTTGAACATATTATTTTAAATATGTAATTATATTTATCAACTTAAATTCTTATAAATGGAATAAAATATTTTTATTGTAAGTGATAAAAATGTGGCATAAATAGATTTTTAGAGAAAATGAATTTTAACGCATAAAATTGTATTTACTATTCTCTTATTCCTTGAAAAATAATTCTTAAATGTTTAAAACATTTGATAAATTAAATAATATATACATATCATTAATATCATTCACCATTCATTATTTAATTAATTAAATAATATAAGAATAGTTTTTCAAAAGATACATCACTTTTAGTTACAAATAATTTTTCTTTTTTGTTATAGTCATTTGATGATTTCATTTTATAAATGTGTAGACCATATTTTTTTATAATTCATTTATTACTATTCATATGTTCCAATCCAATGGCTAGGAAATAACCAACACATGATATTTTAATAATGTTACATGATTCATATAAATTTTTTCTTATATATAACTAAAGATACCAATAAAATAAAATTATTTAAAGGGAAATTTTTTTAATCAAAATATTTTTTTTCTACATATGTCATCCTTATATATTCATATAGTAATCAATAAAATGTATATATAACTGATTAAGAACTTATAATAGGATAACATGATTAAGTATATTCAAATTGTTTATTCTTGAAGCTTAGTATGCCACCATGTTAACGAATAATGATAGAATTATGAGGTTATGATGAAAAAATTTCTCATACCGTTATGGAAATGAGAAAAAATAATTATATATTATATAATTGGGATTCCCATGATATCTAAAGGTAATAAAAATTTTTGAGGGAAGTTGATTTCTTTAAAAATTTTGATCATTTCATTTCTATCAATGAATATTTCTCTCTTGATAAACCTGCAACCATATACATGAGATAATTTGTAAGGATCCATGGAGTAAAACTATTCATTATATCTGATTGAAATATGAGGATTACATTAAAGTTCTAGAGGTCCCTCCATTATTATTTGGTTACATAGTTGAGTTATAGTACTACTTATCTCCCTAAAACTGATGTCCAGTCTAAGAGAACCATTAAAAATAAAAAGGATATGTTGAGATCATGTTAAACAGATTTAAAAGGATATTTGAATCAATAAATTCAATTATTAGAGTTCTCATTTAAAAACAATTTTCCCCCCATAATTCAAAGGGAAACTTATGAGGATCTCTATGGGAAGAGGTTTTGAAATCCCACATGCTACGATGAAGTGGTATAATGGAAGCTAATGGGACCTTATTGTGTCCACAAGATGATAGAGAAGGATCAAAGCAATCTGTGTTATATGAAATCTGTGTAAAATTGATAGAAATTATACATATAAAATATTTGATGACATATAGTGTTCAAGATCAAAGCTAAAGTGATTCTTCATATGTTACTGAAGAATAAATTCAAGAGGATTGGAAAGAAAATAAATCATAGTCTTTGATATACCATATCCCTAGAGATCCTTAATCAATTTATCATTTCGGCCTATCTACTAGTACATAAAATAAACCATTGGGAAATAATATAACCATGTATCTCTCTCAAGGGAATACATACTAGACCCTGCATATGTACTGCATCTTGAGGTGGTACCTTTTGAGAATGGCCTTTTATATGAGGATAATCCAGTGAATATATTAAATCAAAGAGATAAAGTTCTACAAAACAATAAAATTCACCTGGCCAATGTATTGAGATGGAACTACAAGTCTAAGGAGGAAATAAGGGATCCAGAAGAGGAGATTAAACATAGGTACCCTCATCTATTATAGTGTATGAAATAAAAATTTTGAGGGAGAAATTTTTAAAGGGGGAAATAATGTAATGACATAACCATTTATAAAGAAAATATCCTTTTGAATAAATAAATTTCATATTGAGTAATGTATTTATAGAAAAATCATGTTGTATAATTAATTTTTTATTGAGGATCATTATAGACAATATTCATAATTTTATTTTTTTGTTTAATAGACCACTAATCATCACAAACATTGATAATATAGTTATTCTAAATTGATCATTATGGTTGGTATGTATTAAAGGTTATGATAAAGTCAAATTTTGAAAAAAGGAAGAGTTGATGGCCTCAACCAGTAGGATCATACACAATGAACCCATTTATAAGAGCTCTTGAGGGAGAAGGAATCATTGGTATTTTCTCTTGACTAATCTCAAGATGGTATTAAATAATTGAAACATATGTAAAATAGTTTATAGGATAATTTCAAGCTTATAAAGATCATGACAAAAACCATGTTCATCAAACCACACCAAGAAAGTACCACAATTTCACACCTTACCCTTAGAGTTTATGTTTGTTTAAAAAGTTGTTCTGTATTTAGACCCTAGTAGTAAAAACTTTTTAATTTTATTTTTTAATAAATTAATCATTATATTTGTACCTTTCATTGTTATTTTATATATATGATTACATACCATTAATGAATAATTCAAAACCTATATTATATTTTTAGGTTTTCAAAACAATTATTTATTAACAATATTCACTTCCTCCCAAGCTGTTGTATTATTTAAAGGATTTATGTTCTTATTATAATAAATTTTTTAATATTTCTCCCCTCTGTTAAAAACAATGTAAAAGCCATGGGAAGGTTTACTGTTGGATTATTTTATCACCTAGAGTCTAAAACCTATGTTTAGAGATTTATAATTAATTCCCCTCTAAATTTCTATAAATACCCACCAACCTCCCCTTCCACTTCACGCAAAATCCATTGAGTTATATTTTAATCTATATATCCCTCTCTAAATCCCCCAACGTGTTACAAATTTTCAAACAATATTATCTCAATCTTTTAAAAGCACCCTATAATGTTATAGGATTCTCTTTCTTGTTTTTATTCAAGTACGTTCTTCATATTAATTTATTTATTTCTAATTTTCATGTTATAATGGGTTGTAGACATTCCTTTAATTCAATTTTGATTTACATGTGATGAGATTCGACATTTCACTCTCATTAATCCCTTCTACGAACCTTTATGTGCACCCATTATGATGTTGAAATAATCTCATGATTTTCCATGCCAAACTTTTGTGTTGTGAATAACCATACCCATTTACTATTGAGTGTATTCACTGAGATGAAAATATCCTTTATTTATCAAAGGAATCCATGTATGTTTCCCATATTATCTAATAATGGAATTAAAGTGATGAAATACATTTTTTTAATGATCTATGAGGCACAAAAATTCATGTATGTGATATGAATGTTATGGGTGGGCCCAGAATTATATATCCCACTAATACATTGGGTAATATTTTATCTGAAGAGATACATGTGTGGATCATGTGTGGTTAGTCTATGTAGACTATGTTATGATGTATTAGTGGTTATCCATGAGTTATTCTTATGATTTCATGTTTACATTATTGTCACATTCTCGTCTCTCTTTAATTTTACCACCTCATATCTTTCTTTTATGTTCACATTATGATTATCACTCATCTTTATAAACTTGATATACATCTTAAATCAAATTCATTACTTTTATCATGCAATTCCTTCATTATTCACTTACATAGATTTATTGATCACTCATTATTTATAAATATCCCCATGTTATATCATGTTGTACTAGAAGATCAATGGATTTTACGGGCATGTTATGGAGTTTTTAAATAATAATATTATATATATGTTTCATTTTATTGTTATTTGAATATAATTAAAAAAACTAGAACTATTGATATTTTTGGATAGTATTAAGTGTATATTTATGTAATAAATTATTAAATTCATTGTATTAACGATATGATTTATTATAAAGAGAATGATCAATATAGAGGCATCAATGTTTCCTACCATGGAATTGTTTTTCACTAATGATTGATCTTAAACCAAGTGATCATTAATTATTTCATTTTCCCTCCAATATTCATGATAATTTATTATTACATTTACATTGGTTCTTCTTCAAATGTTTTGATTCCAGTGGCATGGTAATTATGTTAGGATTCTTCCCTTAATTCTAAATTTTTTTGTGGTAAAATTTATTGGGTATCGACATAGAGTTACGACCATGGGATTTAAACATAATATTTACCCCATCTATAGTTGTGTTGTGAACCACATTACTGCATCTTTAAGCCAGTGGTGATGATGAAAAGTTGTTGCATCATTCATAGTTTCTTTAAATGGGAAAAAAATAGGGGGGATAGACTATGGTAGGAGGTAAAGCTTGTGGGGTTCATGGAAGAGTTTGTGAGTAGTTCAATGGAGTGTGTGAGATAGCGATAGAGTTTGAGATTCAACAAAAAGTATGGTAATGAAATGAATGAGGAAGTGGATGGACTCAATGTTGGATGGTAATGGTATAGAAAGATTTGGTTATGATGAGGCCTAGGAGAGTTGGATGTACTAGGATATATGAACATCAAGTTATTAGCGAGGATGTAAGTGGGTTTTAGGGTTCTCCCCATATCAATTTGATCCATTGATATTAGATGCTACCCGGCCCTCCACATGGAGGGTTGGGATAGATCAGGTAGGTCCCCCCCCCATGGTTCATGTTTTTTTGGAAATCCATATGGGTTGGACTAACATGAGGCCCTCGAATACTAATCCTAGATCACATCATCTATGACATTCTGATCACAGGGTATAGGAAAGTGATGGGGTTAGATTGAATCTGCCCAACCAATCATGAAGTGAAAAGTGTGAACACTTGGTTCCCATTGGTTCTTGTAACACCCGAGACATTTATGAGGAATATTTTTTTTATGTTATATACATCATCAAAGGAATCTTTAACTACACACAACACTAGTTTGGCTTTATTTACATGCAATCACGACCTTCCTCGATAGCTTGCATCGTACGTAATACCGAGTTTCACTAAACAACGATATGCTATTAAAATATTATTAAAACTAGCCATTATGAATAGTAATACCCACTTTTTGAAATTTTGTAAATTTTATTTTTCAAAATGGACTTCATTTTTGGATTCGGAATATCAAAATTCGCCTAGGGTGAAATTTTGGTATTTTTCTGAATATTTCAATTTTTGATGAATAGTGAAAACACTGGGTTAATATTTAAAAACAGACTTTTTATTTAAATAATTATTTTTTTTTAAATTTATTTTAGGTCAAAATTGATACATAATACCTATATAAGTTCAATGCAATTCATTGGAGTGATTTTATAATAATTATATATATATATATATAATTTATTGATCTTTTCACCGTCTTTTACCCACCTCCTAGGAGAATTTCCGAATTCACATAAAACATAATTTTACCACTTCTGTGAGTGGAATTTCGAAAATACGAGAGACACGGTTAATATAAAGGACTAAAAGTGTTGAGTCAAAAGTCCTCTTTTGACTTCTACATCATGTTTTGGAAATCACAAATGTATTCTATCATATTCTGGAAATTACAATTGTATTCTATCATGTTTAGCGTATCGTACAATGATGATCGTACTGACCATGCTGATCGTACTGATCATGCTGATCGTACTGATCATGCTGATCGTACTGATCATGCTGATCGTACTGATCATGCTGATCATACTGACTATGTTGATCGTACTGATCATACTGATCGTACTGACTCTGTTAATCGTATCGTACTGACTCTGTCAATCGTATCGTACTGACTCTACAACTCAGATGTTCATTACTTGTTTTGGTACTTTGTCAAAAACACTTATTACTTTTTAATCGTACCCATGTTTTTCCATTTCTATATATCTTATGTTCTAACAAAACAATGTCGTTGAATTAGTTACAAACTAATCAAAACGATGTCGTACTTTCAGTTTCAATATGACCGTTGGAGGCAATATGACCGTTGGAACCCGAGGCCTATAAATAGGAGGTCATTTGAAGCTGAGAGAAGAATAATGATTGATGAATGAATGAAGAGACTTCGTGAAATATCAAGATTCTAGAGAGAGACACTGTGACTTCTCTCATTTTCCTTGTGCGTCTGATCATCGTATCGAGGGCTGTTGGGGATAGGCAGACAGACGTGCCGATCATCGTATCGAGGGCTGCCGGGGATAGGCAGACAGACGTGCCGATCATTGTATTGAGGGATCACCAAGGTGTTGGTGAGACAGACCTTTTATCCTAGGTGAAAGGATAACCCTTCTCTTTAGGTTAAAGGAATTTTAATACTTTTACATTTCCACTGTTACTTGTATTAGAAAGGAATTTGTATTGTTTCCTTTCTTCTTTACATATTAAATTGTAATTGTTTCAATTACAATCATTCTATTACTTTTTGTATTAATTGATTCTATACTCTTTAAGGTAGAATCATTCATCTTTGTATTACTTTGTTTATTGTGTTCATCTTGAATACAATTGTTTTACATTACATTAGTATTACAATACATCATAACTTTTTATATTCAATACAATTGTGGGTGTTTGTATTTGTATTAGTTTAAGATCTTTTAAACTAATCTCTTAGTTGCTAAAACTCAAAGGTTTTTAACCCTACAATTCACCCCCCCCCCCTCTTGTATTGTTCCATCTAATAAACATATATATCTACATATTCGATCCAACAAAAAGTGGTTCAATGAGATTAAAAAAATTTGGTGAATAGTAACTTTTTACTTTTTTTACCACGGTTAAAAGTAAATAGGGTAATTAAGGGTAAAATGGTATTATTATTACCCTAACACATGTCCTAATTCTATTGGATAAGTTTAATTAGACCAAAAAAACCTTAGGAATAAGATATAACCATTTAGGGCCACATGGATTAGATTAGGACATTTATTATTAATTTATTTAATGAAGGGTTAAAATAGTTAAAATCAAAGTTTAATAACTAAGTCTTTTTTCATATAGGGTTATACATAAGATAAATTCGAATATAAATATTAATTAGAAATCTAAAAATATTTTCTACATAATGGTATTTTATTTGTAATTTTTAGACTTTAAATAAGTTAATTTATTTATGACACAATGATGATGCTGTAATTATATTATTAATGAAATATTAACAAATTTGATGTTATAAATACCCAAATAAATGTAATTTGAGACTTTTTATGAATTACAATAATTTTCTATGATAATATGACATGTTAGTATTGATTTAATAAACTTTTTTCGAACTAATATTTCTGTTTTTAGTTTCACAAAAATCAACTACCAAATAGTGTCAAAATTGACATAAATTAGTTTTTAAAACAAATATGGTCTTATTAATTGTTATTTTATTCCTAAAAATTTATGGTTCGACAAAATGACTTATATAAGGTTATATATATTAATAATAAACAACTTGGGGTTCTTTTGTCTTGTTATAGTAAGTTTATTAACCTTATAGTGTATGAAAACAAGAAGACACGGTAAAAATTAAATTATTTAACTTAAAGTTAAATCCAAATGATAAGGTTAAAATAGAAACCTAAACTTGTCTAAATCCTATTGTATGAAATGATTTCTACCCATTCCCACCATATCTTTGAAATAAATCAATTTAGAGCTATTAAAAACTGAATATGACTTTATAATAAAATAATTTGTTTTAGTTTTTCCAATGGTGCCCCTCTCCTCCCTTATTAAAGGGAACCTCCTCCCTCTCTTCCTCGCACCACTTTGAGCCATCAATCTCGGCCAGACCCTACCAAATGCTCTTCTCCACTTCCCTATAATCATCTTAGAGGTCCTGGTCTTCTTCAAAGAATAATTTTAGTGCCCTAAGAGGAGGTCTCAAAGAGGCGCTTCAAAGAAGAGGTAATGTCCGTTACCGATTCTTTCAACTTTATTTCTTCTTCCACTTCTTCTTATTTAGCTGTTTCATTATGAAGTAATAACATCAGTATCACTCATATACTTGTATGTTATTATATGTATTAAACAACTCTATTTCACCATCTATCAATCCTATGGGAAACGAAATCACCGCGTGTGCGTACGTATGGAATACTGTCTCCACACCGTGGTGTAATCTATTTTCCACCACCACCTTACTTGGATGGGTACAATGGTGTAAATAATAACTATATATTATTATTGTAAAGTTATATTGATTCTGAAATTGTATATATACACTCCAACACAATTCCATGATCATGGGAATGATATCATCGCTCGTGCGTACGTACGGAATACTGTCTCCACGATGTGATACGACTCGTTCTACATGTTCTTCATTGCATAATGATTATATAAATGAATTTAAGGAATGAATATGATATATATTACACTAATACCATTCGATAAATGAGGTATATATAACCTAAAAAGAAGAATAAGAATTTATTCGACAAAACACACATAAGAACAAAAAGTAATAATCCCCCAAATAACAAGTAGAAATGAAATATTACTAATAAAAATATAATAATATGACCATATATGATATCATAAAAATAATTATGATTCTGGAATAAGTCAATGACAATATTTAAATCATTATACAAGAGGTTTGGACACTTACGAAGCAAATCAGACCTATGGTAAGGGAAAATCTCACAATCTCATTTTTATCCAAGATTGTTTATATTCAGAATTTACTAGGGAATATTTATCATACACATCCATGTTTCCTCAATACATAATATTATTCATATCCTTATACAATTTTTTAAATCCAATTTTACCCTTCGGTGAGTTTTTAGGAAAATATATGAATGGAATCTTTTGTCGTTTTTCGTACGATGTACTTTTTGACTTTTCCTGCCAAAGTACGAAAAGAATGTTTTTTAACTTATATGGCATGAATGGATTTTTAGAACATTATTTCCAAGAAGCTTCCATTACAAGTTTTCACGTTTATTTTTAATCAACTTCTTTCAGTTTATAATTTAATGACATGTTAAGAACGGAAAAAATGTTTTCGAAGTAGAAAGGATATTTTCCTCAAGAATGGAGTTCAAGAATTTTATCAACATTATTTTCCATCTACAATAATATAGGGTTCTATTTCTATACCTATTTATACATTGATTTGATTATGTTATAATGTAATTATGAAGCCCTTTTATTTTATATGATTTATGTTATGATGGAATGATGTTTAAGAATCCCATTTTTATTACATGGGTTATGCTATGATGTATGATTTCTGATCTTGAGTCACAAATAAGAATGGTATCGTTATGATATGGGTGGGACCTATATCTCCCTCCAATACATTGGGTAAAGATTTATATCTCATGAGATAGACATTTATGGAACGGCAGGTTAATCTGGTTCACTGAAACAGGACTGAAACGAGGAGTGAACTCGGTTTAGAAATAGTCTTTTTTCGCTATGATATTCTTGGCTATGAGTCTTGACTACTAAGAAATGATTCTATATGATTATGTGTGTATGCCACAAAGTTTCATGTTTTATGTTATGATTATTGGGTTTATATTTCACTTCTATGATTTATCCCATGATTATGAAATTATGATCTCTTTTGCAGGTTAAGATATCCAAAATGTTATATTCTTATGAATATGATGTGATTGATATTTCTTTTGTTTACCCTTACCGAGAATTTGATCTCACCCTTTTGTATGTTTTCTTTCCCCAGCTCAGGAAGAAGGTTATTAAGTAGGATATTCCAAAAGGGACTCTAGATATGATGAAATAAATGGGAGACAATGTAGATGCTTTATGAACCAGTTGTTTATGATTCCCAGTTTCTAAATACACTATACCTATACGGTCCTTTCATGGTTTTATTATATGTCGCAATAAGTGTGCCTCAATTTTTATGTAATAACCATGTATGTAAAGTATGGTTCGTTATAGTTGGTATCAGAGGAAAGGTATAGTCAACCTTTGGAAACTAGGATGTGAAATCCTTAGTAAGAAACATAAGGATATTTTTAAGCATAGAACACAATCTAAGTTTTTTACAAATGGCCATGAACAACCTATGATTAGACCTTAAGTGTGAAATTTTATTCTTGATTATGTATTTTTTCTATTATAATTAGTGTTTCTCACACTATTATTCTTGGTTTTATTCAATGGATGGAACCCGAAGGAACCGTGTTAATGCGGAATGCGACGGGAAATGCAATGATTTTCCCCCTGAGCAACCAAAAATTATCGGAGCTGGAATGAAAAATCTTGTAGCCATGCTCACAAAACTTTCTCAAGATATGAATCATTCAGGACATCCAAATGATCAAATGAAGGAGCAACATTCTGTTGAATCCTTCATGAGGAATCATCCACCTTCATTCAGCGGGTCTTCTGATCCATTAGTGGCTTAACAATGGATCAGTACCACTGGAAAGATGTTTTCAGTTTTTCAATGTTCTGAACATGATAAAGTCATCTTAGTAGTTTATTTTTTGGAAGGTGAAGCTGATAACTGGTGGAATCTTATCAAGAATAAGATGCAGCGGGATGAAATTGAGTCCATCGAATGGGATGAGTTCAAGAACTTATTTTTCAATAAGTACATCCCTAGTATTCTCCAAAAAATGATGGAGAAGGGGTTTCTTGAACTGAAGAAAAGGGTTGATGAATCTATTGGTACCTACGATGAAAATTCTACAAGACTTGCAAGGTACGCTTCCGGAATTATTATCCAACCTGAGAGTAAGATCGATCGATTCTTTAGTGGCTTAAAACCAAGTATTCGAATGGAGTTAGCCATAAGGGACTTCAATAGTTACCAGGAAATCGTTCGATGTGCTCTCTAGGTTCAGATGGATATTGGAGTAACCCATCAGCCATATTGGTTTGATAAGAAGAGGAAAATGGAATTCAAAGGAAAATCTAAAGACCACACTGAAAAGAATATGAGTTTTCCCTTATGCTCAAAGTGTGGAATGAAACATGGAGGAAGTTGTATTAAGGGGACAAGAAAATGTTATAAGTGTGGAAAATAATGTCATCGGACAATTGAATGTCGAAATAATGTGAATAAGATGTCTAATGATGCAAACAAAAGAAGGGATACACAGAATGAACCTACTACACTTCAATGTTTCAAGTGCAAGGAGACGAGGCATTATGCCAATAAATTCCCTAATCCAAGGGTTGTTGATGATGATCGACATCAAAAAACTCATAAGGCTAAACAAAAAGGAATGTCACATGCAATTTCTATCAGTGATGTGGAGTATGATAACTAAGTGGTGAAAGGTAGACTTACCACCCACTCTAAAGTAGAAAATATTTTATTTGATTCTGGATCCACCACCTCTTTTATTTCTGAAGAATTTTCTAAGGGTATCACCGTATTACCTCAACAATTAGATGTTGAGTTAGCTGTGACAACCAATAATGGCACAACATTCACATCAAAAGTTTATAATTCTTCTACGATTGAAGTTTGTGGGAAAGTGCTTCCTGAAAATCTTGTGATCCTTTCTATAGTGGAATTTGATGTGATTCTTGGAATGGATTGGCTTTCTCTATATGGAGCTCATATTAATTTCCAAAGAAGGGAAGTCACATTTCATATTCCAGATCAATCTATGATCGTCTATCGATGCAAGGATGAACATAACCTTCCAGTGGAAATTTTGTCCATCCTATGGGCCTTGATTCCACTAAAGGAAGGTTATTTATCTCAAATGGTTGGTGAGAAACTCACGATTAAGAATATTCCCATTGTACAGGAGTTTGATGATGTCTTTCCAGAGGAATTTCCAGGTCCTCCACCAAATAGTGAAGTTGAGTTTTCAATAGAACTCGTATCGGGTGCTTTGCCTATTTCAAAGACACCTTATAGAATGGCCCCAATTGAGTTGCAGGAATTGAAGAAGCATCTCCAAGAGAATCTTGATAAAGGATTCATACACCCTAGTGCGTCACCTTGGGGATAACCTATTCTGTTTTTTATGAAGAAAGATGGATCAATGAGACTCTGCATTGATTATAGAGAACTTAACAAGATCATTATCAAGAACAAGTATCCTCTCCCGCGCATTGATGACTTATTTGACCAACTACACGGAGCTCAATACTTTTCCGTGATTGATCTTCATTCAGGGAATCATCAATTAAGGGTTAAAAGAGAGGATATACCAAAGACAGATTTCTGTACAAGGTATGGACACTATGAATTTATAGTGATTCCATTTGGTCTTACTAATTCCCCTTCTATCTTCATGGATCTGATTAATAGAGTCTTTAGAGACTATCTTGATCAGTTTGTGGTAGTCTTTATAGACGATATTCTTGTATATTCAATGATCAAGGATGAACATGAAGATCACTTAAGAATTATATTGAAGACCCTGAGAAAGAAGAAGCTTTATGCCAAATTTATCATGTGTGAATTTTGGCTTCAAAAAGTTGCATTTTTTGGTCACATAATCTCCAAAGAGGGGATATCTGTGGATCCAACAAAAATAGAGGTTATCGAAAGATGGTCGAGACCAACAATAGTAACTAAGATCCGAAGTTTTCTTGGTTTGTCTGGATATTATCATTGTTTTGTGAATGACTTTTCACGATTATCTAATCCACTCACCAAGTTTACTCGGACAGGAGTTAAGTTTGTTTGGACGGAGGAATGTGAAGAGAATTTCAAGGAGTTGAAAATAAGGTTATCCAGTGCACCTGTACTCACACTTCCTTGTAGTGGAGAAAGGTTTGTGATCTACAGTGATGCATCCAAGAAGGGGATGGGGTGTGTTCTTATGCAAAATGATATTGTGATATCTTATGCCTCACGACAGTTGAAAATCCATGAGCAAAATTACCCAACTCAGGATTTGGAGTTAGCTACGGTAATATTTGCATTAAAGATTTTGAGGCATTATCTTTATGGAGAAAGGTGTGATATTTATAATGATCATTAATGTATAAAGTATATTTTCACACAAATGGAGCTGAATATGAGCCAAATAAGATGGTTGGAGCTGATTAAGGATTACGACTGCTCAATTCATTACCACCCTGGGAAAGCAAACAAGGTGGTAGATGCATTAAGTCGACAAGACCATGCTAGCATATCCATGATGAGGATCACAAAAGATCCAATATTTATGGATTTACAAAGGATGGATCTTGGAATTATAATGGAAGGGGAAAAATCTTATCTTTCTCAAATGAATGTTCAACCATCTATACATCTGAAGATTAAAGAGGCACAAAAAGAAGATGTAGAGTTACAAAAGAGGGTGAGAAATGTTCCAGAATTAAACCTTGATTGTGATGGGATAATAAATTTCAGGAATCAGGTTTGTGTTCCTCCCATCCCAGAATTAAAGAAGGAGGTGCTGGATGAGGCTCATAGTTCTTCATTCACTATTCATCCTGGAAGCACAAAGATGTATAGGGACTAGAATGAGTACTTCTCGTGGGATGTCATGAAAAGAGATGTTGCTGAATATGTCTCTCGATGCTTGGTTTGTCAGCAAGTTAAAGCTGAGAGACAAAAGTATAAGGGGATGTTACAACCATTACCCATAACAAAATGTAAATGGGAAAACATCACTATGGACTTTGCCACCGAACATCCTAAAACATTCAAAGGCAATAATGTTATCTGGGTCATAGTTGATCGTCTTAAAATGTCGGCACACTTCATTGCTATTAGATAAGATTTCTATCTGGATCAGCTTGCCAGGATATATGTAAAGGAAGTGGTAAGATTTCATGGAGTACCACTTTATATTATATGTGATCAGGATCCTAGGTTTACCTCAATGTTTTGGCAAAATCTTCAGCATAATTTGGATACAGAGTTGTGTTTCAGCACTACTTATCACTCTCAGACAGACGGTTAGTCTGAGAGGAAAATTCAAACTTTAGAAGATATGTTGAGAGCTTGCTCTATGGATTTCAAAGGTGGTTGGGATCAACACCTACCTTTGGTGTAATTTTCTTCTAATAATATCTTTCACTCCAGTATTCAGATGGCTTCTTATGAATCTCTCTATGGAAAGAAATGCAGGACTCCAACTTTCTTGGATGAAGTTGGGGAAAGAAATATATTAGGACCTGATCTTGTTGATGGGATGGCAGAAAAGGTCAGATCTATTCAACAACACATAAGAGCAGCTCAGAGTCGACAAAAAATTTATTCCAACAACCGCAGAAAAGACATAGAGCTTGATGTGGGTGATAAAGTGTTCTTATGAATATCTCCTTGGAAGAGAGTAATGAGATTTGGAAAGAAGGTAAAGTTGAGCCCTAGATATATCGGTCCTTTCGAAATACCGGATCGTGTTGGGAAGATAGCTTACCGATTGGCGCTTCCACCAAATATCTCTCAAGTTCATGATGTGTTCCATGTATCTCTCCTAAGAAAGTACATACCTGATCCTTCACATGTACTTATCTCAGAGGTTGTACTACTGGAGCAAGATCTTTCTTATGAAGAACAGCCAATAGAGATTTTGGATCATAGCGAAAAAGTCATATGGAACAAGACCACTCTCTTGGTGAAAGTTTTATGTAGGAACCACCAATTAGAAGAAGCTACATGGGAGCTTGAGGATATGATGAGGGAGAGGTATCCTCATCTGTTTGTTACAAAGTGATGAATTTCGAGGGTGAAATTCATTTTAATGGGTGTAGAATGTAACACCCGATACTTTTATGAGAAATATTTTGTTTTTATGTTATATAAATCATCAAAGAAATCATTAACTTCACACAACACCAGTTTGGCTTGCTTTACACACAATCACGACCTTCCTCGATAGCTTGCATCGTACGTAATACTGAGTTTCACTAAACAACGATATGCTATTAAAATATTATTAAAAATAGCCGATATGAATAGTAATACCCACTTTTTGAAATTTTTTAAATTTGTTTTTTCAAAATAGACTTCATTTTTTGATTCGGAATATCAAAATTAGCCTAGGGTGAAATTTTGTTATTTTTCTGAAAACTTTCAATTTTTGATGAATAGTGAAAACACTGGGTTACTATTTAAAAACCGACGTTTTATTTAAATAATTATTTATTTTATTTAAAATTATTTTACGTCTTAATTGATACATAATTCCTATATAAGTTCAATTCAATTCATTGAATTCATTTTATAATAATGTAAGATATATAAAAATTTTATTGGACTTTTCACCGTCTTTTACCCACCTCCTAGGAGAATTTCTAAATTCACATAAAACATAATTTTACCACTTCTGTGAGTGGAATTTCAAAAACACAAAAGACACCGTTAATATCAAGGACTAAAATGTGGTTCAATGAGATAAAAATAATTTTTGGTGAATATTAACTTTTTACTTTTTTTAACCACGGTTAAAAGTAAATAGAGTAATTAAGGGTAAAAATGATATTATTATTACACTAACACATGTCATAATTCTATTGGATAATTTTAATTCGACCAAAACAACCTTAGGAATAAAATATGACCATTTAGTCCCACTTGGATTAGATTAGGACATTTATTATTATTTTATTTAAAGAATGGTTAAAATAGTTAAAATCAAAGTTTAATAACTAAATCATTTTTAATATAGGGTTATACAGAAGTTAAATTCGACTATAAATATTCATTAGAAAGCTTAAAATACTTCATACATAAAGGTATTTTATTTGTAATTTTTATACTTTAAATAATATAATTTATTTATGACACAATGATGATGAAGTAATTATATTATTAATGAAATATTGACATAATTGATGTTATAAACACCCAAATAAATGTAATTTGAGACTTTTTATGAATTATAATAATTTTCTATGTTAATATGACATGTTAGTATTGATTTAATTAAGTTTTTTATAACTAATCTTTCTATTTTGAGTTTAACAAAAATCAATTACCAAATAGTATCAAAATTGACATAAAATAGTTTTTCAAACAAATATTATATTATTAATTGTTATTTTATTCCTAAAAATCTAAGATTCGGCCTCCTGAAATAGAAAAGGTTATATATATTAATAATAAACAACTTGGGGTTCTTTTGGCTTGTTATAGTAAGTTTATTAACCTTATAGTGTAAGAAAACAAGAAGACACGGTAAAAGTTAAATTATCTAACTTAAAGTTAAATATAAATGATCAGGTTTAAATAGAAACCTAAACATGTATAAATCCTATTGTATGAGATGATTTCGACCCATCCTCACCTTATCTTCTAAATAAATCAATTTTGAGCTATTAAAAACCGAATATGACTTTATAATAAAATAATATCTTTAGTTTTTCCAAAGGTGCCCCTCTCCTCCCTTATAAAAGATAACCTCCTCCCTCTCTTCCTCACACCACTTTGAGCCCTCAAGATCGGCCAAACCCTGCAAAATTCTCTTCTCCACTTACCTAGAAACATCCTAGAGATCCTGGTCTTCTAAAAAGACCAATTTTAGTGCCCTAAGAGGATGTCTCAAAGAGGCGCTTTAAAGAAGAGGTAATGTCAGTTACTGATTCTTTCAACTTTATTTCTTCTTCCACTTCTCCTTCTTTAGTTTTTTCATTAGGAAGTAATAAAATAAGTATCAATCATATACTGGTATGCTATTATATGTATGAAACAACCCTATTTCACCATCTATCCATCATAGGGAAAATGAAATCACCGCACGTGCGTACGTATAGAATACCGTCTCCACGCCGTGGTGTAATCTATTTTCCACCACCACCTTACTTGGATGAGTATAATGGTTTAAATAATAACTATATATGATTATTGTAAAGTGATATTGATTCTGAAATAGTATACATACAATCCAATACAATTCCACGATCATGGGAACGATATCATCGCTCGTGCATACGTACGGAATATCGTCTCCACGATGTGATGCAACTCGTTCTACATGATCTTCATTGCATAATGATTATATAATTGAATTGAATGAATGAATATGATATATATTAATCTAATACCATTCTGGAAATGAGTTATCTATAACCTCAAATGAAGAAGAATAATTTATTCGACAAAACACGCATAAGAACAAAAAGTAATAAACACCTGAATAACTAGTAGCAATGAAATATTACTAATAAGAAGCTAATAATATGAACATATATGATATAATAAAAATAAGTATTATTCTATAATAAGTGAATGGAATTATTTAAATCATTATACAGGATGTTCGGACACTTATGAAGCAAATTGGACATAAGGTAAGGGAAAATCTCACAATCTCATTTTTATCCGAGATTGTTTATATTCAGAATTTACTGGGGAATAGATATCATCCAAATCCATGTTTCCTCAATAAATAATATTTTTTATATCCTTCTACAATTTTTTAAATCCTATTTTACCCTTAGGTGAGTTTTTAGTAAAATATATGAAAGGAATATTTTGTCGTTTTTCGTACGAGGTGCTTTTTGACAGTTCAGGCCAAAGTACAAGATGAATGTTTTTTTAACTTATATGACATGAATGGATTTTTAGAACATTATTTCCAAGAATATTCCTTTAAAAGTTTTCATCTTCATTTTTAGTCAACTTCTTTTAGCTTGAAATTGAATGACATGTTAATAAATGAAAAAAAAATTGAAGTAGAAATGATATTTTCCTCATGAATGGAGTTCAAGAATTTTATCAAAATTATTTTCCATCTAAGATAATATAGGGTTCTGTTTCTATCCCTATTTTTAAATTGATTTGATTATTTTATAATGGAATTAGGAAGTTCTTTTATTTTATATGATTTATGTTATGATGGAATGATGTTTAAGAATCCCATTTTTATTACATGGGTTATGCTATGATGTATGATTTATGATCTTGTGGCACACATAAGAATGGTATCATTATAAGATGGGTGGGACCTATATCTCCCTCCAATAAATTGGGTAAAGATTTATATCCCATGAGATAGACATGGTTAGAATGATAGGTTAATCTGGTTCAGTGAAATAGGACTGAAACGAGGAGTGATCTCAGTTCAGATATAGACTTTGTCTGCTAAGATAGTCTTGGATATGGCTCTTTACTACTAAAAAAATATTCTCTATGATTCTGTGTGTATGCCACAATGTTTCATGTTTTAAGTTATTATTATTGGGATTACGTTTCACTACTATGATTTATCCCATGATTATGAAATTTTGATCTCTTTTTCAGGTTAATATTTCCAAAATGTTATGTTCTTATGAATATGATGTGATTGATATTTCTTTTGTTTACCCTTAATGAGCATTTGAGCTCACCCTTTTGTATGTTTTCTTTCCCCGGGTCATGAAGAAGGTTATTAAGTAGTATATTCCAAAAGGGACTCTAGATATGATGAAATTAATGGTAGACAACATAGATGCTTTATGAACCAGTTGTTTATGTTTCCTAGTTTCTAAAGACACTATACCTATATGGTCCTTTAATGGTTTTGTTATATGTTGTAATAAGTGTGCTTCAATTTTTATGTAATAACCATATATGTAATGTATCAGTCGTTATTGTTCTCCATGATTGTTTGATGAACCGTTTGTGTGAATGATTTCCCTAGTATTTAATTTCCATCCCCTACTCTAGAATTCCATGTCACACACTACGGGATGACTACATGGAATGCACCACCTTTATGTGGTATTTTTCATTTTCCCTTCACTCTGTTTGAATCAAATAAATATTCTATCCTATTTCTCATTACATTTATGCCATACTAGTATAATATTTTCATATATCTATGGAATCTTTAAGCTATGGTAAGCTGATTTTGGATATATCTCTCTAGGTAAAATGTCTAGGATTAGGCATGATGATTAAGAAATTATTGGGGTTGGTATATCCCGGGAAGCATGTTTTGATATAGAATGGGTCACTAATATTCATTCATACTAGAGATCATTACTCCCCCTGCACAATTGGGATGAATGTACTTCAAAATAGTAGTGTTTTATTACTCCCTCAATATCGATTTGGTTTGGATCCGCCACACAATACAGACTGGGTTTCGTACTCCCCATTAAGAACTAGGCTTAAATCCTATATCCATATGGTTGGTACTTCCTCAATTGATTCCTTATCCCTTATTGAGATATGTGATCTAACCTTTATTCTAAAGAGGTTACAAAGGTTGAGGGTACGGATGGATTGGATTCCTAGATCTTTGTGCTGATCTCTTCTATAGAGGGGCCATGTAGAGAGATACTCTCTCTTATGTCCTATGGTCTCTCCCCTAAAGTATAGTTCAGTGGTTATAATAGTGGGGGTTAATACTCCCTTTACTAAAATATATCTTTGATGAAGGTCTGGCCCCCTATAGATTCATAGGGTTGTGATGGAGAAATAGTGTTTATAGGATGAAGTTATCAATCAGATATATTGAAAGCCTTAGGGGGGATAATGACCTCTTTTGTATTTCCATGTAGAGTTATAGAATCCAAAATTATTGATCAAATCAAACTCTTCAACGATTATGATTCCTCAATAACCTTTTGGTTTCCTTTGATGTGTGATGTTAATATAGGCTATCAATGTTATAATTCATGGACTTCTTAGTACTCTAAGAACCACTAGTTTCTCATGTTATTTGAGACCATAATGGATTAGAGAAGGAATGGATAAAACATCCTGCCTCAAGAGAAATTCTAATTTTACATCATATGTGGATCCTTTTGTTTTCATCCTTTATGTACCTATATTATACCATGGGTAATTATCAGATTCTTTCTTTGTCTTACCTTTTTGATATTAGGGTTTCTTACTCGTAATGTCTTTACTAACAAATAAATGGGCTTTGTGACAACATGTGTTTTTTCTATACATATGATAAACTAATTTAATGGTGTTTTGGTGCATGTGGAGATTGTTTCGATTGTTTGAATCTAACATATGTTGGTAATAATTATAAATATTGTGGTGGTATTCCTTGTTTGTGTCTGGTGTTGATAATAGAGGATAACATAATTGTTGGGATCCAACTTACAAAGAGGAACCCTTCCTCTCATTTATTTATATTGGTTTTCCTTTTTGTCAATATGACATCTATCATTACTATTTTTCATTCTAGGATATTTACTTGTTTATCATTATTGATATTTGTGGTTATCATATGAATATTTTATATTTTAGTTAGTATAATTTTATTTTTTACATTATAATTTTACATGTGGTGGTGTGCATTATGTATAGGATACATAGGTTAATGCCTCTGTATGATATGAAAACATTGTGCTAGTAACCGAATCTTAGCCTATCAATGATAGTCTTGGTATGTCAAGCCTGGGTTATAGCTGCAAGAACCCAGTTCTTATTTTTGAGGTAGGAGTTAATTCTTTTCCCTTTTCCTTATGTGTTTTTGAGAAAATAAGGAAAATTGGGAAACTTCCCAGATTTTGTGGGTATGTACCGCATACTTTTCCACATGCCATGTACTTTGGCCATGTGGGATGAGTACACAGGGCGTGTAGGCCTGTCGGAAATGAAGGGTGTAAATACTTACTACATTCTATGTATTTTGTATTTACACGCCGTGTAATCAGTTGGAAGGTGAACAATAAGGCGATGGAGGCTGCTTCCAGCAGAGCGACAATACACGCCATGTAATTCTGAAAACACGTCGTATACTCATGTCGACAGATGAAAATTTCCATGGTGGAATGTAGCTGCTAGAGGAATAGTTTAAAAAATGAAAAGTACGCACAGTGTAATTGAGATTACAATCCGTGTAGTTTGTTTTTTTTTTGCTTAAAATGGGCAGTAGCCTCCTCTGTTCACAGAGGAAGCTTAGAATTCCGGAGGAGATTTGGAGGATGGCCGGAGCTTCGGAGATCTCCCGACCGCGCACTGGGAATCCGTTTCTGCTTTCGCCGATCACGTTGGGACCGTACGGGTAATCTCTTCCTACTCATTGCACTGTTCTTACCAATTATTTCCTGAGGGAATGTTATTTGAGTTTGAAAGAGTTTATGTTCTCCTCAGTTCTTCAATGTTCTCATTTGTTTCGGTAGGCGTTGTTCACGTATACCGATCAGGGGCGATCGAGGTAGGTGGTCCGGTGTTTAAATTCCAACTGTTGTTCATTTTTGTGTATCATTGTGCAATGATCCCATGTTTGGGGTGTCGTGTGGCTGAGGCCTTTGCTGAAAGATATCTAGAATTGTATAGATAATCTAATGACAAGTTTAAACAGCTGTTTGGGATCACTGCTTACATCCAGGACCACCCCTGGGGTGTGTTCCTCTGGTTATCCATCTAGCTAGGTTACCTGAGGTTATACCATAAATTTTAGCATGTATTAATTTTCCTTGTGAGTAATTTCATATAAATTTATTGCTTATATGTTGGGCATGTCCCGTTTAATTTTTTAGCCTAAGGGTAGTGTTGTGATTAGACTGTGGGCAGTGCTCTGTTTAGCCTGAGGGAAACTCTTTTCGTGCCTATGGGTAGTGGATTCTGTGCCTATGGGAGATACGTTGTATGCATGTGGGCGATATTCGTTATGCTCGTTGGTAGACACCTGTGGGTTTTGACCCTGGTTACCTGAGGGTAAGGTTTGTATGTCTAAGGACAATGTTATCATGAATGTTCACCGCGGTGATTTTCATATGTCTTACCAGTCAAGTTAAAGCACATGCTTGGAATGGTTAAGTGAATATTAAAAATGGAAATATAACTGGTAATGTTAGTTACTTTTGAGTACTGCTTAGTTTATTACATTTACTACTACACACTGATGTTGCACATTTTCACTGACAGTTGGGCACAGGCCTTTGGTGGGTGCCTACTGAGATTTATTTATCACACCATTCTTGGGTCATGTCTTAAGCCCAAACAGATTACAATTCTGCCAGTGTGGATAGGGGCATGGGTTCCCATACAGGTACATGACTGTGGAAGAGGAGTAGGAGATCATGGGACTAAGCCTCGGCTTGCGATGCTATTGCATGTTGTGTACTCTGCTTTGGTTTTATCTGGTTGTCCCTTGTACTAGACATGTATTGTATTATATTGCAGTATATCATGTTCTGGATGTTTTTATAGAATAGTGATATGTTGCATCTCATATATATGACTGCTGGTTCTCTTTTACTTCGGTTGTGTGTTGTTTACTACTTCCGCTATTTCATGTTGTATGTTATTTATCTTTTCCACTGCACTAAACTTTGAAAAATGAGGGCATAGTTTCCACAGTATCAGACCTCGGCCCTCGCTGCTAGTCGGAAGCCTCTGGAGTTTGGGGAAATGTGCTTGAGGTCATGGGACCAACCTGGTTCGGGGCACCCGTGGCGTGGCACCCGGATCTGGGATGTTACAAAGTGGTATCAGGGAAGTTATTTTCTTTGACTTACTGTTTGGAACCTTAGTCAAGGATAGGATGGAAATGGATGTTGGTAATAAGTTGTGCCCATGCTTAGCTAACCTGTGTACAGGGGAGAGCCATTCAACTGCGGTTATAGCAATTATTACTGGTTTTTCAGTTTTACAGTTGATTTAATTCTCACCGTTGGGTAACACACTTGTTAATGTGCTGTTAATATGTTACACATGGGTTATATTTAGTTGCAACCGGATGAGATGAGGGTATTTCATCTCATGCATCATTTAGGAACATTCTAGAAATCACAAGCCATGCATATTTTCCATGCCATTTAGGTGCATTAGAAATTACATGTTGTTGTGATAGTTGTTGTGCTAGAAAAGCATGCTGTTGTGATAGCTTCTTTGATAAATACCTGCTATTTGATAGGGTATTTATGTGTGGGGTTGTTGATAGGATGAACTCCAAACATTGTTTTTTGGGGAGTATGGGCCCTCAATAACCAGAATTTGGTGGATCATTAACATGTTTTTCTGGTTATAACATGTATAAGATTCCAAGCATTGATTCGTGGGGAGTATGGGCCCTCACGGATCATAGTTTGGAACTTACGTGTTATTTCAGTGTTTTTTAGGGTTCCGGGGTAGTTTATGAGGCTTACTGTCTGGAAAAACCCATTACACATGATGTGTAGTTCTATAGACACACGATGTCTACCCTCAGTACACATCGTGAAGTCTCTTCCTGTGTCATAGACCATGTGGATGGGGAAACGGGGTAGGGAATGACCTGGGGGGGAAACACCGTGTACTGTTTGTACACGCCGTGTAGTGTAGACCTAGTGTCCACCCATGTAACTAACAACACGGATGGCAAAACCTTAAGACATACACGCCATGTCCACCTTGTACACACCGTGTGCGGTTGTAACACACCATGTAGTGTTAGCCGAGTAGTCGGTCGTGTCACGAATAACATGGGCAGTAGGAAATTAAACCATACACATCATGTAGATGATATTCATGTCGTGGAGTCTTGTTCATAAGAGATCCATGTGGCTAAGCCATGTAGGAGGACCCAGGCAGGGGAAGAAAAGTCACGTACACGCCAGGTAGTTAATATACAGGCCATGTAGTCATGTTTTGAAAATCTTGAATGCCTTCTTCCTCCTATTCCTGTTTTGGTCCCCTAGTTTTCAATCTTTGATAAACTTAAATTTAAGGCGTGTTTTAGACTGTGCAGTGTCATGCCACTGAGACCATCACCGATTGTTCTCCAAGAGAGTGGCAATGATTATACTCTAGAAACAGTATGCCATGGGCTACTGATGGATCCTCCAGAAGAGCCAGATGTTGTTCTAGCCATTATACCAGACAGAGGCACAGATGCACAATTCCATGAAGGCTTTATGCGGTTCATGCAGACCTTTCTGGGAGCACACCTGGCTGCCACATCTATGGCAGTGCTGACTCGTATATTTCAGCAGCAGCATCCACCTACGTTTTTAGGGGATGGCGGACCATAGGCTGTAGAGTCTTGGGTGGGGTCTATGCCAAAAAATTTCAAGCATTTGGAGATGCCTCCAAGGCGGAGGGACAAGCTCTCTACATACATGCTGCGTGATTCTAACAAGAGGTGTGGGATTTTACCACCCAATCTGGGCATCACATAGACATGGAATGGGAAGATTTTCAGATAGACTTCTATGACTTCTTCTTCTCAGAGACGTTGAGGGAAGATAGAGCTCGAGAGTTCATGAATCTAGAGTAGGCCGCCATGTCAGTGACGGTTTATTCTGCTCGCTTCACCGAGTTTCAGCATTTTGCACCTGTTCGTGTGGGTGATGAGACGTTAAGGGATCGACGCTTTGAGGATGGTCTTCGATATGACATCCAAGCATTGGTGAATGTTTTCAAGTTTCCTATGTACATGATATTGTGAACCAGGAACTGATTACCAAGGGGAACCTGTGGGAAGCTACTGGTGTGGGATAGGGAAGTTTGACACCAGCATCTGGTACAATTTCTACCGGTAAGAGGAAAAGAAAGATGGATTTCTCTCACGGTGGCAGTACCAGCCAGAAGAATGCTTCAATTGGCCAGGTCATGTTCTACCAGTGTGGTAAGGAGAGGCACAAGAGACCATAGTTTCCACGCGACTTAGTGGAATTCCAAACTTGCGGCAGGATGGGTCATTTGCAGCGCCTTTTCTGGGTTTTTCCACCAGTGGCTAGTGAGTGGGGTTCTGTGTAGACCCCACATGCGGGAGCAGGACCAGAATATTCTTACCAGTCAGGAAAATGGAATAGTTCAGGGCATGTAGGAAGAAATGGTGGTCATGGCCGTGGTAACCAGACACCAGGATCTCAGAGGTAGTAGGGCGGGATAGCTCAACATATCTAGGCTATGTCGCAGGGCCATGACACTGGGTATGCATATGCAGTGCAACATACCCAACATGAGTAGGATTTCGGACCATCTACTGTTAGAGGTACTATTCTATAAGCTTATGGTTTATCTTCAGTACTTTTTAATACGGGTGCTACACATAGCTTTATATTTGTGCCCGTTGTGGAGAGCCTTGGGATCTGTGTTTCTTTTTCTTCTGATATTATGACGCTAGACACTCCATTGGAAACTAGAACGGCTGGTGTGCTTTAGTGAAGGGAGTGCCCCCTTGAGGTTGGTTGTTGTCAGTTTCTATGGGACCTCTATGTCTTGTAGATGACGAGCTAGGATTTTATTCTTGGGATGGACTGGTTGATACTTTTTCAAGCCTTTGTGGATTTCTATTGTCTCAGGGTGAGTTTTATATCACCAGAGGGTGGAGAGTTTCTATACAAGGGTGAATGGGATGTCCAGGAAAGCCGAGCTGGACCTGAGCATCGTGGGCGAGGTGGAGTGACTGCCTAGATTGCACATTTATATCTGGATGATCAGGGGAAGTGTTAGAATGACTTCCCTCCAGTAGTTGATTGTTTCGGGGATGTCTTCCCGGATGACTTCTCTGATCTACCTCTAGAGTGAGAGTTATAATTCTCTATCAATCTTGTGCCAAGAGCTGCACTGGTATCCATTCCTCCTTATAGGATGGCTACACATTAGTTACAAGAGCTCAAGAGACAGTTATAGGAGTTGCAGTCAAAGGGTTTTATCCGACCCAGTACTTCTCCTTGGGGTTCACCGGTCCTTTTGTGAAGAAGGCGGATGGTACCCTCAGACTCTATGTGGATTATCAGAAGCTCAACTAGCTGACGGTTAAGAATGATATCCCTTAACAAGGATTGATGATCTTTATGATCAACTTTGAGGAGCATGAGTGTTCTCGAAGATTTACTTGAGATCCAGATATCATCAGTTATGCTTTAGACCATCTTACATACCACTTACAGCTTTTCGAAGCATATATGGTCAATAAGAGTACTTGGTTATGCCATTCGGACTCACAAACGTTCCAGCCGTTTTTATGGCTCTGATGAATCGTTTGTTCCACCCTTATCTGGACTCTTTTGTGGTAGTTTTCATGGAAAATATCTTAGTGTACTCTCACACAAGACACGACCATGCTACCCATCTTGATATCATATTGAGTACACTGAGGGAGCATAGGCTATAGGCTAAGCTCTCAAAGTTCCATTTTTGGATGCTCCAGATACACTTCCTGGGTTATATTATCTCTATGGCCAAAGTTGCGGTGGACCCAGAGAAAGTGAGAGCAGTAGTTTCCTAGGAGCATCCTAAGAACGTGTATGAGATATAGAGTTTCTTGGGGCTGGATGGTTACTATAGGCACTCTATACAGGACTTCTCCCACTTAGAAGTGCCTTTGATGGGTTTGAGTAAGAAGGGTGTGAAGTTCGTTTGGTTAGAAGCTTGCGAGACAACCTTTCATGAGATGAAGGGAAGGTTTACATCGGCACTGGTCCTAATACGTCCAAATAAAGGGAAGAGATATACATTTTACTATGATGCATCAGGAATTGGGGTGGGAGCAGTGTTGATGCATGGTGATTGAGTAGTTGCGTACGGGTCTCGGCAGTTAAGGCCACATGAGATGAATTACCAGATGCATGATCTTGTGTTGGCTGGATTTGTTCATGTGTTGTGTTTTTGGAGACATTATCTCTTGGAAGATAATTTTGTGGTTTTCACCAACCACAAAAGTCTCAAGTATATCTTTACTCAGTGTGACATGAATTTGAGACAGTGAAGGTGGGTTGAATACCTTCACTTTGTCGACTTTGAGTTTTCCTATACACCTGGTAAGGGGAATGCAATAGCTGATGCACTGAGTAGGAATACTCAGACACATGTAGTGCAGGAGGCCAGTGGTGAGTGGTAGCAAATGGCTTTGTTCTCTGAGATGTATTTGGAGGTGCATGATATTTAGAGACAATCATATTTTTCTTTCTTAGTTATGACTTCTATCCACCTGGATAGAGTGAGGTTGAGACAGCTATCGGATTTAGAAGGCCTAGTTCTACGGGAGTCGGTGGCAAGTGAGGACCCCCCCCCCTCCTGGATGGACAATAGTCGATGATGTGGTACTGAATCTCCATGGATGAGTATGGGTTCCAGAGGATATACGCGAGGAGATGATGCATGAGTTTTATGCTTCATCTTGGGCGGTGCATCCCGAAGTTACCAAGATGTACCATGACATGAGACGTCAGTACTGGTGGCAGGGTATAATGAAATAAGTTTCTGGTTTTATTACAAGATGTTCCACCTATCAGAAGGTGAATGCGGAGCATCAGAGGCCATCTGGACTATTACAGTAGTTACCCATTCCGTAATGGAAATGAGATGATGTCGCGATGGGTTTCATGGCCGGGTTTCCGAGGTCACCTCAAGGCAATGATGTTGTGTGGGTCGTTCTGGACAGAGTTATGAAGGTTTCTCACTTGTTGTCGATCATGGCGACCTTCGGTGTTGATGAGCTCAGAAAGATGTATATCCGAGAGATGTTACGCCTTCATGGGGTCCCTCCTTCTATCGTTTCAGACAGGGATGCCCGTTTAATGTCTCTTTTCTGGTAGAGTTTTCAGAGGGCACTGGGTATACAGGTGCTTCTGAGCATAGCTTACCACCCTCAGACCGATGGCCAGTCAAAGCGTATAATACAAGTGCTTGAGGACATGATACGTGCATGTGTCCAAGACGTTGGGGGCTCTTGGGAGAGGCATATACCCCTGGTTGAGTTTTCCGATAATAATAGTTTTCAGGAAACTATTGAGATTGCACCATACGAGGCTTTATATGGTATGCCATGCCGATCACCATTGTGCTGGATGGAGGTAGGTGAGGCATCTTTATAGGGAATACGTCTTGTGCTAGAGACTTCAGAGCCAATCCAGTTGATACAAAAGTGGATGGCTACTGTGCAGTCTTGTCAGAAATCTTATGTTAATCGCCAAAGACAACCCTTGAAGTTCATAGTTGGGGATCAGGTTTTCTTGCATTTTTCACCGTGGTTGGGACACATGTGAATCAGTATATAGGGTAAACATTCACCGAGATATGTGGGGATGTTTGAGATTCTAGAGAGAGTTTGTCCGGTTGCCTATCGGTTGCAGTTACCACAGAGGTATCGGGCCATGAAAGACGTCTTCCATGTATCTCAGTTACAACGCTATCATTCAGACCCATCTCACATTTTTCAGCTAGAGGAGGGTAAGATACATGTCAATGCATCTTTTGAGGAGCATCTAATTCTTATTGTTGATAGGAGCACGAAGGTTCTCCAAGGCCGATCAGTTCCTCTCGTTCGGGTGTTATGGCAGTATGGCCGAGTACAGGATGAAACCTAGGAGCGGGAGACCGACGTACATGCTCAGTAGCCAGAGTTGTTCTGAGATTTATCTTCACCACCCTTGTAAGGGAAATTCAGGGATGAATTTCTTTATGGGGGGAAGTTTGTAAGAAGCTGGTTCTTATTTTTTAGGTATGGGTTTCCTATTTTTCATTTTCCTTAATTATTTTGGGAAAATTAGGAAAATGGGGAAAAATACAAAATTTTGTGGTTACACGCCGTGTACTTTTCCAAACTTCACGTACTTTGGCCATGTGGGATGAGTACACATGGCGTGTAGGCCTATCGACAATGAAGGGTGTAAAAACAGACTACACACCGTGTGTTTTGTATTTATACGCCATGTAATCAGTCGGCAGGTGAACAGTAAGGTGGTGAAGGTAGCCGCCTGCAGAGCGATAGTAGACGCTATGTGATCATGAAAACATTTCATGTACTCATGTCGAAAGATAAACAATGTCGTGGTGGAAAGTAGCCTCCATAGGAACAGTTAAAAAAAATGAAAAGTACACGTTGTTCACTTGAGAGTACATGCCATGTAGTTTTTTTTTTTGATTAAAATGTGTAGTATCCTCCTCTATTCACAGAGGAAGCTTACAATGCTGGAAGATCTTGGGAGGATGGCCGGAGCTTCAGAGATCTCTAGACAGCGCACCGAGAATCTGTTTCTCCTTCCGAGGATCACATTGGGACCATACAGGTAAGCTCTTCCTTCTCCTTGCGTGGTTCTTACCAATTATTTCCCAAGGGAAAGTTATTTGAGTTTGAAAGAGTTTATGTTCACCTCAAATCATCGCCGTTATCATTTGTTTCGGGAGGTGTCGTTCACGTATACCGACTAGGGGCGATCGAGGTAGGTGATCTGGTGTTTTAATTCCAACTACTGTGTGTATTTTGTACTATTGTGCTACGAACCCATGTTTGGGATGTCGTATGGCTGAGGCCTTTGCTGAAAGATATCTAGAATTGTATAAATAATCTAATGAAAATTTTAAACTGCTATTTGAGATCACTGCTTGGTTCCAGGACCACCCCTCGGGTGTGATCTTCTGTTTATCCATTTGGCCAGGTTACCTGAGGGTATACCGTAAATTTTTTCATGTTTTAAATTTCCTTTAGAGGAAATTTATATAAATGGATTTATTATATATTGGGCATGGAATGATTACGTTTTTAGCCTAAGCGTAGTGTTGTGATTATCCTGTGGACAGTTCTCAGTTTAGCCTGAGGGAAACTCTTTTTGTGCTCGTGGGCAGTAGATTTTGTGCCTGTGGGCGATACCTTATATGCTTAGGGCGATACTCGTTATGCCCATTGGCAAACACCTGTGGGTTTCGACTCTGCTTACCTGAGGGTAAGGTTTGTATGTTTTAGGAAAGTGTTATCATGAATGTTCACTACGATGATTTTCATATGTTGTACCTGTAAAGTTAAAGCACAGGAATCGCATGGTTAAATGAATATTAAAAAAGGGAAATATAAATGGAAAATTTAGTTACTTTTTAATACTTCTTAGTATATTGAATTTACTACTGCACACTGTTGTTTCACATTTTCACTGAAAGTTGGGAACAAGCCTTTGGTGGGTGCCTACTGGGATTTATATCTCACACACTGTTTGGGTCATGTCTTCGGCCCAAACAGATTACATTTCTACATGTGTGGATAGGGTCATGGTTTCCCATTCAGGTACATGATTGTGGTAGAGGAGTTGGAGAGAAAAGGACTGAGCCTAGGCTTGCGATGCTGCTTCGTGTTGTGTACTCTACCTTGGTTTTATCTAGCTCTACTATAACCTAGAAATGTATTTTAGTATATCTTGTTCTGGATGTCTTCATAGAATAGTAACATGATGCATCTCATATATATGACTGCTAGTTCTCTTTTACTTCAGTTGTGTGATGTTTACTGCTTCCGTTGTTGCATGTTGTATGTTATTTAGCTTTTCCGTTTCACTACACTTTGACAAATGAGGGCGTGGTTTCCCCACTATCAAACCTGGGCCCTCGCTTCTAGTTGGCAGCCTATGGAATTTGGGGAAGTGCGCTTGAGGTCATGTGACCAATCGGGTTCGGGGCACTTGTGGCGTGGCACCCGGATCCGGGACGTTACAAAGTGGTATTAGAGGAGTTCTTTTCTTTGACTTACTGTTTGGCACCTTAGTTAGGGATAGGATGGAAATGGTAGTTGGTAATAAGTTGTTCCCGGGCATAGCTAATCAGTGTATAGGGGAAAGCCAGTCTACCTCAGTTGTTGCAATTATTTCTGGTTTTGCAATTTTATAGTTGATAGAATTTTCACTATTGGGTGACACAATTTTTATTGTGATGTTAATATGTTATACATGGGTTTTATTTAGTTAAAATCTGATGAGATGAGGGTATGTAGTCTCATGCATCATTTAGGGACATGCTAGAAATCATATTCCATGCATAGTTTCCATTCCATGTAGGTGCATTAGAAATTACATGTTGTTGTGATACTTGTTGTGCTAGAAAAGCATGTTGTTGTGATAGATGCTTTGATAAATACCATCTATTTGATAGGGTGTTGTTGTGTGGGGTTGCTGATAGAATGAATTCCAAACACTGGATTTTGGGGAGTATGGGCCCTCAATAACCAGAATTTGGTGGATCATCAACGTGTTCTCTTGGTTATGACATGTTTAAGATGTCAAGATTTGATTCGTGGGGAGTATGGGCCCTCACAGATCAGAGTTTGGCACTTAGGTGTTGTTTCAGTGTTTTTCTATGTTTTGGGGTAGTTTCTGAGACTTACTATCTGGAAAAACCTATCATACACGATGTGTAGTTCTATGGACACACGCCGTGTGTTCTTCGGTTCGGGAAGAAATGAAAACTTTTTTTAAGTACCGGCTGTGTACCCTCAGTACATGCCGTGTAGTCTCTTCCCGTGTCATAGACCATGTGGACGGGGACACGATGTAGGGAATGACTTGGGGGAAACACGCCATGTACAGTTTGTACATGCTGTGTAGTGTAGACCAGGTGTCCACCCGTGTAACTAACAACACGGACGGAGAAACCTTAAGACATACACGTTGTGTCCACCTTGTACATGTCGTGTGCGGTTGTAACATGTTCTGTAGTGTTATCCAAGTAGTCGCCCGGGTCACGAATGACACGAGTAGTTGGAAATTAAACCATACATGTCATGTCGACGTTATACACGCCATGTAGTCTTTCTTAGAAGAGAGTCGTGTGGCTAAGCCATGTAGAAGGACCTAGGCAGGGGATGAAAAGTCAGGTACACGCCGTGTAGTTAATATACAGGCCATGTAGTCTTGTTTTAAAAATATTTAATGCCTTCTTCCTCCTATTCCCTTTTTGGTTCCCTAGTTTTTAGTATTTGACAAACTTAAATTTAAGGCATGTTTTTGACCTTGTAGAGTCATGCCACTGAGACGACCACCGGTTGTTCACCAAGAGAGCGGAAACAATTATACTCCGGAAATGGTAGGCCATGGGCTATCAATGGATCCTCCAGCAAAGCCAGATGCGGCGCTAGCCATTATACCAGACACAAGCGTAGATGCGCAGTTCCGTGAAAGTTTTATGCGGTTCATGTAGACCTTTCAGGGAGCACCATCGGCTGCCACATCTATGGAAGACCTGAATCATATATTCCAGTAGAAGCATCCAACTACGTTTTCAAGGGATGGGGGCCCACTGGCTGTAGAATCTTGGCTGGGTTCTATGTAAACTATTTTCAAGAATTTGGAGATGCCTCCAGGGTGGAGGGTTAAGCTCGCTACATACATGCTGCGTGATTCTTCCAAGAGGTGGTGGGATATTACCACCCAATCTGAGCATCACAAAGACATGGTGTGGGAAGATTTTCAGACAGCCTTTTATAAATTCTTCTTCCCGGAGACTCTGTGGGCAGATAGAGCTCGAGATTTCATGAATCTATAGCAGGGCACCATTTCAATGATGGATTATTCTTCTCGCTTCACCGAGCTTCAGCGTTTTTCACCCGTTCTGGTGGGTGATGAGACGTCGAGGGCTAGACGCTTTGGGGATGGTCTTCGATATGACATCTGAGCATTGGTGAATGTTTTCATGTTTCCTACTATACATGCTATTGTGAACCCGACACTGATTACCAAGCACAACCTATGGGAAGCTAGCGATGTGGTCCAGGGCGGTTCAACACTAGCTTCTAGTACTATTTCTACTTTTAAGAGGAAGAGACAGATGGATTTCTCTCACGGTGGTTGTACCAGCTAGAAGAATGCTTCAGGTGTCCAGGTAATGTGCTACCAGTGTTGTAAGGAGGGTAACAAGAGACCAAAGTGTCCACGTGACCCAGTGGAATGCTGAGATTGTGGTAGGATGGCTCATCTATAGCGCTTTTTCTAGGGATTTCTACTAGTGGCTAGTGATAGGGGTTTTGTGCAGACTCCGCGTGTGGGAGTTGGACCGACAGCTTCTTACTAGTCAGGAAACTGGAATACATCAGGGTGTGCAGGAAAAGATGGTGGTTGTGGCCATGGTAACTAGACACCAGGATCTCAGAGGCACCAGGGTGGGATAGCTTAAGGTATCCAAGCTGTGTCGTAGGGCCAGGACACTGGGTAGGCATATACAATTCAACAGACCCAACAAGAGCAGGATCCCGAACCTTCTACTATCAGATGTACTATTCTAGTAGCTTCTGTTTTATCTTCAGAACTTTTTGATACTGGTGCTACACAAAGCTGTATATATGTGCCTGTTGTGGAGAGCCTTGGGCTCTGTGTTTCTTTTTGTTATGATGTTATGATGCTAGACACTCTGTTGGGAACTAGAACGGCTGGTGTGCGTCAGTGTAGGGAGTGCCCCCTTGAGGTTGGTGGGTGTCACTTTCTATGGGACCTCTGTGTCTTGGAGATTATGAGATGTGATGTCATTCTTGGGATGTACTAGTTTGTACCTTTTCAAGACTTTGTCGATTACTATCATCGCAGGGTGAGTTTTACGTCACCAGAGGGTGGAGAGTTTCTATACAAGGGTGAAGGGGATGTCCAGGCTAGCCGAGCTGGACCCGAGCATCACGGGTGAGGTGGAGTGACAGACCGGATTGCGAGTTTATATCAAGATGATCAGGGGATGTATCAGAAGGACTTCCCTATAGTAGTTTATTGTTTCAGGGATGACCTCCCGGACGACTTTTTATGTCTACCCCCAGAGAAAGATGTGTATTTCTCTGTCGAGATTGTTCCAGGAGTGGCACTGGTATCCATTCCTCCTTATAGGATGGCTACACCTGAGTTATAGGAGCTCAAGAGACTGTTAGTGGATTTTTAGTCAAAGGGTTTCATCTGACCCAGTACTTCTCTTTGGGGTTCTCTGGTCCTTTCTGTGAAGAAGGCGGACGGTACTCTCAGACTCTGTGTGGATTATTTGAAGCTAAACCAGGTGATGGTTAAGAACTGATATCCCTTACCAGGTATTGATGATCTTCTTGATTAACTTAGAGGAGCACGAGTGTTATCAAAGATAGAATTGATATCTGGATCTCATCAGTTATGCATTATATCATCGGACATACTACTTACAGCTTTTTGAATCAGATATGGTCTATACGAGTACATAGTTTTGCTGTTCAGACTCACGAACGTGCCAGTAGTTTTAATGGCGCTGATGAATCGTGTGTTCCACCCTTATCTAGACTCTTTTGTGGTAGTCTTCATGGATGATATCTTGGTTTACTCTCACAATCGACATGACCATTCTACCCATCTTGAGATCATATTGAGTACACTAAGGGAGAAAAGTCTATATGCTAAGCTCTCAAAGTTCCATTTTTGGATTGACCAGATACACTTTATAAGTCATATTATCTCTGAGGCCAGATTTGCAGTGGACCCAGAGAAAGTGAGAGAAGTAGTTTCTTGGGAGCATCCTAAGAACGTGTTTGAGATACGAAGTTTCTTGGGGCTGGATAGTTTATACAGGCTCTTTATACAAGACTTCTTTTTCTTAGCAGCGCTGTTGACAGGTTTGACTAAGTAGGGTGTGAAGTTCGTTTGGTCAGAAGCTTGTGAGATAGCCTTTCAGAAGCTGAAGGGAAGGTTGACATCAACACCAGTCTTGATACTTTTAGAGCAAGGGAAGAGCTATACAATTTACTGTCATGCGTCAGGAATTGGGCTGGGAGCGATGTTTATGAAGGGCGATCGAATAGTTGCACACGGATCTCGGCAGTTGAGGCCACATGAGAGGAATTACCTGACGCCCGATCTCGTGTTGGCCGTAGTTGTTCATGTATTGCACTGTTGGAGACATTATCTCTTGGAAGAGAATTATGTGGTTTTCACCAACCAAAAATGTCTCAAGTATATCTTTACACAGTGTGACTTGAATTTGAGACTGCGAAGGTTGGTTGAATACCTTCAGTCCTTCCATTTTGATTTTTCATATACACCTGGTAAGGGAAGTACAATAGCTGATGCCCTGAGTGGGAATACTCAGACATAGGAAGTGCAGGAGTCTAGTGGTGAGTGGAAGCTTATGGCTTTGTTCTCTGAGATGAATTTGGAGGTGCACGATAGTCTGGGACAAACCTATCATTTTTCCTTAGTTGTGACTTCTACCCTCCTGGATAGTGTGAGGATAAGATAGTTATTAGATTTAGAAGGCCTAGTTCTATGGGAGTCGGTGGAAAGTGAGGAACCTCCTCCTAGATGGAATATTGGCGATGATGAGGTAATGCATTTCCATGGACGAATATGGGTTTCATGGGATATACATGAGGAGCTGATGCGGGAGTTCCATGCTTCATCTTGGTAAGTTCTTCCTGGAGTTACCAAGATGTACCGTGACATGAGACGTTAGTACTGGTGGCCGGGTATGAAGAAAGAAGTAGCTGGTTTTATTACAAGATGTTCCACCAGTTAGCAGGTGAAGGTGGAGCATTAGAGGAAAGCTATACTGTTACAGCAGTTACCCATTCCGGAATGGAAATGGGATGATGTCATGATGGATTTCGTGACTGGGTTGCTGAGGTCACCTCGAGGTAATGATGTCGTGTTGGTCGTTGTGGAAAGACTTACGAAGGTAGCTCACTTTTTTACGATCAAGGAGACATTTAGGGTTGATGATCTCAGAAATCTGTATATCCGAGAGATCATACGCCTTCATGGGGTCTCTCGTTCTATCATTTCAGATAGGGACGCCCGCTTTACGTCTCGTTTCTGGCTGAATTTACAGAGGGCATAGGATACACAGGTGCTTCTGAGCACAGATTACCACCCTCAGATCGATGGCCAGTCAGAGTGTACGATACAGGTGCTTGAGGACCTGCTACAGTAATGCGTCCTAGACTTTGGGGGCTCTTGGGAGAATAATATTCCTCTGCTTGAGTTTTCCTATAATAATAGTTTTCAAGAAACTATTGAGATGGAACCATACGAGGCTTTATATGGTAGGCCATGCCGATCACCTTTGTGCTGGATGGAGGTAGGTGAGGTAGCTTTACTAGGACTATGTCTCATGTCGAAGACATCAGAGTAAGTCTAATTGATATAGAAATAGATTGCTACTGCATAGTCTTTTCAGAAATCATATGTTGATCGCCACAGATGACCCTTTAAGTTCGTGGTTGGGGATCAGGTTTTCTTGTGTGTTTCACCAAGGATGGGACACAGGCAAATCAGGAGACAGGATAAACTTTCACCAAGATATGTGGGTTTGTTTGAGATTCTAAAGAGAGTCGGGACATTTTCCTATCGTTTGTAGTTACCATAAAGGTATTGGGCCATGCATAGCATCTTTCATGTATCTTAGTTGTGCCGTTATCGTTCAGACCTATCTCACGTTTTTCAGAAAGAGGAGGTTGAGCTACAGGTCGATGCATCTTTTGAGGAGCATCTGATTCGTTTTGTTGATAGGAGCATGAAGGTTCTCCGAGGCTAGTCAGTTCCTCTCATTCAGGTTCTATGGCAGCATGGCCGAGTGCAGGACGAAACCTGGGAGCGGGAGACCAAAGTAAGTGCTCAGTGACCAGAGTTGTTCTAAGCTTTATCTTTTCCACCCTTGGTAGGGCAATTCGGGGTTGAATTTCTTTAAAGGGGGAAGTTTGTAAGAACCAGGATCTTATTTTTGTGGTATGGGTTTCTTCTATTCCCTTTTCGTTAAGTGTTTTTTATAAAATAAGGAAAATGGGGAAAATACCAAATTTTGTGGGTACACGTCGTGTACTTTGGCCGTGTGGGATTAGTACACAGGGCGTGTAGACCTGTCAGCAATGAAGGGTGCAAAAACAGACTACACGCCATGTATTTTGTATTTACACGTCGTGTAATCAGTCGGCATGTGAACAGTATGTCAGTGGAGGAAACCTCCAGTGGAGAGACATTACACGCCGTGTAATCATGAAATCACGTCATGTACTCATGTCGACGGATGAACAGTGATGTGGTGGAAAGTAGCTGCCATAGGAATAGATTAAAAAATAAAAAGTACACGCCATGTACTTGAGAGTCCATGCCATGTAGTTTTTTTCTTTAAATGGACAGTAGCCTCATATTTTCACAGAGGAAACTTAGAATTCTGGATGATCATAGGAGGACAGCCGGAGCTTCTGAGATCTCCCCACTGCGCACGGGGAATTGGTTTCTGCTTCAGCCGATCACGTTGGGACCGTACAGGTAAGCTCTTCCTTCTCCTTGTGCTGTTATTTCCAATTATTTCTTGAGGGAATGTTATTTTTATTTTAAATAGTTTATATTCACCTCAGATATGCGCCGTTCTCATTTGTTTCAGGAGGCGTCGTTCACCTATACCGATCAGGGGCGATCGTGGTAGGTGGTTTAGTGTTTAAATTCCAACTGTTGCACATTTTTGTGTACCGTTGTGCTACAAACCCATGTTTGGGGTGTCGTATGGTTGAGGCCTTTGTTGAAATATATCTAGAATTGTATAGATAATCTAATGACAAGTTTAAACTGCAGTTTGGGATCGCTTCTTGGATCCAGGACCACCCCTTGGGTGTGTTGCTCTATTTAGACATTTGGACATGTTACTCGAGGGTATACCATAAATTTTAGCATGTTTTAAATTTCCTTGAATGGAATTGTATATAAATTTCTTTCTTATATGTTGGGAATGGCTTGGTTACTTTCTTAGCCTGAGGGCAGTTTTGTGATTAGCCTGTGGGCGGTGCTCTGTTTAGCTTGAGGGCAACACTTTTCGTGCATGTGGGAAGTAGATCTGTGTCTGTGGGAGACACATGTATGCCTATGGGAGATATTCTTTATGCCCATGGGTAGACACCTGTGGGAATCAACTCTACTTACCAAAGGTTAAGGATTGAATTTATGAGGATAGTGTTATCATGAATGTTCACTATGGTGATTTTCATATGTTGTACCTATCAAATTAAAGCACAGGTTTTGCATGGTTAAATGAATATTAAAAAATGAAATAAAACTGGTAAAGTTAGTTACTTTTGAGTACTGCTTAGTTTATTGCATTTACTACTGCACACTGTTGTTGCACATTTTCACCGAAAGTTGGGCATGGGCCTTTGGTGGGTGCCTACTGGGATATCTTTCTCACACCCTATTTGGGTCATGTCTTCTGCCCAAACAGATTACCTTTCTAAAGGTGTGGATATGGGCATGGGTTCCCATACAGGTACCTGATTGTGGCAGAGGAGTAGGAAAATATGGGACCGAGCTTAGGATTGGGATGCTGCTACGTGTTGTGTACTCTGATTTGGTTTTATATGGCTATACCTTGTCCTAGAAATGTATTGTATTGTATTGCAGTATATCCTGTTCTGGATATTTTCATAGAATAGTGACATGATGTATCTCATGTATATGACTGTTGGTTCTCTTTTACTTTAGTTGTGTGTTGTTTACTGCTTCTGCTATTGCATGTTGTATGTTATTTATCTTTTCCGCTGTGCTACACTTTGACAAATGATGGCATAGTTTCCCCACTATCAAACATGGGCCCTCACAACTAGTTGGAAGCCCCTGGAATTTGGGGAAATTCACTTGAGGTCATGTGACCAACCAGGTTCAGGGCACCCGTGGCATGGTACCCAGATCCGGGACATTACAATAGAAACCCTGAAAAGGGGCCTGGTTTGTTGGGTCATGTCAATACTATTGATATAATATTCAACCTGATCAATAGTTCCATTTATATATCCATTAAATAACACAAAAATATATATAATAGAATTTAATTAGTTAGATAACACTAATAGGGGTATAAAATATTACATAGTTTACTATATTATTTCAAATATAATTATTTAAGGATACTCAAACATGATACATGTAATATAAATTAAATAAAATTAGAATAATTTGTCATCATGCCATATTTTGTATGAACTATTGACTGAAGTGGATCTCATTTGGGCTCTATGTGGCATGAATAAAGTCCAGATACCATCCAACCTGACACCCTACATGGTACGCAACAAGGACCTTGATCCATTACCAATCATCCTGGGATGACGACTTGTGTCGCGAATCGAAGATATCATAGTATGAATTATTTTTTCCCAATACAATCTATGATCAAATAAAAAAATATAGAACACGGAAAAAATAGAAAAAACTGAACAAGGATAAATACAAAACCAAAATCATGGTATATTAGAAGAACTGAAACATACATACTAAAGTAAAATAGAAACCAATCGAAATGGAGGTGATCTCCATGTGACCTCCTAGTCCCCATCAACCATAAGAACAACCTGCTGCAAAGGAAGTTCAAACCCAAAAAATGAACATGCAAAAAAACTCGATTATATCGATACCAAGTGGAACATGTTTTGTGTGAGAATAAAAAGATCAGTAGTTAGGCACCATAGATTCTATACATTTCCTTTCTCAACACATCCCAAAAACACTAGTTTAAAATACATTTATAAAATAAGGATTTAACATTTAATCAACCAAACACAACTTTTCAGGAATTTACTTTAAAATAAACACACAGACAACATTCATTTTAAAAATATTTTTCCATTTCAAAATTTAGTTTAAGAAACCAAATCTCAAAATAAGAGTCTAAAACCTGATATTAAAGGAATAATTTGAATGTAACAAAAATAAAATAATTCGGAAACATCTACTAGAGATAGTAAATAAGTATGGGAAAAAAACAGAATATACATGTAATATTCCCAGGTATTTCATAAAATTCACTAGAAGTAATCCCTAAACAAATTCAGTTTGGACTCACATACTGGTGTATGGTAAAACTCTATATTCATTAACTATATATCCACTATAAACTATCCAATCAAATATAACATTACACCATACCTCTCACAAAATCTTGGGGGAGGGGGTACAAACCCATCTAATTGGGTCAAAAAGAAATCATCACTCCACCCTCTAGAAGATAATTAGGAATCCCATGATCATTTTACATGGTGATTGGGGAGGTCCTCACATTCATGGATTAACCAAATTCCATATCCATTGTTCATTCCTAGCCCGAACACCAACACCACCTATATGATGTCCCTCTTCTTTGGGGGGACCAACATAGAAGTGACCATCACATACGAAACCATCCAAAGGTACCAATCAATCCTTCACATCATTCCACTTAAAAAATTCAAAACATCCCTAAATTACCAACCATGAATTTATGAATTTAAATCCAATTCAGTTTCTAAAACCATTCCCAACATCGATTTGAAGATACCCCACATGTTTAAATAATCAAAAATGGGCTTTTAAATCATTTGTTTACCCAAACCACACCTCAAAGTTCCAAACATGCAGAACATAAGGAAAAAAATGTAGAAACCACTTGGGTATCACTTAGTGGACCATGAAACCATAAAGAAAAAATTTGGGTTTTTAGAAGAACCATTTGAAAGGAAGAGGTAAATGGGGATGAATAAATAAGTGGGGGAAATATTTTTTATATTTGGAGTTCAAAATAGGAAATTTTCTAATTAAAACCATTATCATTTTTCATCCTATCCATATGTTATCATTGTACACATATGAATGTTCCCAGATCCTATATAATGGTTAATATATCACCAGAATACACAAATACCAAATTAAGAACCAAAAAGGGAATTGAATCCTTTTTTCACCGAACCATAAAATAATAAAACAACACCCAATCTATACAAAAAACACAATTCACAATGAAAACCAAAATAACAAAGCATAATCAAGGCTACACCAAATCCACAAAACCTAGTTTCATTTAAAATTTCCATTTTTTAAACATATATTATATATATAGGTTTTGTATAAATAAAGAAACCCCTTTGAAAATAATTTCAAACAAATTTACACAACAAAAAACCTCAAAAAACCAACAAGAACATCAAAAACATGAATCACACCATTAAAAATAAATTTAGGAAATATCAAGCATATATGGAGTTTTTTGTAAAGAAAAATAATGGAAACATCCACTAAAATGATGTGCGGATGCAATGAAACACCATGGGAATCAATAAAAATTCTCAAGAAGCAGTCTTAACACCATAACATCAAAAGTACAGAAGATAAACATCAATCCTAAATTTTAGGGTTTATACAAGGGATAGCTCATCCAAGGGAAACCAATGAATCATGGGAGGAAGAGAATAAGAAGATAAAATTGACTAAAATCCATATGAATATTAACTTAGATGCTTGGAGGGACATGCATGGGGTAAGGAGATCCAAATAAGTGGAGTATGAGATTCCATATCTTGTTTCTATGACAACCAAGGGGTAGTAAAACCCAAAATGGGTTAAAAATTGTGAGTGGAAATAGTGTAATTTCCGCTATTTAATGACCTAGGCCAATTGTATGGATTAACTGCATGGTTTTCCAAAATGTGTACCAATTTTGTGCACCCTACTGGAGAAGGAGGACACTCACACGGTTGGATGCATTATTTGGGTAACTGTACACTGACAGTATGTCATAATTCTGCCAAAAAATATAGAACCCTCCCATTCTTTCCATACAGTTTCCTCTAACCGCATGCAAGACATTCTCATTGTCCCAGAAACCACCCTCAACCATCATGGTTTCCCTTAGGCCTCTCATGATTTGTCCCAAACCATACATGTCTATGAAAATAAAACTATGCAATAAGAAATTGGATAAAAAGCACCCTCTTCAACAACAAGACACATGGTTTACCCTTAAATCTTGCAAACAAACCATGAAAAGACTAAAAATACACCTGTAATCTTAAAAAATAAAACATTATCTTCGGGAACTTGACCCAAACCATGAACAAAAGTTCCAACATTAGGAAAAAAATCATGTTTGATGTGTTAAAAATATCCCTATAACAAAAACTCTCTTCCCCAATAAAGTCACCCAGCCGAATGAGGATCAAAATTAATCCCAAAACATAATGAAATTAAATGGAACTATAAACCTCAGGTTGAAATTTTAACAACACAAGACACACCTAAATAACTCTAGAGAGAGAGAAAATGTGAATAACCATTGAGGAAAAAAAGAAATAGGGTAAAGGTAATAACTCATCTACCAACTCAAATCTATCATTAAGGCAGGGAACGCCCCACATGGTCCACCCTACCCAATAATTAAGAACATTCAAACCAATCTATAAATCCACCAGTATAGGGGGAAACCACTAGATAAAACTTGAACCAAATAGTGAACCCAGCCAAAATATGAATTTCATCATTTCCACAGGGCAAAAATATCTTCAAAATGAGAAGAACTGTAAACCAAATCCATGTCATAAAAGACTAACCATATAATCTTTATAACAAAAAATTCAACCACAATATTACAAAAATAAGGATCCAAAATCACTTTTAAAACAAAAAGGGGAATTCCAAGAACAAAGAAACTACAAAAAGGAGATTAATAGAACTCTCACTTCATCATTGGAGGAAATGGTTGGGCCAAGGTTCTGCACACCGCTAAATGTTTTGGACTACATAAAGAGATGCACTTTGGGGAATGTTACTAGAGCCTTGATATCTTGAAGTATCTACTATCCCAAAGTTAGGAGCTAACGGCCTCTGAACAGGACTTCATGTACTAGAAACTTTTCTTGAAGAACTTCTCTAAGTAACCCAAATGAACACATATATGGAAAGCATTTGGAGGATTATGAAAAGTAATCTTTGAATTCCTAGACTGACAACACTTGAAGTATGAGTTAACATGTGGTTAGTCTGTACATGGGTCACTACTCCATGTAGGCTCATAATGTCACACTAGTTCACCTCCATTTTCATCCCACATCCACACACCCAAAAACCAAAATACCATATAATAAAATCTAGGACTACCCCTAAAAACTCTTGGATCATAATGATCAATGGTTAATGATGTCCTTCCCATAAACAACTCTCATGTTTTGACAGTCCTATATCTAGTCTACATCACACACCAAATTATAAGGAATACACTGATACAATTTTTTCATGAACTAGGATAGGCTACAATCCGACTCGACACCCAGCCCGTCCAGTTATAAGTCCCAATAGGATTTCTGGATCCTCTTAGAAAGGAAAATATCACTGGGCATCAAATATATAACTGTGTCAATTATTTAGCCCAATTGAATCTTGGATTAAGTAATAATAATAAATCAAATTAGGAAAATAAATAATTACAATACATTGATAAATATAAAACTATGATCATAATATAGTAGAAAAATGTAACAGACACTACTGGAAATAGAGGATGTCCCAACGGTTTAGAACTGTTGGGAAAGGCTGGGGAACCGTTGGTATATGCTATACCAACGGTTCTGCCAACAGTAGGCAAGTAAGACATTGGGAAAAACTTTTCACAACGGTTTACAGTGAACCGTTGGTATAGGCGGAGAAAAATACTAAAAAAGATTCCCAACGGTTGTCAAACCGTTGGCAAAACTCAGAACACTGTTTTTCCCAACGGTTTCCAAAAACCGTTGGTAAAAATCAATAGTTTTTCCCAACTCCCAAACCGTTGGGAAAACTAAATATACATTTGGATGAACTCTTTCCCAACGGTTCTAAACGGTTGGGAAAAGAGTTATTACCAATGGTTCAATGAACCATTGGTAAAAACATATTTTTAAGATTCTATGCCAATGGTTTAAAACCGTTGGCATACCCTAGGCTGCAAATTGCAGCAGCCTGCAATTTGCACAGCCCCTCTGTACATCAGCCACCTCTCCTCATCAGGCCTCATTCTCACCTCATTTTCGATCCAACTATTGTACCTGTAATAAACTAAAACATACATATAAAATTACGAACAAATTCATACACATTTAACATATAATGGATCCTGAAACTATACACATCCATAATTAATTTACAATTCATAAACATACATAATTCATATATAATTCAATTTAAAATTTAGATGACAATTATATGTGGAATCCGATTGAGATGGGGATGATTGGTACACGTCACATATGAACCATGGATCGTTCTCCTAAAGTTTCAATGGAAACCGAATGCGTTTGGTCGGTTTTGCGTATGCCAGTTCTTTTCACTTATAATCCTACCCATTTTAAACAAAACAGATACAGTTAGAGCGGTGTTGGCCACACCGCGCCTCGGATTGAGTCGGGGATGACTCGTACACCTCACATATGACCCATGGATCGTTCTCCTAAAGTTTCAACAGAAACCGAATGCGTTTGGTCGGTTTTCCGTATGTACTTAAAATGATGTCCATTTTAATCAAAAGAGATCCACTTAGACTGATCCCGGCCACACCGCGACTCGGATTGAGCCCGAGTGGGCTCGTACATGTCACATATGACTGATGGATCGTTGTGATAAATTATCAACAGATTCGGAATGCGTTTGGTCGGTTTTGCGTATGCCAGTTGTTCATTTCACTTATAATCCTGTCCATTTTAAACAAAAGATACACAGTTAGAACGGTGTCGGCCACACCGCTCCTCGGATTGAGGCGGGATTGACTCGTACACATCACATACGACCCATGGATCCTTGTGCTAAAGTATCGACACAGTCCGAATGCATTTGGTCGGTTTTTCGTATGTCACTTGATGATTTTCACTTAAAATGACGTCTTTTTGAAACAAAAGACCGACACTTTGAGTAGTGTCAGCCACACCGCGTCTCCGATTGTGGCGGGGTTGATTTGTACACGTCACATATGACCCATGGATCGTTCTCCTAAAGTTTCAATGGAAACCGAATCCGTTTGCTCGTTTTTCCGTATGTACTTAAAATGGTGTTCATTTTAAACAAAAGAGAGCCACTTAGACTTATCCCGGACACACCGTGACTCGGATTCATCCCGGGTTGGCTCGTACACGTCACATATGACCCATGGATTGTTGGGATAAATTATCAACAGATTCGGAATGCGTTTGGTCGGTTTTCCGTATGCCAGTTGATGCTTTTCACTTAAAATGACGTCCTTTTGAAACAAAAGACGGACACTTTGAGTGGTGCCGGCCACACCGCGTCTCCGGATTGAGATGAAACCACCGTGCAACATTCTAATTATTATTCGTGACGTGTACGCGCAGACGGCACGTCAATCGAACGTGCCGTGTGCCCGCGGTGACCGACAACGCAGTTCTGGTGTCATAAACGGCCAAAACGGGCGTCCAATGGTCAAATTCATAGAGGACGACCTCGGATTGAGCTGAAACCACCGAGAAACATTCTAATTATTATTCGTGACGTGTACGCGCAGACGGCATGTCAATCGGACGTGCGGTTTGCCCGGTACGGCTCAATATTCTTGTTTTAAGTGATGCGCGCGCTTCGTAAACGCGCGTGAGGGGGGTCCAAACGGGCCGAATGATGTCGGAATGGCCTGAAATCAAACGACAAATACGGGTGAGTGATTTCTGAAGTGGTCGAGCAGACGGCACATCAATCGGACATGACCTGTTCCCGCGGTGGCCGAGAACGCAGTTCGGGTGTCATAAACGGCCAAAACGGGCGTTAAACGGTCAAATTCATAGAGGACGACCAGAGATTCACCTGAAACCACCGTGCAACATTCTAATTATTATTTTTGACGTGTACGCGCAGACGACACGTCAATCGGACGTGCGGTTTGCCCGGTACGGCTCAATATTCGTGTTTTAAGTGATGTGCACGCTTCGAAACGCGCGTGAGGGGGGTCCAAACGGGCCGAACGATGTCGGAATGGCCTGAAATCAGACGACAAATACGGGTGAGTGATTTATGAAGTGGTCGATCAGACGACACGTCAATTGGACGTGCCGTGTGCCCGCGGTGACCGACAACGCAGTTATGGTGTCATAAACGGCCAAAACGGGCGTCCAACGGTCAAATTCATAGCGGACGACCACGGATTCACTCGAAACCACCGTGAAACATTCTAATTATTATTCGTGACGTGTACGCGCAGACAGCACATCAATCGGACATGCGGTTTGCACGGTACGGCTCAATATTCGTGTTTTAAGTGATGCGCGCGCTTCGTAAACGCGCGTGAGGGGGGTCCAAACGGGCCGAACGATGTCGGAATGGCCTGAAATCAGACGACAAATACGGGTGAGTGATTTATGAAGTGGTCGAGCAGACGGCACGTCAATCGGACTTGTCGTGTGCCCGCGGTGACCGACAACGCAGTTATGGTGTCATAAACGGCCAAAACGGGCGTCCAACGGTCAAATTCATAGCGTACGACCTCGGATTGAGATGAAACCACCGTGAAACATTCTAATTATTATCCGTGACGTGTACGCGCAGACGGCACGTCAATCGGACGTGCCGTGTGCCCGCGGTGACCGACAACGCAGTTATGGTGTCATAAACGGCCAAAACGGGCGTCCAACGGTCAAATTCATAGCGGACGACCACGGATTCACCCGAAACCACCGTGAAACATTATAATTATTATTTTTGACGTGTACGCGCAGACGGAACGTCAATCGGACGTGCGGTTTTCCCGGTACGGCTCAATATTCTTGTTTTAAGTGATGCGCGCGCTTCGTAAACGCGCGTGAGGGGGGTCCAAACGGGACGAACGATGTCGGAATGGCCTGAAATCAGACGACAAACACGGGTGAGTGATTTCTGAAGTGTTCGAGCAGACGGAACATCAATCGGACATGACCTGTGCCCGCGGTGACCGAGAACGCAGTTCGGAAGTCATAAACGGCCAAAACGGGCGTTAAACGGTCAAATTCATAGCGGACGACCAGAGATTCACCCGAAACCACCGTGCAACATTCTAATTATTATTTGTGACATGTACGCGCAGACGGCACGTCAATCGGACGTGCGGTTTTCCCGGTACGGCTCAATATTCGTGTTTTAAGTGATGCGCACGCTTCAAAACGCGCGTGAGGGGGGGGGGGGTCCAAACGGGCCGAACGATGTCGGAATGGGATGAAATCAGACGACAAATACGGGTGAGTGATTTATGAAGTGGTCGAGTAGACGGCACTTCAATCGGACGTGTCGTGTGCCCGCGGTGACCGACAACGCAGTTATGGTGTCATAAACGGCCAAAACGGGCGTCCAACGGTCAAATTCATAGCGGACGACCACAGATTCACCCGAAACCACCGTGAAACATTCTAATTATTATTCGTGACGTGTACGCGCAGACGGCACGTCAATCGGACGTGTCGTGTGCCCGCGGTGACCGACAACGCAGTTATGGTGTCATAAACGGCCAAAACGGGCGTCCAACGGTCAAATTCATAGCGGACGACCCCGGATTGAGCTGAAACCACCGAGAAACATTCTAATTATTATTCGTGACGTGTACGCGCAGACGGAACGCCAATCGGACGTGCGGTTTGCCCGGTACGGCTCAATATTCTTGTTTTAAGTGAGGCGTGCGCTTCGTAAACGCGCGTGAGGGGGGTCCAAACGGGCTGAACGATGTCGGAATGGCCTGAAATCAGACGACAAATACGGGTGAGTGATTTATGAAGTGGTCGAGCAGACGGCACATCAATCGGACATGACCTGTGCCCGCGGTGACCGAGAACGCAGTTCGGGTGTCATAAACGGCCAAAACGGGCGTTAAACGGTCAAATTCATAGCGGACAACCAGAGATTCACCCGAAACCACCGTGCAACATTCTAATTATTATTTGTGACGTGTACGCGCAGACGGCATGTCAATCGGACGTGCGGTTTGCCCGGTACGGCTCAATATTCGTGTTTTAAGTGATGCGCACGCTTCGAAACGCGCGTGAGGGGGGTCCAAACGGGCCGAACGATGTCGGAATGGCCTGAAATCAGACGAAAAATACGGGTGAGTGATTTATGAAGTGGTCGAGCAGACGGCACGTCAATCGGACGTGCCGTGTGCCCGCGGTGACCGACAACGCAGTTATGGTGTCATAAACGGCCAAAACGGGCGTCCAACGGTCAAATTCATAGCGGACGACCACAGATTCACCCGAAACCACCGTGAAACATTCTAATTATTATTCGTGACATTTACGCGCAGACGACACGTCAATCGGACATGCGGTTTTCACGGTACGGCTCAATATTCGTGTTTTAAGTGATGCACGCGTTTCGTAAACGCGCGTGAGGGGGGTCCAAACGGGCCGAACGATGTCGGAATGCCCTGAAATCAGACGACAAATACGGGTGAGTGATTTATGAAGTGGTCGAGCAGACGGCACGTCAATCGGACTTGTCGTGTGCCCGCGGTGACCGACAACGCAGTTATGGTGTCATAAACGGCCAAAACGGGCGTCCAACGGTCAAATTCATAGCGTACGACCTCGGATTGAGCTGAAACCACCGTGAAACATTCTAATTATTATCCGTGACGTGTACGCGCAGACGGAACGTCAATCGGACGTGCCGTGTGCCCACGGTGACCGACAACGCAGTTATGGTGTCATAAACGGCCAAAACGGGCGTCCAACGGTCAAATTCATAGCGGACGACCACGGATTCACCCGAAACCACCGTGAAACATTCTAATTATTATTTTTTACGTGTACGTGCAGACGGCACGTCAATCGGACGTGCGGTTTGCCCGGTACGGCTCAATATTCTTGTTTTAAGTGATGCGCGCGCTTCGTAAACGTGCGTGAGGGGGGTCCAAATGGGCCGAACGATGTCGGAATGGCCTGAAATCAGACGACAAATACGGGTGAGTGATTTCTGAAGTGGTCGAGCAGACGGCACATCAATCGGACATGACCTGTGCCTGCGGTGACCGAGAACGCAATTCAGGTGTCATAAACGGCCAAAACGGGCGTTAAACGGTCAAATTCATAGCGGACGACCAGAGATTCACCCGAAACCATCGTGAATCATTCTAATTATTATTTGTGACGTGTACGCGCAGACGGCATGTCAATCGGACGTGCGGTTTGCCCGGTACGGCTCAATATTCGTGTTTTAAGTGATGCGCACGCTTCGAAACGCGCGTGAGGGGGGTCCAAACGGAGAGAACGATGTCGGAATGGCCTGAAATCATACGACAAATACGGGTGACTGATTTATGAAGTGGGCGAGCAGACGGCACGTCAATCGGACGTGCCGTGTGCCCGCGGTGACCGACAACGCAGTTATGGTGTCATAAACGGCCAAAACGGGCGTCCAACGGTCAAATTCATAGCGGACAACCACGGATTCACCCGAAACCACCGTGAAACATTCTAATTATTATTCGTGACGTGTACGCGCAGACGGCACGTCAATCGGACGTGCCGTGTGCCCGCGGTGACCGACAACGCAGTTATGGTGTCATAAACGGCCAAAACGGGCGTCCAACGGTCAAATTCATAGCGGACGACCATGGATTCACCCGAAACCACCGTGAAACATTCTAATTATTATTTGTGACGTGTACGCGTAGACGGAACGTCAATCGGACGTGCGGTTTGCCCGGTACGGCTCAATATTCTTGTTTTAAGTGATGCGTGCGCTTCGTAAACGCGCGTGAGGGGGGTCCAAATAGGCCGAACGATGTCGGAATGACCTGAAATCAGACGACAAATACGGGTGAGTGATTTCTGAAGTGTTCGAGTAGACGGAACATCAATCGGACATGACCTGTGCCCGCGGTGACCGAGAACGCAGTTCGGGTGTCATAAACGGCCAAAACGGGCGTTAAACGGTCAAATTCATAGCGGACGACCAGAGATTCACCCGAAACCACCGTGCAACATTCTAATTATTATTTGTGACGTGTACGCGTAGACGGCACGTCAATCGGACGTGCGGTTTGCCCGGTACGGCTCAATATTCGTGTTTTAAGTGATGCGCACGCTTCGAAACGCGCGTGAGGGGGGTCCAAACGGGCCGAACGATGTCGGAATGGCCTGAAATCAGACGACAAATACGGGTGAGTGATTTATGAAGTGGTCGAGCAGACGGCACGTCAATCGGACGTGCCGTGTGCCCGCGGTGACCGACAACGCAGTTATAGTGTCATAAACGGCCAAAACGGGCGTCCAACGGTCAAATTCATAGAGGACCACGGATTCACCCGAACCCACCGTGAAACATTCTAATTATTATTCGTGACGTGTACGCGCAGACGGCACGTCAATCGGACGTGCGGTTTGCCCGGTACGGCTCAATATTCGTGTTTTAAGTGATGTGCACGCTTCGAAACGCGCGTGAGGGGGGTCCAAATGGGCCGAACAATGTCGGAATGTCCTGAAATCAGACGACAAATACGGATGAGTGATTTATGAAGTGGTCGAGCAGACGGCACGTCAATCGGACGTGCCGTGTGCCCGCGGTGACCGACAACGCAGTTATGGTGTCATAAACGGTCAAAACGGGCGTCCAACGGTCAAATTCATAGCGGACGACCACAGATTCACCCGAAACCACCGTGAAACATTCTAATTCTTATTCGTGACGTGTACGCGCAGACGGCACGTCAATCGGACGTGCCGTGTTCCCGCGGTGACCGACAACGCAGTTATGGTGTCATAAACGGCCAAAACGGGCGTCCAACGGTCAAATTCATAGCGGACGACCTCGGATTGAGGCGGGGTTGACTCGTACACATCTCAAATGACCCATGGATCGTTGTCTTAAAGTATCAACACAATCCGAATGCGTTTGGCCGGTTTTCCGTATGCCAGTTGATGGTTTTCACTTAAAATGATGTCCTTTTGAAACAAAAGACATACACTTTGAGTTGTTCCGACCACACCGTGTCTCGGATTGAGGCGGGGATGACTCGTACACGTCACATATGACCCATGGATCGTTTTCCTAAAGCATCAACACATTTCGAATGCGTTTGGTCAGTTTTTCGTATGTCACTTTTTGTTTTCACTTAAAATCTTATGGAAATTCATATAGAATATTTTTATATCATATTTAGTATGGATTAGATTTTAGTTGATCGTGCTATGAAACATTTCAGAGCTAATGAAATTAAGGAAGGTGGAGGGGCTGTACGGGGGGCTGTCCGGGGGGGCTGTCCGGTGGGTGTCCGGGGGGCTGTCCGGGGACCATGGAGGAGGGTGGGGGGGCTGTGCGGGGTCTGTCCGGGGGGTGTTTGGGGGTTGTTCAGGGGGTTGTCCGGGGTTGTTCAGGGGGTTGTCCGGGGGTTGTTCAGGGGGTTGTTCAGGGGGTTGTCCGGGGGTGTTCAGGGGGCTGTCCGGGGGGTGTTTGGGGGGTTGTCCGGGGTCCAAGGGGGGGGGTGGGGGGGTTGTCCGGGGTCCAATGGGGGGGGGGGGGGTGGGGGGGTTGTCTGGGGGGCTGTCCGGGGGGCTATCCGGGGTCCAGGGTGGAGGGTTGGGGGCTGTACGGGGGGCTGTCCAGGGGGTTGTCCGGGGGGGCTGTCCGGTGGGTGTCCGGGGGGCTGTCCGGGGACCAAGGAGGAGGGTGGGGGGGCTGTGCGGGGTCTGTCTGGGGTTGTTTAGGGGGCTGTCTGGTGGTTGTTCAGGGGGTTGTCCGGGGTTGTTCCGGGGGTTGTCCGGGGGGTGTTTGGGGGGTTGTCCGGGGTCTAAGGGGGGGGGGCAGGGGGGGGGGGGTTGTCCGGGGGGCTGTCCGGGGGGCTATTCGGGGTCCAGGGTGGAGGGTTGGGGGCTGTACGGGGGGCTGTCCAGGGGGCTATCCAGGGGGCTGTCCGCGGGGCTGTCCGGGGGGTGTTTGGGGGGTGTTCGGGGTCCAAGGGGGAGGGGGGGTTGTCCAGGGTCCAAGAATGAGGGGGGTTGTCCAGGGAGTTCTCAAACACACAACCACTAAAAGACAACAACATCCATAAAAACAGACAATATATAAAAATAACTCAACTCCAATACTATACTACAAGTCTAGATAAAACCAACAACTAGAATAGATTAAACATCAAATCTCAAGTCAAAAATGTAACTGATCAATATGTCCCACATCAGCATCACCATATCCATCATCATCATCATCATCGCCCTCGTCATCGTCCTCCTCATCGTCCTCACCCTCCACAGCGCCTTCCTCCTCGCCTTCGCCCTCCTCCTCGCCCTCCTCATCTCCCTCCTCTTCCGCATCAGACTGCTCGCCATCATCATCTTCAAGCTGGACATCGGCCTGACCACCACTAGAACTGCCACCTGGTGCACCATATATAGAATGTATCGACGACATGTATTCATCAATCGCTGGGCTGGCCTCTGCTGGAAGTGTTGGACGTAGAACTTCAATAAATTTCATAAATGCACTGTTTGCCCTAGCAGACTGTTCTGCCGTCTCTGTGGCCCTTTTCTCAGCCTGTTCTGCCTGTGCCCTAACTTTCTGCAGTTCGATGGCACTACAACTCGTACCTGAGGCAGACCAATACCTCGTCGGGGCTATCCTAGGTCGGCAGCGTACTCTGCCAGAATGATCCTCTCCCAACACCTGATGTAAGTGATCAGATGACCCAAAATTGTCTGTTTCTTGGGCATCGAGGGCCTCTAAAGCATCCTGTTACAAATATAAATATAATATTAAGTTATGAAATAGATATTAAAATATAAAATCAACAGATTAAAACTTACAATCTGCTGTTGAGTCGCTTCGTTGACAGCACGTCCATCCTTTTTTCGTCTACTCGAGCAAAACAGTTTTGCTCGAGGCACATGTCCTTCAATATTTTGTACTTGCCTCTACAATGACATTGAAAACAAAATTTATATAAAGACTTCAGAAAATAATTAAATAATTGAGGAAACAAAAGAAAATGTAAGTCGTAAAGAAAACTTATAAACAATTGTCATACCTGCTGCCTCTCATGATCCGGCATCGTCGTGCGTCCTAGTGTATGGAGGTATTTTTTTGCATCAATGTTTTTTTTATTTTTTCCAGATGATTCCTAAATAAAATTCGATAATGCAAAGGATAATATTAATGCAAAACTTGAAAGTTATTATTTAAATACCTCAAATGTAATTCATACCTTAAACTGGGTACTCGTCCAATGAGTAATCATCTGACGATACTGCTCTATAGGACAATCATCCACGACTGGTACCGCCTCTAACTCAGTGCCAACTCTAGCACGCCAGCCAATATACAGCTCATGCTTGTAGGCTCTCCAAAGCTCGCCTAAATCCTTTAGACGTTCCAGTCGTGCACCCTCACCATCAGGAAAATTAAATCGAAGCTGAAATGAAAATATTAATTTATATAAATACAAAAAAAAATTCATGGCATTAAATACAACAGATTTTTTTACCCATATCTCTGCCCAAGCTCTATCTTTGACCTCATGTGGCAAATGTCTCCACGACAGCGGGCTGACGGGAATGATGTCGGAGTATTTGGCAAGCGTCGCCATAAAACTCCGACATTGCTGCCCTATTTTCTCAACCATCTGATTGTCTTCATTATATTCCACCATAACCTGTGTGCGACGGTTCCACACCGAACGCATGCATGTACGGCCCCGCCCCCGCCTCCTGTCAGTAGATGTATCTGTCATGAAAGAAAAATAAATATTTTATCAAAACATGTTATAATGAAAATAAATATTGCTATAAAAATTTGATAGGGTTTTATAAATATACATGTGCTAGTCTGATCAATGAGTGGCGCCGGATCCACAGAACCTGATGGAACACCCTCTGGTGGAACAGCAGTCGAAGACGATGGAATATAAAATCTCGGAGAGACAGAAGTAGAAGGAAAAGAAGATGGAACAACTGTATGACCTGATGCTGACTGGGGAGTGGGAATCATCATGGGATGTGAAAATGATGGGGCAGAAGATGCAGAAGGTAGAGAAAACATGGGAGGTCTAAATATCCCGTGTGTCCCTAACGACACACCGGGATCAGAATGTGGGAAGGCTGAAATGTCAGTGGGAGGGGCAGGGTCTAGTCGGGCACGCGCAGCTCTATGTCCACCTCTGGTACGAACCCTCCTCGTACCACCGGCCTGAGTACTATGACCAGTACTAGGCTCCTCGTTGAATAACTGTCGACGTAATGGTGGATCCTACAAAAAAGTTTACAAAAAAAATTAATCACATGACATTATATATTCTGAAAATATATATATATATATTTGAAATAAAGTACTCACTGTAGGCACTAATGGTGGAATGCCCATCTCCTCCATCTGACGATTGTTCTCCGCCATTTTTTTTCTTCGTGTCTCTTCAATTGGCTTCATTTCCTGCATTGGAAAACAAATATGTAATTAATTAGAAAAAGAAAATTAATGTGTAAACCAAAAAACTAAATATATGAGGGAATGAGGGGATTCATTGGTAATTTAGCTATCAATTGTTTTAGAAGATCTTGAATGAATTTAATAAAACATACAAGTTGTAATGTTCACCAAGTTAGAAATATTGTTTGATTTGGTTTGAATACAGTTCAATTCCAAATTAGAAAATGCAATTCAAATAAAACAGCAACCAATAAACATTGAAAATTCACATAACGGTCAAGTCAGCTAAAACATATTTGTGATCAATACTAAATAAATATGAATATTACCAACCTTAACAACCCAACTCGAGGTAAACCAAAAGAATTGAGAACATGGATGAATGATTCTATATATTTCCAACCACAACTTCAGGTTCACAATCAACTCTGACAATTGAGCTATTGGAGTCATCAAAAGAAATAAATGGATTGGTTCCAATGGCAATAGGGACAGTGTCAATTCCATCATCAGCATCATCAAAAATATGTCTTGGAATTACTTCAACTACGACACCAAATTCTGGTTGAAGTTGATCTTTGACATAAAAAACTTGTTTAGCCATTGATTCCAACACATATGGTTCTTCAGTTGCAAGAGTGCGGGTCATATTAATTACTCGAAATCCACAATCATCAATAAATGTGCCATGTCTCGTCATCGAATCAAACCAATGACATTTCATCATTGTGACTCGTCCATGAGAGTAATAATCCAATATTATTATTTTCTCAACGACTCCATAATAACCCACATTTTCAAGTCGCGGTCTACTATCTGATGCACTGGCATAACAATCTGTTGTGGCAGTAACCATAATACCATCATGTTGTGTTCTCATGTTTTTGGCTCGTTCAGTGACAATAAATCTGTACCCATTGATAACAATTGATTTACAGTCACGAACCACGGTATTAGGACCAAAAGCCAAAGCTCTTATTTCCTCAGAGACAGAGTCAGCAGACAAACTCAATACCTGCAATATAAATGACAGTTAAACTTAAGTAAATATTGAAATAATTAATTTAAACAGTAATATTTTTACCTTCAATTTTAACCAAGCAGAAAACTCTTTGCTATGCAAAGTCTCTCTCCTTCTCAAAGATAAAGAACGATGCTTCCTATTTATCATTGTTTTATGTTCCCTGTAGATAAAAAAATATGAATAGTTTAACAGATATATATGTAAGATATATACATATTCAATTTTGTTACCTGATATAGTCATCGAACAAATCACAGTTGAACAAAACTGTGCGATGTGCCATCTCCTGCTCTTCATGGCTTAATGTCTTCAATGTATATGATCCAGGAAATTCCTCCTGTTTGAGGAAGTGATGGAAAACTGGGTTCAATTTGCTCATATTGTTCTTCTTCATTTCTCATTGGTCTGTTCATTCTTGTAGTAAGATCAGACAAATACATTGAACAGAAATCCATACATTCTTGAGCTAAGTAACCGTTCACGATAGAACCTTCGGGATGATTCTTGTTTTGAACATAAGACTTAAATGTGAACATATTTCTTTCAGTTGGATACATCCAACGAAAAGAAACAGGTCCTCCGAGAAGTATTTCAGTTGGAATATGGACAGTCAGATGCAGCATGCATGTGAAAAACGATGGGGGAAATATTTTCTCCAACTCACACAAAATTAATGGGGCATCTGTCAACATTTTTTGCAAGAAAGACTTGGACAACTTCTTAGCACAAAGATCTCTAAACAAATGGCACAACCGAATAACACCCACCCTTACATTATTGGACAAAAGATGACGGATTGCTATTGGAAGCAACTCATGCAGTAGAACGTGATAATCATGAGTCTTCAAAGATTTTAGCTTCAACTCTCTTTTATTGACCCGTTTAGATATGTTGCTTGAATAGCCATCAGAAACTCTAATAGTCTCTAATACTTCCAAAAATTGTTTTTTTTTCAGTAGGTGTCATCACATAAGAAGCACATGGAAGTTGCCATTTATTTTCACTGATACGCACAGGATGCAATTCTGGTCTGATGCCCCAATCCACCAAGTCACGTCGAGATCGTAAATCATCTTTTTTCTTCCCCTTGACATTTAGAAGAACTGAAAGCAACATTTCACATATATTCTTTTCAATATGCATTACGTCTAAGAAATGACGTAGCAAATTGGTTGACCAATAAGGCAAATCAAAAAAGATACTCCTCTTCCTCCAATTGTAACAGGTTTCTGTGGAAACATTCTTTCTCTTTCTAGATTTCATTTGACCCTTCCCGAACGAAAAACTGAAATCTTTCAATTCATTAAGCACATCAGTTCCAGACATACGCTGAGGTGGATCATCGGTCTCTATAGTATTATCAAATCTTCGACGATTCATTCTATATGGATGATCCTTTGGCAAAAATCGTCGATGTCCCATAAAACTGAAACTACAACGATGTTTCAGTCTTCTGGATCGTGTATTCTTCATACAAACTGGACATGACAGTTTCCCCTTCGTGCTCCATCCAGACATCATTGCATAAGCCGGAAAATCATTGATTGTCCACATAAGCGCAGCGCGCATCTGAAATATGTCTTTCGAACATGCATCGTATGTGCGCACACCCACATCCCAAAGAAGCTTCAACTCTTTTATTAAAGGTTGCATGTATACATCAATATCAATGCCGGGATCAGAAGGACCAGATATGAGTATACTCATGAAAGTGAAAGATTTTTTCATACACAACCATGGGGGAAGATTATAAATGTGCATAAAAACGGGCCATGTGCTGTGCGAAGTAAGCATCTGCCCAAACGGATTAAAACCGTCGCATGAAAGACCCAGCCTCACATTACGCACGTCAGCTAAAAAATCAGGATGTCGAGCATCAAATCTCTTCCATGCAAATCCATCTGCAGGATGAACCAACTCATCATCAGTCTTCTTTCTCTCGGTGTCATGCCATCTCATTTTTATTGATATGTCATCAGACATAAAAAGATTCTGGAGTCTGGGGATCAATGGAAAGTGCCACATTACTTTCTGTGGAACGCGGGATGGTGTTCCATCAGATTTTGACTTCCAGCGGGACGTGCCACATTTTATACATTCATTTCGTTCAGCGGTTTCCTCCCAGAATAAACTGCAATCTTTCGGGAAAGCATGAATTTTGTTTCTTGAAAATCCAAGTTCCTCAACTAACTTCCATGCCATATAGTGGTTTGAGGGAATATCTGCATCATCTGGAAGTAAAACCTTCAAGAGGGTAAGAATGTAATCGATTGCTGTATTAGAAATCCCATACATAGTTTTCCCATGAAATAATCGGATTAAAAATTCCAGCTTTTTCATTTTATCGCATTGTCGATATACTGGAGTCGTGGTAGCATCATTCAATTTTTTCACCCTATCAATATCATCATTTTCACTAGATGCATCAGCTGTCCTCATATTGAAGTCTTCTTGAGTCGAAATCCTTTCTTTTTCATGATGACGAATAAACGGAAACCGATCATCTAACAAATTCTCCATTCCAGTCTTTTCATTTCGATCATCACCAATTTGAGATTTCGTTTTCTCCCCATTGTGATACCACAGAAAGTAGTTTGCTTGAAACCCATTTTTGGTTATGTGGTAGCTGACTTCTTCACGGCTCAACCAAGGTCTACCAACACAATTGGAACATGGGCAGTGTATGCGACCACTATCTGAAGCATTGTGAAATGCAAAATCTATAAAGCTCTCCAAATTGTTTTGAAAATCGTCTGAGATCCGATCGGTTTCATACATCCAACTTCTGTCCATTCTGTAAAAAGAATTTATATAAGTCATTTTGTCATAAACAATTCAATAGGCATTAACTATAATAGAAAATACATTTAGGTAAACGATACAGGAAGAAAATAATCAAGGTATCAACTACACATGTCAAAAAAACATACAAATGTGTTATTGAAAAAATGTAAAACCAACAAGAACTTAATGTGTTATATCACATAACAGCATGACTCATCCCATAACCATATTAGTAGGGTATCATGAACATGAATAACATCAACCTTGTGCCATCCTCCTACCCTACATGACCCCAACCACATGCCACATCTTATTATAGCCTTATCACATCACACCTCACCGAAAAACACTAGGGAAATCATAGTACATCTCACCTGAAGACACATGGACAATCACATCGCATCTTGCCTAAAAACACATGGTCAATAACCTTTTAAGGAAGAGTAGGGAAGACATGGTAGCTATCCAAACATATAACCACCATCCTAGATATTTGAAAAAATACCCATAACTCAAAACCTCTGATCGTTGGTAAGTTTATCCAACTCTAGTTGGGAATGTGTAGAAATAACATAAAAATACATGATATATAGATAGCACAAAATACTCAACCTATGGGTTCACATTAACTACATAATCACACACTTCACTACTACCATAAAACACATAAACCACACCACCACCACACAAGACGCATATCATTGGAATATAATTCTACATTCAATAAGTCTATCTATGGAATTATCATAAGAATCCATGTATCAATTGGAATATAATTCTACATTCAATAAGTCTATCTATGGAATCCCTCCCTTGGATCCATGTATCACCAATGGCTTAATCAATATTCAAAGAAATGAGTCTATCCGTGGAATTCCACTGTGAATCCATTTATCACATAAAGCATATAAGTTAATAGAAACAAGATTATATACCTGACATCCTAATAGAATCCATGTATCACTATTTACTATTAATAATTTAATGAATTTCATTTCATTTAAACAATTCATTAAACATACCAAGGTCAAAAACAAAGGTATTTAATACAACTCACCTCAAAATGGCGACTCAATCAAATAATAACCTGAAAAGAATGAAGCTTCATTTACTCATGTTGTAATGACAAGATAATGAGATTCTCTTGCTTAATCAATCAATTCCATATCATGGTCTCAACATAACTCATAATGGCTAGAAATTCAATGAAAATTCAAGCACTCACATGGGAATTTTTAATATAACACTCCTAACAAGACTATAAAGATATCACATGCATTAGTTATAATATATCTAACATGGTAACATAAAATATAAGTGTTAAAGGGGAATGCAAACCATAAAATACCCTTAATTAATTTAATTTACAATTCAATTCATAAATCGAACAATAAATTGGATTTATATAACCTTTCACAAATGACATCCCATGTTCAAAGGGTAAAATCCAAAAAGGAATTTTCAAGAAAACTCACCCTTAGGCACCGGCAGTAGCTCCAAAATCGTCTAAACTGAAGGGAAAAATAAAAATAGGTTTCAATACTATCCAAACATTTGAATACCTTTTGAGATAAAGAAGAAGAAGAACCTCAAGAAGAGCTTCAAGGTCCGGCCGGCAGTACTCCAAAATCGCCTGCTGCTGCTCCCGTTAGGGCTCTGTAACGCGAATGGGGGAGAGAACGGGCTGCTGGGGATTTGGGGAAAACCTTTGCCAACGGTTTTTTAAAACCGTTGGCATATCTCCCCGAAACAAGGCATATCCCAACGATTCCTTAGAACCGTTGGGAAACACTCCCCAAAACAAGGTCTATCCCAACGGTTCCTTAGAACCGTTGGAAAAAACTCCCCAAAACAAGGCCTACCCCAACGGTTCTAAGGAACCGTTGGGAAAAACTCCCCAAAACAAGGCCTACCCCAACGGTTCCCTTGAACCGTTGGGAAAAACTCCCCCAAACCAAGCTATCCCAACGGTTCTAAGAAACCGTTGGGAAAAACCTCTATTTTAATCATTTACCAACGGTTCTATCAAACCGTTGGTATGTAACTGTGGGGAAAAACCCACATTCCAGTAGTGAGATATAATAAAATAAAACCTTAACTATCTTGAATGAACCAGATCTCCATGTGACCACTTTGTCACCACCAACCGTAAGACTAACCCACTCTAAAGGAAACATGAAAAAGAATCCTAGACATACAGAAAATATCAGGTGTACTGATGTCGAGTGATAAAAGTAGGGTGTGATCATAAACAACTCAGTAGGTGTGCACCATATATACCATACATTTCCTCTACCAATATAGGCCAACAACACTAGTCTGAAATACATTTTGATTGAGGAAAGATATAGGAGTACCTCAGTCTCCTATGTATGCTCCTTTGGGGAAAGTGGGTTATTCTGTGAAGAAAGAGTGACCTGACAGCAGTCAAAACATGCTGATTCTATAATGATAGATGAAATATGGAACAAGACACCCTTTTCTACCTCATACGACGAGGCAATGCATTCCACAACTAGAAATAGTTACAATAGTATGAAAAAGGATTATAACTTCAACTAGATGAGTAAGATAACCTCATCCTTCAATGAAAATTTCATTTGTGCAATCGATCTTGGATGTGGAGATTACAGATGGTGCTTTGGACCCTCCTCTTAAGGGTCCTCATGGTGTAATTTTGGAACTAAAAATGGTGTTTGAGGGAGGTCCCAAAACTCCCTTGGTGGTTTCAAATGATGAGGTGGTGATATTAGGGAATTCAATAAATGATAGAGCCCATGTTGAGGCTCAAAAAGATCCTAGAGAGATTGTACATATAGGTTGCAATGTACTGGAAATGGAAGTAGTGGGAAAGGCCTTGACTTGGTAGAATCCTTGGGAGGTAGAAGATCATGTGCTGGGAAACCATTTTCAGAGTTCACCCCATGATGGGTTGGTCCAAGTTTTTGTAAAAGATATGGTCATAACTTACAGGGAAGAGCAGAAGGTCCATGGTAGTGGGTCAAATAATTATTGTTCCAATCACTTTGCAGGCGGTACAGAGGATGAGGGTTAGGATAGTAGGTACCCAAGACCAAGGATAAGTAATTGAAATTGGGGAAACCATTATGAAAGAAACTATTACTATTATTTAACTCTTATAATTGAGACCATATCTATGTATAAGTTGAAGGTTAAGAATATGGATAGTGGTCACCATCCCTCCAAACAAGATTGTCATCAACGGTAGTCTGCTGCTTTGCTCAAATGTTAAATTAAGTTTCTCCTAAGTTCAGATGAGGTAACAGTTGAAATGGTTCTAACAATTAATGCACCTGACAAAGGGGATGAATGAATGATGTGAAGGTCCCTATGGGTGAATCCTAATGAGGATCAAGCCTAATTTTAACATGGTTATTCAATAGGGAAATTATCATTATTATGGATTACATCTAATCCTGGGAAAATTTATTATTTAGGATCAAATATATTCTAATAGAGGAACTTGACACTCAGGTAAACACTATCTAATGGAAACTGTTTAGGGAGATTAAAACTCGTTGGATGTAATTCTACTTTGATGGCTCAGTTATCTCCTTTTCTACTTGAACTAGCGGTTTATAACTTTTTCATTAAAAGTTTTTGATAATAAAAATAGAACATGATAGTAATATTAATTATAATATCCTAAAAACCTCAAAATTTAATCACTTGGCATACTTGGTTTGGGATCACTTATCTATGTCTGTTGAATCTTCATAGTCAATAACCATCTGGCCACTCTAATCAAGCCAATCTGGTGTCACATCCCACTTGGCCTCTTAGAAAATCTAGGGTTACCAACCCATCTAATCAGGGTCGATAAGAAACTATCACTCATCTTACTAGAAGATTCTCAAGAATCCCCTGATCCATATATGTGGTTATTGGGATAGTCCTCGCACATTTAGATGAAATGAAACCCACAACTACTATCATTGACTATCCCAAACACTAAAAACCCTTATTTGATGTCTCTCTCCTTAGAGTGACCACCATAGAAGCTCCCATCACATAACAAACCATCCAAAGGTACCAATCGAGAATACAAGTATTTTACTTTAACACCACTTTTCAATATATCTCAAATTACCTACTGAGCCATTATAAAATTTAATCCAACTAAATTTTTAAAAAGATTCCAAAAACAAAAACGAAGATACACTACATGATTGACTAATTGAAAATGGTCCTTTAATTCATTTTTTTACCCAAACAACACCTCATTATATATAACAAGCTGAACTTAAAGAAACACATTTGGAAACCACTTGGAGATCATTTGGGGGAAAATTAAACCGTATTGAAAATATTTCTATTTTTAAAAGAACTAGTCCAAAATAAGAGGGAATTTGGGTTGAATAAAGTAGGGGGAGAAATATTTTCAAATCTAATGTTTAAAAGGAGATACTTTCTAATGAATGCCAATATCATTTGTCATCCCATCTATATGTTCACTCCATTCACATATGGATGTCCCAAAAAACAATAGCACACATAATGTATCACAAAAATAAAAAAATTTCATATTAATAACTTAAGAGTTCTTTGCGACCATTTTCCACCCAACCATCAAACCATAAAAATGCACTCAATCCATCCACCAAACTCAATTCATAATAGAAACCAAACTATGGAAGCATAATCCCCATCAAACATAATACACAACACCTAATTTCGTTTAAAATGGCCATTTTTTATTTTGTAAAACATTTATTATAAATATAGGTTTAAGTATAACTAAAGAAACACCTTTGAAAAACATTTCCATCAAATTGATTCCAAAAAATAACCTCAAAAAATTAAACAAGAACATTATAGTCATGAATCACACCTTTATAAATCTATTTATAAATGTTGAAGCACCCATTGTGTGATCCAGAAATTAAAATAATTGAAACGGTTACCTCAACAATTTTTGGATGTGAAGAAACTCCAAGGAAAAGAAGAACAATGCACAATAAGAAATTTTCAAACACCAATATCAAGGGAACTCAAGTCACACATCTACCCTATGTTCTAGTGTTTGGAAAAGGGAATACCCATCCAAGGAAAACCAAGGAATAAAGATGGGAAGAGAAGAAGAGGGTAAAATTGAATAAAAAAAATAAAACTTTCATTTGAATCTTGGTGGGACAACCATAGAGGGAGGATAACCAAATAAGAGGGGATTGGGAGGCTCTCTCATTCAAGAAGATCAAACAATGTTGATGAAATCTTGAAATAGATTAAAACTAGGGGGTTGAAAAAGCATAAATTCTATTATTTAATGACATGTTAATGTTATATGGTTTGGCCGCATGTTTTTTCAAACTGGGTACCAACCTTGTGCACCATACTGGGTAAGGATGACACCTGCTTGGTTTGGAAAAACAGTTTGGGAAACCGCACACTAGTTTTCTAGAAAATAATTCATAATCCCTTGAACACATGTTTCTTAGTTTCCTCTAACTATGGAGATGTCATGATACATGACCTAGACACCACCCTCCAGCATCACATTTTCTCATAGGACACACATAGTTTGGACAAACCCTTGCACAGTTCATTCAAGGAAAACTGTGAAATAATAAATTTAACTTTAAATGGCCTCTTTCTTAATAGGATGTGTGGTTTACCCGCAAACAATGTATAAAAAGCATGCACATGCAAAACATCCACCCAGATACTCCAAAACATAAAAATTATCACTATCAAATTGACCCAAACATCAACCAAAATATCCAACATTATGAAAATAATAATGTAAATGAAAAAATGTTGTTCGAGTGTGACACTAAAACTTCATTCCAAAGTATCTGCTTATTTATTTAAAGAAATTAAATATAATATGTCACTTATACATATATTTCCTTGACTGAATACCCATACATCACTTATTAACTTAATATTCCATAATTTATATGTTTTTAAGGAATTCACATATTGTACCCCTACCTACAAACATAATATCTCTTATTTATGAAGAAAAAATACTAGATATCTTGCACACCATAATGATACCTCTTTTAATGAACTTAACCCATATTTCTAAAGATAAACTACATTTGGACATCCCTTGTCCCTAAGGGTTTTCCACAATCCCTAGGGTCTTGTGAGTACTGTTACTGGTCTAGATATACTAGTGGGGAATTATTTACTCATTGTGTTTAAAAAAAATACATGAATAAGGTTATCTTATAGACTAGCATGAATCATCCATAAGTTGGTTGTTCACAAGATAGATAAACAAAACACATGGTACACTTGAATAACTTCTTGAAATAGATAATTGTATCTCAATATTAATTCCATCATAACAATAGTCTATTTTATATTTAATCACACTAACAGTGTAATTGAATTCCATACTGGATTTCTATAAATGACTATGAAGGGAGGTGTTCTGACATCTCTCCTTCTAAACATATCTTCATCATATAATTTTACTGGGAGCCAAAATGCATGAAACTGCACCAATAACCTACTAGATGGTGTGCCATCTAACAACAACCCATGATCCTGTATAATCTAAAATGGATCCAGTGGGATGAATTTCCATTTGAGTGTTCATGTTGGGTGTCAGCATATACATACTCAGTAGGAAACTACCAATTTGAATCAACTCATTAGCGGATAAACATGTGTATTCATGAACATGGATACATATTTACATATATATCATATCTTTTTACAAGAAATTATTAATGAAAACATGTAATGAACCACTTCTAATCAATTATTTGATGGATTGCGGATTATAATAAGTATATCCTTATTTTAGTCGGATCCAAACATATACTAACATTCATTGGGTATATCCCTATGTCAAATACATTATGGGGGTAGGGAGATAATACAACACATCCACTCTAGTAGGTATTATATAATAGATTCCCTGTATGACCCCATTCCATGAGAAAGGGAAGGTGTACACTTAGGTAGATAAATATCATCTCCCCTCATGAGAAAGGGAATAGGGTATTTAATGATAGGCCATTGTAAAGAACTCACATTCATCAATCTCCATCTATGTTATACCTATTTATTTTTCATATAAATTCAAATTAAACCATCTAGTTTATTCATCATCTGGTAAAATATCAGAAATTATTGAAATACATTATGACCAAAATTAATCAACACATCCATTATAACTAATGATAAATTGATCATATTTACAAATATATATATATATATAATTTCAATATAACAATAATCAAGTTCATTTATAACATTAATATACTAATAAACTAAACAATGGTGGACTATAATAGCGAAATTATTAAACATACCAGCATCAAGTCAAACATGATATAATACATGATGTAATTACTACTTAAGATATTCTAGTAACAACTATATAAGGTCCAAAATAAGGCATGAATATAAATTCAAGAAAATTAATGTTAATCCATATATGGTACAATATAAGGCATGATGAAATACTGGTTTACACGATATGAAAAATTATTTTTAAAAATAAAATAAATATTTAAAAATAAAATTAATGAAATAATCAATTAAAAAAAATTATCTCATAATTATGTTTTTACACATAAAATATTTGACTTTAACAAATAGATTCAGTTTTTAAAACTTTAAATCAATACATTTTTTAAGATATACCAAATGAAATATATTAAAAATTAATTACTTTCAAAAAAGTCATCATAAATATAAATTTTTTATATAAAGATATTATTGTACATAAAACATATGGAATGAAATCAATTTTTGTTTCCAAATTATATATTTTGTTAAATTTATAAAATATTTTAATGAAACCAATTTTTTAACGAACTATTACAATCCCTTCCACTTAATTTAACCCACCATCATATTCTCATATATGTAAACTCTTAATAGATATTAAACATGGTTCATTTAATATTGAGTAATGTTATTCAATGTTGGAAGAAATTATTACCATAATATAACATGAAAAATTCAAAAATAGAATTATTTTTTATAACAAAGTCACTCCCCAATATATTTTAAATTAGGAAGTCGCATCCTGGATACCAAAAATACTGATGAGAATAAGCCATGAACTCATATAAAAGAGTGTATTTTAATGACTAAGCAGTACAAGTATAATTTTTAAGTCATTAAACATTAGAAAAAAAATTGAAAAGATTTATTAACATTAAATAAACATAACCCTCGTTTTTAAAAAAAAAATTAAACATAAAGATGCATATTTCTAACAAATTTTATCGTACAAATATGAACATATACGAATAAAAACATCATATACTTCAAGAAACAAATAAAAAATCTACAAAATGTGCCAAATATAACATAAATATAATAAATTATCAATTTTAATTGGATGGATTTACAAAAATAAAATGTATTGAATTCATAAACCAAGGGTTTTGGAGAGGAGGGGAGAAAATCCAAACCATTACATACATCATGTAAAAAATCCATGAATTTTTTTATTCATATGTCAAAATATCAATTAAAATATACTTTAATAATTATAAAAATAAATTTTTACCAATGTTATTAAATTGTGGGGAAATAAAAAGGATTCTCTCAGGCATAGAATGGAAATTTACTCAAGATTAGAGACCCCATTCTGAGATAATTGGAGGGTCTCTTTTGTTCCCTAACAATTAATGTGTTCTCTTATTGTAACCAAATAGATCTTGAGAACCATGAACCAATATTCCAAAAAATGAACATAATTTAATAATCACCATTTATTAAGAGTAACTAACACCTAAGGATAACCCAGTAAGATTGCTCCAAAAAATAAAAAAATACCATCACTTCCTAAATCCATAATTAAACAAATATAATAAACAACTATTTTTTCTAAAAACCTATGAAATAAAAAAATAAATCACATCCCAATGAATTTGTATTAATATGGTGGTAAATGAATTTCAACCAATCATTAGGGATTGCATTAGGTAATAAATTGTTGATGACCAAATTTTGGATGCGATATCACCCCAAAATTGGTGACATCAAAAACAAAATGGCTTTCTATAATAAAATTAATTATAGGGAAAGATAAGAATATTTAAAAGGGAAGTAATGGGGATGAATTAAATAATATTATGAAAACAACCTTTGGAACATCCATGAGTTAGAAATAAAATAGAAAGATATGAGATGAAAATGAAATATTCTACCAGCGACTCTTGGCTGTGGGAAAAGAAAGTGGGTTTAAATATCCCCGTAAAGGGATTAAATGTATGGGTAAAAAATGTGAAATATAAAATTCATTAAAAAATGACTAAGGGAATCCTATACCCATTAATGTTTCACTGGGTTCTTGGTGCCACCCTCAGAAGCACCGCCACTTAGCCCAGCCTCACTGACTACATGGTACCACTATACTAAGTACTCAGTGCCATCGATAGTTTTAAAAAGTTAAAGGTAGAACCTCTATACCATCCCAGAACCTATAAACATCTTTTAAAATCACAAACCACATCCAAAAACACCAAATATTTTACCAATAATCTTAAAAATTGAAATCCAAATCCGAAAATAAAAAATGAAATCTTATCCAAAACCCAATGATTAACAAACGCCTACACTCAAGAACCTAAACTCTAAAATAAAATCGATTTCCACCTTAAAATAAATCAACAATCATGGATCATTAATTGTTTATTATTTTATTGTTTCCAATTGGATACATACATATTTTTATCATTTTTATGATTTAATAACTAATAATTTGATTATGGATATTAATTATAAAAACTAAATTTAATCGAAACTAAAATTTATTAAATACTATACGAATTATTAATTAAAAAAATTGATGAAAAAACTATATTTATTCATAATAAGAAGTGATTTTTTTTCTTAATAATCAGTTTACATTTTTATATGTTTTAAATAATTATTTTTTATAAAAAATATTTTCTTATAGATTTTATTCATATATAAAGTATTGTCTTTTATACCGATATTTTGTTTATTTATTTGATAAAACAATTAATTTAATTATAATTTTTTTATATTTAAACTATTTTTTTATATATTTATACATGTATAAGATATTGATTGTGTTAGGGTTTTTAGGATCAATTAATAATCTATAAACATAGTAGAATGTTTTAGAAACCATAAATCCAAATAAAACCATGTTTTGAAACTGAAACCATAAATATATTAAATGAATAAAATATACCTTTCACTAAAGAAATATACTACCACAATCTGCCATTAACCAAGCTGGGATGCCATCCAATCGTTCACCTAAACCAATTCGAGACATAGCCTAATGGGCGTTTCAGATCTCCAAGGGCTAGAAACTAGTGATAGGATTCAAATTAATCATAGTGTGAATTATTTATTGCAAAAAAACAATGATCAATAGATAAAATTAATGATACAAAGAACTAACAATCAAAAAATCTCAATAAATATAAAAATAGATGTTGATACAATAGATGTTGAAAAAAATAAAATTGGATAAAAAAACAGAGACCGAATAACCTAACACTATCACCAATTGACCTCTTGTTCACCACCATCTATAAGGTCAAACCACTCCAAGAGTAATAAAACCAAAACCTACACCAGAAAAACATCCCAAGTCTACTGACATTGAGTTGAAAAAGTAGGGTGTGAGATTAAATAGCTTAATAATAATCACCATAGAGTACGTGCATTTCCTTACCTGAAATAGTCCATAAACATTTATTTGAAATATATTCAAAAAATAAGATTTTAAATTATTTCTATAATTAAATATAGTAATAACATAAATTACCTTCTTAAAATAATAACACACAACTTTCTATTTTAATATCATTTTCACTTTAGACAACCCATTTTAGAAAAAAAAATCAAATAAAATTCCAAACAAGGTGCCCAGAAAGGGTTGTGTATAAAGTAAAGGAAAACAAAAAAAGGAAAGAAATAGTTGGGAAAATATCTAACATGATGTAGTATCAAATAGAACATATAGATTGAAACTCAAGAGAATTTAATGAATAGCTCTAGGGGAAATCCCTAGATGTACTTAGTTTGGTCACACCTATCAATATTCGGTGCATCTTCATAGTCAATAACCAACTGGCCTCTCTCAACAATCCAACCCATTGGAATGTCCCAACAACACCTATAATGTCAATGGGGTAATAACCTATCTTAATCATGGTAAAAAAGAAACACTCACATGACCCTCTAGAGGACACCCAAAAAACCCATGATAATAATAATAATAATACGTAGAAACATATGGTGTGGAAACCATAAAAACAAAATTATCATGCCTAAGGAACTATACAAGATACCATCCAAAATTCTATTGGAATCAATACCTACAACATTCTTTTGTGTGATCCACTATAGAGGATCTCATCCTAAATTTTATAGTAGTCTTCAAACATAATCTGAGTTATCACAAACATACATGAAAATCATTTTCTCTCAAAAGTAAAAATCCAGCCTACACATCACATCACCCTTTCAAGTCATCTTCCTAAACATTATAAAATACCAATCAGGCCCCACTCAACCCATGGTTTCAAACCATTTTCAAAAATAGTCCAACATTCCCATCAAGCCCATATATCAGATGAGTTCCAAAACAATTTTCCAAAAAATAACAAGAGGTCAATCGGTAATTCACATAAATTCACTTAAAATTCCACTTTTCAAGAGAACACAAAGTTCCAACCATGTCATTAACATTTCCTAATCAAATACATTTTCAAGCCATTTCCCAATATCAACACAAAACACCAATTTCATGAGAACAATTCCAAACATGCCTCTATTCTAATTGTTTATTAATGTATATCTGAAAATTTTGAATAATCCTCAAGAAACTCTTCAGAAATAATTTTTTAAAACCAACCATAATCATGGAAAAATAATATTTTTCCAATTCCATACCCACACCAATTCCATTTGGAAATACATTTCACAACCCTTTCAAAATTTATGAAATCCATATTAAAACACCACAAAAATAACACTTGTGCAAACCAGAAATTTCCATGCACTAAACCCCTTCCAAATTCATATTCAAATTCAAAAAAAATTATAACACATGTCAAGATACTTTATCAATTAAAATACATGTTTTTAATTCCAAAAAATGAGTCACACGTGAAATATAATAAAACTATTTTAGAAAACAATCTTCCAACCCATGCATATTTCAAACCACAGTTCGAAACGCCACTTTTTAGAGAGACATCATTTGATTTTAAATCAACACAATAAGGTGCACATAAACATGAAATTGTAAAAGACATCAATTTTGACTTAAAAAAACCCAACTCATGAACCAAACACATTACTGTATTATAAAAAATTGAAAACGCCACCCAAAGAACCCAACATCAATTTAAAAGTTTAATTGGATTTTTATGAAACACCTTGCATGAATTTAAAATATAAATAATTAAATAAAACCATTGGAAATAAAGTTCTCACATCTTTTACATCATGAAAACATCAAAAAAATCATACCAATGAATCATAAGTGAGAAAATATCATTTATAAATCATCTAAGGAATATCACGCATCAAATGGTAGGTTCTAGAATTGAAATAGATGAAAAAATATACCCCAATTATGTGAGAACACAAACAATCTTCAGGGTAAGTACAATCTAAGACCAAGAGATAAACCACACACCCTAACACCAAAGAAACAACCCACACATAATCTCTTTCTTATAAGGTTCATCAAAGAGGTGACCCTTAATAAGAAACACCAAGAAACCATGAGAGGAGGAAGGGAAGTGTGGAAAACCTACCAAAATTCTCAAGAACACAACTACAGAACATTCAATAAAAATACATGGAGGTTGTGTATTAAGGGATGAGGGTATCAAAGATCCCCATAAAACTGATAGGTTAGAGGAAGGGAGGAAAACACAAAATAGGGGCTAAAATTATGGAGGTAAATATTGTAATTTCAAATTTTTAAAAATTTGGGTAAGTCACACTATTTGGAAACATGGTTTGAAAAACTGTGTGCCAATCGTATGCACCATACTGGAAAATAGGGGAACCCCACACATTTTGGCTACATAGTTTCCAAAACCAAGCACCAATCATCCAATATTCTACTACCTGATTCCATAAAAAACCACATGCTTCCAACATGGTTTACCTAACCGTGTATAGGCTTTATTCCAAGAACTCATCACCAAACTCAGGCCGCAATGTTTTTTAATGAAATCCACATGATATACCCTAACTATGAACTATTTGTGTACCCCTTACTTCCACGTACAAATACATTATTTTTTCAAAAAAATCAAAAATTCAACTAGAACTCAGCACAATCATAAAACAAAGGATATCAACCCAATATAAGAATAAAATAAAAAAATTGCAATATTGGGGTGAGAAAATTATCCCCACCACACACTTTTTCCCCTAAAATCCACCTAGTTGAAAGATAAACAAATCACAATTTCATTATCAATCAAACTCGAAGGAAACCAAAAATCTCGAGGTGACTTTCACTTCACAAGTCAAACCTGATTCTCTTGAGGGAACGATAACACAAAGAACAATAGGAGAACATGATATGGTTCTACCTACCACAAGTACAAAACACCGCCTCTCATGGTCAACCAATGAGGGAAATAACAAAAAATCCTATTCATGAACTATGAAACACCACCACTACATCCTAGAACTCCCAATCCAAACAAAAATCCCCAAGAATAAGGGGAAAACAATAAATGGAAGTAAAGATAAACAACGAACCCAAATACATATTTTAATTATCAATTTGCACAAGAACTGATATCTCTAAACCAAAACAACTAAAGACAAAAAAAATTTAAAGGTTATTATTTTAAGATTCACAATTAAGACACTAAAATTGGGATTACAAGGAAATAAGATCACCAAGCCTCTGAAAATGATAAGAGAAAATATCAATAGGAAAGGAAATAAAACATGAAATTTTAATCTTCTCTACTCCAACACTAGAGAATAGAAATAGGCCAAGGTTCCCCACACTATTGGAGATTCATAACTATGTTTGAGCTTCACTCTGGGGCCTGTGGCTGGAGCCCTGATGAATAAATTATACACTATCACATCTTTAGGAACTAAGATCCTCTGATCATGATTTATTATTTGGGAAATGCTTCTTATGAAACTTCTCAAGAGTACCCAAAAAGACAAAAATGAAAAAACGAATTCTTATGATCATGAAAATAAAACATCAAATACACAAACTAACCTCATTTAAAACATATGATCATGTCCCCCGACAAGAAAGGATCTAGAATAGTTGAATGATACTCTTGAGGAAAATGTTCCACTAGTATACCCCTCCCTCTAGATAGGGAATGTTCACCTGTGGCAAAAGACACTGGATTGACAGTTTCCTATTCTACGAAAAATAAATCAGGTTAGAACACTTAATCCACCAACATCATGAAATGAAGATCCCTAGAGGATAGGAATCGATACTTGATATCTAGATGAAGACCCCAAATTAAAAAAATTTCTTTTCACAGATCCTATGATGATACCCTTGAGAAAAAGGAAACCATCTCCTTGTAGTGATCAACATTGGCCTTTAATAATTTTTTTCCTTCATTAATACTTAATAGATATTCTGACTTCTTCTCCTTTACCTCCTTATGTTTAAATAATAATATAAAAGTGGTCTCAAAAACTTCCTACTTCATCTAGTATTTCATTGATGACAAAGCAATCACTTTCCAGTGGTCAAAAGCTGGATACAAAAACAAACCTAGAACATCATGCCCTCTCATAACTTTGAGAGTTCCCAATTTTGGGAACACAAAATCAAATTCCTCAATCCATTACCTATCCTCTAATGATATTTAATCATCACATAAGACAAGAAACCACCAAGAAGAACTAGAGAATGGGAAAGAATCACATTAAGTCTTTAACACATTTATAGGAACCATATTCTGAATAGAACAAGGGAAAAAATCATAATCCACATAAAACTAAAAAAATTAAAAAACATAACATCTCAAGACAAAAAATATTGCCTCATTAGACAAACACTACAATAAAAATGATAAATTTACCTTTAATAGCAACCTTTTCTTTTCAATTTAGAAATTACCTTCTTACCCGGACACTTTTCAATGCCAAAAGCCACTTATCACAAAAAAAAATCCACTTTGCAATGAAAAAAAATTCCTAAAACCATTCCCCTTTCAAATATCATTGAGGAAAAAAATACAATCTTTTGATTTTAAATACTCCACAAGGTATCCTATGAACTGCGCCATATACGTTCATTCCACATCCTCTTATATCATCCACTCAAATGTGACAACATTAACTTCCCACACATACGCACACATATTACAACATTAAAAAGTTTTGAAAAGGTCCATGAAACCAATTTTGTCAAATAGTCCAAGAATTTAACCAATTTTTAATTCAAATTTCCCTCTAAATTTTACCAAAGTTTTCAAAATTCTGAATAACTTTCTCTTCTAATGTACCGATTCAATTATCAATCCAAAACCACTTGAGAGAAATCATATTCATTTCAAAACCTGATTTAATTTGTAAAGTCCCACTTGCACCAATCAAAATAAAAACAAACACAACTCAAATTAATCTACCAGAATGAGGAACTATTTTCCATGTATAACCTTGTGATATGATTAGTGTTCCATGCCACAAGTAAGCATCAAAAACTAAAAGGATATTGAACCATGCACTCAGATGCCACATGGGTAACTACTCCCTGTGGGATAACTACCTGAAACTAAATTGCCTCCATTTTTATTCATTATCCATAGAAACAAAAACAAAACAAATAATCAAAACAAATACTACCCCTAGAAGCTCAAGCATCGAAATGATGAGGGGTTCATGATGTCTTTCTCTTACCTATCTACCAAGTCCTCAGTGTCCTAATATTCAATCTACTTGACACACCAAATAACAAAGGCCAACTCTAATACCATTTTTTCATGAACCCATCCTATATTCCATCTAATCTAAAAACCAACCTAATCTGAGATAATGCCTGAAGGGCCTTCTCGATCACCACATGCTAGAAACTAGTGTTTAGAATCAATGTAATCATAATGGGAATGATTTATTCCAAACAAATGTGGAACAGTAGATAAATATAATGGACATAATAACTAACAAAAAATAAACTCAATAAATATATAAATAGATCTAGATACAATTGCCACTGAAAAAAATGAAATTGAATACAAAAATTGAGACTGAACCTCCCAAAATAATCCCACATGAGTTTTTGGTCACTACTAGCCCCAAGACCAACCCGGTCAAAGATAAATAGAACCTGAAACCTATAACTACAAAATACCATTGGACTACCGACACCAAGAGGAAAAAGTTGGATGTGAGTTTAAACAGCTCAGTAGGTAATCACCATAGAGACCATGCATTTCCTTCTCAGAAAATACCATAAAAACTATTCTGAAATGCATTCATAAAATATAATTTTCAATTATTTTCAAAAAATAAACATTGTTATCCCACAAATTACCTATTTAAAACATCACACACCTCATTACCTTTTTAAAACAATTCAAGAGCTATAATGGATAATATTTTACATGAATCCGAAACAAAAATAACTTATTGATAGTAATACATGGGAATTTCTTGAACATGACTATTGGAAATCCATGGATATACTTAGTTCAGAATCACTTGTCTTCATATGGTAAAACTCCATCATCAATACCTAACAATACACTTTCATCAAGTTAATCCAATGTCACATCCCAGCTAGACCAATCAAGTCAGGGGTGTACCAAACCATCTAAATTACTGTCGAAAATAATGAATCACTCGACCCCCTAGTTATTACACAGAAATACCATGATAATAATTATAATAATACTCTATCATATATGGTGTAAAACCCACAACCAAAAACATTCTCGTGTATGATCATCTAGAGAGGATCCCATACAAAATAATAGTGGACTCAATACCAACAACATTTCCATGAATAAACCACTGTAGATAATCTCATCCCAAAATTATAGTGTTCTCTAGACATAAGCTGATTCATCATGACCATACATGAATATCATTTCTTTCACAAGTTACAATCGAGACTTCACATCACACAAGACTTTAAAATCATTTTCCAAACCATTATAAAATACTAACTACCCTCAAGACACCCATGTTTTCCACCCTTTTTCTAAAACATTAAAACATTCCCATCCGGACCATACATCCCTTGAGGCCAAAAAAATTCCAAAACATGACAATATGTCTTTCCAGAATTTATTATTACTTCACATAAAAGTAAAAATATCATGGGAATAAAAATTTCCAGCTAAGCCTTTAAAATTTCAAAATACAAATATAGTTACATTTCATTCCCAAAATCATCATGAAACACCACTTTCATGGTCATAATTCCAAACAAGACTTTATACTAACAATTTACTAAATCATATCTCAAAATTCCAAAATTGGCCACAAGAAAGAATTAATAAAAAATATTTTAAAACCAACCATTATCATGGATAATTACCTTTTTAAAATTTTTTACACACACCAAATCCATTTGGATATTAATTTCTCACCACTTTCACAATTTATAAAATCCATTTTAAAACATGACAAGAAGAACACATGAACAATCCCAACATTTCCATCGGAATGACCCGTTTCATATTAACATTCACATTAAAACCACTAATAAAAAGGCGTAAAATACTTCCGAAATTCAAATAGATGTTTATAAATTCCAATAATGAGGAGCACTTGAAATAAAAGAAATCACATTTAGAAAACCATCTTCCAACCCATGTGCATTTCAACCCACATTGGGAAATTTTTTTTAAAGATACATAATTTTATTTTAAATCTAAAAAACAATCCACACATATAATTCACACCATAAAATCCATAACTTTTCTCATAAAACACTATAATAATTACCCACTAAATTCCTACAAAAATAACCAAGGGAATACACTACTGAAATAACGCAAATCCACATTAAAAGTTCAATTTACATTTTATCAGACACCATTAATTAATTTTATATATGCCTAATTAAATAAACACTTTTAAACCCATTTTTACCCCTTTTAAATCATTAAAACACAAAACAAAAAATCATATTAATACATCAAAATTGTGAAAAAAACATCAATAAATCATTATGGAGAGATCAAGAATCAAATGGAATTTTTTGGAAAGGAAGTGGATAGAAATCCCTACGACAATGATGTATGAATGAAACCAAACTTTGGGAGAAGGAGGATAAAAGATAAATTGACAAACAAAAAACTCAACCACCCAAGAAAATTACCCACACGTCTACCATTTCCTATAAGATTTGGTTAAGATATAACCCGCACCATGAAACACTAAGAAACCAAGAGAGGGGGATGGGTGGAGGGGAAAATCGACTAAAAATCACAAGAAATCACAAAAGGAAGCTTCAATAAGAATCAATCAAGGTCAAGGGTAAAGGGGAGAGGTTCTCTTGGAGCCCCTTGACACACCTTGTTGGAGAAGGTGTAGAAAAACTGGAATAGGGTTAAAATAATAGAGGGTTAATATTGGAATTTCAAATTTTTTTATATCTAGGTATGCCACACAGTTTGGCCACACGGTTTGAAAAACCATGCAATAACCATGTGTACCCTACTAGAGAAGAGGGGTACCTGACACAAGTGATCCACATAGTTTAACAAACCATGTACCAACCATGCCATATTCCACTTCTCAATTTAGGAAACAAACTACATGCTTGTTGCAGAGTTTCCCTAACCATGCATAGGTTGTACGCCAATCCCCTGGAAATAGACTCAAGATTAATAGTTTAATAGGTGAACCCACATGGTTTCCCTTTTCATTTTGATAATTCTGTTCTCTTTGCTTCCAAGCCCAAAAACATCCATTTTCAATAAAAACTAAAAAATTCAAGTCAGAAATCAACCATAATCTCAACCAAATGTTCCCATCAAATAGAAAAATAAATTAAAGGATTTACATGGTGAGGGTATGACGCTATCATTGTATGATTTTAGATGACGATCACTAGGAACAATCAATAAACTCTTTACTCTATGGTATATCCTTGTATAGATATGAATCATTTGATACTCAGTCAAGACACTCCTCTTAACCATTATTTGGTACTACCATTATGAAAAAGGTTGGATGAGTAGGTAGATTCAGAAGAGAGAATAAAATAGAACAAAACAAAAATTTGAACACCATCATTATGAAATTCATCCTTCTTATATATTCATTAGGAAATTTTTATTACATTGTAATATTTTACTCTAAATTTATAAATTGTTCATGTAATTCCACACATTTATAAATGCTTTATAAATTGTTTTTAGAGTGTACAATATTTTTTCACATAAATTAATATGAGTCAACATATGCTTAATCACATAAAACATTAACATTAAATGATATATTTTTATAGTAAAATATTAAAATGTTAACTATTAATACTTGGCTTCCACATCATATTTGAAACACTATTGATCTATATCGCAATTTTTGTCATATATCTATGTCATATAGTATGATATAGTAAAAGGGAATGTCTATAATGACATCATATCAGAATATTATATGATACGATATACCCAAAAGAGTTACCTAATATATATAAACTATGTTTGATGATATACCTTTTATTTGAATATGGAATACATATTGACATATTCCTATCATACATGATGGAATAATCTAATAATAATCAGATGCATATAGACATCAGGGAATATCTCCATCAATCTCTCACTTATTCTTGAGCCTCATAATTTTTTTCCATTTCCCAACAAATTTAATTATATATGATATATTGTGAAACTATATCAAAAACCCAATTTTGGTATCATTAATAACACAATTGAAAGGCTATCATTATTTTATTTATTATAACATCACTTGTAATACCTTGAGAATACTCATCAAAAACTACTTTTGGATAAAAATATAAATCATTTATCAAGTATCTTGTTGAGTTTTATAAAACTAAATACCAATTTATATTACCAAAAAGTGTGACCCATAAGCCCTTGTAGCATTGAAGACAAATATGAATTTTTAAATTCATAAATTTTAGAAAATATAGAATTCCTGAAAATAATCTCTTCTACTCAAGATATAAAGTGATCAGGCATGACCCCCATAAAAAACATGTAACTATATACATATTCCCACCAGATGTGTCATATGAAATTGATAATAATCATGTAATCCATTTGTGAAAAACATTGAGTGTCTAATGGAACATAGAGTGTGTCATTACCATATAGCTTCATCATACCTTCTACATAATTAGAGTATACACATACTTTTCCAAGTAAAACATTACATGATATTCATCTAGATAGATGAGTACATCACTTGGTTCTCATCTATGTAAATAATAGCATCTCATTCATGTTTTTAATATGTTATAAAATTTTCACAATCTATCTTGATTGAGGTCCCATATTTCATTCTCATTATATGAGTGGATAAATAACATCTTGGTTAATTTAACTAAATAAACAAGATTAGTAACATATATAACCACCTATAGATTAGAAAATCCCCCAGAATTTTGCAAGAAAGGTGTCAATGTATAATGGTTAACAAATAGGGTATATCACCAAACTTCGGTAAATGATTTCAATGTAAAACAAGAACCAGTAGTATTCATAATACATAGTTTATGATACATAATTTGGTATACATGTTGTCTTTTTCTGATATACAAAAATCATTTTGTATCCTAAAATAAAAATCATACTCACGCATACCTTAACATTTCATGACAACCTATAATACTCCATAGTGACCATTGGTTACTCAAATTCACACATTGAGAGTTGAATTATTATTTAAATTCATGAAATATATGTATCCAATGTTAAAGAATGATAAATTGGAGAAAACATTTTCAATAACATAATACATATTTTATTCTTAAAATCTTTGAAAAATATTTAAAATGAATTGTGTAATCACCTATCAAATCATATCAGGTATGAAAGACTGCTGGATTAGTCATGTGATTGATGCACTTATAGTGTTTTTAAACTCATTAAATCTCTATGTATTTCATGACACATGTCTTTGTGACCCTCTTATAAATCCTTCCCACTATACTCTTTTATATAGTAATGTATATAAAGTAAAAACACTGAATAATTTTGAGATTTAGAAATCCTATTCAAAATTTTCAATTCCTTGAACTAATTATGAATAATACTTTACTCCATAACATCCAACATTATGTTTCTAAATACATTTATTTTCTACTTAGATATTTTCTAAGTTAATTACTGTTATCATCCTTAGATCCAATTCCTTCAAATTGTTTCCTCCAAATCTTTTATTAATGAAGGTAACTATTTTCATTAAAAAATTTCAAATATATCCTTAACGTTTTAGAATATTATGTGACATTTAATTTTTATTTTGACTAGAATAATAAATTTTTTGTTAACTATAAAACATATCTATGTGAAAACATAGACCCAAAATACCCTTAGAAAATATATTTAATTCAAAAAATCATATTGTATACAAAAAAACATTTTTATTTTAAAATAGATAATATTTCCATGTATGTGAATATAAAATGAATAAGCCAATGTATTAATATATAGAATTCAATATTTTTAAAGATTTATTCTAAAATCAATAAATGTTTCTCATAAAATAGTTATATAAATTTATCATTGATAATATTGTGTATATGAAAGATCATATCCTTTATTAAAAAACCACATTGTTTCTTTTAACCATATTTATCCTATAAGAAGTAAACAAGATAAAAATAATAATAAAAACTAATTTATAATCCAATATAGTATTATATAATCCATTTTATCCAACAACTTAATGTATAAAATCTATTATCTATCTATTGAAAGAAAAATTTGTGATCTATTATTCAGACCTTGGTAACCCCTGTAGTGATAGCTTTATTGATTTTCTTAAAACCCTTCATGTATATATTAAAATTTCTTCTATAATGAATAGGTTATCAATAATGATAACACAAAACTAACAATATTTTAATTGGTTTATATTTTGGTATGGAATCCCCATGATCATTTTTCATTACTTTTGTAGAAAGACTTTCCATTATATTTTTCCACCATAATCAAGGAAAATGATCTTGGAACTCCATTTTCCAACTTCCAAATCCTAATCATATTAAGGAGGTCATGTAAATATTTATTCAATTCATTCATTTATTAATTCATAATGAACATAAAGAACCTATCATGAAATAGAAATAGAATTAATTCCATGGATAGATTAAGCCTGAGTGGTGACATCACCACCACCAAGTCATTATTGTACTCAGTAATATTGAGTACATGAGTGAAGAATGATATACCATCTTCTATTTTACATTAAAATTGAATTTTGACACTTCATACCACTCATTTATGTATTTTTTAATAGTTCTTTCTCAGTTTTTCTATTATCATACATAAACCAATGTGATCATATTTCTTTTGCAACTTGGTTTCTATGTTTATCGAAATGAGATTATAGGAATCGAATGAATGGTTTATATAACTATCATAAACTACTATATCAATTTTTTGAAATTATTCCCCCTTCGATTTTAAATTATGGGGTTTTTAACCCATATAACATTCCTTCTTATTTATGAATTATTATTAATTTTAATACCAGTATTTGAAAAAAAAATCAATTATCTTTTTTATAATCAAATATAATTGTCAAGGTAAAGATATATAATGATGATAATATCATTATATCATTGATAACATTTTTTATCAGATGTGTATCATGCTTTCAATTATTTTTATGTGGAATTTTATAAAATAACACTAAGTAAAATGATTACTCCTTTTTAAATATAGTATATCTATTAGTTGAAAATATTAATATTTCACTAATATTTGGGTCATTATATAATTTCTTCCCTCGCATAGTTATCTAGGTAGAAAACCATGTTAATCATATCAAATAACACTATAAGATAACTAAGTGGAAAACTCATTATACTAATACATCATATAAATTTACTCAACAACATTCTTTAAGTAACTTAATCCTTCACAGATTTTCTATCTATGTATTACACAATAAAAATGAAAATTACAATCACTAAATCCAATTATGGACATCCAATACTTTTTTTACATATAGAGTATTATCTCTGGGAACCCTGAATTTCAATAACCTACCTATATGGATGATTTAGGTCTTAATAAATGTTTTCTTTTGAAGGAATATAACACATTGTAATTAAAATGGTATTTAATCTCCCCATATCATATCATTCATTCCATGTATAGGTATTCATTATTCTAATAATTTAGTTAGTAATCCAATTTCTTCCACTAATTCAGTATATATTTTCCTATTACTCTTTACAGAACTCTTAGATTTTGTTAATAACCCAAATTAACAGCCAATTATAATCAATCATATCCAAATGAATCTCATGAAAATTTTACTTTTAAACACATTAAATTAATGTCCTGGAATAAAATAAAATCAATAAACACAATAATGGTAAGAAATGATCAATAAATTAGAAGGATTATTGTGATCCATTAACACTTTTCTTATCCCAGTTGAATAAATTATTAACCTATATTCATAGGATCAAAAAATCTTGTAACTAAAACAATGTGCAAACTAAAAAGGATGAAATTGTGTACCATATAGCAATGAAACCTATGATTCATTATCATCAATCACTAATATTAATAAAACCCTATAAAGATAAATATAAGGAATAATCCCACCAATCTTATATCTAAAGGAAAAATTGAATCACCAATCGGATGAGGAGGAATCTTCATAACTCTATGACATACTAGTTCCTCACATGGATAACAAGGAAGAAGAAGTGAGATTTTAGGAGATTGGAAATTGGAAGGAATTAAGGATGTATTGAACCTTCACTGTCTCACTGGTGGTTTTCAACTCATATACCATCATCAAGACCCCATGTACACATGAATTATATCATACATTGTGAAATGTATTAGTTGATATTAATGGTCACAAACACTTTTTAAACATAGACTATCCCAAATCCTATATGATTAATCATATGAAACATTTAATCTCATGATATCTTATGTAGAATATTTTCTTGAATTTTTATGTTTAATATTTAGTAGCTAATTCCTAATTGTATGTTTTAATTTAAATAATATTATATCATCCATCATATCCATAGAATATATTTATATCATATCATTTGATATCAATAAAATCAGAAGATTTATATCTTATATAAAGACCTATGATATATCTAATCCTAAGAATAAAAATATGAATTTGATTCATCTATTTCATACCTTGTGACATGGTAATGTAATATAATATGATATAAGGTTTACATAATATATCTTTCAGTTTCCCACTTTCAGAAATGTGATAAAGAGTTTGTGTCATTTTCGTCATTTTACCTCATATCATATTATGCAAAAAAATATTGTGAAACCATATCAAATTAAAAATCTGGTTATATCCCCCTAAAACATTTTAGAAATGAAATTTTAGCATCACCTTGTATCACATCGTATGATATAGCTTATAAATATCCTTCAAAAAGTCCTTTTGGATTAGCTTCAAACCCCTTTAGATAATCTCTTTGTATGAAAAATAAATCCCAATTTAGTTAACCACAAAGTGGGACCCTAAGGGCCTTTATAGAATTGAAATGTATTATGAATTCCAAAATCCACAAATCTATTCAAGGGGAGGCCACTATCAATGAAACATTAATTTTTAATCTATAAAGGGATATTACATAATCTTTATCAAAGCCATGTATCAATAAATATGTTTCCACCAACTACATAATAGGAAAGCATGAATTTTCATAAAATCCCATTGTCTAATATATCAATTTTTATGGGTAAATATTATGAAAATCTTGTATAGAAAACTCACATATTATAAGTTCTCCATGAATAGGCTAAATAAGTCAATTAATTCATCATATGTCATTTACCTTTTTGAATAAGCACATCCAATTCCACTAACCATATAGATTTCCACTCCATATATGTAATGTCGCTTATTTTCCGTCTATTGTTTTTAAATATTATATAAAATTATTTTGAGATAAAGATTTTTGATAGCATGCGATTATGAGACCGAGAGTGCTCAAAATAAATTTTTGAAATAAACTTATCATTTAAATAGCGCATGCGATCAGTTCTGCAGAAAAAGTGTAATAACTATTAAACGGGTGCCAAAATCAGAAATATGGGGGCACCATTACATTCAAAGTAGTAACAAGAGCTTTTAAAAGTGATATTAAGTATAATTTATAGGGTTAACCACAAAACACTAGAATTCTCTAGAGGTGTGGAGAGAAAAACCCTGGGAGAAACCCCTAAAAAATGAATGTTGATGAATTGAACACTCGTTAATTGGGGTGCCAACGGAGATAGAGGATCTCATCGATGACGGAATTTAAATCCCTCTTCATTAGAGATTGATCACAATCTGATTAGGAGTTTTAATATCAATTGTGTTATTCCCCATTATTGGATTTGACCAACTAATGAGGATCAACCCACGAACAAGTTGACCAACAGTTTGATCGTTCTTGCAGGAGGGTTGTTTTGCGGGTTTGTTTTTAGGTATTGATTCATACTTCTTTCATTGTCATTAATCCTTCTAATGGGAGTGGATCAATGTTGTAACGAGAAATGAAGAATGTTCATTCCTCAATTACTTTATTAATTTATTCTCTCGACCCCCTGTGTTCTTCAAACTCTTTGCAGTGTTATGAATAGAGGATAGTTGTGCATCCGTCTCACAATGAAACAATCCCAAATCTTAGATCAGATATCATGACGACCCAATAGAGGTGCGACGATTATGGTGGAAGATGATACGAGTCGATACAGGAGAAATAATTCTTCCACAGTTCTTCATGTGGATGGATCAAAACATGTTTTTAGGGCTGATTAGAGGCCCAGAATCGATGGAATCAACCTTGCAGTGATGAAACATTGCAAAATCTCAAGTTTTATGGTTATCGAATGCGTGAATCTAGAATCGTAGCTTCACACAAAGTTCTACATGGAGAACTGTATTTTTTGGAAGAAAGTGATGAACATGATGAGTTTTCTGAAGAACATGGCTTGGGGGGTCGACATTATTGTGGCTAGGGTTGCACGTGACTGAAGTCATTGACAAGACGTGTAAGAGGTGTCACATAGAGTGTGGGTCCTTACGCAGGACTCAGCATGTATCTCGGATGACACACAGACATGGGGTGAAGTACATGGTATATACTCGACCACACGGCCAGACCATATGAGTTACACGGGTTACCCTGTGTACTAGTACATGGGTTGATAGACAGGGGTTGAAGCCATGTATGGGCACACGGGTTGAAGCCATGTATGGGAACATGGCTAGCGTACACTGAGAGACCCCCAGATAGTAGGAAACAACGCATTACTCCTCTTCACAGCATGTATATCTTCTCAACAAGAAATACTCTTTTTTATAAAATCCATTGTAAACAGGGAGTACCCAGTGTCAGAGGACACAACATGTGACACCTCTACACATTGAGTACTCTCTTTTACATGTCTTGATCTTTTTTCCACCGTACCTTGTACATGTTTCACTTGGGTTAGTTCCCCCTTTTCTTATTCCCATGATGGTCAGGTATCGTTTCAAACCTGAGGATTATGATCCCTTTAGTAGGACTTTTTTGGATAGAGTCACAAAACCATTGAGAGGCTCGGAGTGAGATCATATACCCATTTGTGGCCCTTTGTGGATTCAGGTATCATTGTGGCCATTCCTACATGATATTGTTCCTCTACTTAGTAGGTGAATATGGATGAGTTGTGTTATACACCAAGGCCCTGGAAATGATCCCCATTTGTGTATCATGATCTTTACTCACTCAGGAGTGTGTTATCGCAGGTGTTCGTTCTCTCTTTAGATGTATCAATGTGTCTATATATCTATCTCATGACACTTCCTGACAAACATACTTCTTGTATGGCCATCATCAGAGCTATCAGACATGTGGAGTGAGTTCTCCCAAATGAGTGCTTTGTGGAATCTTCGAACTAAATCCCTAGCATGGTTATGCAGTCGTTGTAACTTACCTATAGACTACAGGCCTGGTTTTTGAGTATATCAAGACACTTTTCTTATGTTATATGTTTTGTTGGCATATAAAATAAAGAGCGGACAATACATTTACCTTGTGTATTGTATTGTGGTTTTAGGGGGTCATCTGTTGAGTATTTTTATACTCAGCCATGCATGGTCTTTTCTAGCATGCGTCGGGTCATGTGCAGATGAGTTACCTTTTGACAGAGTTTAGGACAGACCATGATGGACCGAGCTTTGTGATCATCCTTATAGTCCACGGTGTACCTACACCATTGAGAAGAAATCCCAGTACCTATTTCCTGATTACATATGGGAATTTGTAGTTTGTAGAATATTTATTTTTGTGGAATTGTATTCTTTCCCAGTTTACTTTTAGCACTTTACCATTGGTTGTACTATGTTGGTTGGGATTACATATATGCATGCATTTTATTCCTTAGTGGTGTTTACATTTCACTGTTTTTGGGTTTGTAGATGTGTGTGTATACAAGTACTTATTCAATGCCTCCCATGTAAGGGATATGCCTACTCAGTTCTAGTCACCATCCACTGACATATTGGACGCAGGCCTGGGGAGTTGCAGAATAGGCCCCACTGGGACGTATCGTGATAGAGTGGTATCAGAAGTTTTTGGTTCTACCTTTGGACCAAGATTCTTTGAGATTAGTTTGGGGTAATAGTGTTAAGTGTATTTAGTTCAGATTTCTGTCCAGGGGCTCCGGTGTTGGTGCAAACGGCCAACGAATCCATTCACCATGACTCAGATAAACTTCTTTTTGAATTGGTCTATAAGAACAGCAGTTTCAGTGAAACAAAATTATGTTACATGCATCATATATGAATGGGCTGTTTTTTTCATTTCCTTTAGTGTCTGCTATCTAGATATACTCTTTAATTATGGTGCATCTTGTTTCCTTACAGGATGCCTCCCTGATTCATACCCGTTAGTATTTAGTGGATCGATCTTGAGGATGACCACCTTAGCAAAGAGGATTCAATACATCGACCAATTCCCCCAGTGTTAACTCTAGGTGGTTCACCTACTATACCACCTCTAGTGGAGTAACATGTGGTACTTTCAGTATCAGCTGACAATGATCACGGGCTAAGAACAATCCTCTATTTTTAGATATAGAGCCCCTCAGGTTCTCTAGTGTGCCCAACACTCAGGCGATTGAGGACTACCATGTGGTGGTGACCAGAGTTTTCCATCTAGTGATGACCCAAGTAGACCATATGGTGATCCTAGGAGGAAGCCTTTTTCACGATTAAGTGGAACAATAATAGATTTTGACCATTCAGACTCATGATGAAGAGACACTATTGTGGATGATGCTTGAGAAACTCTTTAGGGAGGAGTTATCTCTATTTAAGTTGGGAGCACTACATTTCAGAGAGCTTATTCATCTTTAGAAGGGATGTTTAATGGGGGATGGCTATTCATTGAGGTTCACCAAACATGCCAAGTACTCGATGGATATTGTCAAGGATCAGTACTTTAGATCTCAAACCTTCAATTGAGGTCTTCGATAGGATATCTTAGCCAGTGTAATGCCTCGATGCATTTCGACTTATACAAGAGTGATCGATTGATATTCGGTGGTCAGAAGATTATTGGATGAGTAAATATAACTAGTGGTAGTCAGTAGTAGAAAGAAAGGTGCATAGACCTTGGCAGTAGGGAGACAACATAAGGCCCATGTATTGGAATGGAGGATACATCATAGAAGATCATTGGACAGGGGATCTATCGTCCATGCCTCATAGGCTAGATCTAGTTAGTCTAGGGATAGGTGATGTTACTTGTGTGACAGTATGAGACATCTATCTAGATACTTCCCAACCCGCAAAACTACTAATAGGGAGGCGGGGGATGGAACACTGAGGCAGATGAATATAGTGGTGTAGGGAGACCCATTGGGTGGTAGACATGTTGTGGAGCAATGTGAGCTACAGGAGGTGGAAGACACTCTAAACTACTTCCACCACCACCCCTAGGAGGTCCAAACTGGGCTCAAAGAGGTAGAGGACAAGGGCGGAAAAACCCACATGCGGTCTAGGCGTACGACGCAAGGACTCCATGGAAGATCTGAGGTACGATCTATGTCTTTTCTTATTTAATTATAGTACTTATAGTAATAGGTTACAATCATTAATTCCTCACCAAATGTCTTATGTGAAACCTAGATATTCTGATAGAGTCTTTGACTTGACCCTAATGCTTGAAGACACCTACAGGAGGAGAATCGATGATCAAACATCTTTTCTGATAGTTTGATTTTTCCCTTGGAGAAGTGATTGTTGTTTGGAACCTATTGGTGATAGTTTTTATGTCTTACAACATCATTATTAGTATGGTTTGGTGTCTTCGTTCCATGTCCAGATTGACTTATTTAGGTGAACATTATGGTGTGTACGCAGCAATAGAATGAGGTTATCCTTTATTGGTGAAAAGTTACCCCATGAAAAATAGAATGGGATCATGCATATGAGGGTGCATCTAATAACTTAGGAATTTGATAGCCTTACCCTTGGAGTAGCAGATGTTGTAAGATTTCAATTCACAGCGATAGTGGTGAAGTATGAGGATGTCCTTCCAGAAGATGTTCTAGAACAACCTCCCCACTAGGAAATAGACTTCTCAATCGACTTGCACCTCGGGATGACATTGATATCCTCCTCAGTGTATCAGATGGATCATATGGAGCTGCACGAGGTGAGGGTGCAGCTAGTGGTTTTTCAAAAGAAGGTCTGTGTAAAACACAATGTTTCACCCTAGGCGGCCCCAGTTTTGTTTAACAAGAAGAAAGAGGGGTGTTTTAATTCATGTGTATATTATTGGAACCATAATTAGGTAATGATGAATAACAGGTATCCAATGACGAGGATCAAATACCTTTTAATCAACTAAGAGGGATGTAATGTTTCTTAAAGGTTGACCTTCGGTCGGGTTACCACCAATTACGAGTACGAGATGTGGATATATCAAAGATGGATTCAGATGAAACTACAGTCACTAGGATTACATGGTGGTGACTTTCGGAATAATGAGTTCCCCTATAGTGTTAATTGGGCTTAGGAACAAGATCTTCTGGCCATACTTATACCAGTTCCTAGTGGTCTTCATCGATGATGTCCCTATTTACACAACGTCACAGGATGAGCACACGAGACACCTACGAATAGTTGTAGACATATTCTGAGAGTATAATACTTATGGTAAGATCTTGAATATCTTGTTTTGGATACCGGATTTCCACTTTCTAGGAACTGTTATCTCACCGGATGGAGTAGCAGGGGAACTAGCCAATGTCGAGGTAGGGTGAGTATGGGAGCCACCTCAGAGTGTAAAAGAGGTGCAGAGCTTCTTGGGGATGGAAGGACACTATTGGAGGTTTATCCCTGATTTCTCTCAGATATCAAAACCAATGACATCCCTGACCTGGAAGGGGTATCCTTTTGTACAGATGGAGAAGTGACAAAAACCTTTCCATTAGTTGAGATAGAGTTTGATGAGTGCACCAATCTCGAGATTTCTAGAAGATGGTGTTGAGTACGTATTTTTTTGCGATGAATCATGGAACGAGCTTAGATATGTTATCATGCAGATATACGAGATGAGTACTTATGATTTTTTCTAGAAAAGGCCGCATGAGAAGAACTACATGTCCCATGATCTAGTGTTCTCAACAGTAGTCCTTGCATTGAAGATGTGGCAACACTACCAGATGGGTAAATAGTTTATCATCTACGATGACCATATGGGCCTCAAGTACATATTCTCTCAATAGGATCTGAATATGTGGTAGTTGTGATGGCTATATTTCCCCTAGGATTTTGAATTTGAGAACATATATACTCTAAGGAAAGGGAACGTAGTAGCTAACACTCTCAGTCAGAGATCGAGTTCACAGCTTGTGAGCGAGGTATCCTTGTAGTTGGACTTGCTGTAGTTATCCTTCTTAGTTATGGAGGATGATTCTTATCTCCTATCAATGGTTGTTACCCCCCCCCCAATATTTCAGCGAGTAAGGGAGGTAAAACATGGGGATATCGACTGTGAGACATTGTGTGCTCAGTTATCCACAAGACAAAATCCCATTGGATATTTACTAGGTGGAGAGCACATAATCCATCTCATAGGACACATATTTGTTCTAATGGCTTTGCAAGAGGAAGATCTAAGGGAGTTTCATACACCCCCTGGGAGGTACATCTCAGAGTGTAAAAAATGTACCATGAACATTGACTTCAGTTCTGGTGGATAGGTATGAATAAGGCAGTAGAAGAGTTCGTTTCACGATGCCTTACGTGCCATTAGGTGAAGGCTGAGAACTATGTACCAGTTGGGTTGTCTCATTCATCGAAAGTGCCAGAGTGGATGTGTGATGGAATATTGATAGACATTGTGGTGGTCTTACCAATAATGTCCAAGGGACATGATTCTCTCTGGGTGATCATCAACCAAATCAGCAAGTCATCCCACATCCATGCTATTAGGGAGTAGAGTTTCATAGAGATCTTGGGACGCCTGTACATATAGAAGATATTTCATATTCATGGAATCCCTTCGACGATAGTCTCATATCACGATGCTCATTTCAAATCCCAGTTCTGGAAGGGATTATAGGATGGGTTTGGGACTCATTTATGCTTAAGCACAGCATTTCATCCATAGACATATGGTTAGACTGAGAGAACCATTCCAGTTTTAGAGGATATGTTGTGGTCATGTAACTTGGACTTTTGTCATAGTTGGGAGGACCACCTACCACTGGTGAAATTTTCATCCAACAATTTCTATAACTCCACCATTGGTATGGAACTATTTGAGACTTTATATGGGAGACCATGTCGGTCACCGCTTTTCTGCACTAACTATGAATATTCTGCACTCATGGGAATAGAGTTGGTGAGAGTTACCATTGAGAAGGAGCAGATCATCGAGGAGTGGATGAAGACTGCATAGGGCCAGCAGAAATCTTATTTTGATAGATGGTGGAGACCTATGAAGATCAAATAGGGAGACAATGTATTCATTTAGTTATCACCTTGATGAGGGTTGTAGAGATTTGGGTAGGGTGGCATGTTATCTCCAAGGTTCATCATCCCTTTCCAGATACTATGTAGAGTTGGCGATGTGGCATACCACCTTGATCTACAACCATAGTTTCACTAGGTACGTGATGTCCTCCACATGTTGAAACTAAAGAGGTACGTGAGTTACCCATCACACATCATCGTCTGGGGTGAGATGGACATCGAGGATGGAGAAACCTTCACAGAGTAACCATTGGAGATTGAGGATCGACGGGAGAGGATCCTTCATGGGTGAGTTATTCCCTTGGTGTGTGTCTAATTGAAGCACGAGATCCTTTAGGAGAGTATGCGGGAGTGAGAGGCTCAGATTCGTGCGTATTTCCCATATCTATTTGAGTAGCCATTTTTGTTTTATTTTTGGGGATGTAAAATCCCTACTTTAGGGAGAATGAAATGTCTCATATTTTCCATGTATTATTTTAGAATATTAGATAGAATTATTTAGAGACCATTCTATGTTATGGTGTGAAATTCTGGGGCCCAAAGTGCTCGAAATAAATGTTTAAAATAAATTAATCTTTTACATAGAGCGCGCGTGCAGTTTTCCTGAAAAAGATGAAATTTTTTTAAATGGGTACATAGATAAAAAATATGAGGGAACTATTCCATTCAATGTAGTGACTTTACCTTAGGCGAGGACTAACATCAACTAGTGTGGGTCAGCTGAGAATGATAGTTTTTGGACTTTTAAGGAAATAAAATAAAATAAAATAATTATTTTATTAAATTTGGATCCGCATAGAGACAAGTGATTTTCATAAATCTGTTAAGAAGAATTTCTAGGCCTAGAAACATCACCCTAGAATTCATTAGAGGTGTGGAGAGAAGACCCCTTAGAGAAACCTCTCGTCAATGAAAAGCGAAGAATCTGCCATTCATGAATCGTGACACCAACAAAGTTAGAGGATATCATGGATGATGGCAGCTTAATCCTTGTTAGTTAGTGATTGATCCTAACACAGGGTAGGGGTTGTTATTTATATTATGTTCTTCCTCATTCTTGGATTGAAATGACGAATTTGGATCGACCCACGAACAGGTTGACCCGTGGTTCGATCGATCATCAGGGAGGGTTGTTTTGTGGGTATTCTTAAAGGGATTAATTCATATTTTTTTGTTATTATTGATCATTATAATGGGAGTCGATAAACTACATAATGAACAACAATGGAGGTTTGTTCCTGGATTTTTTTACAAATTTATTCTCCTAACTCAATGTGTTATTCGTGTTCTTTGTGGGGTTATGAACAATGGATCATTGATAATATTCCTTGCTATGTAATGATACAAAATTCGAGATCCAACAACAAGACAACACAATGGAGGTGCGATGAGAATGGAAACAGATGAATCGACTCGGTTCAAGAGAAAATATTCTTCAATGTTTCTTTGTGCGGATGGATCGAAACATGTTTACAGTGCCAATCGGAGGCCCAGAACCAACAAAGTCAACCTCACGGTAACAAAACAACCCATAATCTTGGGTTTGATGATGAGAACTTAGAAGGATCTAGAATCAGAGCTTCAACTAAAGAACTGGATAGAAAAAAAATATTTTCAAAAAAAACCCAACCAACAGGCCGTGTTCTCTGAAGAACATGGTGTATAGGGCCGACTTGGTGGCCACTAGGTTTCTTCATGACATAATGTCATGAAACTACATGTGATAGGAGTCAAATTATTTTTGGGTCCTTATGCGGGACTCTGCGTGTATCTCGGGCGATACACAGACATAGGGTGGAGCACACAGTATGTACTCTAACCCATGGCCAGGCCAAACTGGTTACACAGGTTACCCCATCTTCTAGTACACGTGTTGACAAACATTAGTTGAATCCTTGTACAGTCATATGAACATCATACACAAATATACCCCTAGATATAATGACATGGTGTGTTAATCTTCTACATGTAGTGTATATCTTTTCTATACGACATGCTCTTTTCAACATGGGTTGTTGTACACAGGAAATACCTAGGGTCAGAGGACATGACGTGTGATACCTCTACATGTCATGTACTTTCTTGTACATGGATTTATATCCTTTTCCACCATACCTAGGAAAACATTCATTTGGTTTATTTCCCCATTTTACAATTCCCCTGAAGTTCAGGTATCGTTTCGATCCACAAGAGTATGATTCCTTTAGCATGTATTTTTGGATATAGTCAGAATGCCTTCGAGGGGCTAAGAGTAAGATCCTATACCCATTCTTAGACCTAGGTAGAGTGAGGTATCGACATTATTAATCCTAAAAGATGTTGATATTCTACTTAGATGGTGAATTCAGATGAGTCACGGTATACGCCAAAGATCTTGAAGTGGTCCCCATTTGTTTATCGTGATCTTTCCCCACTCAAGAGTGAGTTCTCTAGAAATAAGTATATCTATTCAATATTTTGATCTATTAATGTTTCTATATCTCTTGTGACACTTACTGAAGAATGTACTTCTTGTATAGAGGTCATCAGAGCGATCAAACACATGGAGTGAGTTCTCCTAGAAGAGTTCTTCATGGAATATTTGAATTGAACCCCTAGCATTGGTATGTGGTTGTTGTGACTTACCACTAGACTATGGGACTGGGATTTGAGTATATTTGGATATGTTTCTCTTATTATATTCTCAAATGGAATATAATATGTAGATATGATTGTACCTATACTTTGTGTATTTCTCTGTGGTTTTTGGGGTCCTATATTGAGTATTATTATACTCACCCCCCGTACGAGCTTTGCCAGCATGTGTCATGTCTTGTACAGACGAGCGGCCTTTTGATGGATTCCAATGCCAACCAGGACCAACCCAAAATTTGTGAGCTTTATTATAGGTCGGGGTGTTCCTAAGGCTGTGAGCAGTAGTCCGAGTACCTATTTCTTTCTTACAAGTTGGACTTTGTCATTTGTAGACTCTTTTTTTGGTGAGCTTGTACTCTAGCCCAGTTTACATTCCACTCATTACCTTTCGTTGTACTCTATTTGTTGTGTTTCGTTGTATGCATGAATTTGTTTTCCGTAGTTGTTTTTACATTTCATCATTTAGGGTCTTGGAGATGTGTTCATGTGTACAGATATATACAAAATGCCTCCTGTATTAGTGATATGCCTACATGATGTTAGTCACCAGCCTCTAGCCTATTGGAGGTGGGATTGGGGAGTCGCGGTATGGGAACCACTAGGACGAGTCATGACAATATATACTATTTTAGTATGACTATAAAATTCTTCAGTTTATCTCAATCAAGGGCCTAGATGTCACACTCAACAAATTATAGTAATAATATTATCTTGGTTAATATCCAACCAAATTAATTAATATAAATATACCCAATCACCCAATATTATTTAAGCCACATGTATTTTGTAAGAAAGGCATTAAATTATGGTGTTATTCTTTCTAGGTATCCCAATAACCGCATATATTAGAAAATATGTTATAAAAAATACACAATTAGTATTTCAAATATGTAGTTGACAACAATCTATATTGTTTTTTGTGGGTCATAAAAAACAAAAAAATACTCCATTTGTGACTCAAAAACATATACCATTGTTTTCTATTTAATCATACTCAAAATAATCATAAAATTTTATAACAACCTATAATACCCTATGATGAATATAGTTTTTGGATAAATCAAAATCATACCTTGAGAGGTTAATTTTATTTTCAATTCATTGAATAATTTGTATCCAACATGAAACAACTATAATATAGAGTCTTAATTTTGTATAGCATGGTATATTTATACACTTAACCACATTTGATAATTCTAAAAAATGATAGATAAGAGCCTATATAATTATATCACTTACTATATACCACCTAATCTTCCAAATTTTTGATGAAAATTTTTGGTGTTTTTAAAACACATTACATATCTATGTTGTTAAAGTCACATCTCTAAGTGACCATGTGACACTACTAAAATATTGGCATTACCTAGTGCTAGGGATTTAACAACACTATCTAGAAATTCTTTTAAAAATCCCCTTTGTCCGTGACAAAAAAATCATTATTAAAATGGATCTTTAATAGTGATTTTTTTGTGCTGTTAAAGGGGGTCTTTAATAGCTCTAAAAACGTGATGTTATTGGGCAATCATGTTGGGACCACTTTGTGTATATGATTTTATTTGTTGTCAATATTTTTCAATGAAGATAAAAATTAAGGAGATCATAAAGTACTCTAATGAAAAGGAGGAATGGAAATTTAGATCATTATTGTACTGATCATAAGTTCAAAGAACATGTGTCAAAGGTGACACATTGTTTACAACAGTGTATAATGTGAGGTATAATCCATATGAGGATGATTAAATAAGAATGGGGTTTTGATGAAGACCATGCAATTCCTCATGATTGCATGAGAACCATGCAAGAGACTTCTTGAAGAATTGAATCATATGTTTTGCATCTAGTAGAGAATGACGGTTGAAAGAGAATTCAATGTGTGAGGGATTGGAATTTTGAGATGGCCATGAACTTCACATTGTATCAAAATATGATGATGCTAAAGCTGATAAATCAAAGGATATATATATCGTGATAGTGGAGTTTGTGTTGAAAGAAGAAGAGTTGCTGAAGGATACAAGTCACCGAAAAGTTGTGTTTTTTAGGTGATCGTTCCTGTTGACAAAGCAAACAAACGACATACAATTTTTTTTTTCCAAAAAAGTGTTTTTAAGGTGATTGTGCTTGCACGCCTAGTGTTTTTCAATATCAGAACATGGAAAAATGGAAAAGAGGGTCGCGAAAGTATTGGGTTGGTCGCACAAGTGACCTGCACGCCGGGAAGAGACATGATGGTCGGTGCCTAGGTGGATTGGAAACTTGCGCGCCTATTTTTTTTCAAGATCAGAACATCAAAATATGGAAAAGGAAAGAAGGTCACACAAGTATTGGTGTGGTCGCACAAGTGAGTAGCACGACAGAGACTTGGGTGGATGGACCTGCGTGCCGAAACCTACGCACCGAGGAAAGACTTGTGCTCCTCCGCGCAGGGTATCCGAATGCCTGTAAATAAAGGAGCAGCCCTCCTCATTTGGTACAGAGTTCAAGACTTAGAGATTTTTCGAGCTCTCGTCACGCGGGTGATTGAGCCGTGCAAGTGGTAGTAGGGTCGCGCAAGCAGAGGTTTCACTCCGGTTGTTGGCTGCTTGCCCAAGGTGGTTTGGGAGACAAAGGAAGTGAGTTGTGCAGGTTTGAAGTAGAAGGAGGTGGTGTCTCATAGGTTGTTTGGTGATACCTATGCGCCAGTTTGGACTTGCGCGCCGTATTGGGACTTGCGCGTCGGGCTTGGAGAAGAGCGTCATGTTCTGTTGGAGTACGCTCGTCTTTTTAGAGCTGTATGAAAGCTGAAGGATTACTCGATACCTTCAGTGCAACAGATGATGTATTCATTTGCAAAGATGGAAGAACAGTGAACAATTTGGTTTTATGAAGAGAAGTGGTACCACACACACATGACTGGTGTTTAACATCCTCGGTGTACTTTGCAATGAGAAGAAGAACGGTTCGTGCAAATAAACTCATATCTACACAGAAAGAGGGGAATATATCAATACACTCAGGTGTTAGTATTAGGAATCAAATAAAGAGAAGAATAATATTTAGTGCATTCAGTTATTGCACAAAAGAAAAATATTGAATACAAAAGAGCATCAACTCAGTACTCTGATACAAGCATTGTCTCATGTTGAACAAGAGACAAAGACTTCAATTCAAATATATTGAAGACACTTTCATGTCTATAAACAGAGTGTGACTTCACCAAGGGCAGTGAGCTAGAAAGAGTCAACGGGAGTGACCTGAGGGAAGCTTTGAGCTATCCCTGAATCTTTGTAAAGGTAGTGAGCCTGGGACAGAGTGAATGTGCTCGAACCTTTGTAATCCAAATCTAGTGAAGTATAGTAGAATTTTGTATGACTGGAAACTTGTCGGCGTATGCTCCTTGGACGTAGACCTTAGTGGTGAAGCAAGTAAAAGTTTTTGTGTCATCTCTTTGCATGTGAATGTTTGATTTCTTATCATATCCATCATACAGGTTTAACTAGTTCCCACCAACGTGGGAACAAGATCCACATGTTTAAAAATAAAAAGTTGACACCTTGATTCACCCCTCCCCTCCCAGGGTGTCACGGGGTCCTACAGATCATTATCCTCACATTTTTACAAGTTCTAATAAATGAGTTCTTTTATCCGCACTTGTAAAAATCACTAATAGGGGGGTTATGAGCACTTTTTTAGAAGTGCTGATAAAGACCCCTATTATCAGTGAATTTTTAAAAGCGTTGATAAAATTATACTTTAGAAAAACTGTATTTCATTAAAAATAATATATAAATATATAAATATATTTATATCGATGTAAATATAATATAAATTTTTTTGGAATATGATTTAGATTAGGTAAATAGAAATTTACACTATATATGTAAGATATTTATTGAAAATGTATTATAAAGTAACTAAAAATTATTTTTAATTCATACTTTTATAATTATTTCTTATTTATAGTCATCTAATGTCAATTTTAAGAGTAAAAACTCAAAACAAATATCTAAAATAAGTTGGAAATGTAAATAAAACTTTAAACAACCATAACGTTTGATCCAAGTGTCCGTTTGGGCTTTACCACATATCAAATTGAAGCATGTGAAGAGCTCTATACTGTGTGGTCTTAGTGTTAACCATCTGTCATGTTTTCTTAGGAAAAAACTATCCTACATGGTCTCTAAAACTGGGCTATTATTTGGGGTACCCCTATTTTTTAACATTCGATGGATTTTTAGCCTCGTTTAAGGGGGTATTTTTCCATTTTTAAATTAGGACTGAATTTATTCCTAGGGATTATATTAATATTGATATTGTGGATAAAGTGTAATGAAATATATATATATATATATATATATATCCTAAAATATAAAACAAAATAGTATAGATGAGTGGTAAAGTCATTGGAGTATAACACAGAGGTCTAGGGTTTCTATATTGGTGGAGGTAGGGGAGCATAGGGGAGACTATGATTATCAAAACCACTAATGAAGGGGTGGGACATGAAATGATGAAGGGGTGGGTGGGTGGAAGTGTAGTAAAAGGGGGGTGGGTGGGAAGTGAATTGTTTTTACCCTTTATTATTGGGTCCTTAATCAACGCTAGAAATTCACTAATAAAATCTTCCTCTAACAATGCTAAAAAAGGGTTGATAAATGGGGACTTTAATAATGCTAAAAACGCTATGAATGTACCCTTTTAATATATCTTTTTTAAGAATTTTAAAGTGATCCTTTTATGACAACCCTACTTTTATTACAAACATAAACATGATTTATTACAAAAAATATCACTTGATACAACAAAGAAGATGGAGAATTTTAGTGTCTTTGGGGCTTAGGATCAATACATAAAAACTTGGAACATGAAATATAACATCATTATTTAAAACATTCTATACATGACCACTGCATTCCCTCGTACTTAGCATTGCATGGGATAACCTGAGGACATGTATAAAAAAAGGGTGAGCTATAAAACCCAGTAAGGGAATACACCTGGAATAACATGAAGAGTACAATACATGTTAGACATTAGGCATATCAATAGAGAACAAGAGAAGCATGAACATAAAGGCATGATAATGCATGATAATCATAACATTGAAATGTGGAAACAACACTTCACATGGAATTATCATGAGCTAAGGCTCATTGCACATGGAGCATGAGTAAATAATCACTGCACATGAAGCACTAGTAAACCCTCATTGCACTTTAATTAGCATGATTCAACACTCATTTCACATGACTTATCATGATATTATACTTTACCCAATGCATTGGAGTGCTATAAGGGAACACCCTTCTTAAACATTTTATTTCATGCATAAGTGTGCCACATGGATCATAAAACATGGATTTATAAAACCTAAAAAATTATTCCACAATAAAGGAATGTGGAATTAATACATGAAAATTTATAATCAATAATTAAATGTGCATAAAGGTGAATACCCTTGATGGAGAAATGGGCATGGTAGTCACTACACAATGACATTGGCTTAGAAAATCGGTGCGATTTCGACAGCATAACGGCGTGACATAAGAATTCATTAAAAAGGTTGATGAGATATAAATGGGTTACTCATAAAATTAAAATGTAATGGAAATTAAGGAGTTCATATAGATACATGTCCCAACAATTGTAATGAAATTTAGCTTCATGATACAAAATTATTGCTTGAATGTAAAAGAGGAGAGAGAAGTTCCTTCCGAAATTTCGGCATAGTAACGGGTGTACATGGGAGGCATTTAATGAGAGTGAAAGGGGTATCCCATAATTAAAACATAAATAGGGTAGTATGAGGGAGGTGTGAAACCATAACCCAACATTCATAATTAAAATTAAAAGGGAAAAACAACTTAAAGAAAATTGGATAAAAATGAGAAAGGAAAAAAACCCTTACTTGGAAGTGTGATTCCAAAGGCTAGAGAGAGTCTTGAGAGAGGCTTTTTGGGAGCTTGAGGCACCTTGGAAGGATTCTAGAGAGAGTAGGGCATAGGTTGGATGAACGTGAAAGGTTTTGAGTGAGGAGGAAGTGGGAGATTCGGTGGGTTTATATAGGAAAGGTGAGGGAATTCTTTATTATTTAGGTTTGGGACCCCTTATATTAAATTAATCCAAACCAAAAACCATACTATGGTTTTTTCCCATGATTTTTGGAAAAGGGAAGAGGAAAGAAATATTTTATAAGGTCAAGGTACGAACATCTTAGAATATTATGGTTGCTTATTTGGAGGTGAGTTACACTCCCATGGAAATTAATTTAAAAAGACAAGGTGTTTAATAAGTCTTGAGGGGTCCATTAATATTTTGAAAAGTAAGTCAAATAAACCCAAAATCACATTATTTTAATTCTAAAACATATATTGGAAAAAAATAGAGATTATATTATATTATTACATCACTATTGGGTCATTATGATGTCATAAAACACATTATATATTTAAAGGGTATTTAATTTTTACCCAAAAATTTGACTGTCTCAGAAAATTATGAAAAATTCATCTTTGGATAATTTCGACGTACTGATTCCAGAAATAACATTTATTTTATCTGAATAATTTTCTAAATATTTTAATTTTTTCATTTAAAATAAAAACTGACATTTATCAAAAATTCACGGGTTTGGACAGAAATGGCTTCCAAACCTTAATAAAAATTATAATTGCATTCATAACATTATAAGATCATTTATATTTAATAAAAATTAATTTAATAATAATATTATTATTATTTTATTAAAATATTATTTAATTCAAAAATCCCTTAATTTAATAAAATATAATTCTTAATTAAATAATAACTAAAAACACTATTTGTACTTTAAAAACTATTTACAACGTATCAAAAATGACAACGATGTATATTCATTATTATACAAAAAAATAATATACAGGAACATAGTACTAGAGATTTTTTACATAACCCCTTAAAATAGCAGCATAAGACCTAAGGGTAAGGTGTGTGATGGTGACAGACTCTTGGGGTGGCTCGGATAACATTGCTCGAGTGGTAATCTCTATAAAATTCCACTTTTCCCGTAGATGGTCATGTTCGAGCTTGAAATGATGAAGCTCAGCTTGGGCTTGGTCAAGAGCGAAGCCCAAGGACGCCACCTTTTTTCTGAGCTCTGAAAAATGGGATTCGTATAGAGAAATTCTACTAGATGATGTCATCGCTTCTTTTGTCTGAATAATTGGATTTGTTAAAGCCCTATATTTATACTATTCATGTGATCACTGTTCAAAGGCTATATTAGCAACGGTCAAAATTCTTAACATAAAACAAAAGAAATTTACATTTTATATAAACATAAAGATACATTTAATTAGATCAAGAGGGATTTCCATCAATGAAACTTTGGGTCGTTACAATATTCCCCTCTTAAGAAATTCTGCCCTCGAAATTTTCCTTTTCCCACACTAAAACAAATGTGGGTTACTCAGCTTCATCATTTCCTCTGATTCCTAAGTCGCTTCTTCAAAATTGTGGTTTCTCCACAACACCTTGATGAGGGGCATTGTCTTATTTCATAGAACTTTTTCTCAACGATCTAAGATCTTCACTGGTTGCTCCTCATAAGAAAGATCATCTTCCAATTGTACCACCTCAGAAGAGAGTACATGTGAAGGTTCCGGTATGTACTTCCTTAAGAGGGATACATGAAATACATCATGTACTTTGTCCATAGTAGGTGGAAGTGCTAGTCGATAGGACACAGCCCCGACATGATCAAGAATCTCGAAGGGGCCGATGTACCTTGAACTTAACTTCACTTTCTTTCCAAACATCATAACCTTCTTCCACGGAGATATGCGTAGAAAACCCATGTCTCCATCTTTAACCTCAAGGTCTCGACGATGATTATCTGCATAACTCTTCTATCGACTCTAGGCTACCTTGATATGCTGCTGAATTTTTTTCACCTTCTTCACCATTTCCTCGACCGTTTCTGGTCCAAGAAGCTTACATTCACCGACCTCATCTCAACATCCAGGTGTTCCTCACCTTTTCCCATAAAGGCCTTCATATGGTTCCATTTGGATGCTTGAGTGGAAACTATTATTATAAGAGAACTCAACCAGAGGAAGATGTTGATCCCATCCTCCTTTAAAGTTCATTAAGCATGCTCTCAACATGTCCTCAAGTGTTTGGAAAGTCTTCTCAGATTGGCCATCAGTTTGAGGCTGATAGGTCGTACTGAAATTTAGTTCAATATTCAGATCATGTTGAAAACTCTTTCAAAACATAGAGGTGAATCTTGGATCTCGGTCAGACACAATATATAGTGGTACTCCATGCAACCTTACCACTTCCCTGATATATATCCGTTCCAGTTGATCCAATGAGAAATTCTCCCAAATAGAAATGAAGTTTGCAGTCTTTGTAAGACAATCCACAACAACCCAGATTGCATTGTTTCCTTCAGATGTCCTGGGAAGTTCGGTGACAAAGTCCATGGTGATTTTCTACCATTTCCATTCTAGTATGGGAAATGGTTGCATCATCCCCTTAGACTTCTGCCTCTCTGCCTTTAGTTGCTGGCACACTAGGCACTTTGAGGTATATTCAGTGATCTCCTTCTTCATATTATCCCACCAAAGGTTTTCTCAGAGATCTCGATACATCTTTGTGCTCCCTGGGTGAATAGAGAAATTTGAACTATGTGCATCATCCAAAAGATCCTTCTTCAACTCCGAACTTGATAGAACACATAGTAATTTCCCAAATCGCACAATTCCTTCTTCATTAACGTTAAACTCTGAGGATTTATCTTTTTTGATAGATTCCACTTTTTCCTAAATTCCCACATCATCCTTTTGGGAATCCTTTAACCTATCCAAAAGATATGGTTGAACAATCATTTGTGAAAGGATTGATGATGTTCAGTTCTTTAGGATTCCCATGTCCATCTTCATCAAGTCTATGAAGATTGGATCCTTCTCAATTTTCATCATTGATAGAATCGCTGGGTTATTTCTACTTAGGGCTTCTGACACCTTGTTTGCTTTCCTAGGGTGGTAATGTATTGAACATTCATAATCCTGGATGAGATCTATCCATCTTCTCTGGTGCATATTATGCTCTTTCTGTGTGAATATATATTTAAGACTCCTCTGGTCAGTATATATGTCACCTTTCTCCCCATAGAGATAATGACGCCAGATTTTCATGGCAAAGATCACCGCCCCCAACTCCAGATCATGCGTTGGATAGTTTCGCACATGGATTCTCAACTACCTTGAGGCATATGTTATCACTTTATCATTCTGAATCATCACACAGCCTAAGCCCTTATTCGAAGCATCACTGAATACCACAAATATTTCACCAATTGTGGGTAATATGAGCACAGGATCAGGGGTAAGCCTCATTTTCAACTCCTCGAAGCTTTCTTCGCATTCATCACTCCATGAAAACATTACTCCCTTTCGGGTTAGCTTGGTAAGAGGGTTGGACAATCGTGAGAAATTCTTCAGAAATCATCGATAATATCCAGTTATCCCAAAGAAGCTACAGATATCTATTACTAATGTTGGCCTCGTCCATCCCTCAATTGCATCTGTTTTGGAGGGATCCACAGATATCCCATTTCTTGTGATGATATGGCCCAAGAATGAGACCTCCTTCAACCAGAACTCACACTTTATATACTTTGAAAAGATCTTCTTCTTACGCAAAGTCTCTAGTACAGTTCTTAAATGCTCCCCATGATCCTCCTTGATTTTGGAGTATATTAGAATATCATCTATAAAGACTACCACAAATATTTCGAGTTAATCTCTAAAGACTCTATTCATTAAGTCCATGAATATTTTTGGAGCATTAGTGAGTCCGAAAGGCATTACTATGAATTCATAGTGCCCGTATCTTGTGCGAAAAGCAGTCTTGGAGATATCTTCCTTCTTCACCCTTACTTGATAATATCCCGACCGCAAGTCCACCTTGGAGGAGTATTGTGCTCCACATAGATGATCGAACAAGTCATCAATTAGTGGGAGATGATACTTCTTATTTATCGTGATTTTGTTAAGTTCACGATAATCAATGAAAAGCCGCATTGACCCATCCTTCTTCTTGACGAATAGGACTGGTGCACCCCATGGTGAAGCACTTGGGAGTATAAACACTTTATCCAGATTCTCTTGTAGTTGTTTATTCAGCTCTTCAAGATCTACAATAGCCATTCTATATGGAGTCTTGGATATTGGTAATGCCCCAGGTATAAGTTCAATTGATAATTAAACATCTCTTCTAAGAGGAAGACCCGATAGTTCCTCGGGAAACACTTCAGCGAATTCCCTCACAATAGGCATCTCTTCATGGATGGTTTCTTCAATGGACTCAATCATCTGAGCCAGATACGCGACCTCATAAGGCAGTAATATCCATGCTTGAGATGATGGAGCTAAAAGATATTCATCTTCCTCCTTACACTTGTAAAGAATCGGGGGTTGATTCTCCACATGGAGTGTGATTTCCCTCTCCCGAAAATTTATGTTTGCTCTATATAAGGAAAGCCAATCCATGCCAAAAATTGCATCAAATTCCACCAGAGGGAGTATAAAGAGGTTCGCTGGGAAATTCAATCCACAAATTATAATAGGGGAGGACTTATACTCATGGGATGAAATGATTGCCCCATTTTCTGTACTCACCGACATCTTCACTTCCATGATTTGTGGTGGTGCTGGGATTTTTGTACTAAACTCTTGAGATATAAAAGAATGCGTAGAACCTGAATCAAAAAGTACATTCGCTATTCTTGAATGAATAACTAGCGTACCTATCACCACTTCATTGTCGGGGATCACTTCGGCAGAAGTGATGGCAAAAGCACTTCCTTGCTGCCTTGGAGGTTGTTGGTTTCCTCCAAAAACCCATGGATTAGGGCACTGATTTGCAAAATGACCCGGTTCTTTGAATTTGTAGCATTGAACAACGCATTGAGGTCCGAACGGAGTGTTCCGCTCCTCTGTCGTAGTCGTGGGTATTTCTTGCCGACAGTTAACAGCTAGGTGCCCTTCTCTTCCACACCTGAAGCATTTCTGTGTCCCCTTACGGCAATTTCCAGGGTGCTTCGTACCGCACTTTTGGCAAGTGGGGTGCTAGATCTTCTTAGCACCGTTGGATTTATCCATCGGAACTCTAGCATTGAAGTCCACCTTGCGCTTCTTTTCCACATGATACCCATGTGATTCCACGATATCCATGACAACCTTGAGGGCACATCAGACAATTTCCTCATAGTTGTCGAAGTCACAGATCGCTAATGCCTTTCGTAGGCTAGACTTCAACCCACTAAAGAAGCGGTAAAATTTGCATTCTGGGGTAACGAAAAAGCCGGAAGCATATCGTGAAATCCTTGTGATGTTTTCCTCGTACTCTCCAACATATTATTCATATTTTTTCTTGAGAGAAAGCAAGTCCCTTTCCATCTTAATCCGGAGGGTGCGCGTAAAATATTTATCGAAAAAAATCTTCCGGAAATCTTTTAATTCCAACGCCTCGATATCCTCCTCAGGATTTGTATTTTTGATCAACGTCCACCATTGATGAGATTCACCCTCCATATGATAATCCACTAGGAGAACCTTCTCTTATTCAAAACATTGAAGGATGGAGAAGATCTTTTCAATGGAGATGATCTATTGTTCAGCGATCATGGGATCAGATGATCCACTAAAAGTAGGAGGCCTTTGTCTCTTGAAGCTCTCGATAGCGACATTTTATTTCTTAGGGGGGGAGTTGAACGTTCCTATTGACATGTGTTTCTTTTAAAATCTTGAGTTATCTGAGATAGAAGCGTGACAAACTTCACGATTCCCGCTCCCATTGGATTGGGCATTTCATTAGTACAGTCATCACACTGATCCTCACAATGGTTGTTAGCCCAAGTCCTCCTATTACCGGCCATTGGGTGGAATGAAAAGAGAGTTATGGGTAACACATAAAGGGTAATCCAGAGACAAAAGTTGATGACTTATAAATAATCTTTTATTTTCATAACTCATAAGTCTATAGGCTTCAATCTAGGCTTTTCCTGATCTACTTTCTAACATATATTCTTAGGGGAATTTGTTTTTAATTCCCTTAATAAGGGTTCATACTAAGCTTGTGAATTTACCAAAGAATATCCACCGGGAGTGTCGTAACCAAGAGTGCAGTAAGTCCCGTTTTCGTGCACCAGTTCTCATTCGAGTCTAGCTTAAAGCGGTGTTTTCGGGTTTTACCCCTAGGATACATCTGTGCCAGATCCGTCTCTACCTGCTCGTATCCAGACAGGGATGTATTTGCTTGATAAACCACTTACTCAGCACATAAAAAAACTTAGGGATGTTTTTATTATAATTAGTCTTGTCTCTAAAGCTTTATTATGGATTTCTAATCCTAATCTCAAAAATAACTATACCTATCCTCTGATACCAACTATGACAACCCTGCTTTTATTACAAACTTAAACACGATTTATTACATAAAACATCAATTGATACAACAAATAAGATCAATATGTTTAGTGTATTTGGGGCTTATGATCATTACATAAAAACTTGAAACATGAAATACAACATCATTATTGAAAACATCCTTTACATGACCACTACATTCCCCCGTACTTAGCATTGCATGGGATAACCTGAGGACATGTATATGAAAAGGGTGAGCTATAAATCCTAGTAAGGGAGTACACATGGAATAATATTAGGAGTACAATACATGTTAGACATTAGGAATATCAATATATAACAAGAGAAACATGAACATAAAGGCATGATAAAGCGTGATAATCATAACATGGAAATGTGGCAACAACACTTAACATGGAATTAGCATGAGCCAAGGCTCATTGCACATGGAGCATGAGTAAATCCTCATTGCACCTGAAGCATGAGTAAAACCTCATTTCACGTGAGTTAGAATGAGTCAACACTCATTTCACATTACATATCATGATACTATACTTTACCCAATGCATTGGATCTCTATAAGGGTGCACCCTTCTTAAACATTTCATTTCATGCATAAGTGTGCCACATGGATAATAAAACATGGATTTGTAAAACATAAACATTTATTCCATGATAATTTAATGTTTAATTCATACATGAAACTTTATAATCAATAAGTAAATGTGAATAAAGGTGAATACCCTTGATGGATAAATGGTCATGGTATTCACTACACAATGACATTGGCTTAGAAAATCGGTGCGATTTCGGCAGCGTAACGGCGTGACATAAGAATTCATTAAAAATGTTGTTGAGAGAGAAAGGGGTTCCTCATCATATTTACATGTAATGGAAAGTAATTATTTCATATAGAAACATGTACCAACAATTGTAATGGAATTTAGATTTATGATACAAAAGTATTGCTTGAATGTAAAAGAAGAGAGAGAAGTTCCTTTCGGAATTTCGGCATAGTAACGGTCGTACATGGGAGGAATTTAATGAGAGAGAAATGGGTCTCCCATAATTCAAACATAAAGAGGGAACTATGAGGGAGGTTAGAGACCATACCTAAACATTCATAATTTAAATTAAAAGGGCAATACAACTTAAAGAAAATTGGGAAAAAATGAGATAGGAAGAAAAAACCCTTACTTGGAAGTGTGATTCCAAAGGCTAGAGAGAGGCTTGAGAGAGGATTATTGGGAGATTGAGGAACCTTGGGAGGATTCTAGAGAGATTATGGAAGAGTTTGGACGAACTCTAAAGGTTTTGAGTGAGGAGGAAGTGGGAGCTTGGGTGGGTTTCTATAGGAAAGGTGAGGGAATTCTTTATTATTAAGCTTTGGGACCCCTAATATTAAATTAATCCAAACCACAAACCATACCATGGTTTTTCCCATGGTTTTTGTAAAAGGGGAGAGGAAAATAATATTTTATAAGGCCAAGGTCCTAACTTCTTAAAATATTAGGGTTGCTTATGTGGAGGTGAGTCACACTCCCATGGAAATTAATTTAAAAAGACAAGGTGTTTAATAAGTCTTGAGGGGTCCATTAATGCTTTGAAAAGTAAGTCAAACAAACCCAAGGACATTATATCACTATTGGGTCATTATGATGTCATAAAACACATTTATTTTATCTAAATAATTTTCTAAATATGACTATTGGGTCATTATGATGTCATAAAACACATTATATATTTAAACGGTATTTAATATTTACCCAAAAATTTTACTGTCTCAGAAAATTATGAAAAATTCATCATTGAAAAATTTGGACGTCCTGATTCCAGAAATAACATTTATTTTATCTAAATAATTTTCTAAATATGTTAATTTTCACTTTTAATATAAAAACTGACATTTATCGAAAATTCACAGGTTTTGACAAAAAATGGCTTTCAAACTTTAATAAAAATTATAATTGCATTCATAAAATTATAAGATAATTTATATTTAATAATAATAATAATAATATTTTATTAAAATATTATTTAATTCAAAAATCCCTTAATTTGATAAAATAGAATTTTTAATCAAATAATAACTAAAAACACTATTTGTACTTTAAAAACTATTTACAATGTATCAAAACTGACAAGGAGGTATATTAATTATTATATACAAAAAATAATATATATGAACATAGTTCTAGAGATTTGTTACATGACCCCTTAAAACAGCCGCATATGACCTAAGGGTAAGGTGTGCGATGATGACAGACTCTTGGGGTGGCTCGGATAACATTGCTCGAGTGGTAATCTCTATCAACTTCTACTTTTCCTGTAGAATGTCCCGTTTGATCTTGACATGATGAAGCTCAGCTTGGGCTCGGTCAAGAGTGAAGCCCTAGGACGCCACCTCTTTTCCGAGATCTGACAAATGAGATTCGTATGGAGCAATTCTACTGGATGAGGCCATCGCTTCTTTTGTCTGATTAAATTGGATTTGTTAAAGCCCTATATTTATACTAATCATGTGATCACTGTTCAACGACTATATTAGCAATGGTCAAAATTCTTAACATAAAACCAAAGAAGTTTACATTTTATATAAACATAAAGAGATATTTAATTAGATCAAGACGGATTTCCATTAATGAAACTTTGGGTCGTTACACCTTTAGCGTATCTTTTTCTGAAATGATAATGGTTTCAGACTTTAAACCGTAGTTCAATTATCAGTGAATTTTTTAGCACTGATAAAGGCCTTTTCCAGTGATCTTAAAGGCTTATTTTGTAGTAGTATGATAAATAGTCCAACTGTATATTTTAGGCATAATATATATGATGAAATATAGTTTAAATAATGTTTATACAAAAGAAAAAAATTCTCTATCTTTTAATATTTTAATACATTATTAAAATTTTGTTACATTACACATAAAATTTTACGATGTAATAATTATTATTATCCACATAGATTTCCATATACGGTTATCATATCCATCCTTTTTAGTTTTATCCGTCAAAATTATTCCTTAAAAACAATGGTAATTAATGTCAAACTATATATTATTACTTTACCAACACATCCTAAACTCATTTAGGATATAAAGTGATAGTTTAAAAAATTGGAAAATAAATGAAATTATATACATTTATATTTACTATCATCCCTTAAAATATCTTTATGATATTGATTGATATTAACAATGAATACAAACTGGTTTAATCTTTTATCTATTAAATTTTAAATTCTCAATTTATAAAACATACTTCCACTAGAATCATAAAAAATATTTCTTTATAATTACTATTTTTTGTTACACAAACATAGTTCTGTTTATGAAATAACAAAAATATCCTTTAGTGAGAAACAAAACAAAATAAAAAATTAAATTCATATTATATATGGTACTCTAGGGGTTTGGAAAAATATTTTGAAAAAATTAATATATTCATTAAAATGACCCATAATTGGTTGTTAGAAATCATTCCCTCATATAATAATGAATATCTTTGATAACCATATTTACCCTTAATAAATAACTTTTTATCCTCGCCTTTCATTCCAACCATGATACATAATATGATGAACAATAAACCATGTGTATTAAACCCATCATATCATATTTTTTATAACAATACATTGTTAACAAAAAAAAATCCATAAAAAAATAAGTGAAATGAGATATTTACACTTCTTTATTTATATATATTTGAGACAGGTATAATCTCTTACATTAAATATCACAATTTTTAAACCCTTTTCTTCATTATTTTAATACAAACTATAAGATCCTTAAATTATTTATTTGTTTTTTTATTCATGTATACAAAAAAATGAAATTTATAAATTTTATATAATAAAAATCTCAAAAAAATTAATTTATTTGAATAAAACTGATATAGAACATAGACATTCAATAATTTTTACATAGACCCCTTTAAGAATCTCAAATAATTCCATGAGAAGAAAATAATTTCCTTCTTGAAATTCAGTTTTTATTTCATGACCTCAGCTAGATATTTGAATAAATATATTTTACCTCTCTAAGAAACTTTAATTCGCCTATTTTTAACATTAACCAATATTTATTATTGATTAAACAACATGACATTTTCATATAATTCTAGTATCATCAATATTAAAATATTTGAGAATATTGGGAAAAATCTTCATCAATTAATCCACATTGTAGTAACATTTCCATCATTCAAAACAAAATTAATTCCACTGATAGAGTAGGACTTCTGAAACCTTGAGTGAATTAATGTATGGTTCTAATAAGAATCACGATTCCGATAGTAAATAATTTCAATAGTTCATTTATTTGAAAATCTTTTTTACTAATAAATATATTTTTTCCTGTTAAAGAGAAATGGTTGGGTTTTTTACCACATTAATAGTTTCCCTATATTTAGAATCTCCAATATAATGAACTATCTCAATGTTATGTTTGTTGATTATATATAATTTCTAAATATCAAAATATTATATCAAATGATTACCATTTTTTAACTCATTTTGTAAATACATCTAATAAACGATCTTCTACTAAAATGATAACTAATTTTGAAATTTTCATTTCAATTAGTTGGAAAAGATATATATTAAAAGAACCAAGTTTTACTTCTTTTCATGAACACCAAAATTTAACTTATTAGGTGAGAAATTATGTTAATCATTCCATTTACAAATCTTGTGTGCTTTATCAGATAACTCTTTGTCAAATCTATTATATTGATAAACTCAGCACCGTTCTTCTGGTATACTTCCTAATGGATTCCCAATGAAGAATAACCCAATAAATATTTCAATAATTAGGAACATAACTCTTAGAGTCACCACATATAATTCATTACATCCATAATATAATCCAAGGGAAAACTCCTTATAAAGCACCACATTTTTATAAAGCATACTCTTTGCAAAAACTATACATTTATAATTATAAACTACTTTCATTTATACAAAGAAATTAAAATAGAGTATGTAATAAATAATATATAATTTTAATTAATATAAAAAAATTTATTCATTCATATTAAAAAATTAAAATAAAATATCATAAAACTATGTATTACACACAATGGATTATTAACCACCATAGATTATTACATCCTTTAATAATGCATTAATTGAATGTGGATTCTAAATAAAAACGAATAATGACTTCAATATTAGGAAATATTCTAGACAATATTCATCTTTTTGGATTATTAATAACCAAATAAATTATATAATGAGGTAGAAAATCAAGAAAGGAGAAATCATATTGTGATATTTATAATTAAAACTATACAAATGAGATGTGTGACATAAGAATATAAATATGATGAATGACATAAATAAATATATATATATAGGTTGTTTTGACAATGGTCAATTTAAATATGATCAATAAAAATATTGTAATTTTATGTACATATATCAAATGACTATACTGAATTTTATTATTCTTATTATTAAACACAAAATAATATTACTCATGAATAATAAATAATAAAATAGAAATAGAAGTTTAAAATATTATATATTTACACACATTTCTATTTGTTTGTGTGTTACATATTAAAATTATTATTATAAAAGTATGATATGATGAATTTTTGAAACAAAAATAAAGGTATTAGTATCAATTAATTATTAAAATTATGTTTTTCGATTATAAAAAATTAATTTTGATGGTATTTGGTAAATATTGTTTAATTTATATGTAATATTTTTCAAAAAAAAATGTTTTAAGCGTCATGTATTTTACCCTAACAAATTATATTCAAAACATTTAGAATATAATTTTATAAAAACTAATATATTAACATTATTTAAATTATACATAAATATAAAATGATATAAAGCAAACATAATGGATAAAAACATCATTTTAGTAAAATAATCTTCCCATTATACATTGATTTTTAACATTAATTCAAAATTAATTATTTATATAATTATTATTTCACCAAATAACTTCATTTTTTAATCTATCACGTCAAAATAATCTTAGGATGAATTGTTTAGATTTTTCTGATATAGTTATATTTTTGGGGGAATAGTAAAAAATTGTGGTTTTACCAAAACAATCATTTTTATGATTTTATCATTATATAAAAAATGAATAGAAAATTGATAATCATATTAATAAATAAAATATATATTTTAGGTTTAAAATTATTTATTTAAAATTCTTTTATATATATAAACCCAATGTTTAAATTTTAGAACTCAGTTAACATTATATTACCATTTAAAAACTATTTTTGGTTTTTTATTTTAATTATATATTTTTATTTAAAAGTTAGTTTTTAGATTAACTTAAAAGAAAAAAAATTATGATAAACCAATTTATTTCATAGAATTAAATCAAATTTATAATTATAAACTACAAAAAAATTTATGCTTAAAAACAATTTTTTTTAACTATTTTTATATATTATACGTGTTGGATATAAAATTAATATATTGATCCCATTAAATATTAATTTGATAAAATTGTTTTAAAATATTAAATAAGCATGTTCAAATTATTTATTATAGTTATTATTAATTTTTTCCAGTAATATTATTTATAAATGTTAAAATTTTATTACTAAGGTAAAAGCCTATTAGTGTAAAAGTTAAAAAAAATAATAACAATAGATATTAAAAAACTAAAATATTTCTCCAAAATGAGTCTTTTAGTGGATTATATTTCTAATAACAATTTCCACTTAAAATTTTCCACTTTTGGATCCTTTTCCTCATGAATAGTGAGACAAAATCTTTTCTAAGTAATGGGTATTACCAAAATTACTCTATTCTTCAATTATAAAAGTGGAACACCTCACCCTCTTCCTGACACCAAAATTCAAAACAAATATTCATGAGAATATTAAATTTTTCATTCCCCATAACCCTATCCTATTTAATTGAGACTTTGGGTCCTTAATATTTCCCAAAACCCATCAATAAATCAAGGAAATTTTCAGGAGAAAATTAATTTCATCTGTGTAAGTGTGTCACTTCTCTTTAGTTTCCCTCAAATACGTTCATCTATTAATCCCCCAACCAAATAAACTATAACATTGTGACTTCAGTGTTATTTATATACTAATATTATATTAAATTAATGGGAAAAATTATTTATTTCTTCCAATACACTTAGAGTAACAGAAGAACATTGCTCGTGTGTACGAACAAAATATCACCTCTACAAAATATTTTTTTCATTGAGATTATCATTCCTTAAAAAAACATTAAAAACATGATTTTAAACCCAAATAATAAATTAATAATTTCATTATTATTTTCTTATATGGATATTATGTCAAATTAAAAAAAATTCATACCTATACTCACCTACAAAGATATAGTGTGTCGTTGTTTGGGTTAGTCTAACCACCAACATGAATGATGATATAAAACAATATCATGGGCGACTATGTGAGTTTAAAAATAATATTATTATAGTTTAATAATAGAATCTGGATATTTTAATTTTTCTTTATTGGTTATATTAAATATTTTCACTATTATTAAAATGTCATCTCCAGTTGCTAAAATTATGGAAATAATCTGACATTGATTCCCTTTTCACACAACATAATTAACACACCTATGGGATTATATAATATACTCATAAGTTAATATAATTTATCCATTTTATAACTTTACATTATCTAATAATTATGAACTTATTATTAGAAAATTATTACCAAAATAGACATCATACTGCATGTATTAAATAATAAAAGCTACTAACACCAAATGGTAAGAATAATACATAACTAACTAATATATTAATAGTAAATTATTATAATTGATATATACATATATATAATAATTAATTTCAATGATTTAAAATAGAATAATATTAGAACTATTTTTATTTTATAGAAGGTTAGAGTGCTTATGTCAAAGTGGGTAAATATAGTAAGAGTTATTTGTCATAAATTATGATTACTGTAGATATGTTTATGTTATATCCTAGGATTTCTTTTGTATAGAAAACCTACTCCCCAGTTTTTAATTTTTATTTTTATTTAGTTATATTTAATCAAATTCCATTTTCTATTCCACATTCTTTCTCTCAACGGTTTTAATCTCAAAATATACAAAAGTTATAAAGATTTTTTGCAAATTCAATTTAATTCCATTGATTAGTAGGGTTTCTTATTGAACTCTATTATTCCAAGATTGACTTATTATACCTAATGAGTGGTATATAATTTATTTCTTCCTTCATTTTTTAGTCTTTAAAATTCTTTCTTATAACCATGTTATCAAATTATTCTTACATTAAATATTTGGTTAAAAGAAAGTGTTAATTGGTATCTATTCAAATTTATTGAGGCAAAATTCTTATTATTAACTAATTTACCTCCATATAGTGTATATATTACCAGTTTATTATATTATATAAGGAATTATACTATTACATAGTATTTTAATTTCAATTATAACTTGTTATCTTTGAAGGGTTTGGATTTAAATGAAACTCACTCTATAGGGATTCTTTTTATGACCTCATTTTAAAATTAGGATCTCTAAAATGTGATAACTCTTCATAATAATTTAAAGAGTATTTATTTGGAGTATTACAAGCATTTTCCACTAATTTGATGATCCATGAGAATATTTTTTCCTTTTAATCTTTTTTTAAATTTTCATATCTATAATATTTTTAATCTATGATGTTTTTTAACGAGTTATCTTAAATACAAAAAAGGGTGTTATTATTCAATCGTATTTTATATTAGACTCCACATTTTTTGGATATCCCAATTTGTTTTTGAAAATTAAAATATTTCATTTTCGACTAGCTTAAATTTCATTGAAAATGTTTTAAATTAAAATCATTTTAACACTTTTTATATAGTTCATTTTTTGATAAAAGAATCTCTTTAAATATTTCCATGTGAACAAATGTTTTTGTTTCCTATTTTGTTTAATATGAGACTATCTATAAAATTTCATGCAATACTAGAATTTGATGTATTTTTGATGGGATCCCTTCACAAATATCCCATTATAAAAAATGGCATTGCAAATAGTTTTTTTGTGACAGGACTGTCACAAGAAAATACCATTTGCGATAGGATGATTTACCAACACAAAATGTTATCCAATTATATAAATATATTGTGTGTGTGTGACCATATATCTATAATCCTGTTTCCACGGTCCTTTTTTAAAAAGGTATTTATGACCATCCTGTTTACCTGCTGGAAATATTTTTCTGAATATATATATTATTTATATAAAAATCTACTGTGATGAGCCCTTTGCAAAAACATATTTGCAATGGGCTCAGTTTTCCTGTCACAAATAGTAATTTTAAAAATACATAAACCATTTGTGAGGTGTTTCCATCTCAAAAGGTTCCATCAAAATTATTTAAAAAATATATATACATATTTAATAGAATTTTGATAAATTAATATTAGAAAATAATAAGAATGTAAATACTATTTATGTAAACAAAATAATATTATATAAAAATAATACTAATATTAATAATATAAAAAATATATTATTATACTATTAATAATACAATAATAATAATAATAATATTATTATTATTATTATTATTATTTAGGAAAAAATAATAATAAAATTATTAAAATTATAAAAAATATAAAAAATATTAAAATTTACAATATTCGAAAAAATTTAAATAACAAATAAAATATTTTTATTATTATTAGTAAAACAAAAAAAACCAATAAAAAATATTATACTAATAATAATTAATAAAATTTTAAAATTTTAAAAATAAAAAATAAAAAATAATAAATTATGCAATATTCGTAAAAATAAAAAATCCAAAGACTATAAATAGTTAATATTACAAAAAAAAATTGAATTCAAATTTCTTTTACATTAAAAAAGTTCTTTGGGGTATAGTCTTCTAGAGGAGGTCGAATAGTTGGAAGAGATGGTGGAAAAACTCCATCCATAAACTACGAGTCAGATAGTGCATATACTCCATCTACTCGTGATGTTGTTGTTGCCATCAATGTGTCTCCTCTACTTACTGTTGTTGCTTCTACTACTGCTGATGCGTCCTTTCATTCTACTTACGCAAACTCTCTAGAAGCTCACTCTGAGCTTTCAGTAGCTCCTAATATTGTGATCTAGAAGATGATGCCTCTCCACAAGCTCCTCTCGTGTTGGACGCCGACATCGTAGTTGTACCATAATAAGTCCTAGGAGCCAAATGAATATCGATAACAACTACTTGGCCCTTCTCAAAGGCATACTAAGTTGCCTACATCCATGCCGCCACATCAAAATAGTGGGCACTAGTATGATCATCCATCTCTGTCTGACTCTCAGTCTGTATCTGAGAGGTAGAGACCTCATATGACTCATTGATGCAACACATTTCCTTCTAGTAACAATGTTTTCACCAATGAAAATATATGAACAAAATAGTTGTTTAACATTCCATTATCTAGCTTTATAGCCATAAATTTTGCAACTGCTCCAAATTTTCTTATATTTCCACAAGGATATAATGCATCCTCAACAGACCTCAACAACTCATAAAATTCAGATGATGCTAACTTAAGAGTTAAATCAATATCATCATGAGTTTCAGTGTATAGAACAGATGGACCTGTAACTTCATGTATTAAATTTTTAAACCGTGATGGATCTAGAATCAAATTGTTAGTATCTTCTCCAGAACTACGTTCACCGTTTTGATACCAAAAATCAAAATCTATTTGAAAAAAACATAAGAGATTCCCCCCATGTTTCTAAATGTGTCAAACGTTTTCAGAGCACATTTTTTAAAAGGACACTTAATTGTGCCTTCTGAAACAAATTCTGGTTTTGATGATGAAAATGATAAAAAATATTCAACACACTCAATATATGAATGATTTAAACTAGAACCTTTTGGATTTCTGTGCTGATTTATCCAAGAGTGATCATCTAATAATTATTATGGCTGAATTCCTTTTTCTATATTTTTCTACAAAATATAAAATCGTTATAGTTTTTGAAAAATTTGAAATAATAAAAACAATATCTAGAAAAGATAAGAAAATTAATTACAACTACTTTTTACTAATTACCACAAATTATGGGCGACACACTTTCCAATGGATTGGCGACTGCTCTTTTGTATGATGACTCATTTACTTGTAACTTTCTCACACTAAAATCGTAATGAAAAATATTCTTATAGGTATTCATATCCATTCTTATGATTATGAGAATTCATAAGCATACCACCGACTAGATTCTTCATTGTGATTTCAGTGTGAGAAAGATGCATATAAATGAGACATCAAAAAAAAGAGCCCCCTATTCGTCGATGAATCATCTTCTTGCAACTGTCACTGCCTGAAAGCATTATGAAATATGTGGTCCTATGAATGAATATCCATTCTTCTGTATACGAGATTGGATATGCATACGTAGAAGCATATTTTTCATAGGGTTTTTAGTCAATGAGAGTTGAAAGGAGAAGATTCGTCGAGCAAAAGGAGTATCACCAATCCACTTTAAAATTTTCCATGTTCTTACAATTTATTACAATTGTCCCCATTTATTATTAATTATTGTTAATTATTTCTAATTATTTCTAATTATTTCAAATTATTGAAAATTATTTCTAATTATGGATAATTACTGCAAATTATTGCTAATTATTGCTAATTATAGAAAAAAATTTCTAATTATTGATTATTATAGCCAATTGTTACTAATTATTACTAATTAGTTGCAATTTTTGCTAATTGTTGCTAATTATTGCTAATTATTAGTAATTATTTCTAATTATTGTTAATTATTGCTAATTATTTCTAATTATTACTAATTAATGCTAATTATTTTTAATTATTACTAATTATTAGTAATTATTGCTAATTATTAGTAATTATTAGTAATTATTAGTAATTATTACTAATTATTGATAATTATTTCTAATCATTGTTAATTATTTCTAATTATTTCTAATTATAACTAATTATTTCTAATTATGGAAAATTATCACTAATTATCGCTTATTATCATTTATTATTTCTAATTATCCCTAATAATTGATAATTATTTCTAATTATTGCTAATTGTTGCTAATTATTGCTATTTATTGCTAGTTATTTCTAATTATTGCTAATTATTTCTAATTATTGATAATTATTTCTAATTATTGGTAATTATGGCTAATTATGTCTAATTATTGCTAATTATTGCAAATTATTACTAATTAATACTAATTATTCCAAATTATTACTCAGAATTACTAATTAATATTAATTATTACCAATTATTACTAATTATTACTAATTATTGCAAATAACTGCAAATTATTACTATTTATTAGTATTTATTAGTATTTAATAGTTTTTATTTCTAATTATTACTAATTATTTCAAATTATTGTTAATTATTGCTAATTATTTCTAATTATTGCTAATTATTGCCAATTATTGCTAATTATTGCTAATTATTGCTAATTATTGTCAATTATTGCTAATTATTGTTAATTATTTACTAATTGATACTAATTAATGCTATTTAATACTAATTAATTCTAATTATTATGAATTAATACTATTTACTACCAATTATTACTAATTATTAATATTTATTAATATTTATTACTATTTATTACTAATTATTACTGATAATTAGTAATTATTTGTAATTATTAGTAATTATTAACAATTATTAATATTTGTTAGTATTTATTACTAATTATTAGTATTTATTACTAATTAGTAGTATTTGTTAATATTTATTAATAATTATTAGTATTTATTACTACTTTTTACTAATTATTCTTATTTATTCCAAATTATTTCTAATTACAGCTAATTATTACTAATTAGCATTAATTACTATTAATTAATGCTAATTGCCACAAATTACCGCTAATGATTTCCAATTACTGCTAATTATTTATATTCCCTACTAATTATCGTTAATAATTCCTAATTATTACTAATTATTCATAAATAGTACTAAAAATTTCAATTTATTATTACAAATAAAAACTGATGAAAAAAACAATCTAAATCAAATTTAATTACAACTAATTTACAATAATTAAAATTAATTTAAAAAAATGAAATACATAATAAATGAAATAAAACATGAATACATTTAAGCTTTATCTTTTAAAGGTGTAGAAGACTTCAATCCTTGTTCATAAAAAATTCAACTAAGAGAAAATTAAACACTAAAATTAGAGTTTAGAGAGAGGGAGAAAGTAGAAATTTAGAGGAAGAATTAAAAAACCGATGGGGTATATATATAAGTTAGATTATTTGCAACGGTACTATTTGAGACGGGACACTCGTCGCAAATAATACTATTTGTGACGAGTCCGACCGCAAATACCTTCGGCCGCATTAATTACTATCGACGATTAAAATGGTATTTGCGACTGGACCCATTGCAAATAATGACCTACCGACACACTATTTGTGACTAGGGAAGATCCCACCGCAAATAGTATTTACCACCATCAGGTATTTTTGACAGGGGGTGCCACCCTGTCACCAATAGTTTTTAACGCCGCCAGATATTTGTGACGGGGAGCCCCCCCCCTCCCCCGTCGCAAAAAACGTTCCGGCGGTTTGGCGTGTAATTTGTGCCACACCACGCCAAACCTTTTGGGACAGGACCCCTAATCTCGTCGTAAAAAACTAATTATTGGTGAAGGTATTAGGGTCCCGTCATGAATAATCTCTATGACAGACTATTTGTGACATGAATACATCCTTTCACAAATAACATATCGGAAAAGGCTATTTTCCCGTAGTGATGGTTTCTAAATGAAATTATTTTTCTACAAGTTTTAAAAAATATTTATTTTAAACTTCATTCTAAAGAAAAATGATATTATTTATTTCAAAATTTATTTTTCTAAAACTCCAATGAATTTTTTTATTCCCTATTGAAAAATATTATTTTTCATCAAGGGTATTCATCAAATGAAAACATCAAAATTATTTCTATGGATGACTTTTGTAATGTAGTTTTCTATTACAAATGATCCATCACTAATTTTTTCATTCCTAATCATCCACAAAGAATATTAATAACTTTTATTCTAATGAATTTACTCTATGAGTAAAATGTTTACATCATTTGACTAATGGTTTTTCAACTAGTGTATTAATTGATTGGGATTGTTTTTATTTAAATTTACACGGGTTATCTATTCAATGTAAATACCAAGTGTTATCTTATTTTAAGTGTATTTTCCTATAGGGTTTCTTAATGGTATTAGATACCCATTTATTTTCCAAGGGTTTATCATTCTATGATTATTGTTTAAACATTTAGTATCAATCCATATAAATCATGTAGTGATTGTATGTGATACAATTCGTAAATGTTATAAAACCCATTTTCTTTCCATGGGTTCTTTATTATGGATGATTGATTTCTCATGGTGTTCATTTGTAAGGATGATGATGGGTGGGGTCATATATCTCCCTCTAATTCATTGGTACAAGTTGATGTTTCCTGAGACAGTTAGTAATATATATAATGTATTTGTTCACATAACTATTGGAATATTGAGTTTGATAAAAAATTTAGGCATGAACATAAAGAGACAAATGAGAAATTCAAGGGAATAATGGGTTTTCACCAAAAGTTTCATATTCTTGTGATTATTCCACCTTTCTCTATTTTTTTAAGATATGTTATATTCAAAGTATCCCCCTTTCAATAAAATTTCATAATTTTATATTATTATATGCCATATTCCATGATTTATATTCAATGATTTGTTTGGTATAACTATCTTATGTGTCCTTATTATACCGATAGTCTTATTATATTCTCACTTATGATCTTTGATAGTTATCACATATTATTGGCCTACTAAGCATTGGATCTCAGTCCTTTAAATTTTTTTTAATTTCCCCATGTTATGAATAAAATTAACACATATGATGATTCCAAAACTGTACCATTTGTGGATAATTTATTGTAGTTTCTAAATATTTGTCATGGATTAGGAAGTTTATTATAATTTTGAAAAAAAACTAATTTATGAAAAATACAAGAATTTATTAGTTCATATTTTCTTAATTATCTAAAATTCTATACCTAAGAGATAATGAGAGTGTATTGTAATGAAATATTTTCATTAAAGCTTTGTAATTATGAGATAGTCATGTTTACTAGGTATCATAGTTTGTGTAAAAGTATTGTTTAAATAACGTTAGAGGATAAAATGTTAGTAAAGGATAATTTTAAAGGTTGATAATTGATTTTTTCGATAATTTCAATGGTATATATAAACCATTTTTTAAGTTGTGGTTAAATATATTACTTTTTCATTGTGATAAGATAAAATTATTGAAACCACTAGTGATAAGTCAAAGAGAGAAGTCTAAATATAAGATAATACCTAGATATTTTAGTAATGTTTATAATTTGTTGTTTTCTTAATTATTAAATCTTTTTTGGGATATTGGCATCCGGATGTTGATTTGGAACAACTACACCTAGGGGTAATCACCCAATAAAAGGTTAGTTGAATATCAAATCAATATTTCCTCTAGTAAATTATGAGTGGTCTTGATATTAAAAACCTAGATAAACACTCCTATATGATTTGTTTTGGTTTATCATATATTATTTATGAAACAGTATGATGGATTTGGAACCTAATAACTTTAATTTATTAGGTTAAAAAGTATTATACAACACAACTTAAAGTGTCCTAGGTTGAACCAAGAGAGTTAAAGGGTGATACAATTATGACATAGTATTATAGGATGAAATAAAACTTTCATTGGAAAGACATATTAGGATTTTCCTTTCATACTAATATGATCACTTACTCAGATTCTAATGGATATTATCATAATTATTTTGATTTTAATTTCTGGTTGGAAACAAGATCTTAAAAATATAGTCACAGAACGTATGTCTCTAGAAACTCCAATGATATAGATGTAGATTAATAGTTGAAATAAATGGTTGATAATCATAATATATTTCTATTCTAAATGAAAGAATATGTTAACTAGTCCTCTTTAATAAATAAAGGTATGTATCTCTTAGAAGTTATATATCAATTCATGATTATCTTTAGATACACTGAAGTATTTTCACTAGTAAGTGAGATTTAATTTCTAAGGATGAAATTTGTTTAAGGTGGAGTATGTAATTCCCTATGTTATTATGAAACATACACTTTCCAATAACTATTTTTTTATAATTATAAACTGTATTGTTTATTTTTTCAAACCAATCTTAAATACATTACATAATATGTCATAGAATATTGGAATTTAAAAAACAACACTTGATTTATTCATTATAAATAATTTCAACAATAGAACATGGAACAAAGTAATACACACCATGGAATATCACTCATCATGAATAATTACACCCTTTAAAAAATATAGGGGTAATAAATAGAATAGATTAAAATATAACCCATTAAGGGATCTCATGGGTTATCTCCACCCTTGAAGATCACTAAATACTATAGAAAACCTATAAATATGAAGATAATTATAAAAGGAGAAATCATATTGTGAGATGAAAAACAGAAACTATTGAAATTGGATGTGAGGATTAAGAATTGGGAATACAATTAATGCGTTTAATGTGTATATATATATGTGAACAAAACTTAGATGTTATAAATATAGTCAATGGAAATATGGTTATCGGAGATACAATTATCCAATAGGTAAACTGATGTCATGTATCTCTAGTTGGAAAATTTAAATAATATAATTCTTGAATAAAAGATATTGAAATAAAAATATAATATTAAAATATTATATATATATATATATATATCTGTTGGTGTGTTCTGTTTTAACATTATTATTATTATTATTCATGTTTGTTATGATGTATTTATAAAATAAAAATAAAGATATTAATATCATTGTATTCATATAATTAAATTTGGTGAATATAAATATCCAATTTTAATCATATTTTCTGAATATTATTTTAAATAAAAGAAATATTTTAAAAAAAATTCTTTTTAATGTATTATATATTTTATCATAATGAATTAAATATTTAGATTTTTAAAAATCATTATTTAGGAAATAATATATTATAATTATTAAAAATATAAATTGACATGAAGTAAGATTAAAAACACTTAATTTTTTCACGCAACATTTTCAATAATATTATTTTTTCATAATATTTTGGATTTTAATTTAAAGGGTAATTTTTTTCTCTTGAGAATTTTAATTTTAAAAATTAACATCATTTTTCAGTCAATAAATTTTAAAACAGTTTTTGATATTTTATTTTAATTAAACATATTTATGGAAAAATTCAATTTTGGAGTTATTTTACATCATAAAAAATATATTTTTAATAATAATCCAATGTATTTAATTTAATTTAATAAACATAATAATTCTCTCCTTCACATATATTTAATGCTTCAATCCCAAATTTTTCAATGAACTATTTTTACCCATTATGTGTGCTTATTCTAAAATAATTATTTTTCACCACTAGAAAATTTATTTGATAAAATGGTTTTAAAATTGGATATATTTATTTTCAAATTATTTTATATGCCCATTTTTATTTATTTCATTAAAATGAATTAACTAGGTTATAAATGTATTACTGAGTGAAAAGTACAATTGGGAAAACGTTAAAAAAAATCCTTAAATCCGCAACGGTTTTCTAAAAAAAGTGTTATGGATAGAAATAAAGAGAAAATAACTATCTTAATACAACCCTGATCTTTTATTACATAATTAAACATAATTTTTTACATAAATATTAGTTGAGACAGCATAGAAGTTTGAGATATGTAGTGTCTTTGGGGCATAAGATCATTACATAATAACGTAAAACATGAAATACAATATCTTTTTTGAAAACTTCTTTTACATGACAACTAAATTCCCTGGTACTTAGAATTGCAATGGATAACCTGAGGACATGCATAAGAAATGGATGAGCTATAAAGCCCAGTAAGGGAATAATCATGTAATAAAATGAATAATACAATACATGTTAGACAATAGGCATATCAATAGAGAACAAGATAAGCATAAACATAAATTCATGATAAAACATGATAACCATAACATGGAAATGTGGCAACAACACTTAACATGGAATTAGCATGATCCAAGGCTCATTCCACTTGGAGCATGAATAAATCTTCTTTGCACATGAAGCACGAGTAAACCCTCATTTCACTTGAATTAGCATGAGTAAACACCCATTGAAAATGACGTATCATGATACTATACTTTACCCAATGCATTGGAGAGCTATAAGGGTGAACCCTTCTTAAACATTTCATTTCATGCATAAGTGTGCCACATGGATCATATAACAGGGATTCATAAAACATAATCATTTATTCCACGATAAAGGAATGTGGAATTCATACATGAAAATTTATAATCAATAATTAATTTTCCATAAAGGTGAATACCCTTGATAGAGAAATGGTCATGGTATTCACTACACGATGACATTGGCTTGAAAAATCGGTGCAATTTCTATAGCGTAACGGCATGACGTAAGAATTCATAAAAATGGTTGATGAGAGAGAAAGGGGTGTCTCATCATATGTACATCAAATGTACAGTAAGGGTTTGTATGGATACATGTCCCAAAAATGGTAATGAAATTAAGATTCATGATACAAAAGAATTTCTTGAATGTAAATGAGGAGAGAGAAATTTCTTTTGGAATAGTAACAGGTGTACATAAGAGTCATTTAATGAGAGAGAAAGGGGTCTCCCATCATTCAAACATAAAGAGGGAAGTATGGGGGAGGTATGAAACCAAACCCCAACATTTATAATTGAAATTAAAATTTCATAACAATTTAAAGAACATTGGACAAAAATGAGAAAGGAAGAAAAACCCTTACTTGGAAGTGGCCTCCAAAGGCATGAGAGAGTGTTGAGAGAGGCTTCTTGGGAGCTTGGGGAAACATGGGAGGATTCTAGAGAGAGGAGGGTATGGATTAGACGAAATACAAAGGTATTTAGTGAGGATCAAGTGGGAGCTTGGGTGGGTTTAGATAGGAAAGGTGAGGGAATTCTTTACTATTTATGTTTGGGACACCTCACATTAAACTAATCCAAACCACAAACCAGACCATGGTTTCTGCCCATTGTTTTTGGAAAAGAAAAAGTGGAAAACAATATTTTATAAGGCCAAAGTGTGAAATTCTTAAAATAATGGGGTTTCTTTTGTGGAGGTGAGTCACACTCCCAAGGAAAACAATTTCAAAATAAAAAATGATTAATAAGTCTTGAAGGGTCCATTAATGCTTTGTAAAATAAGTCAAACATACCCAAAATCACATTATTTTAATTTTAAAACATATATTGGACAAAAATAAGGCTTATAGTATTTTATTACATCACTATTGGGTCATTATGATGTCATAAAACGCATTATATATTTTTAAAGATATTTAATTTTTACCCAAAAATTTGACTGTCCCAGAAAATTATGAAAAATTCACCATTGGATAATTTTGATGTCATAATTCCAAAAATAATATTTATTTTATATAAATAATTTTTTAAATATGTTAAGTTTCACTTTTAAAATAGAACTCGACATTTATCGAAAATTCACGGGTTTTGACAAAAAATGGCTTTCAAACCATAATAAAAGATTTCAATTGCATTCATAAAATTAAACAATCATTTATATTTAATAAAAATTAATTTAATAAAAATAATAATATTTTATTAAAATATTATTTAATTCAAAAAACCATTATTTCATCAAAATATATTCCTTAGCTGAACTTTAACTAAAAATACTATTTGAGCTTTAAAAACTATTTACAAAGTAACAATAATAAAATGAAAGTATATTAATTATTATATACAAAAATAATGTACGTAACCATAGTTCTAAGGTCTTGTTACATAACCCCTTATAACACCTGCATAAGACCAAAGGATAAGGTGTGTGATAGTGACAGACTCCTGGGGTGGCTCGGATAACATTGCTCGGGTGGTAATCTCAATCAACTTCCATTTCTCTCATAGGCAGTCCTGCTCAAGCTTAACATATTCAAGCTCAGCTTTGGCTTGGTCAAGAGAGAATCCCAATGATGCCACCTCCTTTATGAGCTCTGAAAAGTGGGCTTCATATGGGGAACATCTACTAGATGAGGCCATCACTTCCTTTGTTTGAGTAAATTAGATTTGTTGAAGCCTTATATTTATACTAATCATGTGATCACAGTTCAATGACTATTTTAGCAACAGTCACAATTCTTAACATGAAACCAGAGAAGTTGACATTTTATATAAACATTTTACATAAAGAGACATTTAATTAGATCAAGAGGGATTTCCATTAATGAAATTTTGGGTCGTTACAATATTCCCCCCCTTAAGAAATTTCTCCCTCGAAATTTTATTTTCCCACACTAAAACAGATATGGGTAACTCTACCTTATCATTTACTCTGATTCCCTCATTTCTTCATCAAACTTTTGGGTTTTCCACAACACCTTGACAAGGTTCATTGTCTTATATTGTAGAAAACTTTCTCTATGATGTATTATCTTCACTGGTTGCTCCTCATAAGACAGATTATCCTTTAATTGTACCACCTCGGAAGAGAGTACATGTGAAGGGTCCAGTATGTACTTACTTAGGAGGGATTCATAAAAGACATCATGTACTTTGGCCTTGGTAGGTTGAAGTGCTATTCGATAGGCCCCAACACTGACATGATCAATAATCTCGATGTGGCTGATGTACCATGGACTTAACTTCCCTTTCCTTCCAAACCACATGACCTTCTTCCATGGAAATATGCGTAGAAATACCATGTCTCTGCCATTAAACTCAAGGTCTTGTCGACGGTTATCTACATAACTCTTCTATCGACTTTGGGCTTCCTTGAAATGATGCTGAATGGGTTTCACCTTCTCTACCATTTCTTCGACCATTTCTGGTCCAAGCAGCTTATGCTGACTAACCTCATCCCAACAAACCGGTGTTCTGCACCTTTTCCCATAAAGGGCTTCAAATGGAAATTTTTATGATAGAGTGGAAACTGTTATTATAAGAGAACCCAACCAGAGGAATTTGTTGATCACATCCTCCTTTATAGTCAATTGAGCACGCTCTCAACATGTCCTCAAGTGTTTTGACAGTCCACTCGGATTGGCCATCAGTTTGAGGATGATAGTTTGTACTGAAGATCATTTCAGTATTCAGAGCATGTTGAAGATTCGTAAAAAACATAGAGGTGAATCTTGGATCTCGATCAGACACAATAGATAGTGGTACTCCTTGTAGCCTTACCACTTCCCTGATATATAACTATTTCAGTTGATCCAATGATAAATCTTCCCAAATAGAAATGATGTGTAAAGCCTTTGTAAGACGATCCATAACAACCCAGATTGCATTGTTGCCTTTGGATATCTTTGGAAGTCAGTGACAATGTCCTTGGTGATGTTCTCCCATTTCCATTTTGGTATGGTAAATGGTTGCATCATCCTCTTAGATTTTCTACCTCTCGGCCTTCACTTGCGGACACACCAAGCACTTTGATCTATATTCAGTGATCTCCTTCATATTATCCCACCAATAATGCTCTTCCTGCAAATCATTTTTTGATTTTAAAATGCTGGTTGATGGGAATCCAGTTCCCAAACTAACAACCACAAAAACAAACAAGGTTCAAATAGCACATCAACACAGAATTACATATCATGTAATTTGAACTATTTGCATCATCCAAAAGTTTCTTCTTCAGCTCCGGACATGATGGAACACATAGTCTTTTCTAAAATCTCACAATTCCTTATTTATTAACATTAAACTCCGAGGATTTACCTTTTTCGATAGCTTCCACTTTTTCTTGAATTATCAAATCATCCTTTTGAGCATCCTTTAAACTTTCCAAAATTGACGGTTGAGAAATCATTTGTGAAAGGATTGATTATGTTCCCTTCTTTATGATTCCCATGTCCATCTTCATCAAATCTAAGAAGATTAAATCATTTTCAATTATCATCAATGATATAATCATTGGTTCCTTTCTATTTAAGGAATCTGCCACCTTGTTCTCTTTCCTAGGGTGGTAATGGATTGAGCAGTCATAGTATTTGATCAACTCTAACCATCTTCATTGGTGCACATTCAACTCATTATTTTTGAATATATACTTGAGGATTTTGTGGTCCGTATATATTTCACACTTCTCCCCAATGAGATAATGCCACCAAATATTTAAAGTGAAGATTACTGAAGCCATATCAAGGTCATGTGTTGGATAGTTCTGTTCATGATCATTCAATTTCCTTGAAGCATAAGAAATGACTTTATCATTTTTCATCAACACACATCCCAGACCCTTCTTGGAAGCATCACTGAATACCACTAAAAGGTCTCCACTAATGGGTAAAGTGACAACGGGGGCAGTGATAAGCCTACTTTTCAACTCCTTGAAGCATTCTTCGCATTCATCACTAGACAACTTTAGCCCCTACCAAATTAACATGGTAAGAGGGTTGTACAATGGTGAGAAATTTATCTCAAATCGTTGACAATATCCAGCAAATCCCAAGAAGCTACGGATATCCATTACCGATGTTGGCCTCATCCATCCATCAATATCATATATTTCAGAGGGATCCACAGATACCCCATTGATTATGATGATATGACCCATTAATGAGACCTACTTCAACCAAAACTCATACTTGTTGTACTTTACATAGATCTTCTCCTTCCGCAAGGTCTCTAGTACAGTTCATATATGCACCTCATGATCCTCCTTGGTTTTGGAGCAAATCCGAATATAATATATAAAGACTACCCCAAATTTGTCGAGGTAATATCTAAAGACTCTATTCATCAAGTCCAAGAAGATTTTTGGAGCATTAGTGAGTCCGAAATGCATTACTATGAATTCATAGTGCTCGTATCTTGTACAAAAAGCAGTCTTGGTGATATCTTCCTTCTTCACCCTCACTTGATAATATCCTGAGAAAAAATCCCCCTTGGAGGAGTATTGTTCTCTACACAGCTGATCAAACATGTCATCTATTCGTGGGAGAGGATACTTGTTATTTATTGTGGTTTTTTTATGCTCATGATAATCGATGAAAAGGCGTATTGACCCATCTTTCTTCTTGATGAAGATGACTGGTGCACCCCATGGTGAAGCACATGGGCGTGTGAACCCTTTATCCAGATTCTCCTGTAGTTGTTTCTTCAGCTCCTCTAGATTCACAACATCCATTTTATACAGAGTCTTGGATATTGGTAATGCCCCAGGTATAAGTTCAATTAGGAAATTCAACATCTTTTCAAGGAGGAAGACCAGATAGTTCCTCGGGAAACACTTCAGTGAATTCCCTCGCAATAGGCATGTCCTCTAGAATGGTTTCCGCTTTATACTGAATCATATGACCCGAATATGTGTGCTTGTAGGGAAGTAATATCCATGCATGAGAATATGGAGCTAAAGAAGTTTCATCTTCCTCCTTTCACTTGAAAAGAATCGAGGGTCGATTCTCCACATGGAGAGTCATTTCCCTCTCACGGAAATTTATGTTGGATCTATATAAGGAAAGCCAATATAGGATAAGAATTGCATAGAATTCCACCAGAGGGAGTACGTAAAGATTCTCAAGGATGTTTAATCCACATATTATGATAGGGGAGGAGTTATATTCATGGGATGAGATGATTTCCCCATTTTTCGTACTCACCAACATCTTCACTTCCATGATTTGTGGTGGTGCTGGGATTATTCTACTAAACATTCAAGATATAAAATAATGCGTAGAACCTGAATCAAAAAGTATGTTTTCTATTATTGAATAAATAACTGTTGTACCTATCACCACTTCATTTTCGGGGTTCACTTCGGCAGTAATGATGTCAAAAGATCTACCTTGCTACCTTGGAGGATGTTGGTTGCCTCCGAAAATCATTGGCTTAGGGCACTGATGTTCAAGATGCCATGGTTATTTTTAGTTATAGAAATGAACCACACATTGTGGTTCGAACGAAGAAGTATTCTCCTCTATCACATCTATGGGTCTCTCTTGTCGACAGTTAATAGCTAGGTTCCCTTCTCATCCACAACTAAAGCATTTCATCATCCCCTTCAAGCAATTTCCAGGGTGCATCTTTCCACACCTTTGGAAAGTGGGTTGCTGGATCTTCTCAACACTATTGGATTTATCCATCAGACTACCAGTATTGAAATATAACATACGCTTCTTATCCCCATGATACCCCTAAGATTCTATGATCTTCATTTCAACCTTGAGGGAACATCGGACAATTTCTTCATAGCTGTCGAAGTCACGGACAGCCAGCACTTTCTGCATTCTAGGATTCATCCCACCAAAGAAGCGATCAACCTTGCATTCAGGGATAATGAAAAAGTTGAATTCATATCATGCAGGACTTTTGAAGGTTTTCTCATATGCTCCAACAGATTCGTCGTCTATCTTCTTGAGGTCAAGAAAGTCCCTTTCAAAAAATTTCCAGAGGGTGTGCAGAAAACACATATTGAAAAACATCTTCTAGAAATCCTTCCATTCCAATGCCTTGATCTCTTCCTTAGGCTTCGTACTTTTAATCAACATCCGCCATTGATTAGCTTCACCCTCCATAAGATAAGCATCTAGGAGAACCTTCTCTTGTTTAGAACATTGAGGGATCAGATGATCCATTAAAAGTAGGAGGCCACTGTCTCATGAAGCCCTTGATAGGGACTTGTTCTTTCTTAGGGGGGATGAATGTTCCTCTTGAACCATGTTTCTATTCAAAGATCAATTTAGTTGAGATATAAGCATGAAAAAGTACTGAATTCCCGCTCCCATTGGATTGGGCATCTCATTAGTATAGTCTTCACATTGATCTTCACATCGGTTGTTAGCCCGAGTCCTCCTATTACCGGTCATTGGCTGGAATAAAAGGAATGGTAGGGGTAACACATAAAGTGTAATCGAAGGACAAAACTAATAACTTATAAAAAAATTTATTTCTTTAACATGTGAATCTATTGGCTTCAGTCTATGTTATCCATCATTTACTCTCTAACAAATATTCTCAGGGCATTTTTTTGGGTCCCTTAATAATAGTTCATACTAAGCTTGTGAATTTACCAATGAATATTCACTGGGAGTGTCGTAACCAAAAATGAAGCAAGGCCCATTGGAATGAACCAGTTCTCGTTCGAGTCTATCTCAAAGCAGTGTTTTCGGGTTTTACCCCTAGGATACATATGTGCCAAAGCCGCCTCTACCTGCTCGTATCAAGAAAGTGATGTATTTGATTGATAAACCACTTACTTACTCAATACTCACCAAAACATAGGGATTTTTTTATTATACGTAGTCTTTTCTCTAAGGCTTCATTAGGGTTTTCTAATCCTAATCCTAAAAATAACTAAACCTACTCTTTGATACCAACTATGACAACCCTGATCTTATATTACACAATTAAACATAATTTATTACATAAACTTTACTTGATACAACATATAAGATCAAGAGGTCTAGTGTCTTTGGGGCTTAGTATCATTACAAAACAACTTAAAACATAAAATACAATATCTTTATTGAAAACTTCCTTTAAATGGCCACTACATTCCCTCGTACGTAGCATTGCATGGGATAACATGAGTATATGCATAAGAAAAGGGTGATCTATAAAGCCTAGTAATGGAATAATCATGGAATAACATGAGGAATACAATTCATGTTAAAAAATTGGAATATCAATAGAAAACAATAAAGGCATAAACATAAAGGCATGATAAACCATGATAATCATAACATGGAAATGTGGAAACCACACGTAACATGGAATTAGCATAAGCCAAGGCTCATTTCACATTGAGCATGAGAAAATCCTCATTGCCCATGAAGCATGAGTAAAACCTAATTGAACATGAATTAGAATCATTAAACATCCATTTAACATGACATATCATGATACTATACTTTACTCAATGCATTGGAGCGCTATTAGGGTGAAACCTTCTTAAACATTTGATTTCATGCATAAGTGTGACACATGGATCATATAACATGGATTCATAAAACCTATTCATTTATTCTACGATAAAGGAATGTGGAATTAATACATGAAACTTTATAATCAATATGTAAATGTTCATAAATGTGAATACCCTTGATAGAGAAATGGGCATGGTATTCACTACACAATGACATTGGCTTGGAAAATCGGTGCAATTTCTGCAGCGTAACGACAAAACATATGAATTCATAAAAATGGTTAATGAGAGATAAAGGGGTGTCTAATCATATGTAAATTAAACATAAAGTAAGGGGGTCATATAAATACTGGTCCCAGCCATTGTAATGGAATTTAGATTCATGATACAAATGAATTGCTTGAATATAAATGAGGAGAGAGAAATTCCTTTCAAAAAAGTAACGGGTGTACATGGGAGGCATTTAATGATAGAGAAAGGGGTCTCCCATCATTGAAAAATAAAGAGAGAAGTATGGGAGAGGTGAGAAATTATACCCCAACATATATAACTGAAATTAAAAGGACATAACAATTTAAATAATATTGGACAAAAATGAGAAAGGGAGAAAACCCATTACTTGGAAGTGGCTTCCAAAGGCTTGAGAGAGGAATATTTGGAGCTTGTGGAACCTTAGGAGGATTCTATATAGAGGAGGTAAGATTTCGAATGAACTCCAAAGTCTTTGAGTGAGGAGGAAGTGGGAGCTTGGGTGGGTTTATATGGGAAAGTTGAGAGAATTCTTTAATATTTATGTTTGGGACACCTCACATTAAACTAATCCAAACCACATACCAGACCATGGTTTTTTCCCTGGTTTTTTGAAAAAGGGAAGTGGAAAACAATATTTTATAAGGCCAAAGTTCGAACTTCTTAAAATAATGGGGTTGCTTATGTGGAGGTGTGTCACACTCCCAAGGAAAATAATTTAAAAAGAAAAGATGTTTAATAAGCCTTGAAGGCTCCATTGATGCTTTGTAAAATTGGTCTAACAAACGCAAAATCACATTATTATAATCGTAAAACATATATTGGACAAAAGTAAGGCTTATAATATTTTATTACATCACTATTGGGTCATTATGATGTAATAAAACACATTATATATTTATAAGGTATTTAATTTTTACCCAAACATTTGACTGTCTCATAAAATTATGAAAAATTCACCATTGGATAATTTCCACGTCTTGATTCTAGAAATAATATTTATTTTATCTAAATAATTTTCTAAATATGTTAGTTTTCACTTTTATAATAAAAATCATCATTTATAAAAAATTCACTGGTTTTGACAAAAATGGCTTTCAAATTTTAATAAAAATTACGATTGCATTCAACATTTTTTCTGATAAATTATATTTAATAAAAATTAATTTAATAAAAATAATAATACTTTATTAAAATATTATTTAATTCAAAAATCCATTAATTCATCAAAATAGATTTCTTAGTTGAACTTTAACTAAAAATACTATTTGAGATTTAAAAACTTTTTACAAGGTAACAACAATAAAATGAAAGTAAATTCATTATTATATACAAAAGTAATGTACATAACCATAGTGATAAGGTCTTGTTACATAACCCATTATAAAACCAGAGTAATAACAAAGAATAAGGTGTGCGATTGTGAGGGACACTTAGGGCGGCTCGGATAACATTCCTCAGGTGGTAATCTCTATCAACTTTCATTTCTCTCGTAGGCGGTCCCGATTGATCTTAACATATTAAAGCTTGGATTGGGCTTGGTCAAGAGAGAATCCAAATGATTCCACCTCCTTTACGAGCTCTGACAAATAGGGTTTTTATGGGGCATATCTACTGGATGAGTCCATCACTTCCTTTTTATAAGTAAATTGGATTTGTTAATGTCTTATATTTATACTAATCATGTGATCACTTTTCAATGACTATTTTAGCAATGGTCACAATTCTTAACATAAAACCTAAGAAGTTGACATTTTAAACAAACATTTTACATAAAGGGACATTTAATTAGATCAATATGTATTTCCATTAATGGATGTTTTGGATGTTACAATATCACATTCATATTTCTATTTTTTTTTGTATATTAACCTTGAATAGTAACCTACCATTATTTAAAAGTAATGTTTACTCATAAATTACCCTTCTCTTAACATATAAAAGTCCAACAAATACACCACTTTATACCACACATATTCCTTCGATAATTTTATTTACACTCTTCCATTTTACCTCCCATTAAACCATCAACAACATCATTTAGCCTTTAGTTACTTAAGCATTTCCAAACCCCTTCATAAAATAAGGATATTTACAAGAGAATATTAATTTTTCTACATAGGTGTATCGATTCTCTTTAGTTAGTCTTCCATAAATTCTTCTTTTACCACCTATAAATCTATTATAATATAATCAATTTAGTATTATTAATATTATTTAATTTAATTATATGAACTGAAAATCCATTAGTTATTTCCTCTTATCAACTTAGAAAAACAAAATAATGTTGGTCATGTGTACATATGGACCACCACCTCCAAAAAATAACATTTTTTTATTTCTAATCTAAATATGTATACATTATCTATACATATTAAAATATGATTAAAACCATAAACAATATAAATAATGTCATTATTATTATTTTATAATAACATTATGTGTAATAATTAGTTTCTTAATTGTTGTAACCCATCGATATATAGAATGTTATTTTTTGGGTTGGTTTAACCACCACGATAAATGATGAAAAGAACACTATATTAAAATACTATGGGAACATAAAAATAATAAAATTATATTTTTATAATAAAATAACTATTTTATATATTTATAGTAATGTTATATAAAGAATTTAACATTTTATTAAAATGTCATCTTTGATCGCTATAATTATAGAAATAAGCCAACACTGATTTCTTTTTTTATAAAACATAAATAAATTTATGGAATGGGAAATTAGATTTATAAATAAATATAAATTATATATTATAGTACCTCAAATTATGTTGTTATTATGGAAATATTATTAGAAGTTAAAAAGACTTTTTACCCAATATATAATTAATTTTCTAAAACATAGAGTGAATTTTTATGAATAATTAATGATTATACAATGTGGTAGAATTTGTTAAGTTATATTATTAATGTGGAATTTGTATCTCATTGTTCAATAAAATGTTATTAATTTTTTTTCTTTAACAACTATAAAAATGTTGAATATATTAGTTGAAAATGTATACTTTCACTATTACATAGGTTCATTAGAGATGTAGTGTCATTTTATTAGTCAAAATAACACAACCCAACACCAGTATTAATGATAAGAGTTTGATGCTTTACAAAACATGATAACATTTTAATTTACTTGTTGTTTGAGGATTGGGATATTTTACCTCCTACATTTCCTTTTATTCCATTTAAATATCGATTACAAAATTATAATTTTAAAAATATAAGTTTTTCCCCAAATTTAAATATTATTTGGATAATATCTTAAGTAGTAATTTATATTTTCAAACATTGAGAAAACCCGATCGATAATATATTTTGATCTATTTTTCTTCATTAAGGAAATATAAAAATAAAATATTGATTAATGATTTTTCTTATAAAAAATTATTAATAAAACTATTGTACTTTGAGTTGGATGAGGGTAACAAGTGATTCCTATATACTATGAATTATAGGTCAATACAAAAATAAAATTAGTAATGTTATCGCATTTTAAAGATATTTAATGATTTAAATTTTTATTGTCATAGTATTTCAAAGAACATATATGTGATAAGGATTTCTTTACAAGGTTTCAAAATCCATTAAACTTTTATTGAATTTCAATATTCAATTACAATTATTAATAACTATTTTTTTACCCCTCATAATGAATCTGGTTTCTTGGATTTAGTACATTAAAAAAAATTATAAACTTCATTAGATTTTTCCTCAGACTTTGTACTATATTTTAGTGTTGCAGGACCGCATAATTAAAATATTAGTATTATCAATATATTGTAAAACACACATGCACATATTTTTAGAATAAATGGTTTTTCCATTTTTTGGGACCTCTGTTGGTAAATTTGGAACCATGGTTATTTTTAGGGTAAGGTATTTATAATAAGTGTGGAATAAGGTTGGTCAATGTTTGGAATTGGGTGGAAGGAGATCGTTGGATGATGTGATAATTAATTAATCAATTTAATTTATTAATATGGATAAATTAACCCTCACCGCCCTTTTAGTTTCATACGCAAGAAAGTATAAGACGATTTCTCCCATAGATGAAATATGAAATGAGGATAAGAGGCTCCACATGACTTTATCTTTGATGATAATCTATAATAGATTGAGGTGAAACATCTTCCGGGCAACCCTTTGTGCCCAAAGCATCTTCGTTTTAACCATAAGTTAGGCCAATTCGGATTGTTGATCCTTGATCCATATAGATATGTATTGAATGTTTTTTAATCCCATTTAGAACTGTTTTGGATCTTTTGGGGGATCAATCAATTCTTAATCGGCGAAAACAAGGGTTTTTGGAGGATTGCAGGTATTTTTTATTCTGAAATCCTGGTCACACTATGTGTAGATTATGATCAAATACAGTATGTTCTTCCCATTGGGGGAAGAACAAGTTAATTGGATTAAAAATTGTGTAATCATAGTACACACCATGTAGTTTGACTTGAACTTGTGGACAAGTTTATGCAAAATCCTCCCAAGTTAAGAGGACATGCACAACTATTAGTACATGACTAGTACTCATATGTTCCCTGTAATGGCCAAGTATATGGGCACGGAGAAACATAGACTAGAACGCTCTTTTGTACACAAGAACAATATAGAATAAACAATCATACCATGGAATTATAGGACATGTATTTTATTATGTATACACTATATGTACATTACATACACACAGAGTACAATGAGGAGACATGGACAAGGTTGATCCTTATAAGACACATCATGTACCCGAGGGGGCATGACGTATATTCCCCTCAGAGGATTTTTCCTTATGTAACTCCTTATTTGTGACTTATATTGGGGCCCGTGAGTATCCAATCCTTATTGGTTTTCCCCGTAAACATGATGATAGCCTTAGTTATGAAATTAGTGATATAACAAGAATTTTATTGAGAAATAATATTCTTCATCAATGTTTGGCCCAAGTATGTGATTAGGTTGGATCACTATAGAGATGTTGGGGTCATTACTCCTATATCATTCAAGAGAATGGGTCCCACTTGGTCTTTATACAAGTAAAGTATGTACTCACCCATACTAAAATGGGTGTGATTCCTCTATCTATACATTAGAAATCCCCTATTATAGAGCTCAATCCGGGAGCAGGTCAATCACAGGAGTTGGTTCCCCCTTAGTAATAGAGCACAATAGTGTGGAGAGAGCCCCTATACATAGTTTTTTATGATTATTTATTTGGAAGTAAGCATAAAATATATACCTTTGTTGTTATAGGGTGACTCAATATTCTTAGTTGGGAAATAGTGATAGAGATCCCCTTTCTATCTTCTTTGTTTTTCTTATGATCATATATATTTTGTTTCTTTTTAACCACATTCTTATGGGGTTGATATAATTTGAGTTTTTATATTAATCAATTTTCTATTATTGATGTGTGAGCTGTTTATGCATTTACTCTCTCCCATATAGGATTTTCCCACAAAGGTTATGGCATATACAGGCGAGAGGAATATCAATCATGATTTTGGTAGATCTGGTTTTGGTTGACCTTAGCACTCCCTGATGCTGATTGTAATTTTTTTTCCCTTGAATATTTTTATATGTGATTTATTCCTTCTTTTTCCTAATATATTTTCTTGGTTTGGGAATTAATTTTCATTTTGGGAGTGTATTATTCCCATTTTTACTTCGTTCTATAATGTTTTCTCTAATTTTTCCCCTATATTTTTTCATGAATGGTTACAATCTAGATATTCACTTTTATATCATATTTCTACACTATTTCCTTGATCTGGTTGTGTGTATACATATAGGTACATAGTCTAAGGGATCCAATATATAGTATTTCCTACCAGGTGCTTGTCTTCATCCCGAATCCTATTTGAGGATGGCTTACACTATCTCACTTGGATTACCACTATCTAGGTGGGCCTTGGTGGGTCGTGATGTGACAGATTGGTATTAGAGTAGTTATTTCCACAAGTTAGTTTTTATAGATAAACTTATAGTGAGGATTTTGAGGGTAACTTATGGAAATGGTGTGGGTGCATATCAAGTTAGGATTTCAATCTAGGGAACTCAATTTTCATGTTGTGGTTGAAATATACATTTCCAAAAAACAAAAATACTTTTTTGTGGACTCAGTATTCCATGAAATTTGTTTTAGATAATGTATGGCACATGATTCATATAGGATCAGATCAATTGTATTTCATCTCCATCTTGAGTTTGTTCCCCAAATATTTTCATCTAATTGTGATACATATATCATTCATGATTTTTATGTGATGATAGCTAAATATTTTGTTGCTACAAGATCAGGATGATGATCCATTATGTGATGAGACCTCACTTTAAGGACCCACTCAGGATGTGTTTCCTCCATGTGGGAACATAAAATTTCTGGAACCTATTGATTATTTTACGGATCCACCTATAATGGTTCTAATATAATATAGAATCCATGAACTATAGTAGATATCCCTAAAAGGATAAGAAAAATATTTTCAAAGGATGATCTGATTACTTGAGTTACATCATCAAAGTCCATTAAGGCTCCACAATGAGCCAAACCCTAAGCTAGCGTTTGATTTGGTTGAGTTAGTGGTCTGAGTCTATAGGATTGTTTGGACCCCAATAAATCTGATGGTTACACTTGCAGCTAGTCTTCTATAAGAAGTATTAGTGCATCAGTGGAGTCTAGTCAAATAGATCCACGATTGGGTAAAATTCTTCTACTTGGACTGTCAGCAGTTATTCTACAATGAGTACTACTGCTAGATATTTCACATTGTGATAAATCAATATCATATTGAGCTACACTTGGGTGAAATATCTATTTTTATTATATTTTGAAGTTCACCAACCACAGAAGTTATTACATCAATATTATGTGAGATAGTTCCTTATAGGCGTGGATGTTTATGTAGGTCCTTCGAAGACACATCCATCATTATGTGGTCTCCTTATGCCTTCCCACTTATAACAAAGTGGTAGTGTGGGATTATTTTATTGATATTCCTATTAAAGGGCCCCAAGTTACAAGAGATAGCAATGTTCATCATGAGTTTGGGTTATCTAGATAAGATAACAAGCATCAGACATAAGTGTCTCGGTGTAGAAGGCATGCTCATGCTCAGACTCAAATGCATGGATTTGCAGCATAAGGGTTGAAAAATGATCTGGTTAGCTTGGAAAGGGGTGATTATCTACTTATGTTGGGTGAGGCTACATGCCTCACAATTTCCAAACCCAATGTGTTGATGTTCGAATATAGGATGTGGATAGACCATCTTGGAAGAGGTAGCATCCTCAACCAGGATCTCCCATGCATGGTTAGGTCAGGCCCTAGGGAGGCGGTCCAGATAGAGGAGTTGATCGTGTTTTAGGAGTTACTAGTAGAGGGTGACAATATGAGATACTCCCATTACTACCATCAAGTGGACCACACCAGGTTCAGAGAGCTTGTAGTCAAGGCTATAAACAGTTACAGGCTATGTGGGGGTAGGATCAGAGAACTCATGAGATTATTTGAGTCATGGTTTGTATCATTTATAATATTTATTTCGTACTTATAGAAAAATTAAAGAGTTATTTTTTTATCTAAATATAACTCATGTTAGATATATATATATATATATATATATATATATATATATATAGAATTTATCCTTGTAGTTATGGATAAAGGTTCCTACTTGTAGTGATTCAGCTATATCATAATTTTTCCAGCAGTTCAAGTTAGAGTTTACTTGATATAGATTCTCATGTGATATCTTGGTTATTATGAATAAATTTGATGTTGTAATATTGGGTATAGAATAGTTGTTCATGATGTGTTCTTATATAGACTACCATCTTAGTAAAGTATGAATCATTTTGATGGATGGTATGAGATTCTCCTTTGTGGGTGAGATTAATAACTCAAATTTTTCTCTGATTTATTCTCATAAATTAGTTAGTAAAATAATGAGACCAGGCACTAAGAAAGAATGAGATTATGGGGCCCAGTGTGCCCAAAATAAATCATTGAATAACGTTTTGTTTTTAATTAAAAGTTCTCAGGTGGATAACTTTGAATATTAAAATTTTATAAACAGGTTCCCGAATAGAAAATATGAGGGAACCATTACATCCCGCACAATGACTTTACCATAGGCACGGACTAACATCATCTGGCGTAGTCCAGAAAAAAAAGATACATTTTGGATTTAACTATCATTATAATATTTATATTAAAAATATTTTTTTATTCAATGAAGATCACCCTTTTTAAACAAATATTTTTTAGTGATCCAGGGTTATCATCAAAACCTTGGAGTTTCCCTGAGACAATGAGGAGCGGCTCCCTCAACAAAAAATTCTATAGAATCAGGATCGAAGATGCAAAGAGAGGTCGTTATTCAACAGATCATCAATGACATAAATTACATGACATAGAACAACCCAATACCTTGTATTATATGTTATTTAATTTTTTTTCATTCCCCATTCATTATTGTTTTCCATATGAAGAATGTGAATCAATCGAAGAATGGATTGATTCGCAGATTGTGGATAGTTTGGGGTTGTTATTTCTGATGAATGTTTTGAATCTTGGTTTAAACCTGATTAGAATTGTTCCATGTTTAGAATTGGTAATCTCTTCCCCATTTTCAATTCTAATGTTGTTGGATCAAGGATAGAAATAACAACGCCTAGATCCAACCACATTTGTGTGTTCTTATGTTACACCCCTCATTCCCAAAATCACATCTGATTCTTTATTGGCACAATGATCGAAAGAGGGATCCTTGACCACGACAATGAGTAGTGGTGGTGGTTACAGGTGGTGGCTCTATCTTTTCCTGGCGAAGCATGGTGAGATGAGACCTCTACTTAACGGTCTGTGGCAGGATCTGTGGCCAGGCGGGCCGAAGTAGCGACGAACGGATGTAGCTCACCGGAGCCTCGTCGGACGAGGGAGACCATGGTTGTATCTATCATGGGTTGTGGCAACAAGAATCTACAAGTGGTTGTTGAGACAAACGTACCCTGATCTCTAAGCTGCGTCAGTTGGAGGACCCATAACTCAGTTGTGCGTGCAAGCTCGTCACATGGACGAAACGCGTTGACCTGGGGTGTGGATAACTGGATCGCCACTAGTGATGGTGAACCAGCCTACATGTGGCGGGTTGGGCTGGAGATGGTAGAATGGTCCAGCCGCAGGCCGGGTCCAGCGGGTCAAGTCAGGCCTGGCGGGTCAGGTCGTCGGACCCCACCATTCCCTTTTTACTAAAAGACCAATAACATTCAAACTGTAAGTTTGTTTGATGAGCCGTTTATGGAATTGTAACCCTCGCGGAGAGGAATTCCATTTGAGATGGCTTTGTGGTTTTTTAGTAAGGACAAAAATAGTGGAAAAGATTACCCTTGGTTCGTTACTCTTGGGTTATGTACAGAATTACATCCAAATCACTGGGTTGAAATCCCCACGAGAGGATAGACTCTTGAATAGTGTTGTGTCATCCTCCTTAGGACTGGAGTGATACTATATCACCCCTGATGGAGTTTCTTGGTTATTGATGTGACCATATTGTGTGGGGAATTAATCCTCTATCAAGTGGCTCGTACCGATTGGGTTCACAGTATTCTTGGAGGACAATCCCATACGTTATGAGCAGCATTAGTAGGGTTCATTATATTCCATGAGAATAATCCACTACATTGTGGGTTAATAAAGATTGGGTTCATGATATTCTCTAAGGAGAATCCCCTATCTATATATCATGATGTTTGGCCAACGTTTTCTCTTTGGTCAGGGCCCAAATTAGCGAGACCTCTTGGAAGAGTCTTTGATGACATCAAGGCTCAAGGAATGAGTTCTCTCGGAATGAGCATTCCTCAAAAGGAATCCTATGGTTAATGATTGGATATGACTTATCTTTTCTTTATTTGTCTCTATTTATGATTATATATTGATGTTTATGGTATATGTATGGGTGTATACATGTGTAGAGCAGATTGTGCATTCTTTTGTGGTTGTTTTCATTTATGGTTTTGGGGTGTCATATTCTGTATTATTTTACTCACCCGTTCATAGGCTTGGCCTACACATGTTGTGTCTTGTGTAGACAATCAACCCTTTGAAGAAGTTCTTGGAGATGTAGGACTGGGACCAGGACCCGATGGTGCCTTGTGAGATTATTTGGTACAATGTGTTTCCTACAACTTTATATAGCACATTTAGAACCCTTGTTTTCATGTTGGACTTTGCTATTGTCTTTCTTTCGGTGGCCTTGTATATTGGACTAGATTACCTTCTTCTACATTACTTTCCTGTTTTACTTAATGGATGTTTATTAGTATAGGAATTCATGGTGGTTGGAGTTTTCCCTTAATAGCCTTGTGGGTTTGTAGATGTCTGTGTGCGTATTGTTACATATGAATAACCCTCTAATTTGTGAGATATACCAACTCAGTGCTTGTCACCAGCCCATGGACTATTGGAGGTAGGCTTGGGGTTGTCACGACATGGGCCCCACTAGTATGGGTCATGAAAGAGTGGTATCATATGGTGTTTAGTTCCATATTGGGATCAAAAGTCTGTGGAATTGTTTTGGTACAACAATTTAAAGTGTTTTCAATTCGGATTTTAGGCCATGGAACCTAGTGTGGGTGTGGCAGCCGAGATATCAATACACCAGGAGCCTAGATTACTATTTTATAACTTAGTACATGAAAAAAGACAGGTTTTAGGTAAATTAGTGGTACATACATCATATAGGAATGGGTTATGGTTTCCATATCCCTATTGAGCCTGATCTCTACATATACTTTATTGATCGTGGTTTATCTTGATCTATTTTAGGATGCCTCCATGTAGAAAACATCCCAGGATTAAAATGTTTGATCACGAGGATGAACCACCAAACAATGAGGCATTTGTATATCGGAATATTCCAGACCTGGCATCTCTATAGTTTTTTTTGTTGTAGTGCCACCTATCGATAAGTAGCCCTTTCTAGTGCTATCAGTAGAGGTTTAATGCAGGTTGAGTGTGTTGCAAGAGCTATAGAGATAGCGACATACTGTGTTCACGGGTGAGGTAGATCCACTATTAGTTTTGGATAGTTTGGAGGTGGTTAAACGTGTCTACCACCTTGTGAGGACACCTGCTGATCAAATAAGAGTCCTAGACACGAGTCTTCTTCCGAGCTCAGTGAGGTTATGGTGGAGCATTGTGATACAAAAAAATGACTAGATGACTCTATCTTGGATTGAATTTGAGAAACTCTTTAGGGAATATTTATTTTAGGATACTTTTCATTCAGAAAGCAATAGGATCTCCTACATCTATAGTATGGTATCCAGACAACAATAGAGTACTCTGTGAGGTTTACCGGGCTCTCTCACCACTCTACAAATATGGTGAGAGACCCATTTTTTAGGCGTCGAGCTTTTGAGAAGGGACTACATTGGGATATCATGGAATCCATGGTATCTCTTAGAATCTATTATCACGATGGAGTACCAGAGAGATCTCTACTCATGGAGATATTTCTAGAAAACCAGACGCCTGCAGTGGGATCTACCAGTAGGAACCAGGTAGCTGAGTCTTCGGTGGTAGGTAGGTGACAGCATACGAATGGTCCCAAGCCGTCCATGTCCATTAGAAGATAGCCCCTTGATACAGGATCAGTCATTCAAATATCCTTGGGAAGATAAGGATAGCCGAAGGATAGACTTTGTCTCACGTGCGGTGGTCGGGGACACATATCTTGTGATTTCCCAACACATTGTAAGGATAGTCAGCAGAAGGTCGAGGGACGACTAATGTTGAGGCAGAGGTTCGAGGAGGGTGGTCCTCAGGGTGGCGTACATTGATGGGGAGCTGTTAAAGTATCTGGTGGTGTTAGGATGTTTGACGTACTACCACCACAACCCCCCCCTGTGGTCCACCACGGGCACCAAGAGTTGATGTACTGAGGCAGGTTCATATTCAGGAAATAGAGTCCTATGACCCCAGTGATTCAAATAGGATTACATGTATGATTTATGTATTTTACACCCTAGATATACATATTATTGATAGAGGTTCCCATCAATCCTTCCTTTCTAAAAATCATTTTTAGAGCTCAGATATTCTGGTGGAGTCGTTGGCTGAATCCTACTTTCAGAGATTCCTACGTGAGGGGAGTCGATGATCACACACTAGTTCTGATAGTGTGATATTACTCTTTAAGGTGAGAGCTTTGACTGGGATTTCCTAATACCAACATATAGGCCTTACGATATCATTCTAGGCATGGAATATTTATCCATAGATAATACTAATATTAATTATTTTAGGTGTAGAGTGAGATGTGTCTATATAGATTAAACTACGATTTCTATTACTGGGAAAAGGAAATGCACACACTATAGGATGGACTTTCTCAGAGTAGGGTGTAGCCAATCACTGACCATTTGTCTAGCTTCACTCTTAGTGTGGTATAGGAGAGGAGTCCCTAGTTTCTTATAGTGGTGGAAAAGTATGAGATCATCTTACCTAAAGAAGTTCTAGGATTAACTCCTCCTAAAAAGGTTGAATTCTTCCTTGATCTGTACCTCAGGATGACACCAATATCAACACTTCCATGTTGAATAGCTCCCACAGAGCATCTAGATTTGAGGGTATGACAGGAGGACTTATAGAGGAAGGGATTCATGAGTGGTATTATTAATATTTTTATAACTTTTAATATACTGCCTTTACTTATTTTATATAAAATATGCATAATTTGTGTTAAATATTAATGTTTAAATATTAATTATAATTTTTTATCACTATTTAAATTCATCCAGATTCATGTCTGTTTAATATTTTAAAAATAAATATCACCCAACATATCCAAATTGCATTATTTTTTTGAAGGGTTCTTTGCATAATGCGAACATTTTGTTAAAATGAACCTTTGGACAAATCCTCAATTTGGATAGGCATATGGTCCACACAAGAAGACCCCAAGAAACTATGAAGAAACTGGACCATCCACGATGATTTAATTAAAGTTATAAATCTCGAAGCCGAAATTTTATGAAACTCAACCATATTTTAGTGATGATCCAAAATTTTCTTGGATTAAAATTTTACCGTCAAAATACACGAACCAGGGGCCTCAATGATTCTTTAAAGTCTAGCCCACCATTATGGAAAGAAATTAAAATCCAGACACTATTCATAACATATCTCATGATTTAATCATCAAATCAAGATTATATGTTTTAGTGTGAAAGAGGAAATATAACCGGATGACTTTTTTGAAAAAAAATCATCTTTGAAGGCATATTCTTATTGATAAACCCATTCACATTTTTACATTGTAAAAAGTATGGATTGAAATGGACATATTAACATTGTTTAATCAAATGGCAATAACAATGTCTCCATAAGTCCAAATGCCTCAAAATTTTGATATTTTTCAAAAAACATTATTTTCTACAACTTTGAAGGAGAGATCTCGAGATTCATCTGTTTGTATGTCCAACCCATCCAGCCAATTGGAGGGGTAGTTTTGGAATGCAAACAGTCCACCACCTTGGAATATAAATACCTCCCTTCCTCTCTATTCAAAAGGGTTGGATTTTCAAAGAAAAGGATGATAGGTTGGAACGAACAAGGCTCTGAAATAGGATAGGAAGGATCTTCCATACTCATGTTTTTACTTGAGAAACCATTCCTCCATGCTTCCTTTCAATTACTTTTGTGTTTCTCTTCGTTTGAAATCATGTAAGTGTTTGTTTTTTGTAATTCTGTTTTAATTCAATTTTCTTCTTCAATATATCATATTCTCATAAACAATCTGTATTTTAATATTAATGTTCTTAAAATATTTGGAATCAAGTTAAAACCCATTCCCTTATTTTTCTTCCCATTCAATCGACTGTCTATTTTTAATTCTCATTATCGTTTGTGTGTGTTTTCGATGCACCACCCATTTCTTATCCCTTTCTTTTTCGTCTATTCCTAATTTATCATCATAGTCATTATAACCTGATTATTAATAATTTAAATGGATGAGTAAATCTTTCAATGGGGTGAGTTATAATTTAGGGATGTTAAACGATTGAGATCTTTTTCTCGATGAGTATTCTTTGAATTAACACTATGAATATTGGACCTAACATGTCATGGATTAATGACTTGTTTTTTTTAAAGAGTGGTTTACATGGATTATTTTACCCATAAATTTACTACCCTAAACAATATATGATTAATATTAGAACCTTAAGGTAATTTAAGTCTTGAGTTAAAGCCTTAAAACTTTGGAATTTCAATCAACATAAACTTGTGACACAAGTGTTAATTTAATTCAATATAAAGCAAGTCTCAAGCATATCATAAGCTTAACCACCTAAAATTGAATTCACCCCAATCTTTATCAATTTGTTAAATCAATCATAATATATCAATCATTTCATAAGCTCTACAAAAAAACCCTCCTAATAAGAATATAATCAACTAAAAACTATCAACTATTAAAAATTATTATCCCTGATGATTCAACCTGAGTGCTGCTATACACATTAGTAGAGCACCAGAACCTTGAATGGTCGATAAGCAACAATATAATTCACTTTAAAATGGAATCATTTTTGGGGATTTTGAAATAAAATACCCATTAGTTTCTGGTTATTGTAAAAAAACAAATTTAAAAAAAACACAAAGAAAAACCCATATTCCTCTTTCTTCCAAAATATATTTGAATTCCCCATATCCTCCCAAACAACCCATCAAATTTATTTTACCCTGAGATTGAGGGAACACTTTACCAACTTAGGAAGAACATTAGATATAATAAAATAATTCAATAACCAGTCGTTGTCCAACCAATTGAATTTGATATGGATAATCCAAGTGAACAAACCCTTAAAGAACTTTCTACCCCAGATATGAATTACCAACCTCTTCGTAATCAATATCCAAACATAGAGGCTGACTTCAAACTCAAATCTGGTTTGATTCATCTTATTCTTCATTTCCATGGGCTAGCTAGTGAGGATCCACATCTTCCTCTTAAGGAGTTCAAAGTGGTGTGCCCTACCATGAATCCTGAAGGGGAATCTAAGGAAAAAATTAAACTTCAAACATTACCTTTTTCCTTATATTACTCCGTAATGTCATGCATTTACTACCTCCCTCCTAGTTTCATAACTACCTCGAATGACATGAAGCGATGTTTCACTGAGAAATTCTTTTCTGCTTCTCATTCTGCTTCTATCCAAAAGGAAATAAATGGTATCATTCAACTCCCATATTAATCACTCTATGAGTATTTAGAGAGGATCAAAAAGCTTGTTGCATCCTACCCACACCACCAAATCCCTAAACAACACTTGATCCAGTACTTTTATGAGGGTTTATTGGATATGTGGAGAACCATCATTGATTCCGTATGTGGTAGTTCCCTTGATGATAAAATTCCTGCAAATGAAAGAGATCTCATAAGCCACATGGCTTCAAACACACAACAATTCAATACTCAAGCACATGATCCAGTCTAACAAGCCCAATATAGTCAATCAATTGAGATGAACAAGATGACAGAGTGGACGAGTGAACATTTAGGTCTTGTGCGACAACTAGCTGTGACTTCCAAAGCCCCAACCTCATCTTATCCACAATCAATATTCCTTAATCCTATCACGAATAGTGGAATCTACCAATCCCCATCTCATCCAACTAACACATTTCCACAACTTCAAGAGGATCCCTCTGATTCTTCCGGACCGATGGAGCTCAATAAAACATATGCTCAGCGGAACACCAACCCTCGACAATCATGTCAGATTGTTAGAACCTCTAACCAACCTCACTTTTAGCCCTTATACTCTTCTTATAATCAATTCTTAAGGTATTGAATCCCCATCCCTCAATTCCCTCCTCAAAATCCAAAATAGTTTCAATATGGTGAAGGTGTTGGTAACTTCCAACAACCTTATCCATTTTTCCTCAACAACAAAGAAAAAAAATCCTCCTTCTGCTCCTCCAAGCTTCCATTATCTTAGTGAGCCTTCTCAATTCCATAACCAATACAATCCATTTCCTATGAACCAAAATCAAGGCCATCCCAATTCGGGACAAGCCTCTTCTTCCAAGAAACCATGGGATGTGCAGTGGAGTATCTTGCCTCCTTCACCCATTCCAGCCTCAAAAACATTGAAACACAAATTGGTCAACTTGACTCCCACCTGATCCAAGAACAACAATCAAATTCATCCCAACTTATAGCTCTAAAAATACCCAACTAAAAGGGTAATGTAAGTGACATTTCACTTAGATCAGGGAATAAAATTGTTATGCCTCAAGATAAGTCCTCCAACCATCCATTGAATATTGTCCTAGAAAATGAAGAGAAAAGAAAATAAGAAAAGGAACCTGAAGCCATTCCATCACCGCCTTCTATTACACATAAGAACCCAATTCCTTTTACTCAATCCATTTCTAATCCAAAGAAGTCCTTTGAACCCGATCCGGAAATTCTTGACATGTTTAGACAAACTGAAGTCAACATACCCCTCTTAGACGCCATCAAAAAAATCCCTAAGTGTACCGTGTTTCTTAAGTAATTGTTCATCCTTAAGTGGAAACTTAGGAATTTTAAAAATGATTCCACCCACCATTCTATTCCCATAAAGTGTAAAGATCTAGGTACCTTTACGGTTCCATGACATATTGGAAGTTCCATCTTCGATGATGCACTCATAGACATATGAGCCTCAATTAATGTCATTTTCAAATCCATCTTCTCCAACCTTGGTCTAGGTCCCTAACATATAATGGGTGTTCTCTTTCAATTGGACAATCAAATCACTACTAGTCTCAAGGGTATAATTGAGGATTTCCTTGTTAGTTTCAATGATCTTAACTTCCCAGATGACTTTTATGTCCTTAACATGGAAGGTGAGACAATTTATTACCAATCTCTGATTCTAGAAAGACCATTTTTTTGACATCTAAAACCGAAATTGATATCATGATGGCATATTATCCATGGAAATTGGTGAATAATAGGTCATGTTCAATATTTTTCAATCCATGTGATACCCATTAGAGAATCAATTTGCATTCTCTATCCACACTTTCAAAAGATTCTCTAATAGTGTGCTGAATCGCAATCCATCATGTTATTCCTATTATACTGATAAAGGTTCTTGTAAAATCTTCACCACGATTAATGAAGTCATAAATGGAGATGTTAATGTTGACATTAAAAATGAAGAATCCAATGATCTATAAGATCTTGAAAACACTTTGGAATCCCATCTCACCTATGGCCTCCACTGCTCCAACATGGATGGTAATGGGGAAAACGAACAAGCTTGTTCATTTTTTGATTCAAATCTGATTATCCAACATTCATCATTTCATATCCCTGACTCTAAAAATTCTGTTATTTGTGAGGTGAATCCTGAACCAATGTGTTTAAATTGTCCAGATGGTAGTGATGTTTGTGATATTGTTCCCTATTTTATATAGTGATCACTGGTGTGATTGAAATTGACCATTCTTTGGCGAAAAATATTTATATAAAGGATATTGAAAATTTTATTCAATTTTATTACTCCACTAATCCTCATTACTCTTCACTGGTAAGTGATGAAATAAATGAGTGAAAAACGATTGGGATCTCATTTTCTTGTTTTTTGTTATCCGAACCGTACATAAATGAACAATCAGAATTGAGACACCTTCATGAATTTCAAAGCATATAAAACCAAAACGTTGTGGATAACATCATTCCTCAAGTTGAAGAAAATTTGAGGATAAAAATATTCACTTTCCACACCCATTGAATTAAAAAATACATCAATAAGGATGGGAACAGATTATCCAACTAACAATCAGGCATCCCAAAGGAGAAGTTTTTCTAGAATCACACTTGAGTTGAGAAAATATGGTTGCCACCATCATACTATGGGTTGTCTAAAGTAATTGTCCAGCTGTAGAAAAAATCAATGCAGGGCTTCTTGAGAGGCAACCCATGTTTTCTTTTAATTTTATGAAATTTTAATTTCTTTTTAGTTTTTATTACATGAATAATGATTTCTCTTTTTCAGGTAACATCCCACATGATGCACATCAACTTTCACTCACCCACCTTTGAATTGAGACTTCGACCCACTATATTCAAACTAGGGGCACCACTTCCCCTTTAACTCTTCTTCCTCCTTATCTCTCTCTCCATTTTTCTTCTTATTACTCTCTTTTTCTTTTTTTTCTACCACTTTCTTTATCAAACCCTTTTCCTTTTCTCTCTCTCTTTTGTGTGGGTGTGTATTCATAAAAATTTAAAACACCAAACCTAAAAAACTAAAAAAAATAATTTTCCAAAAATATATGAAAAATCACGAGTTATACATACTCACCTCCCAATTTTAAAATTTTTTCCAACCATTTTAGAGAGTCAAAAGACATGGTTTCATCTGAAAATTTTTGTGGTTTCTTCATAAATTTGGATAAAGAATATTGTTTCAAACCCAAAAAATTTTTAATGCTCAATTTTTGATTTTGAAAATGATTTTCCCCACCCATGAGAAACAACATTTTCATTCATGCCAAGGCCATCTATGGCCATCTTTTCAAAATGTGTGTTTTCACCCACATTTTTTTAGTCTTGAGTTTGTAGACCTTTGAACTGAATTACCTACTTTAGTGTGAATTAATATGATAGAGGAATTTTTTCAACCACATGAGAATCACAATATCAAAATAGCCTCCCATTTACCTTACATTAATTCCCCATTTGTAACCCCCTTCGAGCCTATGAAAAGAATTTCTTTGATAGCCACATTACAAGACAAATAAATTTTCCCACCCAATATCAAAATGGATTTTCATTGCATTATTTTTTGAAATTTAAGTGTGGGGAGGAGTGGATTTCATTTTTGGAACCCATTATTGATTATACCATTTAATCATATTCTTGAGGTCTATAATCCATTTTAGTGTAGGGGAAAGGTTTTGATTCAGTGTGTTTTGGGAAATTATATATTTTTATGACATATTGTACAAATATTATGGACATGTGTTCAAAAAAAATCAAAACAAAAGAACATAAAAAGAATGGGTTGTGTCTTGGGTGGGTCAACAATCACTCTTCCTCAAACTTTGATATTATTATAAATATTTCAATTAGTGTCACGAGGAGATCAAACATTGGTTGGGAGATGAGTATGAGTTCTATTTGAAGTTCAAATTTTGTAAAAAGAAAAAAAATAACACTTATTTCATTGTGAGAGGTTTTGTGTTTTGTAAATATTACATCTCCTCATTCCATTAAAATTTGCTTCCAATTTTGTGTCTTGATTCACACAATTTTTCCCTTATTAATATGTGTTTAAATTTCATCCCCTTTTTTATTTCAAAAATATTATGCATTGGTTATCCCATGTTAGTTTTTTACACCTCTTTATACTCTTTTGAATACTAAATTCCTACCATCCCATTTCCACTTAAAAAGACCTATTTATTCTTGTTCACTTTTGGATAGGTATTTGAAGCTGAGAGCTCTTACAAACTCTAAGATTTTCACTTTTGGTTGGTGAATAAGTGAATCTCCATAAATTAATTTTCTCATTTTGGGAGGAGTAAGTTTTGTGTGCCACCATTTTCCATTTCTAAATTTGAGAAAGAAAAAATGAATTGTTCTGGGAAATTTTTTCAGTAACTACTTTTGGTGGAATTCAATACGGATGAGTGAAATTATTAAAACCATCCCTGATTGGGGAAAACAAAATTTTAATACTTTTTGGTGAGTGAAAATGAATTTGTCATGTTTTTATATATGTTTCACATGAGGATATGCATAAGACTAAGTGTGGGGGAGTTGATGAAATTTATTTTTTCATAAATTTTTATATACCCCCTTTACGGATTTTATATTAAATGTGCATAATTTTTGTGAAATATTAATGTTTAAATATTAATTATAATTTTTGAGAATTAATTGAGTTCATCCCGATTCAAGTCTATTTCATGTTTTAATAATTATTATCACCCTACCTATATAAATTTCATTGCTTTTTTCAGGTTACTTAATAAAATTTCAACATTTTATTGGAAGGAATATTTGGAAAAATCATCCGTTTGGAGGGTCATATGGTCCACACAAGAAGACCCATAGAAAATATGAAGAAACTGGATGAGCCATGATGATTGAGTTACTGGTCTAAATCCAGAAACCCAAATTTTATGAAAATACTCCATATATTCATTGTTATTCAATATAATCATGGATAAAAATTTTAAGGTCCAACTAAACTAAAAAGGGGCCCAACTGATGCTTTGAAGTCCAGCCCACCATTCTAGACGAAAATGAAAATTCAGACACTATTCATGACATAGCTCATGAAGTAATAAGAAAATAAATCTAAGAGTTTTCACTGTGAAAGAGTAGATATATATGGATGTCTTTTTTGAAGAAAGTTTTCTAATTTCAAGTCATCTTCCTATTGATAAATCCATTCACACTTTGGCCTTCTAAAAAGTATGTATTGAAATGGATAGATTAACACTGTTTAAAAAACGACCATAACATTGGATCTATATGCCCAAATGCCTCAAATTGTTTAGATTAATCAGAAAAAATTATTATATACAACGTTTAATGAAGAGATATCTTGAGATTCAACTGTCTGGATGTCTAAATCGTAGAGCCAACTGGAGGGGTAGTTTTGGAATAAAAACAATCCACCACCTTAGGATATAAATACATCCCCTCCTCTCTTTTCCAAAGGGTTGTAATTTCATAGAAAAGTATGATTGGTTGGAATGACCAAGGCTCTTCCAAAGTCTTGGTAGGACCTTCCAATACTCACATTTTTACTTGAGAAACCATTTCTCTTACTTCCTTTCATTTACTTTTGTGTTGTTCTTTGTTTGTAATCATGTAAGTGTTTGTTTTTTTTAATTTGTTTTAATGAAATTTTATTCTTCAATATATCTTATTCATATACACATTCTATAGTTCAATATTAATGTTTTTAAAATATTTAAAATCATTTTAAAACCCCTTCCCGTCTTTTTCTTCCTCTTTCAATCTAAAGTCTATTTTAAATTCTCATTATCGTTTGCATGTGTGTTCGACGCTCCACTCTTTTCATATCCCTTTTTTTGTGTTCTCTTCTTAATTTTTCATCATAACAATTATAACCATATTATTAATCGTTTAAATGGATGAGTAAATCTCTCATTGGGGTGAGTTATAATTTAGGGAAGTTAAGAGATTTAGATATTTTTTCGATCAGTATTCTATGAACTAACATCGTGTATGTTAGACTTAACATGTCTTGGATTAATGACATGCTTTGTTTAATGAGTGGTTTCCATGGATTATTGGAACCATAAATTCACTATCATAAAAAATATATGATTAGGATTGTAACCATAATTTACGTGAGGTCTTTGATTAAAGCCTTAACACTTGGGAATTCCAATCAACGTCAACATGTGACATAGGTGTTAATTTAAGGCAATATAAAGAAAGGATCAAAGTTATCATAAGATTTAATACCTAATGATGAACTCACCCCAATATTTATGAATTTGTTAAATCAATATTAATTAATCAATCACTTCATAAGCCCTATAAACAAACCCCCCAATCAGAAAACAATCAACTAAAAACAATCGACTATTAAAATGTATCATCATCAAAGATTTGACCTGATTGGTGATATATACATTAGAATAGCACCAGAACATTGAATGGTTGATAGGCGATAACCATCCGTGCTTTCAGTGAGACACATTGTTTCACTCGGAGTGGCCCCATTTTTTTTTTCCAAGAAGGAAAAAGGGATTTTGACACTGTTTTTGGACTTCAGGCGCCTGAACCAGGTGTTAGTGATGAACAGGTATCTGCTGCACAGAATTGACGACCTATTCTCCCAGATGAAGATAGAAAGGTGGTTCTCAAAGATATACCTTAGATCTAGCTATAATCAGCTTCATGTATGGGATGGTGATGTAGAAAAGACAACCTTCATATGTTGGTATGAACACTATGAGTACTTGTTTATTTCATTTGGTGTAACCAATTCCCCTGTAGTGTTCATGAGACTACTGAACAGGATCATCCAGCCATACCTTGACTAGTTCATTATGGTTTTCAATAATGGAATCCAAGTGTAGTCAGCATTTGAGGAGAATCATATTCTACACTTGAGGATGTTCCTAGATATGCCTCAAGAGAACCATCTTTAGCGGAATCTCTATAAGTGTTAGTTCTAGATTTGGGAGGATGACTTTCTAGAGAATGTCATTTCAGTGGTTGGAGTTGTAGTAGATCTTATAAAGACATATATGGTACTTGTTTGGGAGTCACCCAAGAATTTTAAAATTTTGGAATGTTTCCTTGGGTTGGATGGGTAATATTTGAGGTGCATACCTACCTTTTAAAAATTAGAATCATCCAGGAAAGCCTTGACACGAAAGGTAAAACCTTTCATGTGGACAGATAAATGCTTGTGGAGATTTCAGCAGATAAGGATGATTTTGATGAGTTCTCTCATCCTGATATTTCTAGAGGAGGGTGTCGAGTACGTGGTGTTCTGTGTTACATAAATGACCAGGATTAATTGTGTTTAATTCAGGGACATGTAGTAATTGACCACGTTTCATGATAGTTGAGGCCACACAATCAAAACTATGAGACTCATGATCTAGAGTTGGTGGTAGTGGTCTTTGCATCAAATATGTGGTCACACTACATTACGGGAGAGTAGTTTATCATCTACACAAAAAAGTCTCAAGTATATCTTCTCTCAGAAGGATCTGAACGTGATATAGAGGCATTGGATAGTGTTCTTTGAGGACTATGACTTCGATATAGTCTATACTCTTGGGAAGGGTAATGTTGTGGAAAATGATCTCAGGTAGAGATCGAGTTCACATCTACTAAACCAGGCCTTATAGTAGTTGGTTTGACTTCATATATCCTTCGTGGATGGAGATGGAGTTTCATAACTCCCTTTGATGGTAGTTATCCCTCCAATCTTACAAAAACGATAGGGAGCCATGACACCAAGATACCTGATGCGAGACTACATTTTCTCTGATGTCCACAGGGAATTACCTTAATGGATATTAAAAAGGTGGGGGCATGTTTTCCTTTTAAGAGGATGCACAGTTGTATAGGTAGGAATACGAGATGAGGCTCTGAAGGAGTTTCACACATCCCCCTTTGTGGTACATCTAGGCGTGGAGATGGTGTACCCGAACCTCTGACATCATTTCTAGTGGACAATGAGGAAGAAGGTAGTGCCAAAGTATGTTCCTCAGTGCCTCACTTGTCAGCAAGTAAAGTAATGGCACCAGGTTCCAGTAGTATTGACTTAGCCACTCGAGGTGCCAGAGTGGAAGTGAGATGGGATATTGATGGACTTCATGATGAGTTTACCACACACATCCAGGGTACATGATACCATCTAGGTGATCATTGAACAACTCACCATGTTTTCCCCCTCTTGACCATTCGGGAGAAGAGTTCCGAAGAGAGTAAGAGATGCCACTATGTTCAAGAGATATTTCGACATCACAGGGTTTCCTCAACATTTATTTGTAGACCTTCATGCTCATTTATCATCCTGACTGAGGAGGGATTTGCAATAGGATTTTGGGAATTAGTTGTGATTGAACATATATTTTCTTCCCTAGAAGAATAGTCAAATGGAGAGGACCATTCAGGTTATAGAGGCATTCTACATGCCTATATCATTAATTTTGGTTACATTTGGGAGGACCACATACCACTGATGGAGTTTTTATAAAAATAAATCTACCACTCCACCATAAGTATGAAACCATTAGATGCCTTGTATGGGCGACCTTATAGATCACTGTTATACTGAAATGACCTAGGGGAGTCAGCACGTATGGGCCCAGAGATGGTACGGGAAACCCCTGAGACTGTGTAGATCTTCCAGGAGTGGATGAGGACTACATAGAGTAGGAAAAAATCACATGATGATATGAGATGGAGGCCATTGGAGTTCGAGGAGGGAGACTATAATTTTCTTTGGGTATCGTGTCTATGGGGATTGGGTAGATTTTTCTAGGGCTGTAAGTAATCTCTGAGTTTCATTGACCCCTTTTAAAATCTGAGAAGATTTGGAGAGGTTGTGTACCACCTAGATCTACCCCATAGTCGCACTAGGTACATGACGTCTTTCATGTGTCCCAACTTAGGAGGTATGTGAATGACCTATTGCATGTTATCGACTAGGGGGAGCTGGAAATTCATGATGGAGAGATGTTTGTGGAGTAACTAATGGATATTGAGTATCGATAAGATCAGATCCTTCATGTGAGGTTGATTTCTCTAGTGTCCGTTCAGTGTCTACATGGGAATCTTTAAGAGAGAACCTGGGAGCTAGAAGCTCGGATTCGTGCTTAGTTCCATCATCTTTTTGTTAAGTATACCTTCTTTTGGATTTCAGGGATGTGAAGACCTAAGGTGGGGAGAATATAAAGACTATAATTTTTCTCTGATTTATTTTAGTGAATTAATTGGGAAATACTAAGACCAAGTGCAGAGACGGAATGTGATTCTAGGGCCCAGTGGTCCTCGAATATATCTATTAATAAAGATTCATTTTTAATTAAAAGTGATTAGGAAGATAACTTTGAACCATAAAATATTCTAAACAGGTTCCTAGATATAAAATCTAAGGGCACAGTAACACCCGATATTTTTATGAGAAATATTTTGTTTTTATGTTATATACATCATCAAAGGAATCTTTTACTACACACAACACTATATTGGCTTGCTTTACACACAATCTCGACCTTCTTCGATAGCTTTCATTGTACACAATACTAAGTTTCACTAAACATTGATATGCTATTAAAATATTATTAAAACTAGCCGTTATGAATAGTAATACCCACTTTTTGAAATTTTATAAATTTCAACTTTTAAAATGGACTTCATTTTTGGATTCAGAATATCGAAATTAGCCTAGGGTGAATTTTTGGTATTTTTCTGAAAACTTTCAATTTTTGATGAATAGTGAAAACACTGGGTTACTATTTAGAAAAACCGACTTTTTATTATTATTTATTTTATTTAAATTTATTTTTTGTCAAAATTGATACATAATACCTATAAAAGTTCAAAGTAATTCATTAGAGTCATTTTATAATAATTTTAGATATATAATAATTGTATTGACCTTTTCACCCCCTTTTACCTACCTCCTATGAGCTTTTTGAAAATTTACATAAAACATAATTTTACTGCTTTTGTGGGTGGAATTTCGAAAATACGAGAGACACGGTTAATATCCAGGAGTAAAATGTGGTTCAATAGGATAATATTTTTGGTGAATAGTAACTTTTTACTTTTATTTACGACGGTTAAAAGTAAATAGGGTAATTAAGGGTACAAATGGTGTTATTATCACCCTAACACATGTCCTAATTCTATTGGATAAGTTTAATTCGACAAAAAATAACCTTAGGAATAAAACATGACCATTTAGTTCCACTTGGATTAGTTTAGGACATTTAATATTATTTTATTTAAAGAAGAGTTAAAATAGTTAAAATCAATGTTTAATAACTAAAACATTTTTAATATAGGGTTATAAATAAGATAAATTAGACTATAAATATTAATTAGAATGATAAAAAGATTTCCCACATAATGGTATTTTATTTTTAATTTATATACTTTAAATAATTTAATTTATTTATGACACAATGATGATGCAGTAATTATCTTATTAAAGAAATATTGACATAATTGATGTTATAAATACTTAAATAAATGTAATTTGAGTTTTTTGATGAATTAAACTAATTTTATAGGTTAATATGATATATTAGTATTGATTTAATTAAATTTTTTCGAACTAATCATGCTGTAATGATTTTCACAAAAATCAATTACCAAATAGTGTCAAAATTCACATAAAATAGTTTTTAAAAAAAATATTATATTATTAATAGTTATTTTATTCCTAAAAATCTAAGGTTTGGCCAAATGACTTAGATAAGATTATATATATTAATAATTAACAACTTGGGGTTCGTTTGGCTTGTTATACTAACCATATAATGTAAGCAAACAAGAAGACATGGTAAAAGTTAAATTATCTAACTTAGAGTTAAATCTAAATGATAAGGATAAAATAGTACCCTAAACTTGTCTAAAATCTATTGGTTGAGAGTATTTCTACCCATACCCACCTTATATTACAAATAAATTAATTTGGAGCTATTAAAAACCGAATATGACTTTATAATAAAATAATATTTTAAGTATTCCCTAAGGTGCCCCTCTCCTCCCTTATAAAAGGCCACCTCCTCCCTCTCTTCCTCACACCACATTGATCCTTCATGCTCGGCCAAAACCTGACAATTTCTATTATCCACTTCCCTTGGAACATTCTAGAGGTACTGGTCTTCTTCAAAGACCATCTTTAGTTCCCTAAGAGGAGGTTAAGAAGAGGCGCTTCAAAGAAGAGGTAATGTCTGTTACCAGTTCTTTCAACTTTATTTCTTGTTTACTTCTTCTTTATTAGTTGTTTAATTATGAAGTAATAACATCAGTATCACTAATATAATGATATGTTATTATAAATATGAAGCAACCCTATTTCACCTTCTATCCATCCTATGGAAAATGAAATCACTGCGTGTGCGTACATACGGAATACCATCTCCACGCCGTGGTGTAATCTGTTTTCCACCACCACCCTGCTTGGATAGGTATAATGGTGTAAGTAATGACTATATATGATTATTTTAAATTGATATTGATTCTAAAATAGTATACATACACTTCAATACAATTCCACGATCATGGAAACGATATCATCGCTCGTGCGTACGTACGGCCTACCGTCTCCATGATGCGATGCGACTCGTTTTACATGATCTTTAATGATTAATGATTACATAAAAGAATTGAAAAAATAAATATGATATATATTACACTAATACCATTCTGTAAATGAGGTATGCATAATCTAAAAAGAAGAATAAGAATTTATTCGAGAAAACACGCATAAGAACAAAAGGAAATAAACACCTGAATAACAAGTAGCAATGAAATATTACTAATAAGAAGATAATAATATGACCATATATTATATCATAACAATGAGTACGATTATGGATTAAGTCAATAAAATTATTTAAATCATTATACATGAGGTTCGAACACGTACAAAGCATGTCAGACCTAAGGTAAGGGAAAATCTCGCAATCTCATTTTTATCTGAGATTGTTTATACTTCAGAATTTTTTGGGGAATATTTATCATCCACATCCATGTTTCCTCAAAATGTAATATTATTTCTATCCTCCTACAATTGTTTAAATATAATTTTACCCATTAGTATGTTTTTAGTAAAAGATATGAAAGGAATCTTTTGTCGTTTTTAGTACGAGGTACTTTTTGACTTTTCTGGCCAAAGTAAGAGAAGAATGTCTTTCTTTAACTTATACGACATGAATGTATTTTTAGAACATTATTTCTATGAATATTTATTTACTATATTTCATGTTTATTTTTAATTAACTTCTTTTAGTTTAAAATTTTATGACAGGTTAAGAAAGGAAAAAAAATTCAAGTAGAGAGGATATTTTCCTCAAGAATGGAGTTCAACTATTTTATCAAAATTATTTTCCATCTAAGATAATATAGGGTTCTGTTTCAATACCTATTTTTACATTGATTTCATTATGATGGAATTATTTTTATGATGTCCTTTTATCATATATGATTTATGATGGCATGATGTTTAAGAATCGCATTTTTATTACGTGGGTTATGCTATGATGTATGATTTATGATTTTGTGGCACATATAAGAATGGTATCATTATGAGATGGGTGGGACCTATATCTCCCTTCAATGCATTGGGTAATGATTTATATCTCATGAGATATACATGGCCGGAACGGCAGGTTAATCCGGTTCAGGGAAACAGGACTGAAATGAGGACTGAACTCGGTTCAGAAATGGACATTGTCCGCTAAGATAGTATTGGAAATGAGTCTTGACTAAAAAGAAATGATTCTCTATGATTATGTGTGTATGCCACAAAGATTCATTTTTTAAGTTATGATTATTGGGATTACATTTCACTACTATGATTTATCCCATGTTATGATATTATGGTCTCTATTGCAGGTTAAGATATTCAAAGTGTTATGTTCTTATGAATATGATATGATTGAAATTTCTTTTGTTTACCCTTACTGAGCATTTGAGCTCACCCTTTTGTATGTTTTCATTTCTCCAGGTCAAGAAGAAGGGTATTAAGTAAGATATGACAAAAGCGACTCTAGATATGATAAAATAAAAGGGAGACGATGTAGTTGATTTATAAACCAGATGTTTATGTTTCCCAGTTTCTAAAGACACTATACCAATACGGTCATTTCATGGTTTTGTTATATGTTTTAATAAGTTTTCTTCAATTTTGAAGTAATAATAATTTATGTAAAGTATAGGCCGTTATATTTGGTATAAGAGGAAAGGTATAGTCAACTATTGGAAACTAGTATGTTAAAGCCTTAGTAAGAACCCTAATGATATGTCTAAGCATAGGACAAAATCGTATTGTTTTAGAAATGGACATGAATAAACTATGATAAGACATAAAGAGTGAAATTTTTTTCTTGATTATGTGGTATTACTATTATGATTAGTGTTTCTCACCCTATGAATTTTGGTTTTAGTCAATGGCTGGAACCCGAAAGAACCGTGTTAATTCTGAATACGACGGGCAATGCAATGATTATCCCCCTGAGAAACCAGGCGTTATGTTAGCTGGAATGAAAAATCTTGTATCCATGGTCACACAACTTTCTCAAGCTATGAATCATGTAGGACTGCCAAACGAGAAAAGGAAGGAGCAACATTCTTTTGAATCCTTCATGAGGCAGCGTCCACCCACATTCAGCGGGTCTACTGATACATTAGTTACTGAACAACGGATCAGTACTACTGAAAAGATATTTTCGGTTCTTCAATGGTCTAAACATGGTAAATTCATCTTAGCAGTTTATATTTTGGGAGGTGAAGCTGATCAATGGTGGAATATTATCAAGAATATGAGGCCAAGAGATGAAATTGAGTCCATGGAATGGGACGATTTCAAGAACTTATTTTTCAATAATTACTTACCTCGTATTCTTCGAACAAATATGGATAAGGAGTTTATTAAACTAAAGCAAAAGGATGATGAATCTATTGGTACCTATGAAGCAAATTTTACAAGACTTTCAAGGTTTGTTTCTGGTATTATTATCCAACCTGAGAGTAAGATTAGTCGATTCTTTAGTGGCTTAAAACCAAGTCTTCGAAGGGCGTTAGCCGTAAGGGACTTCAATAGCTACGAGGAAATCGTTCGATGTGCTCTCAAGGTTGATATGGAGATTGTAGTAACCCATCAGTCATATGCAATTGATAAGAAGTGGAAAATGGAATTCAATGGAAAATCTAAAGAGCACACTGAAAAGAAGATGAGTTTTCCCTTATGCTCAATCTGTGGAATAAAACATGGTGGGATTTGTCTTAAAGGGACAAGTAAATGTTTCAAATGTGGAAAGGAATGTCATCAGGCATTTGAATGCTGCAATGATGGGAAGAAGATGTCTAGTGATGCGAACAAAGAAAAGGCTACACAGAGTGCACCTCCTACAATTAAATGTTACAAGTGCAAGGAAATGGGGAATTATGATAATCAATACCCTAATCCAAGTTTTTTTGATGATGATCGACGTCAACAAAACTCTTAAGGCTAAAGACAAAGGAAAGTCACATGCAATTTCTATCAGTGATGTGGAGTACGATAACGAAGTGGTGAAAGGTACACTTACCATCCACTCTAAAGTACCAAATGTTTTATTTGATTTTGGATCCACCCACTCTTTTATTTCTGAATAATTTTATAAGGGTATCACAGTATTACCTCAACAATTAGATGTTAAGTCAGCTGTGACAACCCTAATGGCACAACAGTTGCATCAAAAGTTTACAGTTCTTCTCCGATTGAAGTTTGTGGGAATGTGCTACCTGCAAATATTGTGATCCTTCCTATAGTGGAATTTGATGTGATTCTTGGCATGGATTGGATTTCTGTATATGGATCTCATATCAATTTCCAAAGAATTGAAGTCACATTTTATATTCCAAATCAATCTATGATCATCTATCGATGCGAGGATGGACATAACCTTCCAGTGGAAATTTATTCCATCTTATGGGTCATGATTCCACTAAATAAAGGTTATTTATCTCAAATGGTTGGAGAGAAACTCAAGATTAAGAATATACCCATTGTATTGGAGTTTTATGATGTCTTTCCGGAGGAATTTCTAGGTCTTCCCCCAAATTGTGATGTTGAGTTTTCAATAGAACTCATACCGAGTGCTATGCCCATTTCAAAGACACCCTATAGAATGGATCCAATAGAGTTGCAGGTGTCGAAGAAGAAAATCCTAGAGAATCTTGATAAATGAGTCATACGACCTAGTGCGTCACCTTGGGGAGCACCTGTTCTGTTTGTTATGAAGAAAGATGGATCAATGAGACTCTGCATTGATTGTTGAGAACATAACAAGATCATGATCAAGAAAAAATATCATCTCCCATGCATTGATGACTTATTTGACCAACTACGCGAAGCTCAATAATTTTCCAATATTGATCTTCGTTCAGGGTATCCTCAATTAAGGGTCAAAAGGGAGGATATACCAAAGACGGCTTTCCGTAAAAGGAATGGACATTATGAATTTATAGTAATGTCATTTGGTCTTACTAATTCCCCTGCTATCTTCATGGATCCGATGAATAGAGTCTTTAGAGACTATCTAGATAAGTTTGTGGTTGTCTTTATAGATGATATTATTTTATATTCAAATATCATTGAAGAACATGAATGTCAATTGAGAATTATATTGAAGGCCCTAAGAAGTTTAACCATTATGAAAAATTTACTATGTGTGAATTTTGGCTTAAAAACGTTGGATTTCTGGGTCACATAATCTCAAAATAGGAGATATATGTGGATCCATCAAAGACAGAGGTTATTGAAAGATGGACGAGACCAACAATAGTAACTGAGATCCGACGTTTTCTTGATTTGGGTGGATATTATCGACGTTTTGTGAAATATTTTTCATGATTATCTAATCCACTCACCAGGTTTACTCGAAAAGGAGTTATGTTCATTTGGATGGAGTAGTGCGAAGGGAATTTCAAGGAGTTAAAAATAAGGTTATCCAGTGCACCTGTGCTCACACTGCCTTGTAGTGGAGAAAGGTTTGTGATTTATAGTGATGCATCCAAGAAGGGACTGGGGTGTGTTCTCATGCAAAATGATATGGTGATAGCTTATGCCTCATGATAGTTGAAAATCCATGAGCCAAATTACCCAAATCATGATTTGGAGTTAGCTGAGGTAATCTATGAATTAAAGATTTTGAGGCATTATCTTTATGGAGAATGGTGTGATATTTATACTAATCATAAAAGTTTAAAGTATATTTTCACACAAAAGGAGCTGAATATGCGCCATAGATTATGGTTGGAGCTGATTAAGGATTATGACTGCTCAATTCATTACCACCCTGGGAAAGAAAACAAGGTGGAAGATGAATTAAGCCGACAAAACCATTATAGCTAATCCACGATGAGGATCACAAAAGATCCAATATTTATGGATTTACAAAGGATGGATCTTGGAATTATAATGGAAGGGGAAAATCGTATCTTTCTCAAATGAATGTTCAACCATCTATACATGTGAAGATTATAGAGGCATAGAAAGAAGATGTAGAGTTACAAAAGAAGGTGACAAATGTTCCTAAATTCAACCTTGATTGTGATGGGATAATAAGGTTCAGGAATCGGTTTTCTGTTCCTCCCATCCCAGAATTAAAGAAGGAGATGCTGGATGAGGCTCATAGTTCTTCATTATCTATTCATCCTGGAATCACGAAGATGTATATGGACCTGAAAGAGTACTTTTGGTGGGATGCCGTGAAAAGAAATGTTGCTGAATATGTCTCTCGATGCATGGTTTGTCAGCAAGTTAAAGATGAGAGACAAAAGTCTAAAGAGATGTTACCACCATTACCCGTACCAGAATGGTAATGGGAAACATCACTATAGACTTTGTCACCGAACGTCCTAAAACATCCAAAAGAAATAATGCTATCTGGTTCACAGTTGATCGCCTTACGAAGTCATCACACATCATTTCTATTAGAGAAGATTTCTCTCTAGATCAGATTGCCAGGATATATCTAAAGAAGTTGTAAGATTGCATGGAGTACCACTTTCCATACTATCTGATCGGGTTCCGATGTTTACCTCGAATTTTTGGCAAAGTCTTTAGCATTCTTTAGATACAGAGTTGAGTTTCAGCACTTCTTATCATCCTCAGACAGACGGTCAGTCTGAGAGGACAATTCAAACTCTACAAGATATGTTAAGAGCCTGCTCTATGGATTTCATAGGTGGTTGGGATCAACACCTACCTTTGGTGGAATTTTCTTATAATAATATCTTTCACTCTAGTATTCAGATAGCTCTTTATGAAGCTCTCCATGGAAAGAAATGCCTGACTCCAACTTGATGGGATGAAGTTGGGGAAAGAAATCTATTAGGACCTGGTCTTGTTGATGAGATGGCAGAAATGGTCCGATCTATTCAACAACACATAAGAGCATCTCAGAGTCGACAAAAAAGTTATGCCGATAACCGAAGAAAAGACCTAGAGATTGAAGTGGGTGATAAAGTGTTCTTACGAATATCTCCTCAGAAGAGAGTAATGATATTTAGAAATAAGGGAAAGTTGAGCCCTAGGTATATCGTTCCTTTCGAAATACTGGATCGTGTTGGGAAGGTAGCTTACTGATTGGCGCTTCCACCGAATCTCTCTCAAGTTCACGATGTATTCCATGTATCTCTCCTGAGAAAGTATATACCCGATCCTTCACATGTACTAAGCTCAGAAGTTATACCACTAGAGCAAGATATTTCTTATGAAGAACAGCTGATAGAGATTCTGGATTGCAGTGAGAAAGTTCTACGGAACAAGGCCACTCTCTTGGTAAAAGTTTTATGGAGGAACCACCAATTAGAAGAATCTACATGGGAGCTTGAGGATATTATGAGGGAGAGGTATCCTCATCTATTTGTTACGAAGTGACAAATTTCAAGGGTGAAATTCATTTTAAGGGGGGTAGAATGTAACACCCAAGATTTTTATGAGAAATATTTTGTTTTTATGTTATATACATCATCAATGGAATCTTTCACTACACACAACATTAGCTTGGCTTGCTTTACACGCAATCGCGACCTTCCTCGATATCTTTCTTTGTACGCAATATCGAGTTCCACTAAACAATGTTATGCTATTAAAATATTATTAAAACATGCCATTATGAATAGTAATACCCACTTTTTGAAATTTAATAAATTTTATCATTCAAAATGGACTTCATTTTTGGATTGGAATATCAAAATTAGCATAGGGTGAATTTTTGGTATTTTTCTGAAAACTTTCAATTTTTGATGAATAGTTAAAACACTGGGTTACAATTTAAAAAAACCGACTTTTTATAATTATCTATTTTATTTAAATTTATTTTAGGTCAAAATTGATACATAATACCTATATAAGTTCAAAGTAATTCATTGGATCCATTTTATAATAATTTTAGATATATAAAATTTTATTGAGCTTTTCACCGTCTTTTACCTACCTCCTAGGAGCTTTTTGAAAATATACATAAAACATAATTTTATCGCCTCTCTGAGTGGAATTTTGAAAATATGAGAGACACAGTTAATATCAAGGAGTAAAATGTGGTTCAATAAGATAAAAATAATTTTTTTGTGAATAGTAATGTTTTACTTTTATTTACCTAGGTTAAAATAAAATAGGGTAATTAAGGGTAAAAATGGTGTTATTATCACCCTAACACATGTACTAATTCTATTGGATAAGTTTAATTCAACCAAAAACAACCTTAGGAATAAAATATGACCATTTAGGTCCACTTGGATTAGATTAGGACATTTAATATTATTTTATTTAAAGAAGAGTTAAAATAGTTAAAATCAATGTTTAATAACTAAAACATATTTAATATAGGGTGTAAATAAGATAAATTCGACTATAAATATTAATTATAAGGCTAAATATATTTCCCACATAATTTTATTTTATTTGAAATTTTTAGACTTTAAATAATTTAATTTATTTATGACACAATGATGTTGCAGTGATTACCTTATTAATGAAATATTAACATAATTGATGTTATAAATACCCAAATAAAAATAATTTGAGACTTTTTATTAATTACACTAATTTTATAGGTTAATATGACATATTATTATTTATTTAATTAACTTTTTTCGAACTAATCATGCTGTTATGATTATCACAAAAATGAATTACCAAATAGTGTCAAAATTGACATAAAATAGTTTTTAAAACAAATATTATATTATTAATTGTTATTTTATTCATAAAAATCTAAGGTTTAAAAAAAATAACTTATATAAGGTTATATATATTAATAATTAACAACTTGGGGTTTTTTTGGTTTTTTATAGTAAGTTTACTAACCATATAATGTATGAAAGCAAGAAGTCACGGTAAAAGTTAAATTATTTAACGTAGAGTTAAATCTAAATGATAATATTAAACTAGTAACCTAAACATGTCTAAAATCTATTGGATGAGATTATTTCAAACCATCCCCACCTTATATTCTAAATAAATCAATTTGGAGCTTTTAAAACCTGAATATTACTTTATAATAAAATAATATTTTAAGTTTTTCCTAAGGTGCCCCTATCCTCCCTTATAAAAGGGCACCTCCCCCCTCTCTTCCTCACACCACTTTGGGCCTTCATGCTCGGCCAAACCCTACCAATTTCTCTTATACACTTTCCTAGAAACATCCTAGAGGTCCTGGTCTTATTCAAAGACCATCTTTAGTGCCCTACGAGGAGGTTAAGAATAGGCGCATCAAAGAAGAGGTAATGTACGTTACCGATTCTTTCAACTTTATTTCTTCTTCTACTTCTTATTCTCTAGTCTCTTCATTATGAAGTAATAACATCAGTATCACTCATATACTGATATGTTATTATAATTATGAAAAAATTGTATTTCACCTTCTATCCATCCTACGGAAAATGAAATCACCGCGCGTGCGTACGTACGGAAAACCATCTCCACGCCGTGGTGTAATCTGTTTTCCACCACCACCCTACTTGGATGAGTATAATAGTGTAAGGAATAACTATATATGATTATTTTAAAGTGATATTGATTCTTAAATAGTATATATACACTTGAATACAATTCCACGATCATGGGAACGATATCATTGCTCGTGCGTACGTACGACCTACAGTCTCCACGATGTGATGTGACTCGTTCTACATGATCTTCAAAGTTTAATGATTATATAAATTAATTGAATGAATAAATATGATATATATTACACTAACTACATTATGGAAATTAGGTATTCATAACCTAAAAATAAGAATAAGAATTTTTTCGACAAAACATGCATAAGAACAAAAAGCAATAAACGCCCGAATAATAAGTAGCAAGGAAATATTACTAATAAGAAGCTAAGAATATGACCATATATGATATCATAACAATGAGTAAGATTATGGAATAAGTAAATAACATTATTTAAATCATTATACAGGAGGTTCAGACACATACAAATCATATCGGACCTAAGGTAAGGGAAAATCTAGCAATCTCATTTTTATCCGAGATTGTTTATACTTCAGAATTTACTGGGGAATATCTGTCATCCACATTCATGTTTCCTCAATATGTAATATTATTTCTATCCTCCTATTACTTTTTAAATCCAATTTTACCCATCGGTATGTTTTTAGTAAAATATATGAAAGGAATCTTTTGTAGTTTTTAGTACGAGGTACTTTTTTGACTTTTCCGGCCAAAGTACAAGAAGAATGTATTTCTTTAACTTATACGGCATGAATGGATTTTTAGAACATGATTTCCATGAAAAATTATTTACTATATTTCAAGTTTATTTTTAATTAACTTCTTTTAGTTTATAATTTTATGACATGTCAAGAAAGGATAAATGTTTTTGAAGTAGAAAGGATATTTTCCTCAAGAATGGTGTTCAAGTGTTTTATCAAAATTATTTTCCATCTAAGATAATGTAGGGTTCTGTTTCTATACCTATTATTGCATTGATTTTATTATGATGGAATTATTTTTCTGAAGTCCTTTTATCTTATATGATTTATGATGGCATGATGTTTAAGAATCCCATTTCTATTACATGGGTTATGCTATGATATATGATTTATGATTTTGTGGCACACATAAGAATGGTATAATTATGAGGTGGGTGGGACCTATATCTCCCTCCAATGCATTGGGTAATGATTTATATCTCATGAGATAGACATGGCTGGAATGACAGGTTAATCTGGTTCAGTGAAACAGGACTGAAACGAGAAGTGAACTCAGTTCAGAAATGGACTTTGTCTGCTAAGATAGTCTTGGAAATGAGTCTTGATTAATAAGAAATGATTCTCTATGATCATGTGTGTATGCCACAAAGTTTCATGTTTTATGTTTTGATTATTGGGATTACATTTCACCACTATGATTTATCCCATGTTATGATATTATGATCTCTTTTGCAGGTTAAGATATTCAAAATGTTATGTTCTTATGAATATGATATGATTGATATTTTTTTGTTTACCCTTACTGAGAATTTGAGATCACCCTTTTGTATGTTTTCTTTTCCCCAGGTTAGGAAGAAGGTAATTATGTAAGATATTCCAAAAGGGAATCTAGATATGAAAAAATAAAAGGGAGACAATGTAGATGATTTATGAACTAGTTTTTTATGTTTCCGAATTTCTAAAGACAATATACTTATACGGTCCTTTCATGGTTTTGTTATATGTTGTAATAAGTGTTCTTCAATTTTGAAATAATAACAATGTATGTGAATTATGGGTCTTAATAGGCACCATTGCGTATGAAATAGAAACCTTACCTTAGCAAGGGCCTAACATAATCTAATGCAGGCCAGACAAAAAAAGATAGACTTTGGATGTAACCATCATAAAATATTTTAAATAAGATTTTTTTTACTCAACAAATATAATCCATTTAAAAGAAATATTTTTCAGAGATACTGGGTTTTCATCACAACCCTAGTGTTTCCCCAAGACAAACAGAAGTGGCTCCCTCGATGAAAAACATCGATGAATTAGGATTGGAGACACAGATTGATATTTTTCTTCAATGAATCTTCAATGACAATGAATCCTCAAAAACGAACGATACAATCCTATGTAAGAAATGTGATTTTATTTTGTTTCATTTTCTGTTCATTATTCATTCCCCTATGATGATCATGAATCAATTGACAAACAGATTGGTTCATAGATTGTGGGTAGTACGTGGTTGGGAATTATGTTGTGGTGTTTTAATCATGGTTTAACCATCATTAGAATTTATCCATGTTTAACATTGTTGATTTTTCCCCCATTTTAAATTCTAATGTGAATGGATCAAGGCCGACAAGAATAGGGCCTAGATCCTTCCACATTTGTGCTTTCTTGTGTTATACCCCTCTTTCTTAAAATCCCTACTCGTTCTTCATGGGTGAAATGATCTAGATGGAGATCCAAGACTACAACATCATTTGGTGGTGGCAGCAAGAGGTGGCAGTCAGAGGTGGCATATCCAACCATTCCAGATAGAGCATGGCGAGGTGAGGCTACCAGCTCAATGTCCAGAGGTGGGAGACCGTTGAAGAGGTAAAATGCTCACCAGAGATGTGTTGAACATGGGAGACCATAGTGGCAGAGGGATTCGGCACCCTGAGCCACTTCGGATGAAGGATCCACACCTATGCCATGGGTGCAAGCTGGTCACATGGAGTGGTCGTGTTGACCCGAGGTGCAACCATTTGGGCTACATCTGGTGTTGTTGAACCTATCCATATGCGGCGGGTTAGGATAGAGATGGTGGACGTGGCCAAAAATGTTTCGAGCTGACAAATCAGGCCAGGCCCAATGGGTTGGATCGGAACTGGTAGGATGGGTCGGCAAGCATTGGGCTTGGTCATAACGGTCTGGCTGGTTCAGCCCAGACCCAGAGCTGACCAACCCCATTTTACAAAAATACCCATAACATTAAAATGTATGTTCGTTTGATGAGACCTTTGTGGAATTGGGACCCTTGAAATGATGTGGTCCTTTTGAGTTAGCTTTGTGGGTTTTTAGTTAGGACTATCATAGGTGAAAATATTACCCTTGGTTCTTTACTCATGGGTTCGTTACGACATTGTGTCCACATCACTAGGTAGAAATCCCCTCTAGAAGATAGAGTCCTGTGTAGAGTTATAAAGTCCTCCTGGGGACTTAAGTGATACTAAATCAACATAGATGGAGTTTCATGGGTATTGACATAAACTTCGAGGACATGGCATTAATCCCCCATCTAGTTGGCCATATATATAGGATTTATATTATTCTCTAGGAAGAACACCCTATTTTATGAGCCACATCATTAGTGTTTATGGTATTCTCTAAGAATAATACCCTACACTGTAAGATAATACAGATTGGGATCACGGTATTATCTAGGGTGAATCCCTTATCTATATATCATGATCTTTGACCAGAATTTTCTCTTTGGGTAGGGCCCAAATTACCAGGAACCTTTATAAGAGTGTCTGATGACATCGAACCTCGAGGAGTGAGTTCTCTCGAAATGATTATCCCTTATCTATATACAGATTGGTCTCATGGTATTATCTTCTCTTTCATTGTGACATATTATGATTATATCTGGATGTTCTCAACATATGTATGGGTGTATACCTATATATAGTATATTGTGAATTCTTTTGTGGTATTTCATTTGTGGTTTTGTTCTGTCCTACTAAGTATTGTTTTACTCACCCAGGCATAGGATTTTCCAACACTTTTCGTGTCTTGTGATGATCACTGACGCATCAGTGGAGTCCTATGCGGACCAGGACCACGACTAGGACCAGATGGTGTCTTGTGAGATGAGATAGGATATGTTGTTTCCTACATCATTATATAGAAGTTTTAGTACCCTTGTTTTCATGTCACACTTTGTAGTTGTCTTTATTTTTTTTTGATTTTATTATGGCCCGATTTACCTTCCAATAGATTACTTTCCTTTCGTAAACTGTTTCTGTGTATGCATGCTTGGTGGTTGGTGTTTTCCCTTTTTAGATATATGGGTTTATATATTTATGCATGCATACACGTACTTAGGAATATTCCTCTCATTTTTGATATATTCCTACTTAGCGCTAATCACCTGCCCCTATCCTATTAGAGGCGGGCATGGGGATTTCATGACATGAGCCCCACTTTGAAGGTTCATGAAAGTAAGGTAAATCTTATGGTAGAGTGGGTGGGAATCAAGAGTAGAAAACTAAAACCCATCACCTATGAGTTGTAATGTTTATCCCTTAGGGTAGTGGTATCTTCCATCATCTAGATTCTAGACTAGGAGAGAGATTATGTATATGTATTCACAATGATGTCTTGAGACTACCTCTGAGGGAGATATATACTTCTCCCATGAATTGTTCCACTAGAAGACACTGATTTCATATATTGAATATTGGATGCCTCCTATTGACATATGAGATATGAGAGCATTTCCAATGTACCTTAAAGAATTTTTTTTATCCAACCCAGTGTATACCCCTAGGCAACTAATGTTTTTTCATAAGAAACATGAATGGGGGCCATAATATTTGTGTTAAAAATTGTCTCCTGAGTCAAGTTATGATAGAGAATATATACCCAATGTATGATATTTTTTTACCTTTTTGATTGATTTAGAGGTTTTATTTTGTTCTCAAAGATCAATCGCAGGTCCATCAATGACGAGCCGATAGTTTGTGAGGATGATATTTTGAAGATAGTATTTCTATTTCTCTATAAACATTATTAGATCCTTCTAATGCCTTTTTTGTAACTAATTTCTCTATTGTATTCATGTATATTATGATCTGGATATTATGAAAATAAACTTAATGGTTTGAGTTTTTCTTCATTTATGACATTCACATTTAATCTAGGTGTGATAATGAGCATACTAAGAATTTACTGATGGACTAAGACATTCTCTTAGGGAACCCTATGTATGGTAAGATCTGAATGTGTCTGTTTTCAATAAATGAGGTATAATTTAGGGGGAATTACCTCTCTAATAATGGGTTAGTTAAGGATGTTGTGAATATTGAAGCTCCTCATACTAGGGAATTACCTAAAAAAATATGATGGAGGTGTTGAATTTCCTCATATTTGCTAGGTACCACAAGGGGATCATGGAAGAATTTTTCATAGAAACAACCACTTTAGATTAACTTGACATGGAAATAGAAATCATATGATTGGTATTATTAGTGTTTGATATCCATCAAGGAGTTGAGATGATCATAGGTCAATGCTTCTATTTTGAGTCTATAAAAGGAGGGCATTGAGTATCTTACGTTTTTTTGTTCTTATAGAGCTGAATCAGTTGTGAAGTATTGTAGAGGTATGCAGTGATCGATTATTGGATGGGGTAAGTAAAAAATGGTGATAAAAATATTTGAGAGATATGTCCTAGAGTTTTTAGTGGTAGTATTTGATCTAAATATATAGAGGAACTATCTTCTGGGTGGAATTTTTTATATATACTCAGACCATCAATTTCATAGAGTCATATTCTCATAGAGATATATTAACCTGATATAGGGAAATTAGTAGGAGTTCTTGCACGAAAAAGGATTTATGATGTCCTATACTCATTGGAAGGTTAATTTAGTGATGATTCCCTTAGTAATAATTCTCCTTCTTTCTTGGTGTATTAAGAATCAGAATAGTTAACATCATTATAGATGAAATAGGTAGATGGGATAAGTGTAGTTTTGATTCATATAAGGCTGGTGACTCCTCTAATTTGTTTGAATGTGGGATAGGATCATTTAGGACATGTTTACTATGATTCTATAAGTGGTGAAATATTCTTAAGAGACGAACCATATGGGTTTTTTGAATTATGGGAGCATGCAAACCTTTTTAGGGATGGAAATTAGTTCCAGTCACATTTTATGAGGATGTGATGAGAAAGTTTCATAATTATACCTTGGATATATATTATGAAGTAGAAAATATGCATAATTACCTTCAATAGTATTATAGTTAGGATAGCATGAGGTGAAGTTTCATCGATTTTCTCTCTCGATGTCTCACATGTTAGTAGGTAAAGAACAAACATATTATTTCAATAAGATTGACCCAACCTGTTACGATACAAGAATGGAAGTGGGATAAAATATCGATGGATTTCATGATAGTTATTTCAAGGATAGAGAGATTAAATAATGTTATATGGGTGATTGTTGAATGACTGACCAATTCGGAAAACTTTCATACCATCAAGGAGGAGAACTCAGTTGATTGTTTTGGAATGTTGTATGTGTGGGAGATCAACCAAATCAATGGGGGTACCCATGATGATAATATTAAACCATGAATCTTGGCTTATGAGATGGTTGTGTAGGACCTATAGGTTTTTTGGGACCTAGATATAGATGAGATTGATGTTTCACCGCAAGAAATATAGGCCGACAGAGCGAACAATCTAGGTATTGGAGGATATACTAAGAGATAAGGTGTGGGACTTCATTTAGATTTTGGAGAAACATTTTCATTGGTATAGTTCTCTTATAATAATAGTTTTCACTTAAATATCAATATGTAACCTTTTAAGGTCGTGTATAGAAGAACCTGAAGGTCACCCTTATGATGGATTAAGATTTTTGGTACATCTATAGTTGTGTCAGAGTTGGTAGATGCAATGATAGGGAATGTACAGTTGATCATTGATTATATGAGTATAGACCAGATCTGATAGAAATATTACACATATCAAAATCATAAACCATTGTATTTTGAGTAGGGAGTCCATGTTTCGTTGAAAGTCTCCAAATTATGAGTCCTTTAGAGATAATGATGAAGAAGAAAGTTATCCCCATGTTTATGTGAATTTTCTATATTCTACAAAAGTTTGGGGGAAAATTTTAATACATTTCCTTTCAACCACTCTTGTATCAAGTGAATGATGTATTATATGTTCCATAAATGAGGATATACATGCATGAACTCTCATACATTATCATTTGTAGTAAGTTATTTATAGAGGAAGAGGCCAAGTTAATGGATTACCAATTGAACATCAAGGGATAATAAAATAATAACACGTGAGGATAGAGAATCCCTTTAGTTCAAGTGATTTTATTATATAGTAATATGAAGGAGAGATCCTTGGAGTGTGAGAGATAGAGGAGGAATTAGTATCCCCACCTTTTTTAGTAGATGGTTCTTTTTAGGATGAAAAACATTGAGAAAGGGAGAATTTAATGACTATGGATTCATTGGTTTAGTCCTTTTATTTTTATTATATACATCTCTGTATTTTTTCACGGAGTTGGCACTATGTTTGGATATCACAGGACCCCAAAATAAATATATTAAAATTAATAATATATAGTAAAACACACATGTACGTCTTAAAGAATAGATGTTTTGTCCACTTTTTGGGAACTCATATAAGAAATATATGACCACTAATGTTTCTAGGACATGGGTTTACCCTAGTCAAGACATAATGTTGGGTGGAATTAGGAATTAGGTTAAAGGCATCGGTGGGATGAGGTGATAAATAATTAAATATTTTTTTATTTTATCAATTAATAGGGATAAAATATCCCTCCCTTCCCTTTTGGTTTGAAACACTTGAAATAATGGTAGGTTTTCTCCCATGGTTGGTAGAGAAACTGAGGAGAGGAGGTGTCTTCATTCATCATCCATAGTGTCGATCAATAGAAAATATACATGTAGTATCTTCTAGGTATCGATTTGGACCCATAGCTTTGGCATTTTCTACATGAGGTACGAGGATTCCCATATATGTGTTATTTAATATTATTAATGACATTATTTATTTTTAGGGACACCCATGTTTTTGAATGTTTATAGGGATTTATCATTAGAAAATATTAATGAAATTATGTGTAGATTAGGAGCACTTGTCGTGTGTTATTTCCATTTGAGGAAGAATGTATTTTGGGGACTTCATGTTGTGTACTCATAGTGCACTCCATGTAGTGAGACATGGATATTTGGTCATGTATATGGGAAGACACCACATCTTAATAGAACACGGACATGTTGTAGTACATGGCCAGACCCCATGTGTTCCTAGGAATGAACAAGTGTACGGTCATGGGGTAACATACACTGATTAGAAGGGGACAATGTACATAGGCATGCAATGGAGGGAATAACCATTACCTATTATTTTACGAAACTCTTTATACTATGTATAAATGTTGTGTACTTTACAAACACATTATGAATAAATAGTTTACACACCCATAGTTTACCTCATGAGACACACCATGTACACTATAGGGATAAACCATATCGTCCCATCGTGGACTTCTTCTCTTAATATATATGTCTTCGGGACAGGGATTGGGGAATACGAGTAGCATATCCTAAGTGGGTTTCCTTGTAGAACATTATAGTATCCTTAATTTTGAAATTATAGTTATGAAATGATGTTTTTTGAATGTGACACTTCATTCAATGATTCTTTGTTGATGGGTTTGATTGGGTTAGATAACCAGAGAGATTTTGGGGTCAGTACTCCCCTATCTCACTTGGGGGAGGGTCCCCCATGATATTTACATGGGTATATTATGTATTCCCCCATAATATAATATTTTTTGGTCTTCTATATATAGAGATTTACTCCCCCATAATCATGCTCATGTGGGGAGTTGGTCCTTCATGGGAGTTGGTGGTCCCTCTTTTGTGGATCATAGTTTAGAGTAGTGGGCCCATCGATACATATTATGGAAATTTTTTATTTAGTGATGTGCATCAGAGATTCACCTTTGGGGTGTAATCTAACACAAAGTTCTTATCTGATATGTGGAGAATGAGATCCCATTTCTCTCTCATTTGAGTTTCTTTATGGGAATATTTGTTGGTATTCTTTTTAAAAAAATTATTTTAGGTTTGGTTTAACTATGGTTGTTTTTGTTATGACCTATTTAGTTTTGGGGGTTTAAACTAGATATGTATACACTCACAAATGCACAAGATTTTCCTTCACATGTTGTGTTTTATGAAAAATAAAGGAAGACCGATAGTAATTTTATTGGGCCTGGTAATGGTGGATCTTAAAATTCCTTGGTGTTGATTGTGTTTTGTAGTCATCCTTTGAAATTATGATTCGAACTCTGTTTATTCTCCCCCATACTAGTTTATTTAGTTTGAGACTTCATTTATACATTGGGTGTGTATTTTTTCCCTTTTTTACTTTGACTAGAATATTGTAATCTAAAGTGTTTATATATGTTGGTGCATGCATGATGTATCTCAATATGTATAGTCTATTTTTATATCTATGTACTATTTCATGGAGATAGTTGAGTGAAAATATATAGGTACAATGGATAATGCCTCCCATATATAGTATTGCCTACTCAATTCTTGTTTCTAGATTTATACCTATCAGAGGTGGGCTTTGAGAGTCTCACTCATCTTACCATCATCCAGGTGGGCCCTAGTGGGTCCGGTCATGACACTCATAAAAAAATTTTATATAGATTAATTTTTATAACATCATCAAATAACTCCATTAAATAATTCTACACGTGATAAATTTGAAACTTTTAAAATTATATATTCTTCTAAATCTATTTTATATTGAAAATTTCTTTTGAAATGATTTGGTTGATGTCATTGTCCACTTGACTGCACACTTAAATAGTCAGTTTATCATTCTATATAATTTTATTAGATATATCTTAATGGGTTATAAATAAATAGAACGAAATTAAATTCCCATAAAAAATCTCCTCGAGAAGAATTAATAGTGATATGTTATTTAATGGTTGAATTATCTAATTTCTATGACCTAAAATTTAGTGATTTTGGGAATAAATTTAACAAACCATCAATGTTTAATGACGTCCTAGTTAGATAAGTTTGAATATTTTATAAGATCAATGTTGATTGGATTTATAATAATTGATACATGTTATTCTATACTAAATCTATTATGTTATTGAAAAAATATGTTTTGTATTAATCATATAGTTGAAACTTTCAGTTTTATTTTTATATAATTACATTGATATTTAATTAATATCACTCTAAATTTTAGAAACACACCACTAGGTTGAATGGAATATCTATTATACTAATTATTGGAACTAATAATATAAATTTTAATCATTTCATGTGTGGTTTATATATACAAATGTTATTCATTCGTTTTATAATTGATTTGAGATTTACTTTACCACAACATCCTTCTTTTTAAATAAATGAATTTTACATGTTCGCAACTTTTAAGATTTGCGTGATATTTCATTTTCTTAAAATTTTTACCATCTCTCTAAAGGTCCACAAATTTTATAAAAAAATTAAAATTCAATAAATATTAAAAACAATCATTTTCAAATAAAAACATTATGTGAATTTAGAAACACAAAATAGTGGTCTTAATTTTCCATTTTTCAATGTAGGTTATTGTTATAGTTAATATAAAGAGGCCATCAATGTTATAAATGATCCAAGATTAATATATATATATATTTATGTATTTATTTATTTATTTATGGTTTTACTGGGTAATTCTATTTCATGGAAGTAAAGTATAAAATTTCACGATTATATTGTAATTTTTTTAAAATATATTATATAGATATACCAAGAACATGTCTACTATTTTAGAATCTTATCTAAATCAAACTTGATTTATGTACGGAAAATATCAAAAAATAGGTGTCTTTCCTATTGAAATAAATGAGCATGATAATACTTCATTTTGTTTAGAAAACCCATAATAAAAAATTATAGTTGTACAAGAATAATGTTTTCAATGTGTTTGGGATACTATTAAAGTAATACCCTCTATTTTCATAAAAATGTATGGTTTTCAATAATTCATAATGTCTTTAATATTTTTTCATATTTAAAAAAAATATGTTTTGGAACTACGTAAAAAAAATTATTTATTTACATTATTTTTATTTTCTTAATGTATAATTGTTATGAAATGGTTTTTTTGACCCAACCACATCAGAAAAAGCATTATATGTAGTGCCATCTAGTGGTGAGGGTATATATGAGCTCATTTTTTAATAATAATTATATGTGTATGTTTATATATGTTATCTTATAAGAAAATTTATTTTATGTATAAAATCATTTTTTTACGTTATTATCATATTTTACCAACAAGGATTCAATCAATCTTCAACCAAACACATACTCCATCATATAGGGGTTTAACTACAATACATTAGTAGGTGGCTCGATGTATTTTTTTATTGTTATATTTTGGGTGAGTACATAAATTCTTTATTTAGATAATATGATAAAATATACCATTAAATTTTATATGATCCCATGTGAAAGGGTTTTCTTACTTCAATTGACTACTGATATTTTATTTAGGTTTCGTTGATTATATCGATATCTAAATATTTTTATTTATTTATAATCATTATTACTAAAGAAAATTATTTGTTAATAGGATTATTTTATATATTGTAATGATGAGTGTTGGATGTAGTGACAAGTCCAAATAATAATTTACATTAATATAACATCATTTTTGACAAAGATCCATTACATATTAAAATAAATCAAACCCTATAAACCATGGTTTTAGTGTCTTTAGAGATTACTTATATGTAATTATTATTTTATAATAGTTCCTCAACATTTCCCATGAATTATTGATGAATGATATCATTCTTAGCATATTATGAATAATAATATTCTTTGTTAAGTGGGGAATATATTCTTAGAAAATGTGTTATCTTGGACACTGAATAAGGTTCAGTATAAGAGATGCCAGTCATGTTATCATTGGTGAATAAAATAAAGGTCATTAATTAGCATAAGATGAACATGTGGGTATGATAACATGATTGGATTATACAATAATAATATATCAAAATAAAATCCAATAAATATTATATCATAAAATCAAAATCATGAAATACAGATTTTATTATAACATAATAATGAATCATTGGATAGTATAAACATGAGAAAAAAAATTGTCTATAAAATAAATTATATTAATATAGATTCAATACAAATAAAAAATGGTAAAAATATATATAGGAAAGTATCAAAAGAATAATCTTGAAAAATCCTAACATGTGTCATGGTTATCCATTAAGACATTTATATTATAGGGGACTAGTATAACCCCCTATATCACTAAAAAATAATGGGGACTAATGCCACCTATGTCACATAATGAAAAATCTCATGAGATTCAATGAATAACCCAATTTATTATATGTCTATATTGTACCCATCATTCATGTAATGATATTTACACATATGCCTTCCTTACGAACTTGGACACATTCACAAATCAAATATAGCATAAATAATCCACAATAAAAAATGAGATTCGTGTACATTTTCACAAGGAATAAATAAATAATACCTAAGTAACATAAAAAAATTATTAAAAAATAATCCAAAAGGATCATGAGAAATATTAAATTATAAAGTAATCAATGAATAAAACATTATAGTAATATTAAATGTTTTTTGGAAATGAGAGGAAATATCATTTAAATTTTTGAAAAAAAATTATTTTAAAAATATATAACTTAAAAATAAATGGTTTTAGAAAAATAATAAGAATGTAATTAAAAAATTACTTTTAATAACATTGAAAAAAAAAATTATGCTCTATAATGAGTAGTAAAAAACAATGGGATAAACTAAATGGGTAGAAAATGATAAAGAAATAGTTGAAATATTTTTTCCGTCTTTTGTCAAATAAAATAAAAGTAAATAATAATTAGAGATTAAAATCATATATATTGATATAATTACATACATAAAAACCTAGAAAAAATTGAAATATAATAATATGATTCTTGATAAAAAATAATAGATAAATTGGTAAAATTTTCAAGAATCGTTCTTAAAGAATTATAAACCAATGATAATAGAAATTGGAAAAATAAATGTAAGAAACATATTTTACCTAATACGATGGAAATATATAGTTTTATAGAGATAAATAATGTGTAATTTCATCCAATTTTATTTTATCCATAAACAATATTGATCTCTTATTGATATTAGAATAGAAACACTTACCTTTACTCTTAACTCCCAAAATATTTATTTGACCCCCTATACTATAGTCATAACCATATTTAAAACTAATTTCATAACATTATTCATATCTATTACCATATACACCATTCAGTTATAATAATTTTTTTCTTATATATTAGATAGTTATTCTTTATTTTCATCATGAAAAGTTAGAAATTTTGATTGTCTCATAAAAGTCCTAGAATGGTGGTGTTGATTCTCACTCTTTGATAGAAATTTTGTTATTCTTAAATAAATAAAGGGTATGAAATAATTATGTTTCCATTAATTATATACTCCCTTTTTCATTTGGTGAAATATATGGGTATATTGTATTGAAAATGGAATTCATGATGGGCGTGTTTTGAGTAATTTACTCAAAATAATTAGTTACATTATAATGACTGTTCAATTATTTTTCACACTTTCAGAAACATATTAAAAAAATATTTTAATACCACATATTATAAATATAAATATATTCATACTCATTGTCCTTTGAATAAATGATGATAGTATGTCATTGTGCATGTAGGGTCATTATCCAAACCAAATAAGAACATGTTATAATAATTAATGTGTGGGAGTATAGAATTATATCATAGTAATTGTATATTTAAGAAATAATAATGATGTTAGTATAATATCATCAGAGTCATGAATGTTATTTATAATTAATGAATATGATAAAGTAATTTAAAAATATAGTGACAAATTAGAAGTTACATTGAAGAATTAAATCTTTCTCAAAATAGGTTCCATCATATTAAGGGATCTAGGCCACCTTATTGAGTAAATAATCTACCAAACATAGAAGAATAACTTTATATAGGGTGATTGTTTTTAGACTTAAGATTAATCCAACAAAGAAGTGTAGTTTGATATGGGTATAAGATGAGTGCTTTTGGATGTGAGTCTGGGTAGAATTTCCACAAATATATATTCCTGAATTCCTTAATCCACATTAATTTGATATATTTTAGGTCTTTAAAATTAAATTTTACCATTTTTACTTATTTTACATTTAATAGGGTAACCCATTTTTTATCTTGTAAACCTATTTTCATCCCAAAAATGAAATTGAGCCTCTTTCCAAATTCCAATGCCTTAAATAAAAAATATATAATCTATTTAATTTAATTTTATTTCTATTACTGATAATATTTTACTCCATAAAAGTAAAAAAAATATAATAAAGTTATAAAATTATATTTTAATCCTTAATGTGACATTAATAATATTCTATAACAATTAATAATCATTATAGGAATGTTAATTTATTATTTATATATAAAATATATTTTATTAAATTTTATAGTCCCAAAATGAGGAAATTGTCTTATAAATAAAAACATATAAAAGATTTTTTTCTAAAATAAATCATTTGTTATGCCCCATGATACATTAAATAATATTTACTTATAACTTCTTATTTATTTATTGGATGTTATTTACATATTTTACTATTCATTCCTTGAAAATATTTTGAAATTCTTTTAAAAGATTCTTTATAAGAAATAAATTTAATTTAAAATATATTTTGAACCAAAAATAGTTTTTTAAGATAATTTATATTTTTATAAATGAATATGTACCTTTTTATCAAATTCTAAAAGTATTTATTTTAGGTTAATTACATTCCAAAAAAATCTATTTAATAAATTTTTAACTTCAAACTAGAAAATAATAAATATCGATATTTGATTCATGGATAACTAATTAACACATATCCAATAAACATATATATGATGATCCTATATATAACTATCATATTACATTATAATATATAACATGATATTATTCCCAAAAATAAATTCATCATATTTATTTATTTACCTCTTAAAATATTTATTATATTTATAATTTTTTTACCCTAACTATTGTTATGATCCGTATTATGATCTTCAAAGAAAACCATAACAATAAATATTTTATTTGTATGGTATTTTAATTACCATTTGTTTTACTCTTATATTTTTCATAGTGATTCTTAAATTAAAATTCACATTATTTATTAAATTTTATATTTTATTACAATTTTTTCTCAATAAATTTTATTTTGGTTTGCTTGATTTTGTTCTTTCATGTGAAATGAGCTATTCAAATTTTAGAGGACTAAAATTGTGGGATTTACATTTATAAGCCCTTAAAATAAATTTTTCCATTGAAATTTTATTAATCAATTGAAAACCAATAAGAGAACATCTTCCATGTTTCATATTTGGTCCCATGTTGCTACAACAAAATTTTTTATTTATACACTGAAAATTAACTATGTTATTTTTTGGTAGTTTGTATCTATGGTAGATTATCTCTATTTGATTATCCTCATAAGAGTGATCGGGTTCCAAATTTAAACTTTCCAGATTCTTTAAAAGTGGTGGATCATGTATGAATATAAACAAAATTAATAAACAAAACAAATCTTTTACATGATATAAGTTTTGTATAAATTCAATTAGTAAACTATCATCTCCAAATTATCAAGGATTTTTAAGGACCCAATGTATCTAGGGCTCAACTCTCCTTTCTTTATAAATATCATAATCCTCTTCCTAGGTGATATTTTATAGAATACCTTATCTCTAACTAGAGACTCCAAATATCACTAATATATCAATATATATATTATAAATACATTGTACATATTTGATATGTCCCTGAATTGTTTGATTACTATCTGATATTTATTAATCAATATTTATCACTAACAAACGTCCTCTCTCCGATTTCATCCTAACAATTTAGAGTTTTGTACCTCTTCCCATAAATATAACCATATAGTTCCATTCAATGCTAGAATGGAAAATTTTGTCAGATGATAACTCTAACCAAGGAATAATTGGATCCAAACCTCATTTTAAATACATTAGATATGATCTTAACATATCATTCAAAATTTGAATAGTCTTTAATATTAATCATCTACATAAGGATGATATATTTTTCTAAAACATAACTCTATATCCAATTCTTATTGTAAACTTATATATAATTTATAATAAAACTCCAATATAAATTATATATAATTGAAAATGGTAATCCATGTAGCCTTACCACTCCTTTTATGTGTATTAGGGAAAATTGATCAAGAAAAAAATTTAATTTTATACAATGAAATATACTAAATACCTCAGATAATAAACAATAATCTAAATTGAATTATAAGATTTATAATTATTATGAGATCCAATTGTTAAATCCAAATCTATTTTCTCCCATTTCTATATATGTATGGGTTGACGGTAGCACTGGTGGCATGCGAGGAGACCAATTCTATGGTTTTTCTAGCTTTTCTGATGTTCTTGTTTCCTGGTTCATTGTACCTCGACCTTCTCTTGATGATATCGGCTCTAGCTATGAAGGTTTTTCAGTTTTAATACTTAAATTGATTGTCCATCCATTGTTTTTTAATGTCTTTTTTTTGTGAAGACTTGTATTGTTTTAAGTAGTGAAGTGGTGAAGGGGTGAAGTGGTGAAGTGGTGAAGTGGTGAGTGGTAAAGTGGTGAAGTCCTGTATGGTTTCTCACTTTTTCCTCAATAGTGTTTGCATTATAACAAAAAAACAATTTTCAGTAAATTTATCCTCCATTAATTATTATATTAATGGAAAACATATTAATTTATGGGAACTTATAATTCCATATTTCTCAAAGTATAAGTATAGAATATTCCAAATTTTTCCTGTATCTTTATATCCTCATTATATGCCTCTTGATTTTTATATGGATGGATATTTTATAATCCATTTTTTCAAAATGTCATTTTTCCATATCCATTATTATTTTATGTTCATCCTTTTAAAATCAATGAGTATTCTTTATCATTAAATCCTCAACATGTATAGGTTAGCATGATCCTTCCTACTAAGTGAATCATTTTTGTTGTCCATTTCCCCATTGTGAAAATGTATCGAGGAATTATAGTCCTTCATTTACTCCAACCATCTCCATTTCTTCATGTTAAAATTCCTATATAAGAATATATGCTTAACGATCATTTCATTGATATATATATCAACTGTCTCACAATAGATATAATCCCTCCATATTTTTAATAAAACTATTACAACTAATAACTTCAAATCATTAGCTATAATTTTTTTCTCATTTATCTTTATTTAAAGTGAGGAGTAAGTTAAATTTTTTTATTTTTCATAAGAATATATGCCTAATAACTTCTGTGATGTATCAATATATATTCAAAACCATTATTTACTACATTTTTACAAGAGTATAGATGTAGTGTCCATAATTATATTATGCTCTTTTAAACGATCTTCAAATTATTTAATCCATGGGATCTTAAATAAAAAATGATTTTACTAGGTTTTTGGATTTAAAAGTTGTGAGGAATTTATCTTGAAGCATCAATAGTATCTTGGTAATCCAAAAACAAATATAGATATTTTCTGTAATTTTTTTTTCTGATTTATCCTTCAACCCCCTTATACTTTAAATGATTCATATATACACCCTTTATTAAGATTACATAACCCAATAATGACAAATTATGTTGTAAGAATTAATATATGATAAATTTGACATATATCTTCACATTCTTAATTTTTTCAACATAATCGTTAAATTATATTCATTTTATTCTTTACACTTTAAATATATTTTAATAAAATTTATAAACACCACTAAAAAATAATTCAAGTAATCTTAAATGAATTTATTTATAAAATATATGAAATTTTTTGGGTAATTTATAATTATAGAAGTAAACACTTCGAATTTATAGCGTCCATACATTTAGAAAATGGTTTTTTTTGTATAATTTAACTTTACACCCTTAATTAATGATATCCATTTATAAGGTCAATTTTGGGATGTTTTGAGGGAGTTGGAGTTTACTGAAAAATATTTCAATAAAGGGTAAACAATAATTATACTTGATCACGATCTTTTTATGTTTATGATAACCAATGAACGGATTCGTTGATCAATCCTTCTTCTTAAAAAATTTGACAGGTGCACCCCATGGAGAATAACATGGGAGTATGAATCCTTTATCACTATTCTATTATATTTTCTTATTAAATTATTCATATTAATTTGGTGATATTTTATAAGGGGGTTTTTGTATAGTCATAGCATAAACTGTGAGATCTATTTAGAAATAAACCCCACGATCTAGTGAAATATAAAGAAACACTTTTAAAAATACATCAATATGCTTTTTGAAAAAATGGAATATCATAAATATTGAGTTTATCTCAGATCATTTAAGATAAAAATCCCTCATTTTTGGGTATCATGACCCATTTAAAGGAAGTGATTTCAATAAGTATTTAATAGTAAATATTTCATTGAAATATAATCATGGATTGAATAGTGATATTAATTATAATATACATATCCAAAAAAATATGTGGAATAAAAATAGAGAGACCCATTCCACTCCCAAGGTCTTATAAAATTTAATCAATGAGAGAATAACAATATTAAAAAATATCATATTTCTATAAGCCTCAATTAGGAAATTTTTATTGACCTAGGATTAAATCATCATACCACAATGTGTTTTCATAGAATATTATATTTCCAATCATTGGGGTGGTGATGTAATTATTTACAAATACTTTCTAGATACTACTAATTGTTATGATCTTGGGTCAAGTAAGTAATTTTCCATTATTATGGTATGATGTTTGTAAATTTCATTACATAATTGTTGTGATACACATTGGAGATAGTAATCTCATATACTTTACCTTTATCCCAATACCAAGGAGGTTACTGAATATGGTTTTCCAACTTTAAAATTGTTTTTGTTCATTTATATACATAGTGTAAAAATTCATTACCTTTAAAACATTGAATATATATAGGTCCATTAGGTGGAGCATTTATATCTTTTATTATGTTGGTATCCCACTCCATATCCCTTCAAAAAAAAATTTATTAATTTGATTATTTCTCAAACATGAGTCAATTATATGTTCTCTTAACAGAATTCCCATATGTTTTTTACCGTATTTTTATCATGTAAGATGTTAAATCTAATTTTTTTTCTTTTGTTCTTCCACAAACAATTGTTTCCCAATTTTCCTTCCATAAAACAATGAGTATAAGATCCTATAATTTCCATTATAACAATGAGATCACATTTAATAGTATCCCCATAACTAAATAAGTCATTTATAGCTAACTCTTTTTAGAGACATCATTTTAAACCACTAAAGAAACAATAATTTTTGATTTCATGGTCAATAATAAAACAAGAGGAAGGCATTGAAAGTATCATGATTTTTTATTCGTAGGTACACAATGATTCATCCTATATTTGTTTAATATCCAATAAATTTATTTCCATTTTAACATGAAGAGTTAAAAAAATATTAAATATAAACAACTTATTAAACACCTCATATTAGATAGAGGTAGTTTTTTCAAATTTAATTATGTTTGATGAGAATACACCATTAATATACCTCACCATCCAAATGATTAATAGATAAAACAAAAATTTCATGTTTCAAGAACTATAAAAGTAAATTTTCATGTTCTGTTAATATATCCATGAGTAATTATTGGATTAGAATACCTACTAAAGGATGGTGGACATTGTTTCATGAATAGATAATCGGTGAGTTGTTATTTTCTTTGATCATTGGGATTTTGAAATGGTTTATGTTATTATTTGTTACTTGATAGAGTTAAGTGAGCATAGCCTTGATTTTTTACTTTGTATTCTATCCATTTTGATTAAAAATTGAGATGATTGGGGAATTATTTATTAAACCACTTTTTAATTCAGTTATTCCTAGTTCAATGCATAGAGTAAAAAATCATAGTGTGGGTATTAAACTATTATTACTATAGTAAAACAATTATATGATAACTAAAACAAATCTTAACATATCATAAATTATGAAACCATTATTTCTATAGATAAAATATTATATTTCACTAATGAAAAATCTTGTTCATTCTATAACACATTTATTGTAACCAAGGTTGATTTAGATTTTATCCTCTAATCCTTTATAAACTAATCCCTAAAAATAACTAAACCCCAATCAGATTTAAAGTTAAATAACACAATCACAAAGATAATATGTAATATATCCTTTTCCATGAATATCCATTACATATCATAATCAATCACACCACATAATATATAGTTTTAGTATTATTGGAGATTAGATACACAAAATTCATATTTTATTATAAATATTCAAATTCCCCAACAAATTTCTTATCATATGATATCCTATTAGACATATTATATATAATACCTTTATATATTTTTTGGGAATGGAAACAATAGAAATAATTGAGCTGTAACACTCTGTTTAGATTAGCATATGAGATATCAATCATGTTAGCATAAGTGAACATAAAAATGATTATATGCTAGTATAATACAATTTTTTTTGAGAACATAATAAATATATCTGAGCATAACATAAATAAATAATACTCAGTAAAACATAGATCATCAAACTTCAATTAGGAAATAAGTATTTGGGCATAATATAAGAATGATGCATAGGAATATGGAAACAAAATACAATAATCATGAGCTAGTAAATATGATATATTTATATGGAATAAATTTATAATAACTATGTTAAAAACCTAAAAATTTATAAAAGGATACTCACATAAAATCATAACATATATTGAGGTTAATAGCCAACACATTCTGATTACATCGGACTTGGAAAACGACCAAGGTCCTATAAAATAATAGGTCGAGATATCCACTCATTTACCATACCAAAACATATCATATTATTTAAATCCTTAATCAATGAATTGAGGGGATACATTATAACCTCCCATCAAAAAATTAGAACCATACATTTTTTATATATAAACATTATCACATTCACAAGTCAACCATAACACAAACAATCCCTGAGAAAGTAACATATTTCATAAAAATTTCCAAGTGGAATAAATAAATCATCCATAAAAATAAAGTGTATAAATTTTTTAAAAAATTTCTTTAGTGAATATTTAAAAAATATTAATGGACATTTACATAAATTATAAACAGTTTATTAAGCCATTAGAAAATTATTTGGAAATAAAAAAGAAATATATTTAATAAATTTTATAACTTTTATGTTAAAATTAAAAAAAATTATGATTTTATGGGTTTATTAAAAATATTTTAATGTGAGTAAATGTAACTTTCAAATAATAAAAAAAACATTAAAGTAATATTTTTTATTAAAATTAAAGAAAATGGTGGGAGAAATTAATGTTTTGGAAAATAGAAACGAAGAGAATTACAAGACAACTTTGAAATGAAATTAAAATTAATCCAAACACAATAGAAAGTGACATAAAAAATTATATAATTCAAGATAATTATATTCATAATAAATTATTAAAAACATGTAGATAAAATAGAAGAATCCAAACAATAAATATGAGGGAATTCCAGTGCCATTTACATTCATAATTCTAAAAAAAGTATAATCCATTGGTTGGGGAAATGGAATGAAGGCATGTAAACACCATAAATAACTATTGTATAAGAAAATAAATTATTTTCTAAAGGGAATGAACACATAATTTATCCCAATTATAATTTAGACATAGTATCCCTTGATTTAAAAATGAGATTTGAAAAGATGCACTTACCTATACTCTATACTCGCAAAAAATGTTATTTAGCCTCTTATATAAAAAAATAGATTAATAACTTATTTCATATCATTATTTTTATATATTACCTTTTAAGATATTAGATGATAATAAGATATTAAAATATATCAGTTTTTTTTGTTTTTATTAGTTGTCTTATGTTATTAATATTGATTGTCTCATAGAAGACCTTGTATGGAGTTGTTGGTTATCATTATTTGATAATAATTTAATCATTAATAGATTAGTAAAGTTAGTTGAAACAATTTTTTAAGTAATTTATATTTTCTTTATATTATTTGATGGAACACATGAGTATGGTTCACAAAAATTGATTTTACAATAGCATGATTCAAGTAATTTATTCATAAAAATGAGTTATATGATAATGAACATTCATTTTTATGTCACAATTATTGAAAAATATTCAAAAAATAAATTGATATCAAATACCGTATATTAATATTATTAATGTTCTAATACTTATACATATTAGAAATGTTGAAGATATTATAGCATCATTCATGTAGGTGGTTCCCTTGACCAAAATAAGAATATGCTATACTAACAAAAGAGTAAGACTATAGAGTTATATTAAGGTATTATCAGTTGTACATAACAATAATATTTTTAATATTATACTATTATAATATAGATTGTGATTTATAAATAGTGTAGATGATAAATTAATTGACAATGATTGTGAAGAACTAGATACTTTAATGAATTCACTGTAAGAAATGGGTTCTGTCAGAATAAAGGATTTCATCCTCCTTATTTAGACTAGAAGCTTCAAAAAAAAGTCAATACATTATTATAAATAATATTTTCTTTTATTAGAAAAAATTTAGGAAATATATATTTTTTAGTGGGTAGAAGAGGGGTATTTTTATAGGTTAATTTTGGTGACATATCAACAAATAATCATTCTGAAATGTGTTATAAGTGTCATTTTACATAGAAACTGCATCAAAATTAAATAAATATTATATATGGGTAATCAATACCTTCATAAAAATTATTTATATATGTGGATAGATATATCTTAGGTTATTACCACTTTATTTTACCCTTTTACCTCATTTTACCATTATTATGGTTACTCAATTTTAAACTTGATAAACTATATTTTTATAAAAAAAGAAATTAGGAAAATTTCCAAATTTATACTAAATAATTCATAAAATAAAATAATTTTCATTTAATTAAAATTATATAATTTTTTCAAATTAATATTCAATAAGAAATTTGAAAAATATAAAAACAAATTTTATGAATTTTTATTTTAATCCTGAAAGTGACTTTATAAGTTGTCACTAACTAGTAATAATTATTCTATTAATGTTAATTTACATGTTTGAGTAAATTATAACTGCATTTCATAAAAAAATTAGTCAAAAATATGAGAAATATTTCCTTAAAATGATAAAATTGAATATAAAAATGATTATAGATAAAAAAATTTATTTACCATGAATCATTAAAATTATATTGATTATAAATCATAAATTATATATTGATTCTTTTAATTAATTTTTTGTTCATTTCTTGAATTTTTTAATTCATTTTTGTTACAATTATTTTTTAAAATTATTAAATTTAATTTAAAGAAGATTTTGTACTAAAAAATTCTCTAAAATTATAGAAATTTTCATAAATGAAATTGTTCTGTTTTACCTTATTCCAATTTTTATTTATTTTATGTTTTTTGCAGGTTAAATATTTTATTTCAAACACATTATTAACTTATAACTATAGAATAAATAACATACTAATTTTATATGTACAACCAAATACTACAAATCTGATGATCATATGTCCAATGAACATTTTTCCAATCTTTATATATCCAACAATAATATGTATATAATTCATATTAATTTCATATATATAACATTAAATACTTATCTAAAATCAATTGATCCATTTTTTATTTTTATTTAAAAATTTATTTTATATTTATAATTTTTTATTATTTATACAGTTATAATCAATGGTATGATCTTCAAGGAAAACCACGAGGTTCGATATTTCAATTTCATGGTATTTGAATTAATTTTCGGTTTTATTAATAATTTTATCTTTCATAATGATGTTTCAAATAGAATTTACATAATTTATTATTGATCATCATTTATTATAATATTTTATCCCCCAAAAATATATCAAATTTCATTTGAGTTCGGTGTATCTAGTGAAACATTCCATTCAACACATTATGGTAATAGAAATATGGGGTGTCCCATGGGGTGAATTTTCAAGTGTGTAATGATTTGGAAGGATTGTTTTGGTATATTGATGAATGAACATAAGGAAATATATATATAGATGCCCAAAATATGTTATAGAAAATATAAATGGGCACTATTTTTTCTTGTTATTATAAGATTTTTTTATACTTGTTATGTAACAAGGTGAAAATCATCTTTTTATATTTAAATATTCTATGATTATTTAACAATTAAGAATTATAATAATTTGATACATTAAATATAAATTGATTGAGAACATTATTACCGTGAATTTTCATTGAAATCATTTCTATATATACTTGTTAATCAAAACATTACAAATATTAAATATTATATATGATTGAATTTAAATTTTTATCAATTGTAATTTATGTTCATATATTACAAGTATATATATATATATATTGTGTTTATGTGTGTGTGTGAATATTTAATTAGTGTTCTTGATATATTGGTTTACCTCTATGGTATTCCCCATAATTATATATTGTGTAATTAAAGACTGGCTGAGTAACTAATCCTAATGTTTTAAATATTCTAGAATGTTATTTTTTTAAGATTATATAATTATAATAAAGTTATGATTCAATATTTTCATTAAATCATTAATTATATTGAATGTAATAATTTTTCTTATGATTTCACATAACATCCTAAACAACATTTACATATTACCACTCATAGGGCTCAGATATTTTATTGAGTTGTGGGTTATAAAATACATTGATATGAATTGACATATATTATGGGTACTTCTTGTCCAGTAGCTAACCATGTAGATGTATTTTGCGTATATAAAGTTTTAGAGAAACACAAAATAGATTATGTTAATTTCATGATGTGTTCTATGAACCAACAGATGTATGCCTACATGGTAAAACTATAAATACAATAAAAAGTTATTTTCACATCAAAATGAATTCATAAAGGTGTTAGATAAATTATATATAAAAGAGAATTACTCAATTAATATTACATAAGAACCCAAATTTTATGTTTAAAACTAAATAAATTTTATATCCAATGGTTTTAATTATTATCACTATAATATATATATTTATATATATTATTATTTTGTTGAATCCAAATGAATTTAGTGGACATATTCAAGAGTTCATAGGCCTGAATGCACAATATATGATAGATGTATATGCTATATTACAATATATTTATCAATTAAAAAGTTTAATTTTTTAATTATATCATCATTTTTTCTAACTCGTGTAGAAAATAAGCAAAAATGTATAATAATATTAAAAAATAATTTAAATTTTCTAAAATTTTCTTAGACTAATTAGTGACAAATATGAACAAACCACATTTTAATCTCGCTTGTACTGTGGTCAAAATGAATAAAATGTATTTTTAGGATTGGAAATGTTTTTTATGTTCAAAATGAATTATAAATAATCAATATCAATAAAATTATCTCTCATTTTAAGGAGAAAAGAACAGTGATTGTTAATTAGTTTCTGACCTATTAAAATAAATTATTTTCAATAGTAAATGCATTATGTTTTCAATAAGTAAATGTGATTTTCTAAAATAAAATTCATTTTTAGGTGATATTCAAGGGTCAACTCTTAAAAACCTATAAAAAATCATAGTTTATCATGGAGAACAAGAGCAATTGTCATTTATTAATTTGGGACCTATAAAAATAAATCACATGTTAATATAGTTTTTAGTATTTACCAAATTATAAAAAGTGTGTTTGAAAATGAAAACTATTTTTCTAAGATAAAAATGTATATCCAAGGATCAAAATAAAATAAAATGAACCGCAATTGTATTGAAACACATGAACAATGATCATTGATTAACTTAACAAATTAGAGAAATATTGATCATTAATATGACACTTCTTATTGTAGTTATACCCACCTAGTTTTCTCATATAGTAATTAAGTAAATTCATTATGGAACCTTTCATATGATTCCCTGTATGGTATCATTTTTCAACTATATGTGGGGTTTTATGATCAATGTTTGTGAGAATATACCCTTGATATCATATATAAAATATTACTATTAAATTAAAACCCAAAAACCTTTGAACGAACTTAGAGTGTGTGTATTATATTATAGATAAAACCTAACCATCAAATAAAATAGACCACATGCAATAAAAATATGACCATTTAATTTTACCCATAACAAAAAATGTGAGGTATCACCTATATTCCAAACATAAATAAAATATTAAATAAGAATTACAATACCTAAGGATAATCAACTATAATACCCTGAAGATGTCCTTGGTCTTATCTATGAACCCCATTAGGACAATCTTACCGGATCGCCTATATGTACAATGCTCAATGAACATATAATAAATAATTTCTATACATGTATTTAAATTCATGTATATTGAATGAGCATAAAATGAGAAGAACACCACTAACATGGCCCCAAATATACACTCCAATATACCTAGTGTATGTATGAGAAACTAAATAAAACCATAAAACATGGTATTCAAGAAATCATGTTAAACCACCATGATCAAACCATGCAACAATTGTTCTCAATCCTATCTTAATGTTCTTTATGAAAAAGAGGTATTCTTGATAATCAAATGAAAATTAAATTATTTTATGGTCTCTAGTAGAAGCCTGTCGGAGGATTGTTTTCAATACTATCTTTAGGATGAGATTTCAAGTATTTAAATGATAAGTGTTATATAAAATCACTCACCATTATCTTTAGAATGTGATATTTTCTCCCCAAATGAAAAAAAAACAAGAGGAAATAGCACATTACCATCGTTGAGAGGAGACATATAGCCCCTAAAAGGTAGTTATAGGTAGAATTAACTCATAGTCACATCCAGTCCCTAGAGAGTAACCATTGGAAGAATTATCTCACTACTATCCTTGAGAATAAATTTAATTTATTGGATCATGTAATCCAAATATCTATAAAATATAGCATCCATTGTATAAAAGGAATCATTAAAAAAACACGTTATCCATATGATCAACATCATAAGTATAACTATGAATGATATATATATATATACATTCCTTGTAATAGAAAGACATTAATATCCCTAAAACCTATAGATCATATATATATAAACACAACCCTATAGAATATTCCTTCTATATATTGTCCCATTTACTAATAACTCAATTCATTTTATAAAAATAATTATAGGAAAACTCTCTTAGAAAATACCAAACTCAACCAGGGGAAGTTGATCTCATCAAATATCATATATCTCACTAGGGAAACCTTATTACTCGGGTTCCATGGGATTACATTAGATACATAATTATTAACCATGGCCTACTACTATAAAGTTGTTACGCATCCTCCACGGACAATACCTAAATTCAAATAATACAATTGAGTACATTATTAAACCCATTTATAATCCAGACCCTCAACCAACCCAAAGGTAGTTTAAATTACCAAAATCTCCATAGAACATAGTAACTCCACTTTATAGACCATCACTTGAAACCGATAGTATTCCTCCCAAAAGGGCACATAAAAAATAATTCCCCTTTATTAGTCAATATTTGATAGTGCTCATAATAATGGTTAATCATTAATTTTTGTACCACTATAACAGTTTTAATAGATCACCACAAAAATATACATCAAACCCCATAGGGATAATACTACCCAAACAACACTCATAACCCCAATGGGAGGTTCCCCACAACCGACCAAACCGAGAGGTCATCTCACCATCTAATTAAAATTTCTAATCTTGTAGGACCAATTCATATGGTTCATGAGAACTCATTCTATTCTTCTAATGGTAAATATAAAGTCCAAATACCAATTTGGAGTCTATGATGTAGAATTATCTCCCATGACCCTTTTAAATTTAGTCTTTGTGTAATTCTAAAATAAAATAACCTAGTATAGAACACCCATTCTTATCATAATTTACTCTGGTGAATTGACCTTACAAAAACAACCAATATTTATATCATTAAAGGACATCCTAGAATAAAACCACATCCCCCCATATAATATGAAATGAAAACCATGAAATTTGTTATCTCATAAATAAAGTAACTCCTACCAAGTATTAATTAGATTAACCTAGTATAATATCAAAAATTCACTCATGCTATTTCACCTAAAATTAAAAACATAGAAAAAATATCTTATTTGGTAATTAATACTTATAAACCATCAAAGAAAACTAAATTTAGAGAAAATTAGAGGTTTTATAGTAACCACTCCCATATAATTTATTATTACTTGAATCTCATTAAATTAAATTAAGTGAGAGATCCTAAAGTAATTAGAAGAAAAAATGGGCAGAGTAAAATGTTGGAGGGTCAGCTTCTTATGGTATTGTCCTAATAGAGTAAGTCAGAGAATATAATAGTTAGTATAACACAATATTATAATATTATAAAAAATCCCTACTAGATACAAGGTACATGGTAGATGAGAACTAGGTACTCAGTGGTCATCGATGGGTCATTCTAGTCACTGGACACCATACCAGGTACCTAGTATAGTTATACCAGGTACCTAGTGTTCCAATTCATATTTTACAATAAGTTCAAGGATGCATTAGGTACCTATTACACATTAATTTCATATCATGTGGACTCTTTTTCCATTTTCAACATAGGTGACCCCTTCTCATCCTTTACCGGTAACATTAAATAGCCACAAAAACATCAACATATCTATAAAAACACACCAAATTTAAGAATCAATCCTCTAAAATCATGTTTTAATATTATCATTTTAAGAAATTACCTACCACAAATTCATAAATGTTAAAAAAATCTTCTCAACTAACAGATAATAATGTAGGTTACTTCATACTCCTAACCACGTGGATTATCATTCCCAAGAGGTATAAAATAAAATATATTATCTTTGAATTCATTCACGTGTATTAGATGCCACCCATACTCTTAATTCTAGACTACATATAATCATACTACCCATAAAACCAATCCAAAACAACATCATTTACTTAAAAACAATTATTTTATTCTATAAAATGAATAGATCATTTGATAAATGATGTATATATTGAAAATTACACTTCACAATACCGAATAACATGTGAAAAAATAATAGTTATTCCCATAATACATATAATTAATTTAAAAAAACTCTAGCCTCATAAACATGATTCTACCTCCAAATTTCCAAAAATAAAATTTCTTAACACTACAATCATCATTAAATAACCCTAATACTCACACCTAAGTTCAAACCTGGCTTGTGGAGTGATATCAGAACCACCCCCGTTTAGAAACCCTGTTAGTATATAAATAATACACATAATTTAAATTGAAATTTATACCATTTTTCTTACCAAAAAAACTAGATTCTCATATATACCAAATAATATTCCTCAAATTTGTTATTACCTAGGAACTAGATATGTATAATTCAATATAAATTTCAGTACATATAACATAAAAAAATCTCTTCACATAAGATTTTTATATACATTTCAATATATATGTTATCTAACACTATTATAAACGGAGTTATACCCTCCTCCCAAGCATTAAAGTAGACTATTTCTCAAATTTACGTCCATCTATAACTAAAATATAAATATTTCCACAACCCGAATAATAATATAGACCAATTTCCAAATATTACACCAAGTAATTTACCGACCATTTAAACCACAAACAATTTACCTTCTTATACTCAAAAATAAATACAAAATGATAAACACCACTCAATTTTTTCCACAACATTCATATCTCAATTTTTACCAATTTCCTAATGAAACAGGGGTCCTAAAATTAGATAATAAGTGGTGTTATATCCACCATTTGAATACCATTATCATTAGTTCTTAATAGTAACTTTCTTAATACCACCACTGAATGAGAAATATTTCTCGCCATCCATACCCACTCCATTATAATAGACCCATACCATGACACAAACTATGGTATGTGACATTGTTCCTCACTACACTTTAATTTTAAACTACAATGAATGATTCATCACAACGTTTTCAGGTTTTAAATGGATATAACTAAAAAACATAGAATTAGTCATTTTTCCTTATGAATTCCATATTCCTACCAAAAATGGGTTATAACTAATCCCATTAAGAATTACAAAATTTTCACAATTGTTTCACCTCACTCCTTCGAGTAAACCATATATTTCATTATCATTTTCTTTTAAAACCCTTCCCATTAGATTCTTTTTGTACATACCTTTTTTTACCACATTATCAAATATAAATATGTCACACCACAATATCATATATAATCTAATTAGAAAATATTAAAAACATCCCCTATGAACCATATTCATGTTTTGGTTCTAATATTGTGATTTCATCAGTCAAATCAATAATATCTCTAGAAAATATGCCACACTGATCAACATTGGAGTCCGAGGACATATCTATAAGATATTGGGGATCTAAAGATCCCAAAAATCTAATGTAATCCCATTTTATATCTTAGGTTTCTAAAAACCATGAAATTATTAATGTACCAACACACATCTCATTCATATAGCAACCACATAATAGTGGGCCTTCACATTTAATCAATAAAAACAACCCCTCACCGTCACAATGTATCCTTAGAGGTCATATGAGGTATCCCCCCATGTTTCCTTGGAATTATAAGGCCATAAGAACCTCTATTGGGATGTTTTTTTTACCATTATCAAATATTATCTATCTCTATCCATGAGAGGGTGTACACTTTAGAACAACTAAGTTCTATTTCACAACTTATTTTACATGAGTCGAACTTCTTTAACCCTAGGATCACACAAAAAATTAACCAACATTATCTCCCAGATATTGATAATACACATATTAGGAATAATAACGAATGATTTCAATAAAATGGTTCTCATGGAGTTATATATGCCAAAAATATCCACCCTATCACACATCACTCAAGTTCCATTTTGAAATCATTAAACTTCCACCCAAGCTCAAAACATCTACAATATTTATATCATGGGAACCACTAATTGTATATGTCACTCAGTCATTCATATTTATATGAAGTGAAAATTAAAAAATAAGTTTATTTAATAACCCATGAACAACCACCTTACTAAAGTATACTCAATTATCACCTCACTATAGTAACCCAACTCATACCAGGAGTAATAACTTTTCATATCAAGGATAAATTCCACTCACAACATTAATCACTATATGTTATTTAATTTCTAGACAAAACCCATGATATATATATTATTTTCATCACACTCATAAGATATTTCAGCTTACCAGGATATCCCATGTATATTGCAAACTTCATTCCATGCATACCTTTCTAGTAGTAATATATATCTAATGTATCCAATACCTCCCAGTACGGGTTTTCATTAGACTGTATATATATAACTACCATATCATAATATCAAATTAGTAACAAATCAAAAAATATCATCATCGATTTGGATTAATTAACTAACTCACATTGTATTATTTTTTAATAAACCAAAAAACCTTTTATCAATGTTTTAATATAATTAAACCATAACTAGGTAAATTAATTTTCATTTTCAAAATAAACATTTCTAAAACAGTATTCCTTTTGAAACCCATTTACACACTCAAAAGTAGTCATGAATAATCCATATAAACCTGTGGGTGTATTATGATACATATACACATGCCTTTTATAACTTGATTCCAATAGTAAAGTAATAAATAATTATTCATAAATTTGTATATTTTTAATAGCTAAATTAAAATAGTAAAAAATAATTTTATATTTCCATTAACTATAAAACATAGTATATTCACCGGATATGTTTTCATGAACCACAATTCTGACATCCATTCCATGTTCTAACCAGTATTATCGCCCTCATTAATGACTTGAATTGAAAATAAAAATTAAACAACATTCAAACACCATTTTTAATATCCCAAACCGAGATTATCCAAATAGGAACTGGGAAATGTTTCTATATAACCTCAAGAATGCCTCCCCGTAATCCTGTCGTTATTGAATATAATTGAGGACCTTTGAACATAATTAGGGTGACTATGACATCGATACTATAAAAAATAACAATAAATAACTACATAATATTCAATGATAAATAACATTAAAATATGAAAATTGGATTACATATAAATGATTAACATCAAATAAAAAATTCATCATTTTATGAAAAAGGAATAAAATAAATTTCATTCATAGTAGATAATAAGAGTGACACATAATATATCAACCTATTCTACAAAAATATTAATAAAACTAGTGGATCAGTATGGCCTCAAGTCATCCTACATATATGAAAGTGTCAATCAAAGAGTGGTGAGGGTCTATAGGTATTATAGGAAGACAAAACTCTCTAGACCATATAACCATAATAATAGTGGATATAGTACTAATAAACCATCATCGTGATTTAACAACATAATAAGGATAATATTTCTACAAGCCAACCAAAAGAAACATATAAAATAGTATAATAGTATAACAAACAAATATAATATCATATGAATAATACATAATTAAATTGAACCACCACATGAGATATTAATATAAAATATTTCAAAAGGAATTAAATAATAGAGATAGAACACTAAAAACTAGGTCATAGTCTCTACTCAATTCTATCTCTCTCATTAAATCTCCATCGATGTCATCCATCAATTGCATGGACCTTTCCCTTATCTGTATCCTTGATCAGGAAATGCACACTTTCATTGATATTCTCAGGAAATGTGTGACTATTAATCAATTTTCTAGCACTAAAAAAATCTCTATGAAAATATAAAATATATAATTGCATGCATGATGTCGCATGATATGAAAAACTCACAAAATAATTCTCCATGAGTTGTCATCACTCATTATCGTATCATATAATGAATATAGTTGGAATCACACCGAGCCTACATAATAAAAAATATTCATTGTTGGAATTAAACCCAACCTCATTATCTAACAAGAATAGCCAAGGATGACATTACACCTAACCTACATAACCAAAATAGGAAATATTACCCTTTCACCCAACCTATATCATAAAATTAATCACATTTGGAATTAAAACTGAAACATATAGAAAAAAGAACCATGGTTTCAATTACACACTTCCCACATTAGATAATAAACCACATTTAGAATTACACACAACCCACATAAAAAAGGAATCATGGAGAGAATTACACCCAAACTACATAGTAAGTGGAACAAAGATTGACATTGAACACAACCAATTCCATATGAATATAATGGTTTTTATTAAACCAAAACCACATAATATGTGAATTCATGGTTGTCTATACACCCAACCCATATAGTATGAGGGGTCATGATTGACATTACTCCCATCCCATGTAGCATAGTGGTCCTAGATGGAATTACGCCCAATTTAAATTACAAGAATAGTCATGGTTGAAACTATACAGAATCATATACCACACAGACTCATTATAAATAACTCATGTATGAAGTGAAATTTAATATCAAAATGCAACCTTTATACATAAAAAATATATACATGTCATATTAAACCACCTAACAAAATATAACAATGTGGATTATAAATCAATCTATTCTTCATATCGCCCATTATATTTGGTTTATTTACTCACACATAGCTCCTTTCCACTTTTGTAGTCTATCCAAGGATAATCCAATGTTATGTATCACATTCATGGGATTTTCACCATCAATGAATATATTAGAGAACCTAAAAAAGTTCCATTACATAGTTATATAAATATGGACACCACTCATAGATACTCGATCATTATTTTATCTTCTTTTAAATTTGATCCATGGAAATGAATCAAAATTCATCACAAAAAAGAGATACCATAACCTCAGTAAAATATTACTAATTAAATAAAATTGGTTTATTTGATTTCTACCAGAATAAATACTAAAATTTGAAATAAATCACTAAAGCAGGGATATGTGATGAAAAAAGTAGAGAAAATAGGGTAATAAAAAATATATGGAAAACTAGGGTCAGACTTTCCCATAATGATCCACCTAGAAAGACAATACATTAATGGAAGGGACGTCAAGGTTATTAGAATAGGGAAATGAGGATATTAGAGTTAGTTTATTTTATCTTGGAAACAAGAGCGTTTTTTCATTTTATAAACATTTTTAAGTTGTATATACTTATTTATTAAAAATGAAAATAATAACTACAAATAAATTCATTAGGTTACTTTTATCATATCACAACGTATACAATACCCCACCATGTAACATCCCTTATGCTAACTGGTGGACAATAGACCCTCAGGGACTACCCCTTCTTTCTGAAACCTCCACTTACTCCTTACCAACCACTATCTAACTTGTGGTATATATCACAATAATATTAAATTTTACATCAATACCAAATTTGTGAAATCAAATCCTCAGCCGCTTTCAACACTTACAACAACATAAAACCCAAAAAATATATATTATATAAAAATAATTGAAACAAATATATATTTATTTTCATATATTGGTGGTTACAAATATCAAAACATAAAGAAGAATGTTGTTAGTATATATCAATGAGAATCCTTAGAGAAAATATTTAACCACTACCATTTCATATTAATATATCACTTTCATATGTCCTCCTAGATATGCTTTTGAGACCACCACACAAATACTAGAGGCATTATCTTCCATAAAATTATATTCAAACTCAGTCCAATTTAAAAATAGATCATTCCTCAAATGATACATAAGCCTTCATATTGATATCATATACAATAATCACTTTATAATTATCCTGATAATATCTCTCAATTTAATAAATAAGGTATAAATGTGTATATAATTTTATATCTAAGGAATAACTAATAAGTATTGTTGGGACCAAGTTGTTCAGAAGTTTATTTTCTATGCGGAAATAATTTTATGGTGATTTATTTCATTTTTTTACTTTTTAAAAATCAATTCATTTTTTCAATTTTTTTATTAGATGAAAGGAATTAATGGTCCATAATTAATAAAATATCAGATACATTTTTCATAATAAAATTTATCGGTTACGGTTTTCTGCTATGGAAATGTTTCATGATAATGTTTTTCTTTAGACTCACATTGTGTATGGAATAAATGTTTTGATCATAATGAGTAGTTGTATCGGAGTCTGAATATCATTCAATATATTTGATACTAAATCTATAGAGGCCTAGTTGATTTATTATTTCTAAAATTCCATAAGTTGTTTGAAACACTTATGACACAATATTTGTGAAATAAAGGGGGAGAATATGTGTTTTGTACAATAAGGAAGATGATGATTTTCTAATCATACTGTTTTAAAATTTATGAAGAATTCATGATAAATTTATGGTTTTAGAGATTGAAATAGGATACAAAGTCAAAAAAATTTATGAAGTGTTGAATGAATCAACCATCAGACTATCTGATCCATTAGATTAGGTGATCAATCAAATTAAACAATTCATAAGGATCAATTGATAGTTGATGATAATCTAGAAGAAAGATGTTACTGTTAACACTAGTCCATCTGATGTGGTGTGCAACAATTTCACTAGATGAGTTATGAAACTAATTAATAAGTTGAATTTGTTGGAAAAAATGAATGAGAAGAGTTCAAATACTAATCAATTGGATGAGATCAGAGGCCGATAAACCACATGATGTATTATAAATTTTTCCAACATTTCATCAGGTTGTGTTTTTCCTTTATTGAGTCAAGATCAAAAGAAGTTATAATTGTTTTCAAAGGTTCAAGAGCACAATTTTTGTTTATTTTCATAAAACAAAATATTTGATTTGATTCAATTACCCGGATACATATTAGACTAGAAGTGACATTGATACCTCAGAAGGAGACATAGACTAATCCATTAGACGAATGCTGACATAAATAATTTATCACATGATCTAATTCATCTGATAAAGGATCATTCTTATAAGACAAAATGTCCAGGGTCTGGTCATCCAACCCTGAGAAAAAATTACATAAAAGGGAAAGATAAGATAATCATTACAAGGGGTTATTACAAAGCCTAGTGTGTAGAGTACCACACATTTCTGCCTCCACCATAGGAATACATAAATCAGGAGTTCCAAAAGACCACATCATACCCATCTCTGATACTTCCTTTTTCGACAACGCATCTGTAACATGATTTGCTTCTCGAAAAGCATGTGAGATCACAAAGTTGAGTTGCTCAATGTTGTGCAAAAAGTCACTCCAATGTGGCAGAATTTTTCCTGGGACACTCCTTGTTCATTCATGCAAAACCTTGACAGTGATTTCAAAATCATATTCAATCCATAAGCAATTCCACTTATATTTAATGGAATACTAGACTGCATTCTCAATATCCCATAATTCTGCTTCGTAAGCCACACCATTACTAGTGTAATGGTAGAAGCATCCCTTAACAAAGCCATGGTAGGTGTGAAAAACACCACCACAACCCGAGTATCCTAGATTACATGAGGCTATGTCATCAGTGTTAACCTTGATCTATGAGGAGATTGGTGGAATCCATCTTATGTATTTTAGCATTTTTTACTTCCTTGACCTGCCAACAATACCCAACCGTCGAAGGGTGTCAAAATCCTCAAAGTTGTTGGACATGTCACCAGTTTTTAGAACTAAGCATGCGTACACCTCCCTTTGAATCATCATATTTCCAACACCTATAGATGGGTTTTTTCCATCAAAAGTGATGTTATTCCTTTCCTTCTAGGTTGATGAAAAAACTAATGCAGTGGCTGCAAGAAGATTGTTCTGTTTCTTCTCACTTCGGCCAGAATTTGTGAGGAGTTCTATAAAATTATTCACCCACATTTGTGTGTCAAACTTCATTCTAAATAAATATCCAACATATGCCCACAGTTTCTGTACAAAATAAAAATTAAAGAAAATATGATTAATATGTTCCTCTTCCATGAAGTATAAAATGCATTCTGACGCCATGTGTTGTCCAGTCCTCTAATGTTGCTCATGAGTGGGTAGTATGCACTTCAATATCCTCTAAATGAGAATAAAGTTGGAAGGCTATATGAAGGATGCCTTGAATTTCATAAGCCATGTTGTTAGTCTATTTAAAGCCCTGTAATGGAAGTTATAAAAATCTCTGGTATTGAATTGACCTAACATGATACACTTCCATATCAGCATGTCATGATCAATGAAGTATTTTTGAATGTCCTCTTGAGCTTGGGTAGGTAACAAGTGTCTATGACTTTGATAATGAGTGATAAGATTTCCAATGGCCATATCTATAATACCATGAGGTATATTGACTAGGGTCACCAGTGGGGTGCCAAGCCAATTGCTGCTCCAACAGTTGAGAGTAGAGTTTCTACTTGCCAACCATTGAACACCCTGAGCAATATTTTTGACAGACGGCTTAAGTGATTTCCAGACAGTGGATGCAAGATAGTATTTATATCAGTTCAATAAATTCTCTCTAAACATTCCAGATAAGAATTCATCATGTGCATCGTTAGTGAGAAGAGTCCATGTAAATTTCCCAATGAGGCCGTCATTGAATAACCTAAGATCTTTCATCCCAAGGCCTCCCATTTCAATGGGATTCATGCACTCTTTACATGAAATGGTTATTACCATCCTTTCATATATTAAACAAGTCCAAATGAAGTTTCTGATCATACCTTGAATCTCCTTGATGAGCCCTCTCGTCCACTAATAGAGGGAGAAAGAATAAACGAATTTTGAAGTTATCATTAAGTTGACAAGGCATACCCTTCTAGAAAGGGACATTTCATTCCCTTTACAGCTTTCCATTTGACCAACAATGCTTTGAATATACCTTCAAGGTGCTACCGTCAGACCTTACCCCAAAAGAGAGGAACACCAAGATAATAAAATGGGAGTGATCCTCATCGAAAACCAAGTTTATTGGCTATTCTGTTTTTTTACTCACCATAATCCCATTCCCATAGAAAATAAAAGATTTTCCCCAGCTTATGGATTGACCCACAACCTCCTCATAATGCGAAAATAGGGATTTGATGACAAAACTAGTATTTTTGGTAGCTTTCCCATGTAGGAGGATATCAACAGCATAGAGAAAGTGTGAGGGAACATAGTTATATCTTTCTGCATTGATTTGTCTATAAAGACCAGCTTGAGTGAGATCATCATGGAATTTTCTCAAATAATCTTCAGCAATGGAAAAAAAATCCCTGAGAGTGGGTTACCCTAATGCCCACCCCTCGAACATGAAAAAAATCCTTTTGGAGTGTCATTAATGAGAATGGACAACTTTTCTAAGTTAACAATTAAATTAATGATCTTGATAAAATAAATATAAAAATCATAAATCCTAGGAATATCAAGGAGGAAGCTCCATTTTAGTGTGTCAAAATCTTTGGAAATGTCAACTTTGAGTGCAAAACACCCCTCCTTCACTTTCTTCCTCGTAATATTAATGCCTTGTGAGGCTGTAAAATGAAAATTCTGTATGTTCCTTCCTAGGACAAAACCAAACATATTTGGATAAATGACACGTTTCATTATATCTCTTACCATGTTCATGATGATATTTTTGATCAGTTTGGGAATGGTGTTCCCAAGAGCAATCGGACTTAAGTCCTTAATATCAAGGGAATTATCTTTATTAGATAGTAATGCAATGAAGCTAGCATTTACTCTATGAGGCATTGAGAAGTGAGTGAAAAAATCCTTGATTTTCTTGAGTTATGTCGTCCTGTAAGATATCCCATTAGAACATAAAGAACTAGTTAGTGAATCCATCAGGGCCAAGTGCACTTTCCATGTTGAGAGAGAAGCGGGTTGCTTTAATTTCTTCCTTAGAGGGATCCTTTATAAGAGCATGGTTTTAATGATCATCAATACAAGGAACAATTATATCAATCATCTTATGTGTTATATCCTTCCCATCATCAGAGTAGATACCCTAGAAATAATCCACAATAGATTGAGATATTTCATCGTCAGAGCTGTGGAGTTGTCGATTGATCTTAATAGCCTTAAGCCCAACCTTTGACCTCCTATCCTTGTGCAATCTGTGGAAGAGTTTATAATTCCTATCACAATCCTGTATCCATTTTACACTCAATTGGGTTTTTTCTAGATTTCCCTTTATCATTAGAAGGTCATCAATCTTTTGGTGGGCCTGAACTTCTTCCCTGGAAGGTGAACTCTGGTATTGATTTCAGATTTGAGAGCACGTAAGTTCATCTTCAACATATTTGACCTCCATGTCAAGAATACAAAATGCTGGCATCATTCACATAAGGACTTGTATAAAAATTTAAGTGGATAATTTTTTTAATTAACTTTCCAAGTTATTTTTGTGGGGGTGTTCCGGCCTACAAAAGTTGCAAAAAAATTTATAGAAAAATTGTTTCAAACAATTTTGTCACTATGAAACTATGGAATGAAAAGTCATTAATATTTAAAATTGTAAGTAGAATCATATTGATAAGTCTTCATTTCTTATGTTCTTTCATTTATTTCAAGAAAATCAGATTCATCATATGTTTCATCACAATGTATAATTCCATCAAAACTTAAAATGGTATCAGACTAAATAATGTTTAGTAATTTTGAAGTCGGTTTATTTTGTTATAAGATTCAATATTATTTGAGTAGAATATAAAATATTTTATAACACTAAATTTTCTAAAGATAGATTTTAGATGAACATTAAATTCAGGATTCTTGAAATTTAGTTGAGAAGAAAAAGGAAATTGGTTTCCCATACATAACACTATTGGATCACCAATAAATAGTAGTTAGTACATTGTACTTTTTGAGGATCGAACGTTTTTCACATGTGGAGAGAGAGTGTGTGTTGAACTCTTATAGAAAAAATAAGTTCCTTGGTATAGTTTTCTCAAGGATATTCTCCGGATAGATGAAGAATAAGAATTATAGTAGTCAGAGTTTTCTATATCAAACCTAGGTCACCAAAAAAATTTAAGTAGTTAGGAATTTTTTCTAGGGTATTATTTATTATATTTTTATAGACTGAACAATCAGACATAGGAATTAAAAAGTTCCATTATACTAGGTTTTTTATAAAATCTTGAAAGGTTGTTTTTACCTGTTGTTGGGTAGAAAAGTAAAGATTTGTGTTTTAAATAATTACAGAAGTAGAAGTTTTGATATTAGTACAATGAATTGTTAGGAGCCTGTCGGTGAATGTTTCTTAACTTGTTATAGAAACTTGTTTTAAATCATTCATTCTTTAAGAATCACATGCATAATTTTATTGATCGTAGTGATACCAAATTGTAATTGAATATCCTACTTGTTGTATCCAAACAAAAGGATTTTTCCTATTGGATTGTGTGGTATAAAAATATTTCTAAATAATGATAAGGACTAGCTAATATAATTGAATATCGAACCTTGTAAATACTTGTATCCATGTGGTTGTGTGAATGATTTGTTGTCATCAATGTGATAAACCTCTGAAAGGAGGTGAAGGTTATTACACAATAAAGTTAGCATAAAATATAATATTACCACTCGTTCACTCCACCCCTCTCAGTGATAAATTATCATGGTTGGGCATTTTCAATTGGTATCAGAGTGAAGGTTCCCTTTTTTTTACTCCTTTCAAATGTCTTCAGAGATTATTAGTAATGCAGAATCTGAATTGTGTGAATAGTAAGTGAATTATTATCCTCGATGGAAACATTATCATATCTAGAAAGATATAATGTTTCTTTAACATCTGTGTCTTGGGTATGTGTTTCAGATGAAACTATATATGGATTTCCTCCTCTTAGTAAAATAATTACTCTAACATTTTGGATAATAATAATCAAGATAATGATGGATGAGCTAAAAATTATTTACTCTCATCACTTAAAAAAATAGATTTATTAATATTGAAAGGATATAATACTGATAATGGTTTCAAGGAAATGTTGATGAACATATATGAAGGAAATATAAAGGTGTATAATGAAAAGTTACAAATCTGTAGGATGATGAGTGATGATCTCAAAATGGGTGAGTATGAATATTTTGTTGACTTCTTTACATGGGTGACTAAATTTTTTTAGCAAGATTAGATGTCTTGATATGAATTTGGAAGACTCACCTGTTAGTGAAAGTATCTTGATAATACTACCAAATAAGTTTGATGGAAAAGTTTCATCTTTAGAAGATAGATATCTAAAAACTCTCTCCTTGTATGATCATCATATTACTCTCATTACTTATGAAATGAGAAGGAAAAAAGTTATATAATGAAAAATAAATATAATCATAAATGTCTTTAAAATCTACCAAGAGATAAAATTGTAAGGAGATTCATGCAGATGTGGTCTTTTGTGACTCAAAATCTAAAAATGAGGTATGTAATTATCTTGAGGAATTTTTATCCATGTTTTATAAAAATGTTAAAAGACTAATAGGAATTTATAAATGGAATATTCTGTTGAAATGTTCTTAAAGGGGATTTATTTAATACTTTGTTAAGAATTATCTTCATATAATAGATGAAGAAGATAATAAAGAAAATGATATAAGTCTAGGAATATATTTTATAAAACATGGAGAAAATTAAAATATTATTCCAAGGTAAAATTTAAACAATTCTCCAAATATAAAAAGAGATTTTTTTCTAGATTGTGATGAAGGGAAACACTCTAAATTTATGGCTGATATGTTTACTGATGTTTATAGAGAAAATAATTACATTAAAATGATTATTGATGAAAATTTTGGAAGTAGTATTTATAAATATAAGGGGACTGAGTTAGAATTTCATATGAATAAATAACTGATAGAATGTTTGAGAAAGCATTTAATACTTGGAATATATATCAAGAAGATGAAGAAGTAAAGTCATAGTATGAACAATCAAGAATGTATTCCTAAATATAATGTTATGTTACTTGATGAAATATATTATATAAATATATATCTTGAGAGTAAAAATTATCGGAATGATCAAATTTAAGTAAAGATGAAGGGAAAGGATGAATAGTGAAAACATTCTCAATAAAAGTTTTTTAATGCTAATTAGGGAGTTATATGTTTTAATAACTCTATCTATGATGTTTGTGAATGTTCTAGAAATTTTTAACCATATAAGGATCAATAGTTACCATCAAATATTGGAAATGAATTTGAAATTTTTCTTAAGGAGAAGAAAGATGAAAAAATCATTTATACGGACAAAACCAACAATGTTGGAAGTTTATAAAATTAAAAAAATATTGACACCAAAACAAAAGTTTCAACCACTTTTGATTATGATAATGTTATAATTAAATACAAATTGAAGAATAATATTTTGGGTGATTATAGAACATTTGGAGTACAAAAAAGTTCTTATGTAAATGTTAAAAAAGTTGATGGGAAATATACTCATAATTTTAGACAATATATAAGTTACAGAGGTAAATATTCTTTCTATGGTTACTTCTACTATTTTTGTGGATTTTTATGTACAGAAAATATGTGTTCGTTTATAAAAAAAATTACAATTGTCCCAAGAGTTTTAGGGAAAAAAATAAGTGGGATTCAATTTTATCAAAATATCAATTATGATAAGGTTGTGTTGAAGATCAATATTAGGTCCCCAACATTGGAAATTATTTTTAAAATATGTGAACAACCTATAAATTTTGAAAATTGGTCATTTTTTTTGTTACCAACACAATATCATGTTCAGAAAAAATGTCAAAAGAGGGATAGAAAAGGTAAATAAAAGTCTCTTATTGTAGAAACATCTCTCAATTCTACAAAAATAGAATGAATGTAGATCTGGAATAGTGGGTGTTCTTCTCACATGAAATGAGATTTAAAATTTTTGAGCAATGTTAAAGGTTTCAAAGAAGGAAACATGATGTTTTGTGATGATATATCCCTCAGAATCAATGTATTGAATCCAAAATTATTGGGATGAAAAATTGAAAAAAATAAATTTTTGTTTATTGATAGGTTGAAACAAAACATGCTAATTGTTTCACAACATTTTCATAAATTCATTAATGTTTTTTTATAAAATATGTTTTTTAATATAGGAATAGGGAATAATTTTTTCTAGAGTCCAATGCACAAAAGGAATATTATTTCAAGTTATTGAAGTTAATAATTCAAGTTATATGAGAATGTTAAATAAAATTAGTTATAGAATTAAAGGATAGAAAATGTGGTTCAAATAAATATGATAAATTTATCATAGTGAGATAATGTCCATGATATTCCTAATATTTCAAGAAAAAGATATCAGTGTTGTTATATTCTTCAAGTGGATAATATTACAACATCTGTTCATATGGAAGTTAATATTAATTAAATGCAACCAATTGAACTTATTCATTATAATATTTCTGGGGATATGATAATATAAAATGTGGACATAAGTACTAGATTTCTATCATTGATAATTTTACTCACATCAATTTTTTATGTATTTGGAACACTATTCATATTCTCTTAAAATGTTTAAATGTTTCATTATAATAGTTGATAAGGGATTTAGGTATTCTATGAATAAGTTCTGAACTTATAATGGTGGTGAGTACATGAATGAATAATTAAAATTTTATCATGAAAATCGTGTAATTATTCATGAGTTTTATTCCCTATACAGACCAACAAAAATGGTGTTACTAATAGAAAGAAAGAATGTTTAGTAGAGATGGGTCATAAAATGTTTCTCCAGAAGGGTCTTTCTCACTACATTTAGTGGCAAGCTATAAAAATAAATGTTTATATTTGTAATCCTTTTTTTCTATAGGACATTATATAATATGAATACATATGAAATGTTTTATGAAAAATTTTCATGTAGGAAGCACATAGGAGTTTTTGAGAGTCCCTGAATCATAAAGAACAAAGGTGGAATCCTTTGAATGTATTATAAGAGAGGTGAAGATGAAATATTTCATGGATATAATCTAGATGGTAAATGATATATATGTTTCAAATAATATATGGGAAGAATTTATGACTCTATTGCTATAAATTTTCTTTAAAAAAAGAATATGTTTCCTTTATACAAGAATATTATGAAGATAAAGAGGATTAAATAATAGTTATTACGAAACATGATAAAGATACCAAAAATTGTGATATCATATATATATATATATAAGAATTAGACTAAAATATTTAAATTTTTGAGGAATAATTTTTTACATTTCATCATATGCTAAGGAAATAAGTTTAAGCTCAAAACAAAATTGTTCATCAACATTAAAAGGTTTGAAAAAGAAGAACATGGAAATTTGTTACATATTCTTATTTTTATTCAAATGTTGAGCTAAAATATGTTAATGAATCTTTTGAACAACTGAAATGGACAGAATTTATTAATGAAGCATTTGATCAGATTCATAAGAATGATACTTGGTAACTTGTAACTAAACACAAATATATATCATTGGAATAAAGTTGGTGTACCAGGACAAGCTGAATCAAGACAGTGAAGTGATAAGAAATGAATCAATATTTTTCTCCAATGTTTACTAAAAATAGAGGGTATTGATTTTGATGAGACTTTTTCTCCATTATCAAGGATATAAACAATTATAATTTTTCTATCAATTTATGCATAATGAAGTTATAAAAATATTTAGATGGTTCTTAGGTGAGAATTCATGAATGGATAACATGATAAGAAGTGTATGTTGAACAACCTTGAGTTTTTTTATTTTAAAGGAGGTAATATATGTGTTCATGTAGAATAAATCCATTTACGGGATAAAACATGCTCTGAGAGAATAAAATTAATAATTAGATACATTCATAAGGAATTTTATATTTAAAAAAGGAAGAGTTAGCAGTAATATATGAATAAAACTAATTCAGGTGATTTACCTCATTTTTAATATATATGTTGAATAAATTATCATTTCTCAGGATGATGCAAGAACTTAATATATTATTAAGAAATGAAGAAGCTTTTTGAGATGCCCCAGCCTGGTGAAAATAAATACTATCATGGGTTAAAAATATATCTAAATGAATAAAAACTTATTTATTTTTAAATAAAAGTATTATAATAAACTTCTTAATATTTTTTTCAGAGAAAATTTGACACATATATCCATGAAAATTTTAGGGGGAACCAAGTTGACTAGTAAAGGTGAAGGAGTGAAAGTTGACTCTAAAGAGTTTTGGAAATCTGAATGGATATTTATTGTATCTTACTGCATCAAAAATAAACATTGTTTATGTTGTTACCTTATGTGAATGATTCTAAAGTGCTCCAAAAGAATCAAATTTTTTAGCTAGAAATATAATTCTTAGCTATATCAAAGTCATAATTGATTTATGAATCTAGTATAATAATATAGGACTAATTGATTATTTTTTGTTACACAGATGCCGATTGGGAAGTAAATTTCTTATGATATAAGATCCAAATATACTATTGTTTAATTATTTAGGGTAATTTTTGGTATCTTAGAATACTTATAATTTTTTGTAACTCTTATCATGGATGAAGTTGAGTATATTTCTAACAAAAAATCTGGATTTGAACATATATGGATGTAGAATCCTTTTGATGAATTACTAGTTTAAGTGAGGTTACCTCTACTGTCGGGTTATTATAATTAATTTTCTATAAAACATACAAGAAATTAAGTTCAAAATTATCATTTGAAATTAATTTAATTTCAAATATATATTCATCAAATAGAATGTGGAGAAGAATGAACATAAAAATCAATATATTATTACAACAGAACATGTTTCTGAAATTTTCAAAAAAAAATATTGTTGAAGGATGCATTTCCCAAACTAAGATAGAATATGGGAATCCAAACACTTTCTCTCCAAAGATGCGGTATGAGTTTTTCTCCTCTACAAAATATTCTTTGGAAAATATTTTCAATTGAAGAATTGTTTCCTAAATCTAACTATTGATATAGTCTAAACATATATGGAACCAAATATTTAGGGGGAGTTGTGGGTATGTTGTGAACTTATCGTGTATGGTTGGGAACTATTATAACATTTTATTGACATGGATTTTGGAATATTTTATTAGGAAGGAATAAATAAAGAAGATGAAGTGAAAGTTTGAATGTTGAAGAAGTTTTGTAAGTCACCACTTATAGACATCTTTGTTTTCCTGTCAATGATTTTGTTTCCTACAATTACTTTGATCACACATGATTAGAATTATTGATTAGTGATCAATATATCGAGGATAAAAGTTCAGTAATTTAGGAATCTTGGATGACCAAAAAGTCTAAAGGGTGGTCTGTTGGGACCATACCAGTTGGATGTTTTATTTAGTTTTGGAATGAATTTTGGGGTGATTTTTTATATTCTGTTTTCAATAAGACAAATCAATTCACTTAGTATGTTTGGGGGATAGGATGAAAGGGAATAGAAGGTGAATAATAATCCGAGTAACAAATTAATTTTTGAAAGGAAAATATATTTCATTTAGTTTAATGTTATGAAAATTTTTTGGATAAATTTTTTATTTACTCTAAAATTGTTTTCGGAATGAATGTTTTTATCCTAATTAGTAGTCGTATCAGAGTCTTAATATCATTCAATATATTCTATACTAAATCTGGTGATTCTTTGTTTATCGATTAGTTCTCAAATGTCATAAATTTTTGGAAACACTTTTGATACAAGATTTGTGAATGAAAGGGGATAATGTGTTCTTGGTGTAACAATTAAAAAACTTATTTACCAATCCTAATGTTCTCAATGTCATGAAGAAATCATGATACAATCATGGATTGGTATTAGAAAAGATGAGACCAAGTCAAAAGTTTTGTTGATGTGATGATTGAATTATCTATCAGACTACCTTATCCATCAAATATTATGATCCATCCAATGAACCAATCTAGAAGGATAGAACAATAATTGTAAAGAATATAGAAGGAATATTTCGCTACTAACACCAGTTCATTGGATGTTGGCTTCCACTATTTCGTCGGATAAGTTCTAAAATAGTTTAGTAAGTTAGAGTTTTTGGGGACAATGAATGAGAAGAGTTCATAGAATGGTCCATCAAATGAGATCAGACCACCATCAATCGGATGATGTTCAGGAATGTAAAAACCCATTTTCATCAGGTTATTTTTTTCCTCAATAGTTTCATGTTCAAAATAAGTTATATTTAATCATTAGGTCATGAAAAAAATGTTCTTGTTTTTTTCAGAAAACCAAATCTGTGATTTTTTTCATAAGGGTCAAGACACATCAGACTAGAATTGACACTGATACATTAGAAAGAAATAGAGATCGATCTATCCGACTTATGATGACACAGATAAAACAACAGATGATGGACTTCATCAGATGTAGGATCATCAGTCTGAGGAATTATTGATCAAATTATAAGTATATATTTTTGAATAGATTTGTTGAGGTACTATTGAGGTGGTGTTTTAGACTATATAATTTACATCAATGATTATGGATGAATTATTTCAATGTCTTTAGATGGTATGAAGTTCCATAATAAAACATCATTCATTTTCCAATTAATATAGGGGATTAGATTCAAAACTCTTCAGTTATTATATGTTTTCTTTTGGTTGAAGAAAATTTGAGTGACCATATGATTCTCCACAATGAATAATTTCATTGGAACATAAAATGGTATCATACAAAATAATGGTTTGTAAGTCCAATGTAGGTTGATATTATGAGGATATTAGAGATGTTTTGAAAATAATCCAATATATATTTGATGAAATAAATTTTGTCAAATATGAAGTTGATATTATATTGAAATATAAGTTTTTGGAAATTCGGTTGAGTGGGAATGTGAAATTTGATTCCCACCCAAACAACAGTTGTCTATCCTAGAAATTGTAGGAATCACATTGTACATTCTGAGGAAAGAACACTATTTAAATGTGGAAAGAGAGTGATTGCACTATTTTCTTATAGAGCGAATAAGATTCCAAACATATTTTTCCTAAGGTAGTTTTCAAGATATGAGGAGATGAAGGAATATATTAGTCATAGTCTTCTAGATTGAACCAAGAAATAGGATTCATGTCCGAAGGGAAAGTTTGATGTGGTCCAAAATTGATTCTAGAGTATAATTTCATATTTGTTTTCCCAATAAAAAATTAGTCATAGGAATCAGACTATCCCATCGGACTACGTTTTTATATGAAGTATTGAAAGGTTATTTATACCTTCTACTATATAAGAATGTAAAGATTTGTGTTTTGAATAATTAATAATGTTAAAGTTGTTAAATAATCACAGTGAATTGTTTTTATCCAATAGGTGAAGGTTTCTTAACTTATTACACAACATTATTTTCATCATTTGTGCAAGATTAAGCACATTCACTATTGTATTGATCATCGTACTATACTAGTCTAAGGGTATATCATACCTTTTATATACAAAAAAGTATTTTTTTTCTAATGGATTGTGTGGTATTGGATTATTTCCAAATCATTCCAAGGACCAGCTACTCTTATTGGGTAGTGGACTTCTCAAATACTAATCTTATTACAGTTGTTTGAAAGTTTCTTAAGAAATTTTAAAATTCGTTAAAAAGAGGATAAGGTTGTCCAAAAATAAAGGTAAAATAAAAGAAATAGTTCTTACTGATTCAACACTCCCCTTCTCAGTAATACATCGACAATGGTTGGGCTTTCTCAATTATGTCATTTTTTCAGACCTCTCAAAAAAATTGAATAGACACATAAACCAAGGAACCAACTTCTATTTCCTCAAAGTCTAAAATTTTCGAAAATAGGGAGATACTTTGAGGAATACTCAGACTCTTTCCTCAAAATCAAGGGGATGGAATCAATAAATAGTAAACAATCATTCCAACTTATAAGTAGTTATCTTCCTCATTTTTTGTATCTAAATATACTCCAATATTTAATGGTTGATACTTTTATTTGTAATAGAGATTTATCATGACACTATTCAATATAGACATGATCTACATGGATTACTATATGATACCTAAAAAGCTGACATGTGAATATATTATTAAAAAAATAATATATTATTTAACTCTACTAAGGAAATATCAATCTCAAATATTCATTCTATATCTTTGAATCATGCTCATAACATCTTCTCCAATACCCATATAGTTTTCTCAAACTTACCATTAATCTAAAGATAGTGTGTTGTTCTCAAATTCACTTTTATATGCAATGAATTTTATGTTGCCTTCCAAATAATAGAAAAATATCTTTTATCTTGATCTAATATAAAAACCCAAGCAAAAATTGTGTATTTATACAATCTCTTGAACATATAATATTACATAATACTCAAGTGACTAAGTATCCTTGATCATTAAAAATAAAGAAAATTTTTTATCAATCAATAATAAATAATATGTCATTAAACCAAAAAGTTGACCATAACAGCCCTATCATGAAATACATTATCACATAATCTCATTTCTACTAGATAATAGGTAATGGATAATGAAGGAAAAAAAGTCTATGGTGATCAGAGTTAAACTATAAAATATTGTAAAAACATAACGAAAATTAGGAAATATCCTTATTTATCATGGGAATCTTGTACTACCTCTAGATATCATGATACATCCTAGTCCTAATTAGTTTAAAATCCCATATTGAGTCCATTAAATCCCCGATAATATTATCATAAATTCTGAGGGATATTGTAATTTATCCTTAGATGTATAGGATCCGATCATTATCCTCTATCTAGTATGGTGGACGTTCCTCACCACATATAATTTTGCATAAAGACCAAGGAAAATAGTTATATATCTGAATCTTTCTCACCCTCTTAAGAAGTGAAGAGGTAATTCTCAAGGCTATAACAGTATCTTTTTCAAACTTATGTACATCATGATATGTCTCTATGAATTTGATATTTAAATTCCACATGTTCCTAGCCTCATGAACCATCATATCATGGGTATTCATTCTCAGTTAATCAACTGAAATATTCCAATTATTATTTTTATACACCACCTAGAAATCAAACTACAAGAGATACTCGAGAAACCTTTTTTTCAGAAGGTTCAAGTTTTTCTATGAACAAATATTTCTATGGATATTATGGTTAGTGTATATTGATAATATCTCACCTAAAAGATAATATATAAATTTTTATATAATTTATTCTAGAATGTAATTATGGGTGGGGTAGTTCTACCCATTCATCTTTAGCATTCCAGAACCCTACGTGACCACTCACCCATCCTTTATTAAAACTGCTACAATAAAAACACCTATTATTTATAATATAATATATATATTATGTTCCCATATTGGTTATTTTAAGGATTAGTGTTTTCATAAAACCCTAATTTATATTTTTAAATTACATATAAAATGATCCAACCCACATGAGCATCACTTCTTATTATTTAGATCCATCGTCGATAATACCAATCTTGAGATGTCTAGAATGAATTTCTTATAGTATATATCCAATTACCGGAGACTATAAATCCCAAACAAAAACTATTGGGTTACTACTAAAAGATTATAGCATCAACCTTCATAGGATCCACTAATATACCCACCTACAATATCATATTCCCTAAGTATTGAAAATTTTCAATCCAGTAAAAACACATTGAGAGATTAAAATATAATTGATTCTATCTCAATGTGATAAAAATATATCTTAATTTCAATCATGGTCCTATCATGTCTGGAACTTCACCAAAATACCATTGAAAAAATAAACAACGAAAAAATAAAAATATAGATGTAATATACTATTAATTAGGACCTTAATAACTACTACATTATTCTAAATACCAATTAAAATTGTAAAAAACTCACACAAGGCATATCATCTGCTAAAAGTAATTTGTGGACCAGCATTTTTCCACACACACAACTAGTGATATCCAAATCACAAATCAATCTTAGGTAACCACTTATCTCCCAAATATTTGACCAATATTTCATATATAAATGTAATTGGATATAAATTATTGATCATAATTTTTTAAACCTATTTTAATCCATATTTAAATTTAATCCTTCATCACCCATCTTTGTGAATAAAATAGAACACATCGAGTGGTAATTCTTTTTAAAATTAATCCATTTAACTATAAGTCTTCAAGTTGGATATTCATCTCCATAATCTCGAAAATATTTAAATTGTAAGGTGTAATGGATATATGTTCCATACATAACGTCATATTGTTTGAAAATACATCCTCTATCTCTAGTAGAAATCATGATACGATTTTGGGAAAAATATCATGATACTGGTCAGGAATATGAAAAAATATATTTTTTATATCATCACCTTTTTATGATACCAAACAACATGAGAAAACTGAGTTCTGACCACCCCTATTGGTTTATGGATATTTACTAAATATCCTACCGATAAATCACACTCACCCATAAGGGTATATAAACTATACTCAATAGATATAATAGATATGGGTTGGTGATATTAGTTGATGTGTACACAATAATGAGTTATTCAGTCCATCCCAAGGATCATATAGAATGTACAAACATAAAACATAAAGAAATTTGATATATGATAATAACCACATATCAAGATGAAAAATCCAATACACCTTAGAAAACATTCCTTACACATTACATAGGGTGTACGAATATTCATCATCCCATAAAATTATATCATGATTAAATCCAAGTCACAAATCAAATTTATGGAAATAATTGAGTTTAGAGAACCTATATCCAAAAATAAATATCCTACGGTACATTCCACCAAAATTGTACCTTGAATAGTTAATGATAACCCAAAATGATATGTAGGTTTCTAGTCAATAGTGTGAATCTTTAATGAGCTTGAGTTACTTTTGTAGCCTCCAAAACCATGACTACTTGATAGATCACTACTCTTTGACCCAATATTTCTTTATTATCCATGATGTATTCCATGTCAAGAATTCCAAAATGAATCTCAATGACAACACTATAAAGACAGACCTAAACATTCTCCAGATCCCTATATCAAACTAGAACATCTGCCAAAACCTAACTATGGAGGACTCTTATAAAATCAATATGGGTTCCCAACCCATCTACTTAATCAGAACACAAGATGTTGTCAGTGACAATGATATAATAATTCTACGGGATTTCCACCAAAGAGACACAAAAGTGTAGGTCCGCCCCCAATGAGAAGACAAAAACCATGACCCTGAATATCATACCCATTAGCATCTTTGCAACATCCTTTCCCGGACCACCAGATCCAAGACAGAATGCTTCATGACCTCATGTGCACCTCCCTAAATGTAAGAGGCTACTGACTTGTAGAGAGCATCTAAGTTTGTCAGTGGGGAGACTATTACCTCAATATATTTTCATATGATCAATAATCAACAATGAAAAATATAACAAATAATTATAGTAAACATGTAGAAAAGTGAAGAAGGCATATTTGTAATACGAATAATGGAGCCCCCATAAGGGGAAAGAATGTCCAAAGGAAATAAGGTAGATAAAGTAAATGAATAAACAAATAATCTTCTCGGGTCCATCTGATCTACTACTAGCTCCACAGTCCTCTTCTCAGCTAACCAACATATGTCCCTTTTCCTTCACCAGATTCCTCAGTTAATCGACATGTTCATTGAAATGCCCGAGTAGGGTGTGAGTACAAGACTCATTAGTACACTACAAATGCATCCTTAACCCAATGTTCACAATAATAAAAGAATATTGCATAATAATAATTAATGTGCAACAATCATAGTAATACACAATCCAAAACCAAGCCATCATATGCTAACCATGCCACCACAAAACCATAATTGTACCTGCTTCAGCTCCATGCCGTAAAATTATTGTATGGTGATAAGTATCAAAACCCAAACATAAGTCTACATGAAGGTCACTCAGAATCTACAAGGCATCGAGGGAAAACAACCTACCCATAATCTATAAGCTATTGGGTAATACTCATAATCCACAAGGCATCAGGTAATACTTGGAATCCACAAGGAATCAAGTATCTGTAACCTACCCAAAATCCACAAGTCATCGGGTAACACTCTGAATCCATAAGTCATTAATTGTTGTTCATCTACTCGGAATCCACAAGAAATCAAGTAGTTTCAAGGTTACAAGGTTATCATGTTGTGTTTTCATCTTCACTGTACATCATTCGGGCACCCCACAAGGAGTTATCATACCATGACAACCACCTATCCAGTAAACACCTTCCAATCCTCTAAAGGAAAACATGATAAGTCCTAGCATGATAACAACCATAACACACCTCATGATAAACATATCATCATCATATACATCAACATGTGAATTAAACATCATCCTGAATCAATTTATCACATCAATCAGGGGTACAAAACATACTATACAATGGGATTCACACACCCACAAGTGATCAATAGTCAATCATGATATTAAGTAAGTCAAACACCAAAATTAAATTTTGAAACATGTGTAAAAAAGATCCCAAAACGTTAAGAAACATCCTTCCTCAAATTCATCAATATCAGTGGCTAGGATAAACCTTCCAATGTAGATCAATAAACCTCATTGTGGCCTTCTTATCATAATCATCGACTAATCCATGCTCGATGTTTGTCAAGGGTTCCTAGAACCAAAACCAATTATTTTACTTCAAAAATAAAAAAATATCACATGTTATAAGGCATTCTCTCTCTTATATAATTTCTCATAAATTATCCCTTTATAAACAAATTTTTATAATTCCTCAAATATTATCCTTTTATAATTATATTTTACAATTTCTCATAAAACTTATCCTTATATAATTATATTTTGATAATTTCCCATAAATTATCATTTTACAATTATATATTTCTAATTTTCCATAAATGATTCATTTATAAAAATATTTTTATAATTCTTTCTAGATTATCCTTTTATTATTTGATTTCAATAATTTCTCATAAATTATCGTTTTATAATTATATTTTGATAATTTTTCATAAATTATCCTCTTATAATTATCTTTCAATAATTTTTAGAAAATTATCCTTTTATAATTATATTTTGATAATTTCTATTAAATTATACTTTTATAATTATCTTTAGATAATTTCTAATAAATTATTCTTTTTCATTATATTTTGATAATCTAGTAATAATCATTTAATATTTTTAATAATTATCATTTGATAATTTTAAATAATTATTCTTTAATAACTTGTAAAAATATATTGTCATAATTTTTCATTAGAAATTATCATTCTGGAATCATATTATGATATTTTCTTCCACAAATTACAGTGTGATAATTTTATATAATTATCTAGTTATAATTTTCTGATAATTAATTATCCTCAGATAATTTTATAAAATAATATCTTATAAATTATTATATGGAAATTCTATATTATTACATTATAATTATCCATTTAATAAAATAAATAATTATATTTTAATGGTTATTTTTTACAAAATATCATTTCACAATCTCCTTATGATAACTTGTAATAATTATCGTTGATAACTATTTACAATTATCAATGAAAAAAAACTGATAATTTCATTTAATAAAATTATACTTTTATGTGATTATCAATTTAATAATACTTGTAATTATCTTTTGATATTTTTAAAAATTATCTATTGATAATTCGTAATCTGTTTAAGAATTATCATTTGATTATTTATAAATTACTATTGATGATTTAGGAATTATACATTTGTTTAAATCTGACCATTATTTGTTTAAAATTTATATAATAATAATAAATGAATAAAAAAATAAAAAAAACATAAAAAAGAGGTTCTCAGAGGCATCTGGATGCACCATCGAGAAGGTGATCAACCGCCTGGAATGAAGCCTATCAATCACACTAAAGCAGAAATCAAGGATTCTTGTACTCGATGAGATCAACCATGAATGGGAATCGACTAGAAAATTAAGACAAATTTCACCCTCACCTCACATTTCAAACATGAGAAATTAATACTCCATTTTAGATCACTGTTTAAGTCTAATCAGGACGTGAAGTCCTAGATTTAACCTCATTAATTTCTTTCTGAACTTATTAATTCAAAAATGATAGATTTCAATATTTACCAATGAACCATCTAGAAAAAATGTTGTGAAGGAGGTGGTGGTTGTGTGGTTGAATAATGTTTTTTAATAAATGATTTAATTTAATTTAATTCAGATTTAATTGTTAAATTAATTATTTATTTAACATAAAAATTAAATAACACTAAATTCTCATTGTTCAGAAATATTATATCCCACCTAGGGTAAAACCACAATTCTGGACCCAACGGTGGTCTTAGATTCCTCATAAGATACATGGTTTGATATATATAAATTATTTAACATTAAAAAAATGGTTTAAATAATTAATTTAAAAAAGGGTTACTTTTATGAACGAGGCATCCAAATGTCTTATGATTACGAATTTTATACCCCACCTTGGGTAAGCACCGCATTTTAGACCTAATGATGGTTGCATATTTTTCATACGATGCACCATTTTAAAGATATAAAATTATTGTTTTCTAAAATAATTAATTAAATCTTATTTAATAAATTTATGTCACATAAGAGACATCCAAACGTCTGACACCTTCAAATGCTATACCTGCCTTAAGGTAAAACTGCATTCTGAACCTATCGGTGGTCTCATATTTTCTATATAACAAAAAATTTTGTAATTTTTAAATTATTTTTAAAAACATTTCTTTTATATAATATAAAATATTTTTATTTTTATTTTTCCTTTTTTGAGGCTTCATGAGCCTCGAAGTCTCACAATAACTGAGCGTCTTAATCCAAAAAATATTCGATTAAATATTCCAAAGTGTAAATTGGGAATTTATCATTATGAAAATATTTTAACACATTTTAAGTTATTTTTCATTGATAAATCATCTTTTAAACATATTCCATTTATCATTTATTATAATGGGGGAATTTATTCTAATTGTAAATATTAGGATATTACAATTCTTCCCCTCTATCGACTTATCGTTCTCAACAAGTATCTCTATTGGACTTTATTAGAAAACAGATGTTACTGAGCTCCAATATTAGACTCATGTGTTCACGTCTCTTCCCAGATCTTCTCATGTTGCCTCCAAATTCAAACAAGTTGTATCATCTTTCCTCATAAATCCTTCTCACTTTGACCATTGATCTGCACTGGACACTCCTCATAAGATGCATCGGTCTTTAGCTCAACGTATTTACAATAAATAACATGTGCGAGGTCAGGTATGTACCTCTAAATCTATGACACATTGAACATGTTATGAATACCTCTACAGTGAGAAGGGAGAAGTAGAAAATACATAATCGCCCATATCCACCCAGTGATCTCAAAGGGTCCAACAAAATGTCGTGCTAGAGTTCTGGGCATTCTCAGATTTTTATTCCCTAACCATCTAGTCACTCTAAAGAAAACATGTTCTCCCAACACAAATTCCTAGTGTCTCCTCCTAGAGTCGGTATATGATCTCTTTCTTCTCTAAGTGGTGATAAATCTCTTTTGTATCAACTGTACTCTCTTAGAGGTCTCTCGAACCATTATAAGACCAACAACTATTGCCCCACCCACCTCATGCAAATAGAGCTATGAGTGACATGACCTCTCATAAAAAGACCCATAAGGATCCATATGAATCGAAGCTTCATAAAAATTATTTTATGAAAACTTAGTTAGGGATAGGCGATCATCACATGTTTTACCAAGGTATAGCTTATAAACTAAAAACATACCCTCCAAAATTTATTTAGTTCACTCAAACTATATATAATAGTCTAAGGATGGTACATCATGCTCAATATCAGCTGAGTACCAATTGATTTTTTCAAGTCCTGGAAAACTCATGACACGCTATGTGAATCTCTATCTGAAACAGTTCTCAAAGGGAATCCATGGAGTTTCACCATCTCTCAGACATATAGTTTCCCCATCTCCACCACTTAGTGAGTCTCTCAAATCAGTAAGAAGTTACTAGACTTCATTAACCTATTGAAAATCACTCATTCTTGGTAAAAAATCCAAATTATCCAAGCAAATCCCATCATAAATTCCATAATGAATTCTTTCCACTTCTATATAGATATTGGGAGGGGTAGAAATAACCAGCCAGGATGTTGGTTCTTGGCCATCACCCTTTGACAGGTAAGGCATCAGGAGAAAAAACCAAAAGACTTTTATGGGGGGTATGGTACATTAATGCTGGTGTGATCACACCCAAGGGTTCAATATGAGTAATTAATTGGAGTTCACTCATCCAAGTACTACTTTGAATGAAGCATTCTTAACTAAAAAGTTATAATGGCATCTTAAAAATTCAACGTTTGTATATACTCAACCCAGTGCCTCTACATAAAATTTGGGACTTTATATGTGAGGATATAGCAAAGACTCTTATGTTCCATGTAAATAATAAATATTTCACCAAAGATATTGTATCTCCAACATTTTGGATCATTAACCACAACTAACATCTCCAAGTCATGTGTATGGTAGTTCTTCGCTTAGGGTCATATCTAATAAGACTCTTAAGATACTACCTACTCCCTTTGAATTGGAACATCTTCTAGACCAATGCCTGGTGTATCATAGTACACTACATAACCAATACAAGGCTCTAGGATTTTTATTATTTGAGCTATTTTCAACCTTCTCTTCCACTCAAGGAAAACCTTTTTACACTGTTATGATCACTGGAAAAATACTCCCTTAATTATCAATGTTGTCATGGGAGATTCAAGTCAGGAGAAGCCTTGGATAATATTTCGATAAGATCTCACAAATCCCAAGAATATTCATATCTCAAATACATTTTGAGTATATTTACAAGGCATGACTTCATCGATCTTCTTTGGGTTTACTGGTATACCAGTCTCAGACACCACATGTCCTAGGAACATTACCTCTTTAATGCATAAGTCACATTTTTATAGCTTGGTATAACACATGTGTGCTCAAAGCCTACTTAGGCCTATCTCTAGGTGCCTAAGGTGTTCCTTCGGTGTCAGTGAGTAGATTCGGACATCATAAATAAATAATATAATGAAATTTTCAATGTAAAGATGAATGATAATGTTCATATGGGTCATGAGCACCTCTGGTGAATCAGTTAGCTCGAATAAAACAACCAAGTAATAATACATTCCATATATTCATTGAAATGTTGTCTTCATAATCTCCCTTACCTAAATTTCTACTGGTTGTAGCCTGATCAGATATTAATTTTGGAGAACCATCAGAATCCCAATATTTTATCGAAAAGATCATCGATCCAGGAAATAGATATCAGTTGTTAACCATCACCTTGTTTAGCTTTTTCAAATCAAAATATATCCAAATACTATTGTATTCCTTCTAGGAGTATCATAGGTGAATCGAATAGTAAAGTATCTACCCTTATGAATTTATTCCTCTCCAAATAATCCAGCTAAACCTCGAGCTCCCTATTCCCGATTGGCACTAATACAATATGGCATATCAAAATGGTTGCACTCCCAACATGGTCTCAATATTAGCTTAATGTGTCAATCCTTCACAGTCGCTAATAGGTTAGATATTTCCAGAAATAGTCAACTCATTATTCACCATCCTGAGAGCCTTCGATGCTATGTAAGGATAAAGGATGATGGAGTATAAATTCATGGAAAACATGACCATCATTATGAAATCATTTCCCTGTGAAATAACTAATAAAAACATTCAATGTAAGAAAACATAATCCCTAAATCATAGAGAAATTGATGGAGCATGCTCAACTACATTCTCTTGTTCATATTGTTGTAATGAAAACACATACTCCCTTGTAGAAGCATTTCAGCCTGCTTCCAATGTAGTCTCGTAAGACATTGTTGAGGTGAAATATTTTGTAATGAAATAGAACATTCAAAAAAAAATTAAACAATGTTGTTAGGATAAATCCTAATCAATCTATGGGATCACATAGGTTTTTAGCTAACTATTATTTGGGATCAAACAAGGTTTTTCCTAGGAGTCTTCCCTTAACCCAAGGAATATCCCTCCAAGAATGAACCCTTTTTTTCATCCCATCATGTTAGTCACAATCATTATAGACATATACTAAAAACAACATGCTATGTTCAAATAATTAATTATAATAAAGTTAAATCACATAGTATTTCAACAAAGATATATCACACAAAACATACTATCCTAAACAGATATCACAAATCAAGGCATCTAATTATTGAACTACTATTCAACACAATAGAAAGTGTATATATGGAATGTGAACCAACGTTCCTAGTCTTGATGTATTAACATGTGTGAAATCTCATAAATCCCATATAACATCATGTGCATTAAATAAAGTGAATCAATAGTAATAACATAACATAAATTCCCCACATTATGGTAACTCAGAGGTCCAATCTTTAGTGTCATCCAGGCACTGAAATAGTTCCCCTGCCAGAGTCCCAATTTTCTATCTACTGGCTAACCTTTCCCAAACCCAAGACAAGAGAAGAAAAAATTTAGTATGTCCTGATCTTTAGCGACCCAAGCCTTTTATTTATAACATTACATGATTTTAAGCATAATTATGCATCAGAGTACTAGCCAAGGATCATGAAGTCTAGTATCGTGGAAGACTAGGTACAAAAAACATAAAACACGGGGCTAAAAAACATTTCTTTATTTAATCTCCATAAAGAGCTCCTAAATTTATTTAAGCCCTTACATTTGCATAGGGTACCCTGGGGAACACAGGAACAAAGGGATGAGAAAAAAATCCTTGTAAGGGAATGAACATAAGGATGCATGTTAAGAACATGAGTTAGGAGGCATGACATAATAATACAAAGCACGGAACATATGAAATCATATCATATAAGCATGGGATCATATAAAAATGGAATCATATAAATGTGGTAGAATCATAAGACATTTCCTTAGTACAGGTTAAGTCTAACCGTCAATCATGTTTCCCATTTTAGTATGTGTCAAGGAAAACCGCCATTCCCGTTTCACATCGCATCTCATGAGACCTAGTTTTACTTAATGCAATGGAGCGCTATCTGGGCTTACCCATCTCAACATTTATCTGAATATTCTTGCCACATAAAAAATCTTTCCATAGTAATAATCATACATAATCAACCATACATAAACATAAGGTTACCCATGAAATGAATTAGGTACCACAACCATGACATAAATCATAACCAATGGGAAAATCATGAATGTTTCCATGAAAGAAATGAATCTTACATGGACATTCAATAGTCATATATCTTGGTACGTTATGTCAAAAAGGAATGACAAGTTTGAATAAATGTATTTGATAAATTTTGGCATAAAAATATTTTGTGCGGTTTTAATAAAATTACTGTAGAGCGTTTAAAATAGAAAATGGAAAAATATTTTATATTAAACTAGAAGTGAACCAAGAAGTTTTCATAATAAAAATACTGCTTTTATAAAGAATGTAGAGACCCAAATCTTGACGTACATGGACATTACATTACTTTTGCAGAATACTTAATACATAATGAAAAAAGATACAAAAGGACTGTAATAGTTTAGTGCCATTGGAAACTCGGAAAATAATCTTCTAATCATGGTGGAAGATCTTCAGCATCTCCCATAAAGATCTTCCACTTTTTGTTTTCTTACCTAAAACCTTTCTTTAAATCCTGGGGAAAAGAAAACATATAAAGGGTGAGCTAGAATGATCAGTAAGGGTAATCATAATGAACATAAAGCAATCCATAAACATATGAATGCAAAAACATGAACATAAAATCTAAACATCAAAATCATGAGCAACGACATAAATCATGGAAGTACACAAAGCATAGATCATAAAGGAACATTAGTCATTTTAAACTAGCATGGTAATAAAACATGTAATTGTGGAATCCATTAAGAACATGTTATGATTTCCATAGTAGCCAAGGCATTGCTGACAAAACCATCTTAGTGGACAAAGTCCCATTTTGAATCGAGTTCACTCCTCATTCCAGTTTTGTAACACTGAACCGGATTAACTTACCATTCCAGCCATGTCTATCTCATGAGATATAAATATTTACCCAATGCATTGGAGGGAGATATAGTTCCCACCCATCTCATATTGAAATCATTAATACGTGTGCCACAAAGCAATCATAAATCATTCATCATAACCCAAGGAATAAATTGGGTTTTATAAACATCATCCCATCATAACATAATCCATATAAAACAAATGGATATCATTTCATCATAAGAAAAGTTAAACAATATAAATCCTAGTGACATTATACTTGAAACATACACATATGAAATAATGTTATCTTAGATGGAAAATGGTTTTGATAAATCACTTGAAATAAATTATTGAGGAAAATATCCTTTCTTCTTGAAAAATCATTTTCTTTTCACAAAATGCCATTCAATTTAAAAAGAAAAGGATTTTTTTGAAAATATTCATGAAATATTGTAGAGTAATCTTCATGAAAATAAGGCGTTATGAAATTGTAAAACTCCGTTCAAGCCGTATAAGTTAAAAAAACACTTTTCTAGTATTTTTGTCAGAAAAGTCAAAAAGTAACTTGTATGGTAAACAAAAGAATGATTCCTTACATACCACGTATTAAAAGTCAAAAATTGGTAAAAGGACTTTAAACATACATGAAAACTTTTTTATAAAACTTGGACATGGATGATAAATATAACCCCAGTAAATACTTACGTATAAGCAATCTCGGATAGAAAAAAATTGATATTGCAACATTATCACTTACAAAGATCTCTTTATAAAATAGATCACTTATATGTATTCCCTATAAGGTCACATAAACAAATCATAAATACATGATAATATATAAAAATTCTTTTCTCACATAATGAAAGAACGACATAAACAATAAAGAGAATATCAACCCAAAGAATTGAAATTTGGTTAAGATGTTCCCTTACCTTATGTCCGACTTGACTCGATTGTTCTTTAATCCCCTGAATAATAAACCAAAGTTAATTTATAATTTATTAAGAACCTTTTTCAAGTTTATTATTCCTTTTATATCACTTATTACCATGTTATAAACATTATGTAACCATTTAAGTTAATAACGTTTGTTTTCTCCATATTTGGTACTTGAGTCAAAAATGGACTTCTTATAATTACATGTTGTTCACGTGGTAAAAGGTTCATTATATACCGAATAATATTCATGATTTATATATAATATTTATAATATATATCCATTATATACATGTATTTATAATAGTACATAACATATGGAGGTAAGAAATCAAATGCACCATTCATGGAGACGGTAAGCCGTATGTACGCATGAACGCAACTTTCATTTATATTTCTTATTTAATGGAATAAAAACATAATGATACATAGGAATATTATAATTCCAGTATAATATCATCTATAATATTATTACCTCTATCCCTTATACATCCCACATAAGGCATTAACGAATCACATCACTTTGAGTGGGCGGTAGTCCGCACTTCCTCAAATGAGATTATCGTATTTTCCCACTATGGAAACCATAAAGGATTGAAATAATTGGGAAGTAAAGAAGTATAAGTAAATAATAAACATAATATATATCATATATAAATAAAGTGTCATCATAATGGCCACCATGATAGGTGGTAGGAGAAAATCGAACAATCATCGTTTCGTGAGGTGTTAGTTTGTCATCCACAGAAACATTATGTTATTCATCCATTAGATGGAGGTGTGTGTAAGTGTAGTTCGAATACTTATAAAAAAAACATCCTAGTATATTGCGGATACTGGTGTTGTTACAAAATAAAGTATTAAAAATAGTTGAGGGGTTGGAGAAGTAGAATAAAAGAAAAGAATGTAAGAGAAACCATTACCTTTAATTTGGGTAACTTCCTTTGTATTGAACCAAAAGGAATTCTAGGAGTGCCTTCTACCTAAGGTAAGGCTTATAGGGGGAGGAGACGGATGTAGGGAGCTTAATTGTCAGAGTTTGGACTATCCAAAAGGCTTGAGAGGTGTGTGGAATTGCATATAAGTGGTCTTCTTTTATAAGGGAGAGGAGGGTCTCTTTAGGAATGTGTGAAAACATTATTTTATTATAAACTTATCTTCAGTTTCAAGAGGTCCAAAACACACTAATGTCAAAGATAATATGACTCATATTCGAAATAAAATTATCCAATCAGAATTGGACATGTTTTGGATAATATTTTAGACATTGTAATTTAATTTATTTAAATCATTTATTAATGAGGTAAATACTGCATCATTATTGTGTCAAAAATAATTTAATTTATTTGATGTCTAAAAATTATAAAAAACTACCAACATGTAGTAAAGATTTTTATCTTTCCAATGAATATTTATAGTCGAAAAGATAATTTATATATCCCCATATAAAAATTAATTACTAAACGATTTTTGTTAATGAAAATTTTGTCTTTACATTAAATTAATTAATCTAATGTGTCATTGTCTTTCATAAGTGGCTCCATGGGGTTCCAAAATCAACCCAAGGATGACAATGGTCGGCCATTACTCATCCAATAAGGTTTGGACAAGTGTTAAGTTAATTTTGAATTATTATAATATTCTTTTATCCTTGAATTACCCTATTTACTTTTAACCAAGGTAAATAAAAGTAAAATGATACGATTCACCAAAAATTATTTTTATCTTATTGAACCACATTTTACTCCTTGATATTAACCGTGTCTCTCGGGTTTTTGAAATTAAACTCACAAAAGCGGTAAATTTAAGTATTATGAACCATTGCAAAAGCTCCTAGGAGGTGGGTAAAAGACGGTAAAAAGTTCAATAAACTTTTTATATATCTAAAATTATTATAAAATGACTCCAATTAATTTCATTGAAATTATATAAGTATTGTGTATCTATTTTTACCTATAATAAATATAAATCAAATAAATTATTATTTAAATAAAAAGTCGGTTTTAACCAAAAACTCAGTGGTTTCACTATTCATCAAAAATTGTAGTTTTTCAGAAAAATACCAAAATATCAGCCTAAGCTATATTTGATATGCCGAATTCAAAAATGATTTATATTTTTCCAAATTCAAAACATATAAGTGGAATTAATTAATTTTAAAATTAATTCCCGTTATCAAAACAAATAGCGTGTTTTTAAGAAACAATAACTATCAAAAGATCATCACTTGTTTATGTCCAATTTCGAAGTGAAATTAATTCAAATGATAAAAATTGCATAAAATGGTAAAAATATATTCTAATTACACTTTTAAACAAATTAAAAAGATAATATAAACATATAAATTATTGCGATTAAAAAAGTTGTTTTTAATTAAAATATAGCGTGTTATTACCATTCATTAAAATATGAAAGTTATCAGAATAATATGAAAAATTTATCCGAATTAAATTTTTATATCTTTATTCCAAGGAAGAATTTTATTTTGTCAAATTGAACTTATAAACATATCAAAAACTAGATTTAAAATGTGTGTGCCATCAAAAGGCGGTAAAACTGCATTTTTTTGAAAAATACTTCTTTTATCCGAAAAACTGATTTTGTTTTCATACCTCATTCTAGAAAATGTGTAAGATGAATTATAATGTTATAAAAATTAAAATTCAATTAATACTATTCATAACGGCTAGTTCATAATATTATAATAATATATCGTTGTTTAGTGAAACCAGGTACTGCGTCCAACACACGCTATCGAGGAAGGTCACGATTGCGTGTAATGAAAGCCAGGCCAGGGTTGCGTGTTGTAAAAGACTCCTTCATTGTTTTGTATAACATAATCCAACCATATTTCCTTTATACATTGAATATATATATATACACACTCAATTTTTCATAGAATGACTACTATCAAACGAACTTGAAATTGTGTGAAACACAATCCATGAATAGTGTTGTGTATACTGCAAGCTAATACGGTGTTGCATATAATGCAAGATAATCTTGGTGTAGCGTACAACAAAAGAAATCAATGAAATTAAAAAATAATAATTACCATAAAATATTGGGTTGTTATATTATACCCCCCTTAAAATGAATTTCAACCTCGAAATTCATCGGGGTTATAAATGGTTTACTACTTGACAGTTTCTTTCATAGAAACCCACATTTTAAAAAAGAATACTAATACTTTATTTTAAAAAAGGAAGTTAAAATCATAACCGTCACCCAAAGTAAGTCAGCATTGGGTTTCCACATAGGAAAACATAGTTGAAAATATTGATATGGATGAGAAATCTAACCATCATGTTCTGATGGAGAGTGGTAGAGAACATGGCTTTGAAAAATCCATCAATCACAAAGACATAAATTTGTGATGATTTAAGGTACCATCTAATTCATCAGATATAAGGACATTATGACAACATTTTTTGTTTTCAAGATCATTCCCCTAAAGTTAAAGAATAATTAAAAGAAATACTTAGTTGATTTTGGTACAATCTTACTATTGTTTGTGCCTTGAACAATTTTCACATCATATCTTAAAAAAATGAAGTTAAATTTGTCTTCTGTGAAGTGTTATCATATCATGTGATAGAATTATGGGTCATTCCATCTGTCACAAACAAAAAGTTAGTAGAAGTTATCAAATATACATAAGTCCATATATGGTGAGTTTAATCGTATATGATTCCAAAAATGGACTTATACTTCATATATCATACCTTTTAATATAATAAAACTAGTTTCTAATAACCAGGGACTTACTGTTGACCAGTGATAGGCGAAAAAGGCCTATCACACTTTGGTTGTGGGTTTGATTCCCACACCCTTGTTCGACGCGACGGGTTTTCTTCTGTCCTACAGGTTGTCCTTTTTCCAAAACTACATTATTATAACATCCCATTAATAATATCAAAAAAAAATTCTAGTCTTAAACAATCCAATCATAATCCATTTCAAATATTTAGGCATATCCAAAATACGTCTGTCCAAGATCATTGTATAAAGAAAACAATTACTAGAAATGTCATCTACTGAGCATACCTTCATTTATCCACGATATATCTTGTTGGTCACATTCCAATCATGTGAATACCTTAATCATGTATTCTCTTGAAAAATAAATACCCATTGAAACTTAGTGAAAATGTGAATGCTGTCAAAAGTTAACTCTTTCCACATACCAAAATCCTAAAATTTCTTTATACTCAAACCATGATATCACTTTGTCATTATTTTAGTCATGAGCTCATGATTACTATCATATTATGTTATCCTTATCCCTTCAGTATTCCCATTTCATCTGCTTTCCAAAAGTATTTCAATCACTTTTTCATGGTTACAAGTACCATATAATTATTGAAAACCAATACATAGATATTCCAAAATTCCAAAATACCATAAATGAGATTCCATGATACTATTTTGAAATCCCATTACATAAACACTTAATCATTAAACAACATAATTTTCATACTCAACATGAAAAATATTTATCGCATGAGACTTCCCATTATCCTTTTCCTTAAGAGGTTTCTCACGTTGATCATCATTAACCCGTGGATTAGGGAATATTTTAGCATAGTGCCCCATTTCCTTGCACTTGAAGAATTGAAGTGTTGGTGGAGAGTTCTCTGTTGTCTTTTCTTTATTCACATCATTAGAATCCATTTTTCCATTACTTCGACACTTAGATGCTCGATGACCTTCTTTTCCACACTTAAAACATTTTCTAGTCCCTTTAATACAATCTCCACCATGCTTATTTCCACACGTTGAGCATAAAGAAACATTCATATTCTTTTCACCATTGTTTTGAGATTTCTCCTTGAACTCCATATTTTGTTTCTTGTCCAAACCATGATATGGATATGTAACACCAACTTACATTTCTACCTTGATAGCACAAAGCACAATTTCTTCATAGCTACTGAAGTCTCTTATAGCTAATTCCCTTCGAAGACTTGGTTTTAAGCCACTGAAAAATCGATCAACTTTACTTTTAGGTTGGATGATAAATCCAGATGCATACCTTGCAAGCCTTGTAAAATTCTCTTCGTATATACCAACAGATTCATCATCCTTTTGCTTAATCTCAAGGAAATCCTTTTCCATATTTGTTCGAATAATACGAGGGAAGTACTTATTGAAAAATATGTTCTTGAACTCATCTCATTCCATGGATTCAATTTAATCTCGGGGCCTCTTATTCTTAATTAGATTCCACCATTGATATGCTTCACCTTCTAAACGGTAAATAGCCAGAATGACTTTTTCATGTTCCGAACAGCGAATTTTGGAAAATATGTTTTCAATGGTACTGATCCATTGTTCAGCAACAAGTGGATCAGAAGACCCTCTGAAACAAGGTGGATGTTTCCTCATGAAGGGCTCAATATAATATTGTTCCCTTCTCTGCTCATTTGGAAGTCCACAATGATTCATAGCTTGTGTAATTATAGCAATAAGATTTTTTACTCTATCTTCTATCAAATTTGGTTGTTCATGAGGAAAATCATTGCATTTTCCATTACATTTATCAACACGGTTCCTTCAGGTTCCAGCCATCATCTAAAACCCAAAAAGAATAGTGTGAGAGGAAAAAATCATGATAGGTAAAACAACATAATAAAGGGGGAGTAAATTCAATATCTAACATCTTAGGTTTAATTCTAATATCGTTACCATAATTCTAGGATTATAACCTATACTTATACTTAACCTTAGGGACATCCCTATACATACCGTAGAAATATCTCCAGGGATCTCACTAAAGTTTTCGCATCTTAATTTCCAAAGGTTAACTAAACCACCCTCTGATACCAACTGTAGAGACCCAAATCTTGACGTACATGGACATTACATTACTTTTCTAAAATACTTAATACATAACGAAAACAGACACCGAAGGACTATAATAGTTTACTGCCTTTGGAAACTAAGAAAATAATCTTCTAATCGTGGTGAAATATCTTTAGCATCTCCCATAACAATCTTCCCCTTTTTGTTTTCTTATCTAAAACCTTTATTTAAATCCTGGGGAAAAGAAAACATATAAAGGGTGATCTCAAATGATTAATAAGGGTAAGCATAGTGAACATAAAACAATCCATAAACATATGAATGCAAAAACTTGAACATAAAATATAAACATCAAAATCATGAGAAACGACATAAATCTTGGAAGTACAAAAATAATAGATCATAAAGGGACATTAGTCATGAAAAACTAGAATGGTAATAAAACATGTAATTGTGGCATCCATTAAGCACATGTTATGTTTTCCATAGTAGCCAAGGCATTGCTTCCAAGACTATCTTAGTGGACAAAGTCTCATTCTGAATTGAGTTCACTCCACGTTCCCGTCCTGTAACACTGAACCAGATTACCTTACTGTTCCAGCCATGCCTATATCATGAGATATAAATCATTACCCAATTCATTGGAGTGATATATAGGTCCAACCCATCTCATATTGAAATCATTCTTACGTGTGCCACAAAATAGTCAAAAATCATTCTTCATAACCCAAAAAATAAATTGGGTTTCATAAACATCATTCCATCATAACATAATCCATATGAAACAAATGGATATCATTTCATCATAATAAAAGTTAAACCATATAAATGATAGAGACATTATACTTGAAACATACACATATGAAATAATGTCATATTTGATGGAAAATTGTTTTGATAAAGCACTTGAAATGAATTCTTGAGGAAAGAATCCTTTCTTCTTGAAAAATCATTTTCTTTTCACAAAATACCATTCAATTTTAAAAGAAAAAGATTTTGTTGAAAATATTCATGAAATATTGTAGAGAAAGCTTCATGAAAATAAGGCATTATGAAACCGTAAAAATCTGTTCATGTCGTATATGTTAAAAAAACATTCTTCTAGTATTTTTGTCGGAAAAGTCAAAAAGTACCTCGTATGGTAAACAAAAGAAATATTCCATAAATACCATGTATTAAAAGTCAAAAATGGGTAAAAGGGACTTTAATCATAATGAAATCAATTTTGTAAAAATTGGACATGGATGATAAATATAACCCCATTAAATACTTACGTATAAGCAATCTCGGATAGAAAACAATTGAGATTGCACCATTATCCCTTACAAAGATCTTTTTGTAAAATAGATCACTTATGTGTATTAACTATAAGGTCACATAGAGAAATCATAAATACATGATAAGATATAAAAATTCATTTCTCACATTATCAAAGAACGACATAAACAAGAAAGAGAAGATAAACCCAATGAACGAAATTGGGTTAAGATGTTCCCTGACCTTATGTCCGACTTGACTCGATCATTCTTTATTCTCCTGAATAATAATCCAAAGTTAATTTCTACTTTCTTAAGAATATTTTTTAAAGTTTATTATTCCTTTTATATCACTTATTACCATGTTATAAACATTATGTAACCATTTAAGTTAATAACGTTTGTTTTGTTGATATTTGGTACATGATTCAAAAATGGACTTCTTATAATTACATGTTGTTCATGTGGTAAAAGGTTCATTATATCCAGAATGATATTCATGATTTATGTATAATATATAGCATATATATCCAGTATATAAATGTATTTATAATAGTATATAACATATGGAGGTAAGAAATGAAATGCACCGTTCATGGAGATCGTAAGCCGTACGTACGCATGAACTCTACTTTCATTTATATTTATTATTTTAGTGGAATTAAAACTTCATGATACATAGGTATATAATAATTCTAGTATAATATCATATATAATATTATTACCTCTATCCTTTATACATCCCACATAAGGCATTAACGAATCACATCACTTTGAGGGGGCGGTAGTCCACACTTCCTCAAATGAGATTATCGTATTTACCCACTATGGAAACCATAAAGGCATGAAATAATTGGAAAGTAAAGAAGAATAAGTAAATTATAAACATAATATATATCATATATAAAAACAGTGCCATCATAATGGCCACCATGAGAGGCGGTAGGAGAAAATTGAACAATCATCGTTTCGTGAGGCGTTAGTTTTCCATCCACAGAAACATTATGTTTTTAATCCATTAGATGGACGTGTGTGTAAGTGTAGTTAGAATCCTTCTCATAACAACATACTAGTATATTGAGGATATTGGTTTTGTTACAAAAGAAAGGATTAAAAAGAGTTGAGGGGTTGGAGAAGTATAATAAAAGAAAACAATTTAAGAGAAACCATTACCTTTAATTTGGGTAACTTCCTTTGGTTTAAACCAAAAGGACTTTTTGGAGTGCCTTCTGCCTAAGCTAAGGCTTCTAGGGGGAGGATAGTGATTTATGGAGCTTAATTGGGCAGAGTTTGGATGCGCAAAAAGTCTTGAGAGGTGTGTGGAATTGCATAGAAGTGGTCTCATTTTATAAGGGAGAGGAGGGGCTCTTTAGGAAAGTGTGAAAAAATTATTTTATATTAAACTTATATTCAGTTTCAAGAGATCCAACACACATGAATTTCCAATATAATATGACTCATATTCTAAATAAAATCATCCAATCCAAATTGGACATGTTTTGGATAATATTTTAATCATTATAATCTAATTTATTTAAATCACTTATTAATGAGGTAAATACTGCATCATTATTGTGTCATAAATAATTTAATTTATCTGGTGTCTAAAAATTATAAAAAAAATAAAAAAATGTAGGAAATATTTTTATCTTTCAAATGAATATTTATAGTCAAAACGATAATTTATATAGCCCCATATAAAAATTAATTACTAAACGATTTTTGTTAATTCCAATTTTGTCTTTACATTAAATTAATTAATCTAATGTGTCATTGTCATTCACAAGTGGCTCCATGGGGTCACAAAATCGACCCAAGGATGCCCATGGTCATCCATTACTCATCCAATAAGGTTTGTACAAGTGTTAAGTTAATTATGAATTATTATAATATTCATTTAAGAAACAATAACTATCAAAAGATCATCACTTGTTTGTGTCCAATTTCAAAGTGAAATTAATTCCAATGACCAAAATTGGATTAAATGGTAAAAATATATTATAATTAAACTTTTAAACCAATTAAAAAGATAATCTAACCATATAAATTACTGCGATGAAAAAAAGTTGTTTTTAATTAAAATATAGTGTGTGTTTACTATTCATTAAAATATGAAAGTTATCAGAATAATATGAAAAATTTATCCAAACTAAATTTTTATGTCCTGATTCCAAGGAAGAATTTTATTTTGTCAAACTGAACTTATAAACATGTCAAAAACAAGCTTTAAAATGTTTTCGCCATCAAAGGGCGGTAAAACTGCATTTTTTTAAAATACTCCTTTTATCCGAAAAAACTGATTTTGTTTTCATACCTCATTCTAGAAAATTTTTAAGATGAATTATAATGTTATAAAATTTAAAATTAAGTTAATACTATTCATAACATCTAGTTCATAATATTATAATAATATATCGTTGTTTAGTGAAACTTGGTACTGCGTACAACACACGCTATCGAGGAAGGTCGCGATTGCGTGTAATGCAAGCCAAGTCAGGGTTGCGTGTTGTGAAAGACTCCTTCATTGTTTTGTATAACATAATCTAACCATATTTCATTTATACATTGAATATATATATATATATATATATACACTCAATGTTGCGTAGCATGACTACTATCAAATGAACTTGATATTGTGTGTAAAACAATCCAAGAATAGTGTCGTGTATACTACAAGCTAATATGGTGTTGCATATAGTGCAAGATAATCATGGTGTAGCGTACAACACAAGACATCAATGAAATTAAAAGGGATAATTCCTATAAAATCTTGGGTTGTTACATTTTACCCCCCATAAAATGAATTTCGCCCTCAAAATTCGTCGGGGTTATAAATGGTTTACTACATGACAGTCTCTTTCATAGAAACCCACATCGTAAAAATGAATAATAATAAATTATTTTAAAAAAGGAAGTGAGAATCATAACGGTCACCCAAAATAACTCAGCATTGGGTTTCCACATAGGAAAACATAGGTGAAAATATGGATATGGATGGGAAATCTAACCATCAAGTTCTGATGGAGAGTGGTAGAGAACATGGCCATGAAAAATCCATCAATCACAAAGCCATAAATTTGTGATGATTTAAGGTACCATTTAATTCATCGGATATAAGGAAATTATGACTACATTTTTGTTTTTCAAGATCATTCCCCTAACATTGAAGAATAATTAAAAGAAATACTTACTTGATTTTGGTACAATCTTACTGTTGTTTGTGCCTTGAACAATTTCCACATCATCTCTTAATGAAATGAAGTTGAATTTGTCTTCCGTGAAGTGTTATAATATCATGCGATAGAATGATGGGTCATTCCATCTGTCTCAAACAAAAAGTTAGAAAAAGTTATCAAATATACATAAGTCCATATATGGTGAGGATAATCGTATATGATTCCAAAAATGGACTTATAATTCATCTATCATACCGCTTAATATAATAAAACTAGTTTCTAATAACCAGGGACTTCCTGTTGACCAGTGGTAGGCGATAAAGGCATGTCACACTTTGGTTGTCGGTTCGATTCCCACAGCCTTGTTCGACGCGACAGGTTGTCGCCTGTCCTGCAGGTTGTCCTTTTTCCAAAACTACATTGTTATAACATCCCATCAATAATATCGAATAAAAAGTTATAGTCTTAAACAATCCAATCATAATCCATTTCAAATATTTAGGCATATCAAAAATACTTCTGTCCATGCTCATAGTATAAAGATAACAATTACTAGAAATGTCATCTACTGAGCATAATATCATTTATCCCCGATATATCTTGTTGGTCACATTCCAATCATGTGAATACCTTAATAATGTATTCTCTTGAAAGATGAATACCCATTGAAACTTAGTGAAAACATGAATGCTATAAAAATTTAACTCGTTCCACATACCAAAATCCCAAAATTTCTATATACTCAAACCATGATATCACTTTGTCCTTATTTTAGTCATGAACTCATGATTACTATCATATTATTTTCTCCTTATCCCTTCATTATGCGCATTTCAACTACTTTCCAAAAATATTTCAATCACTTTTTCATGGTTACCAGTACTATATAATTATTGAAAACCAATACATAGATATTCCAAAATTCCACAATACCATAAATGAGATTCGACGATACTATTTTGAAATCCCATTACATAAACACTTAATCATTACACAACATCATTTTCATACTCACATTCACAAATAGTGATCGCATGAGACTTCCCTTTATCCTTTTCCTTAAGAGGTTGCTCACGTTGATCATCATTAACCCGTGGATTAGGGAATTTATTAGCATAATGCCCCATTTCCTTGCACTTGAAGCATTGAAGTGTTGGTGGAGAGTTCTATGTAGTATTTTATTTATTCACATCAGTAGAAACCCTTTTTCCATTACTTCGACACTCAGCTGCTCGATGACCTTTTTTCCACGCTTAAAACATTTTCTAGTCCCTTTAAGACAATCTCCACCATGCTTCTTTCCACACTTTGTGCATAAAGAAACATTCATCTTCTTTTCACCATTGTTCTGAGATTTCTCCTTGAACACCACCTTTCGTTTCTTGTCCAAACCATGAGATGGATATGTAACACCAAATTTCATTTCTACCATGATAGCACAACGCACAATTTGTTCATAGCTACTGAAGTCTCTTATAGTTAATGCCCTTTGAAGTCTTGGTTTTAAGCCACTGAAAAATCGATCAACTTCACTTTCAGGTTGGATGATAAAGCCAGATGCATACCTTGCAGGCCTTGTAAAATTCACTTCATATATACCAACAGATTCATCATCCTTTTTCTTAAGCTCAAGGAAATACTTTTCCATCATTGTTCGAAGAATACGAGGGAAGTACTTATTAAAAACAAGTTCTTGAACTCATCCCATTCCATGGATTCAATTTCATCTCGGGGTCTCGTATTCTTAAATAGAGTCCACCATTGATCTGATTCACCTTCTAAATGGTAAATAGCCAGAATTACTTTTTCATGTTCCAAACAGCGAAGTATGTAAAATATCTTTGGAATGGTACTGATCCATTGTTCAGCAACAAGTGGATCAAAAGACCCACTGAAAGAAGGTGGGTGTTGCCTTATGAAGGACTCAATAAAATATTGTTCCCTTCTCTGCTCATTTGGAAGTCTATAATGATTCAAAGATTGTGTAAGTATAGCAATAAGATTTTGTAATCCATCTCCCGTCACATTTTGTTGTTCAGGAGGACAATCATTGCATTGTCTATTACATTGATCAACATGGTTCCTTTGGGTTCCAGCCATCGTCTAAAACCCAAAAAGAATAGTATGAGAGGCAAAAATCATGATAGGTAAAACAAAATAATAAAGGGGGAGTAACATCAATATCTAACATCTTAGGTTTAATTCTAATATCGTTACCATAAATTTAGGATTTTAACCTATACTTATACTTAACCTTAGGGACATCCCTATACATACCTTAGAAATATCTCTAGGGATATCACTAATGTTTCCGCATCCTAGTTTCCAATGGTTAACTAAACCTCCCTCTGATAACAACTGTAGAGACCAAAAGCTTGATGTACATGGACATTACATTACTTTTTCGGAATACTGAATACATAACGAAAACAGACACACAAGGACCGTAATAGTTTAGAGTCTTTGGAAACTTGGAAAATATTCTTCTAATCGTGGTGAAAGATCTTCATCACCTCCCATAAAGATCATCCCCTTTTTATTTTCTTACCTAAAACCTTTCTTTATATCCTGGGGAAAAGAAAACATACCAAGGGAGATCTCAAATGCTCAGTAAGGGTAAGCATAGAGAACATAAAACAATCCACAAACATTCGAATTCAAAAACTTGAACATAAAATCTAAACATCAAAATCTTGAGAAAATACATAAATCACGGAAGTACGTGAGGCATATATTGACATGAAAAATAGAAAAATGATATCCATTTTTCAAAAATAATTTTCCAAATATGATTGATTTAATATTTAATTAAAATCATAATTTATTATTAAAACCCAGTTTTAAAACATTCATTTACTTATTCAAAAATACCGGTACATCATAATTTCATTGAATATTATTTTAATACTATCATAGGTAAATTTACTATTCATTAGGGTATATCACTATTCATAAGTTTATGTTACTATTCCTAAGGGTCTGTTTCTATTCACCGAAAATTATATTTTTCTTATTGGACTCCAAATAACTTTATGGTTACAACTGTGTATGACATATTTTGGAAATTCCAAACACATAAGTGACATAACTATGTTTAATGGTCACTTAGCACTTAGTATTTCATTATGTTGTGTTTTCATTGGATTTTATGAAATTCTTATGAGAAGGGAATTTCCATTGAAAAACATTGGGTTGTTACATTCTTCCCCCCTTGTGAAATTTCACCCTCGAAATTTCGTTTTACATTCTATGCCATAAACAGTTGAGGGTACTTCTCCTTCATTGCCTCCTATGGTTCCCAAGTAGCTTCTTCAAACATTTGGTTCCTCTACAACACTTTGACAAGGTGGATTGTTTTGTTGCATAGAACCTTATCTCTTCGGTCTAGAATCTTCACAGGCTACTCCTAATAAGAGAGATCATCCTCCAACTGCACCACCTCTAAGTTCAATACATGTGAGGGATCAGGTATGTACTTCCTTAGGAGTGATACATGAAACACATCATGAACTCAAGCCATATTGAGTGTAAGTTAAAGCTGATTGGCCACAGCTCCTATACGGTCAAGGATCTCAAAGGGGTAGATGTACCTTGGGTTTATCTTCCATTTCTTTCCGAACCACATGACTCTCTACCATGGTGATATTCAAAGGAAGAACCTTATCTCCAACGTCGAACTTCAAATCCCTTTAATGGTTGACAATGTAGCTCTTTTGATGACTCTGAGCATATTTGATGTTTTTCTAAATGACATGAACCTTCTCCGACACCTCCTTCACAAGATTGGGTACAAGTAACATTCATTCTCCAACTTAATACCAACAGGTTAGAGTTATACATCGCTTTCCATACAGAGATTCATATGGATCCATCTAAATACTCGAGTGGAAGATATTGTTGTTTGAGAACTCAACCAATGGGAGATGCTAATCCCATACACCATTGAATTCTAAATAGCAGGGTCTTATCATATCCTCAAGCATATGAATATTCCTTTTAGATTGGCCATCAGTTTGAGGATGATAGGCCATGCTGAAATTTATTTCAGTACTCAAAGCATGTTGAAGACTCCTCCAGAATTTATATGTGAACCTTGGACCACAATCAAAGGAAATTGAGAGTGTAACACCAAGCAATCTCACCAAATCCTTCACATACATTATTACAAGTTTTTCAAGCTATAGTTCTTCCTGAATAGTGATAAAATGGGACGACTTGGTGAGTCGTTCACCCATAACCCATATCGCATTATTTCCCCTCGACATATTCAGGAGACCCTTGACAAAGTCTATAGTGACATTCTCCCATTTCCACATGGGTATTAGAAATGGTTACATCATACCTTTGGACTTCATTCACTCTTTTTTAACTTGTTGACATACCAAGCACCTTGATATATATATTGCAATCTCTTTATTCATGTTATCCCACCAGAAGTGTTCTCATAGATCACGGTACATCTTGGTACTCCCAAGATGGATAGAGAATATTGAGATATGTGTATTGTCTAATATCCCCATCTTTATCACGGGTGATGAAGGCACACTAAGTCTCATTCCAAACCAAATCAAACCATAATTTTTGATATGGAACTCTTGAATCATTCGTTCTATTAATTCTTTCACACTCTTTTGTAACTCCACATCATCCCTTTATACTTCATTAATCTTATCTTGAATGGATGGTTGTGAAATCATTTGGGTAAGGTAGGATGTATCCCTGACCCCTATGAATTCTAAATCCATCCTTTTCATATCCATGAAGATGGGGTCTTTCTCAATCTGTAACATGAATAGAGTGGCAGGTTCTTTTCTGATTAGAGCGTCATCTAACTTGTTCTCCTTTCCAGGATGATAGTGAATAGAGAAATCTTAATCCTTGAATAAATCTAACCATCTCCTTTAACGCATGTTGAACTCCTTTTCTGTGAATATATTCTCTAGGCTCTTGTGGTTGGTGTATATGTCACAGTTCTAACAATAAAGGTAGTGATGCCAGATCTTCAATGAAAACATCATGGCTGCTAGCTCTAGATCATGCGTCGAGTAGTTCTGCTCGTAGATATTCAACTACAGTGAGGCATAGTCTATCACATTATCATCTTTCATGATTACACACCCCAAGAATTTATTTGAAGCATCGATGTATATCACAAAATGTTCCCCACATTTCAGTAGTGTGAGTACAAGTGCAGTGATCTGCCTTCTCTTTAGCTCCTCGAATCTTACCTCACATTCTTCCATCCAGACAAACATTACCCCCTTCCATGTCAGATTGGTCATTGGGTTTTAAAATCATGAAATGTTCTTCAAAAATCGTTGATAATACTCAGCTAGGCCCAAAAAGGTATGGATCTTCATTACAGAAGTTGGCTCAGCCCACTCTTCAATTGCCTTTATCCTAGAAGGGTCAACAGATATCCCTTTTCTGGTGATAAAATTCCCCAAGAATGATACTTCCCCCATCCATAACTCACATTTACGGTAATTTTCATACATCTTCTCACTTCTCAAAGTATTTTACATAGTATTAAAATGCTCCTCATGTTCTTCCATGCTCTTGGAGTATATCAGAATATCATCAATAAAGACTACCATAAATTTGTTAAGGTAATCTCTAAATACTCTATTCATTAAATCCATTAATATTTATGGAGCATTAGTGAGTCTGAAGGGCATCACTAGGTACTCATAGTGTCCATACCTTGTTCAAATGGTAGTCTTGGGAATATCTTCCTTCCTCACCTTTAATTGATGATATCCCGACCAAAGGTCCACCTTATAGAAATAACTGGCCCCACTAAAATGATTGAACATGTCATCTATCCATGGTAGGGGATAATTGTAATTTACCATGATTTTATTGAGCTCATGATAATCAATGCAGAGGCGCATTGATCCATAATATTTCTTGATGAAGAGGACTGGCACACCCCAAGGTGAGACACTCAGGCATATAAAACCCTTCTCCATATTATCCTATAACTTCTTTTTCAGTTCTTCCAGCTCTATAGTGGCCATTATATATGGTGTCTTTGATATAGGAAAATATCCATAAATAAGTTCAATAGAGAAATCTACCACTCGGTCAGGAGGAATAGAAGGAAAATCTTTTGAGAATACATTAGTGTAACCCCTCACAATGGGAATGTCCTCAAGCATTATTCTCTACTTTGTCTCAATCATTTGAGCTAGAAATTCTTGCTCATAAGGAAACAATATCCACACATGAGATGAAGATTCTAAAGGAGACTCATTTTCCTCCTTACACTTATATGGAATCGAATGATGCTTCGAGATGTGAATAGTAATCTAACTTTCTTGATTTTTGATGGTGGCCTCATTCATAGATAGCCAATCCATGACCAAGAAAGAATCAAACTTAACTAAAGGAAGTATGAATATATTTTCTGGGAGTTTCAGTCCACAAACGTTCATCGGGGAGGAGTTATAAACCATGGATGCAACAATTTCCCCATTCACTGTTCTCACAGATAGCTATTCCTCCAAATTTTGCGGTGGTGTTTGAATAGTTCTACTAAAAATGCAAAATATGATAGAATTCATAGAACCAGACTCAAATAGTATTTTCACTATTACTGAATGAATAACTATCATACATGTCACCACATCATTGTCCGGCTCCACCTAAGTAGTAGTGAGAGCATAATACCTTCCTTGTTGCCTTAGTGGTTATTGTTGATTTACTTTTACAACCCTCATCTTAAAGAAATTGTTCGCATAAAGCCTATGCTCTTTACAGTTGTAAAACTGCACTGCTGGTTGAGTGTTGATCTGAACCTTCTTTTATTCTTCAACATTAGAGGGATTTTTCATATCCCTTTGGAAATTCTTAGTCACTTGATCAAACTTTCCACATTTGAAGCAATTCTTGGTTCCCTTTAGATAGTTAAAAATATGCATCTTTCCTCAATTATTGCAAGGGGAAAAGTCATACTTCATTCCACTATGGGATTTTTTTTTATGAACCACCCATGTTGTTCTCCATTTTCCACTTCTGGTCACTGGTCCCATGAGACCATTGAGAGTCTCCAATCTCCATTTCAACCTTAAGGGAACCACATACAATTATCTCATAACTGTCAATGTCTTGAATTATTAATGCTTTTCATAGACTCGGCTTTAGTCTGCTAAAGATGTGATCCACCTTACATTTGGTGTTCATGACAAAGCCAGAGGCATACCTTGCAAGCCTTGTGAAGTTTTCTTCATATGCCCCGATGGACTCATCTTCCTTCTAAATGAGTCCAAGGAACTCTCTTTCCATATTGAGATGAAGATTTAAAGGAAAATAGTTGTTGAAAAACATCCTCTTGAATTCCTCCCAATCATTGGAATCAATTTTCTCTTGGGACTTTGTATTCTTGATCAGTTCCCACCACTGGTCAGCTCCCCCATCAAAATGATAGACTACCAGTACAACGTTATCTTTTTCTATGAACTGGAGGATGGAGAATATCTTTTCAATGGAGTTAATCCATTGTTCCGCAAGGAGGGGATCAGAAGATCCACTAAACATGGGAGGCCATTGATGCATAAAGGATTCTACAGCAAATTGATCTTTCTTTAGAGGAGGAGGGTACTTTTCATGATTCATGTTATTATTCATAACTCGAGCCAGCTGAGCAAGTACTGTCCTAATGTTTTGAGCACCCACTCCTGTCATATTAGGCATATCAATAAGGCAATCTTCAGATTGCCTATCACATTGGTTTTTGGAGCATGTTCTTCTATTTCCCGCCATTAGCTAAGAAAAAGAACGTATAATTAGAGGTCTTGAATACATAGCTATTGAGCATAAAAAGGAAACCTTGAACATAAAAGGGTGAACTTATATATAATAATTACATCCTATCTTATGATTCCCTATGTTTAAATCTAGCTTATCCTGAATCTATTTCTTGACTTATATTCTTATGAGCATTTTTTGTCCCTTAATAATGGTTTGTACTAAGCTCATGAATCTACCAAAGCATATTCCCCGGGAGTGTCATAACCAAGAGTCTTGCAAGACCCGTTGTCATGTACCAATATACCATAGGTCATGCTCGAAACTCATTGTCAGAGTTTTCACTCCTAGGTACATCTGTGCCAGAGCCGCCTCTACCTGCTCGTATCCATATAGGGATGTATTTTCTTGATAAACTACTTACTCTTTACATACCAAAATTTAGGGATGTTTTGTTATAATTCGGCTCATATTTAAGGTTCTCAATAAGGTTATCTATTCCTAATATACAAAAATAACAAGACCATCCTCTAATACCAACTATACCGACCCAAGCCTTTTATATATAACATTACATGATTTCAAGAACAATGATGCATCAGAGTTCAATCCAAGGATCATTAATTCTAGTGCCTTGTAAGACTCGGTACATAAATCATAAAACATGAGGCTAAAAACACTTCTTTATTTAATCTCCATAAAGGCCACCTAACTTCCTTTGAGCGCTTACATCTGCCTAGGGTACCCTAGGGAACACATGACCTAAGGGATGAGATAAAAAACCCCGTAAAAGAATGAACATAAGGATACATCTTAAACACATGAGTTAGTAGGCTTGACATAATGATAACAAAGAATGGAACATATGAAATCATATCATATAATCATGGGATAATATAACCATGGAATAATATAAATGTGCCAGAATCATAAGACATTTATTTAGTACGTGTCAAGGCTAACTGCCAATCTCGTTTCCCATTTTATTATGGGTCAAGGCTAACCGCCAATCCCATTTCACATCGCATCTCATGGGACTTAACTTTACCCAATGGATTAGAGAGATATCTGGGTGAACCCATCTCATGATTTTCATGAATATTATTTCCATAAAAATAATCCTTCTGTAGCAATAATCATACATAATCAACCATACATAAACATATGAGTACACATAGAAAGAATTAGGTACCACAACCATGAAATAAATAATAACAAATGGGTGTATCATGAACGTTTTCATGAAATAAAGGAATTATACATGGAAATTCAATTGGCATATATCATTGTACATGATGTAAAAAATTAGTGACAACTTGTAAGAAATGTATTTGGGAAATTTTAGCATTAAAATATTTTGTGCGGATTTAAGGAAATTACTATAAAGCTTTTAAAATAGAAAATGGAGGAATATTTTATATAAAACCAGAAGTGAACCATGGCAGTTTTCATTATAAAAATATTGATTTTATAAAGACATTGGTGTATTAAAATAGAAGATGAAATGCACTTGAAATCGGGAAAGAATTCGGGAAGTTCCCTTAAAACATGATTGCTTATCGGGGTATCGAGGATGGAATCCCTAAAAAACATGTATATCCCCAAAAGATAATGATGGATGGAACTTGGAACATGAGTTTGGAGCATACAAAATGCATGTATAATTTGTATATAAAAATAAAAGACAACTTAATTTGGGTAAAAAAAAGATACAGAAACCCAAAAAAGTAAAGGAGGTTCGGGTAGAATTCATTATAAATTATTGGCATGGTATCAGGTGTACCTAAAAGGGATTTGTTGTGAGATAATGGGGTTTTTAATAACATATAAATTTTGGTGGAAGTATGGGGAAGGTGTTAAATAATACCCCATTATTAGGGATCACATATAAAATGGAAAAACACCAAGGACAATCTTGAAATAAAAGTGAAATGTGGAGGATCCCTGACCTTAAATCGGTTGGTGTTCTCCACTTGTTAATAAATTCCTAAAAAATCAATTAGGATTAATTTTTAGTAATTCCAGAACCCATTATATATTTAATTTGTTTAGTATAATCATTTTATGTTTATTAATAACTGTTTTTATTTGTTATGAAGTTCAATTTCATTATTCGGGCTCGTTTGTTTACATGATTTTAATGATCAGTTCAGTTATATCTATGTTTAGATAAACATGTAACATGAAATTGGTTGTCCAGAATTGAATTTATATTATATTATCTAACATCCAGGAGATTACATGGTTTTATATTTAATTTGGTTACTTATAGTGAAGTCATACTATTATATAAATCCAATGTGGTAACTGTTTCTGTAAATTGGTGGGTTTGATTACAAAGATCATGTTTTCATTTATAACTTAATACCATTTTTAAAAAATATATTAAAAAAATAAAAATAGGATATATTTCATAAATATAATCTGGTTCAACCATAACTAAAATTGTTTCATTACTAGATTTAAAGATGATAATAGAAATTGATTTACTGTTGTCCTTGAATGTGCTAAATTAGCAAATCTCAAATGGTGCTTCCATTCCTTTCAAATAAAAGGTGGGGAAAGGAGAGAAGATAATGAAATATACAATTAGCATAAAAACATTCCATTCCATGTATGTTTCTAGAATTTTCATACTATTTTGGTGAAGGGAGGGGAGGAAACAAACAAAAAGAAAATAACATAAAAGAAAAGAAGGAATTGGAAAGAGGAATTTACCTCCTGAAAAATCCTCCTTTGAAAACCACTTAAGGGGATAGGTTTAGGTATTTTGAAGAGGCTAGGGGATTTTGGATGTGAGGGAGGAGCTTGGGGAGATATTTGGGCATAATATTGGTAAGGAACAAGGTGTGAGAGGAGTGAAGAGAAGAGATAATAATCTATGGTATTTATAGTGGTGGGGAGGAGGGGTTTCATAATTTTTTAATCATTGGTTTATTATTTCATCACAATACAAGGAATAGTAATTATTAAATTACCAAGAACTGAAATAAATGAATATGAATTAGAACCAATTGGGATTACATCATCAGATCATCATCAATAACACAATTAATCCATTATTTATCATTTATTGTGAATTATTAGATTTTACTATTCATAAAAAATTCCAGTATTTCAGAAAAATCCCAAAAATTCACCATTACCATTTTTAAACGTATATAATCCACAAATTAATTCCATTTTTCAAAGATAATTTTCTAAATATTATTAATTTAATATTTAATTAAAATCATAATATATTATTAAAAACCAATTTTAATACATTCATTTACTTATTCTAAAATACAGGTACATCATAATTTCAATTGAATATTATTTTAATATTGTCATAGGTAAGGTTATTATTCCTTCGGGTATATCACTTTTCATAAGGGTATGTTACTATTCATAAGGGTAGGTTACTATTACCCAGAAATTATTTTTTTCTTATCGGACTCCAAATAACTTACTGGTCACAACCATGTATGTCAAATTTTTGAAATTCCAAACACGGAAGTGAAAAACCTATGTTTAATGGTCACTTAGCACTTTTTTTTTAAAATAAGGGAGGATAAAATTAATGATAAATATCAGCAGAAGTACATAAGGAGAGCCAAGAAGGGAAGCTGTCTAGCCATAGATGGTTGACAATAAAGGGGCCTGAGGCCTCCAGCTGATGGGCCACATTGTTTCCTCCCCTTTTGGTAAAGGAGAAGGTGCAACAAGAGAAGATTTGGTGCAGCGAGCAGATTCTCTTGACGATGAAGCCAAAGGCCTGATGTCTGGCGTCATTGTGGTTAATGGCATTGATAACAGAAAGGCAGTCCGACTCAATGTTGATATCATCCCATCTACGTTCCATAACAAGCATCATCCCTACAAGAATGGGATAGGACTCAGCAAGTGCAGGTTCCCAGAAGGCATGATGTGGTTCATATTTTGCTGCAATGATCTGTCCCATATGATTTCGAGCCAAGAGGCCGAGAGCAAAAAGCCCATCCTTGGGGAGCGAAGCATCCACGTTGATCTTAGGACTCCCTTCCTTAGGGGGGTGGTCCAATGAGGGGTACAAGAGGGGGAAACGCCTGGAAAATGGTGTCCTTTATGGTCCTTCCATCCCTCAATCCATGAAGTGGCTCATTCAATGTAGAACTCAGGGGGCTGATGAACATAGCGGAAAATCGAATTGTTTCACCAAAACCAAATGATCCAGGCCAGGGTGCAACGTACGCTTGCATTATCCAATGAAAGAGAGGAACACCAGCACATCAGATGATCAGGGAGGTCAGAGGAAATGTCCAGTGAAGCATCCGAAGCCAAGCCCCATTTATTCCAAATTTCCTTGGCTCCCGGGCAGCGAATGATGGCGTGCCAAAGAGTTTCAGGAATATTCAGGCACAAAGGGCATGAATCAGTGCTGGACATATGTCGGAAAACAAGGAGGCTCATGGTAGGGAGGGTGCCTGTGTACACCTGCCACAAAAATTGGCGAATTGTTTGGGGGACGTTGAGCTTCCAAAGCACTTTCCATGGTCCCTCATCTTGGTCACGAGAGGGAATGCCATGAGCCAGTCTCTACCCAGATCTCACCATGTACTTTCCTGAAGAATCATTGGTCAAAAAAGATGGTCGGGGCCTGCATCAAGGACCCAGGGGATGCTCATAATAATTCTTTGGTCTCTTTCACTGGTCCATTCCTGGATCTTTTCTACACACTATCTCGTGCCCTGGTCTGAAAAGAGGCAGTCGACGGTGGCGTCTTCAAGACCTAGTTGGGCGGGGGATGTGTCTCGCAAACCATACTTATTGAAAATATAGGTATTGGTCTAGATATTGACATAAGATCCATTTCCAATCCTCCAGCCCAGTCCTTTTTCCAGGAGAGTTTGGGCCCTGTAAATACTTCTCCAGAGGAAGCTAGGGCGGGGGCCAAGAATGGAACCATGGAAGTCTGTGTGGGGAAAGTACATGGAATGGATTATCGGTGCACATAAAGATGATATACGGTTAAGAAGGATCCATCTTTTCTTGGCCAATAGAGCGTCATTGAGAAGAAGAAGATTTCTAAATCCCATCCCTCCCTCCGACTTGGGTTTGCAGAGTATCTCCCAGGACAACCAGTGGGGTTGATTTCTTCAATCATTTTTCCCCCACCAGAAGTTGGCAGTATGCGAATGGTTCAGGTTAACAATGGCCACCAGGAGCATAAACATCGACATAAAGGAGCTGGGGATAGACTGAATGACAGCTTTAATGAGGGTTCCCTTTCCAGCTTTGGAGATGCTTTTTGGGGTCTAGCCTTGAATTTTTTTCTCAATCCTATCCACCCGAGCTGCAAAGATTTCTTTTTTGGACCGGCCAATCACCATTGGGATTCCGAGATACTTCTGGTGTTTATCGACAAAATGGATGCCTGTAGATACACAAAGATCATCTCTCTTGGTAGGAGGAACCCCTGCACTGAAGGAGATTTCCAATTTTCTATGATTAACAGACTGTTTAGACGCCCGCTCATATTGTTGGATTACTTGGCTGATCACCCAGCATTCATTAAAAGTGGCTCTGGAGAAAAGGAGGAAGTCTTCCGTGAAGAGGAGATGTGACACTTGTGGTCTCTCACGGTAGACCTTTGCACCATGAATAGACTTAGAGGATGCAGCCTTGGAAATAAGGTTAGAGAAAACATCATCCACAAAAATGAAGATAAAAGGGGAGAGAGGATCTCCCTAACGTAGGCCACGAGTTGGGGTGAATATTCTGGTTAGCTCCCCATTAACCTTGATTCTGAAAGAGACTGTCGAGATGCAGTGCATGAAAATTTCTGTCCATTTAGTCTAGAATCCCATTCTTAGAATCATAGCTCTATGGAACTGCCATTCCACTTTATCGTAGGCTTTGATCATATCCAGTTTACAGGCCATGGTTCCTCTTTTCGTAGTGGAGCACGTTTTCTTATTGTGGAACACTTCATGGGCCACAATTGCATTATTAGTAATCAGCCTCTTGGCCACGAAGGCGGTTTAGTTTTCGGTAATAATATCAGGAAGCCAAGGACGCAGCCGATTGACAAGGATTTTTGAGAATATCTTATAGGAGACATTGCAGAGACTAATTGGTCTAAAATCAGGGATCGCCTGGGGTTTTTTGATTTTGGGGATGAGGACGAGGACCGTTTCGTTAATGGCAGAAATGCTTGTATTCCCCACCCAGATGTTGTTTTTATCATTTTGCAGATGTCAACACTGATAATATCCTAGTATTGTTTAAAAAATAGTGCGTGAAAACCATCTGGTCCCAGGACCATAGTGAGGAGGATATCCTTCAAGGCCCGATGTATCTCATCGTTCGTCACATCTTTTGTAAGATGTCAATTGATCTCCTCATTGATCACGGGTCAGATGCATTATTCCACGTCAGCAGACAGGAAAGAAGTCCCTATGGAGAAGAGGTTCTAGAAATAGCCTACCAAAGCTTTGTGAATGCCGCAAGTGTCAGAAACTTTTCTTCCATCAGGTTGTGAAAGGCTCCTAATAGAGTTTTTTCGGCGCCTAACTGATGCTTTCAGGTGGAAATATCTTGTATTAGTGTCGCCCTCATTAATATGGATGTCACGCACCCTCAGAGCCCAAAATATTTCCTTAAAACAAAGGGGCCCATCTGGCTCTATTTGCGTGGCACTAATCCTGGAGATGTTTCCATTGGATGGGGGTTTCCTGAGCAAGTTGCGCAACATATTTTCAAGGGAATCACAATTCATATCAAGTTGGTGGAATTTCTTGTTGCTCCAATATCTCAGACCAGAAGAAACCTATTGGATATTGAGGCCAACATCCACCTGGGAACTCTTCCAACATGATCGGACCACCTCTTCACATTCCAGGTCTTTTTCCCAGAAGCTCTCAAACCAGAAGGGTCTGCTGAGTTGTCGATTTCGTTCACCTTGCAAATAGTCAATTAGAATTGGGCTGTGATCCAAACAGTTAAGGGCTATGTGGCCAACATGAAACATTTTGAACAGATTCATCCAATCAGTAGAACCCAGAAATCTATCAAGACACTCAGTGATGAGATTACCTTCAGTATTGTCGCGGAACCATGTAAAAGGGTGACCTGTGAACCCCAGATCAACCAGGTTCGCCTTAGTGACTATGACATTGAAGTTAGACATCGAGGCTGAGTGTCGAAAACATCTGCCACTCTTTTCCATGTGGAACATGATCTCATTGAAATCACCTTCGAAAAGAATAGGGCCAGGTAAATCATGTCGCAGCTTGCAGAGAAGATCCCATGACTTCCCCTTATCAGAATGGGATGACCAGCCATAGAATCCCACAATGGTCCAGGGTGGGTGCAAGTCCGTTTGAATAGTTGTAGCCACGTGGTGCGTGGAGAAAGAAAAAATTTTAACGTCAATATTGTCCTTCCAGAGGAGACAGAGGTCCCCATAATGGCCTTGTATGGGCATCGGAAAGTAGCCTTGGAAGCCACACTTAAGAGCAATACCATTGGTGTCCTTGTTTTCTAGTATGGTTTCAGACAGGAAAACCATATCGAGGCGAGTTTGAGCGCAATTGCGCTAAAGAATGTGAACCATTCATGGGTTGCCAAGCCCACGACAGTTCCAGCATGACCCAATCATTTCTCTAGGCGGGGCTGGGTCTCGCCTGCCTCCACCATTGGTTCCTCCATACTCGTTTCATCACATGTCATTTTCCCTCTTTTGATGGGATTCCTCCCTGATTGGAATGTTTCAGTTTGTCATTTCCTGACCCCGGGGTTAGGGTATTTTGTGTGAACATTGCTTCCTCCACGTTGCACCCTTTTCCACATGTGACGGGTGATTGGGCCCAGCATTGGAGTTCTCGTCATTCCATGGTCCTCCGTCAGTGTTTTATCAATTACGGACGATTGTGGATCCGGATCCGGATATGGTGGCTCGAAGTGCATCTGCATTGGCGTTGAGCATTGACTTGGTGGTTCTTTTTGCCTCATCCCCGATCTTGGGGATGGTTGAGTTTTTTCTTTCATGTGTTTATGATGAACTCCAGCTTCTCTCTGAGTGGGATAATCAGCTTTGGAGAAATCCGGAGGTCCTAGAAAAATGGCTTGTCCATGTGTAGGTTCCACCTGACTGGTATGTGCCAACGTGAGATGGTCGCAGTCCTTTTTTTCTGTCTCAGGGATGAAAGCATATTTATTCGTTTTTTCACGGAGCCAAGGGCCATATTAGAGGGTGAAGTCACCTGATCCACTCTTATGTTTTGAGGTACATGTTCATTCCTGGTGGCCAAGACGACCACAAAAAAGCAGAAGAGTTGGAGTTTCTCAAATTCAAATGATATCCAGGTGTTGGCGTCTTCGACTTTCAGGAACATTCCCTGCATCAGGGGCTTTGATACCTCATTATCTAACTTGATCTGAACCTCGATTCCCCATTGTATTGGGTCTGAGCTGTCCCATTCAATAAAGTGGACTAGATTGTCCCCAATTGACCTCATTAAGCGTTCCGTTCTAGCATGGAAAACTCGTATCGAGAAGGGGGAGCGGGTTAAGGTCACTCACTAGATATAATTTCCCCCTTTGAACTATTCCATGAGGAGGAGTTGATTATCGAAGGACCACGGTCTGCCAGGCAGGATTCTGTTCCTATCTCTCTCATTAAAAAACTCGAAGATGATGTGATTAGTCCCCACCTCCCAAATATCCACTCCTGCATCAATTTTCTAGATGGACTAGAGGGTGTTTTTGAGAGCCCCCTGATTAACTGAAATATTTTCAATGAACTTTCCAACAATGAGTAGAGACATGTGTTTTTCCAAGAGTGGGTCTTTATTTCTCCGTGCCTCGATCGCCTCTTTTTCTTTGTCTGTTAGGGACAACCCCTTCCACTGATTAACTATGTCGGCTTCCATAACGCAAGTCAAAGGATGTGTGCAAAATCCTCCAAAAGGTTCGGCACCCTTGCGGATCCCAAACCACCATCACTTCATTATGTAGGGTTTTCATTGGATTTTATGACTTAATTATGAGAAGGTAATTTTCATTGAAAAACATTGGGTCGTTACATGGTCCATTGATACCATTTTTTAATATGCCATCCCGAACCGCTGGATCTAATATGCAGTGATACCTGACCTCATGCATGCCTCCCCGTAAGCAAGAGGTTGTCGACTAGCAGCAAGGGTCTGATTTTATTAGTGGGGATACAATACCCTCGATACATTTTTATAGGATCAAAAATAAAAAATGAATTATATAATAATAATCAGAGTAAACAATAAGAAAAGTAAAGATGGCATACATGAAATACAAATAAATGCACTCTCTAAAGAGGAAAACATGTCCAAAAAAAATTAAGTAGAAAAAGTAAATCAAAAATTAGTGGATCGCTGAGATTCCATCCTCATCTGTTACAAGCTCTATACTCCTCTTCTCAGCTATCCACCATTGGGCCCTTTCCCTTCACCAAATTCCCCATACTATCTACAATCTCATTGGAATGCCTGAGTAGGGTGTCAGTAAAAGAATTATTATGACACCACCAATGATTATTAACCTAATGTTCACAAGTATAAAACTGTATTCCATAATAATAATAAAATTTGTAACAAGCACAGTGACACACAATAAAAAATTGGGCAACTTTTCACTAACCATGCATCAAAAAACCCTCAAATGTACCTGCTTCAACTCCATGCTGGAAAATGTAAGGTACGCCGATTTGTATCCAAAACCATCCATAGGGTTGTTAGTGAGTTACTTAGAATTCACAAGGTAATGAGTGAAAACAACCTACCCAGAATCCACAAGGCATCGGGTAATAATGGGAATATACAAGGAAATGAGTATTTGTAACCAGTCAAGAATTGACAAGACGTTGGGTAACATAGGGAATCCATAAGGAATCAAGTATTTTTCATATACTCGGAAGCCACAAGGCATCAAGTAGATTCCAGGTTAGAAGGTTATCATGTTGTGTCATCATATTCACTGCACATAGTGTGTGCACACCATAATGAGTAATCATACCAAGACGACCACCTGTCAATTACACACATACCAATCCTCCAAAGAAAAACATGACATGTCATATCATGAAAACAACCAGATAACACATCTTGAGAAACAAATAACTGTAATATACATCAACATGTGAATCAAACACAATCATGGGAGAAAAAAAACTATACTTTGGGCTACACACACCCACATGTGATCACATGTCAAGCATGATATCAAGTAAGTTAAACATATAAATTAAATATGGAAACATTATTATAACATTTTTGAAAAAAGATAAGTAAATTCTTACCTCAAAGTCATCGTCATCAGTAGTTAGGATAAACCACCCTATGTGGTTCCATAAACCTTCTCACGACCTTATTATCATAATCGTTGACTCCTCCATGATCTACATTCATCAAGGGTTTCCAAAACCAAAAACACTTATTTTACATCAAAAAGAAATAAAAAAACACATGTGATAACGCATTCTCTCTATGGGATAATTTCTCATAAATTATCCCTTTATAATCATATTTTGATAATTCTATAGAGATTATCCATTTATAATTATATTTTGATAATTTCTCATAAAAATTATCATTTTATAATATTCTTTTCATAAGTTCCCATATATTATCCTTTTACAATTATATATTTACAATTTCCCATAAAATACCCTTTTATAATTATATTTTGATAATTCTTCACAGATTACCATTTTATAATTATATTTCGATAATTTCTCATAAATTTCCTTTTATGATTATAATTTGATAATTTCTCTTAAATTATCCTTTTATAATTATCTTTTGATAATTTCTCAAAAATTCTCCTTTTATAATTATATTTCAATAATTTCTCCAAAATTATACCTTTCCAATTATATTTTGATAATATCTCAAAAATTATCCTTTTAAATTATATTTTCATATTCTAACAATTAGTGTTTGAATATTTTAATAATTATCATTTTATAATATATCAATTATAATTTTAAAGTTTTAATAATAGTCATTTGAAAATCTATCAATTATCATTTGATAATTTTAAAAATTATCCATTGATAACGTGTATAATAATATTATGATACTTATTTCTAACAAAAAATAATTTCGAAATTATATTATGGTAATTTTTTCCATAAATTATCATGTAATAATTAAATGTAATTATACAGTATTAATTTTCTAATAATTAATTATTCACTGATAATATCTTATAATAATATCTTATAAATTATCATATGATAATTCGATATTGTTAATATATAATTATCAATTTAATAAAATGAATAATTATATTCTAATAATTATTTCTTATGAATTTTAATTTCATAATCTCTTTATGATCACTTCTAATAATTATCACTTGATAATTATTTATAATTATCATTTCTAAAAAACCATTGATAATTTTATACAATTACATTACCGTTTTATGTGATTATCAATTTTATAATTTGGGTAATTGTAATTTGATATTTTTATATGTTATCTATTGATAATTATTATTCTATATAAGAATTATTATTTGATTATTTAGAAATTAACATTGACAATATAGGATTTATACATGTGCTTAAATCCCACCTCTAATTGTTATGAATTTATGTTATAATGATAAAAGAATAATAAAATGAGAAATAAAAAATCAAAAAAATTAGGATCTCGCAGGAATATGGACTCACCAAGGGGAAGGAGATCAGTTCCCTGGAATGATGCCTAGCAATCACACTTAAGGAGAAATCGAGGTTTCTTGAACTTGATGAGATCAACCATGAATGGGGTCGAATGGTATATGAAGACCAATTTCACCTGTGTCTCACATTCCATACCCTAAAAATTAATACCCAATTTTAATTCACAATTTTACTCTAATCTTGATGTGGAGTCATATATTTGACCTCATTAGATGGTTCCTGAATTTATTGAGACAAAAATGAGTAGATTTTAATATTTACCAAAGAACCCCATGCATAAATGGTATAAAGGGGGTGCATGGTTGTAAGGTTGAAGAAGTGTTATAAAAAAATGAATTTATTTAATTAAATTAATAATTAATTATTAAAATAATTAATTAATTAATATAAAAATTAAATAACACCAAATGCTAGTTGTTCAAATAAATTATACCCCACCTAGGGTAAACCCTCCATTCCAGACCCAATAGTGGTATTGTATTTTCTATACCACACTCTGTTTGAGAGATATTAATTATTTAATATCCCAAAATGGATTAAAGAATTAATTAAAATAAACAGGGTTATTTTTTTGAGTGAGACATCCAAATGTCTGGGGATTAAAAATGTTATACCATGCCTACTATAAACACCGCATTTCGGACATAACGGTGTTCTTAGATTTTTCATAGGACACACCATTTGATAGATATTATATTATTTTTTAAGAAACAATATATATAATATTTTTTAATAACCTAATCTCGTGGGAGAGACATCCAAATGTTTGGTAACTTCAAATATTATACCAATCTTAGGGTAAACCTAAATCCAAGACTTATAGGTGGTCTCATATTTCCTAGAACAAGCACAGTTTTGGAGTTATTCAATTATTTTAAAAAAATTATCATGCATAATATAAAATATAAAATATATTTATTTCACCTTCAACAAGGCTTTACAAGCCTCAAAATCTCACACACACCTATGGTCTTACTCATAAAATACTTGATTGAATATTCCAAAGTGTTAACAAGGATTTTATCCATCTGAAATTCTTTTAACATGTTTTGTGTTATTTTCCATTGATAAATCATTTTCTTTTACATATATAATTTACAATTTGTAAAGAAGAGGGGTTTTATTCTACTTTAAAAATGATGATATTATATTATTATTTAGAACTGAATACCTAATTAATTTTTTGTCTAAAGGCACGATATAAATATCTCTAGAAGAACCAAACTTCCCTAAATTACTTCCCCCTAATAGAATCCTCTCAAAATGAGTGTCTAATTTACAATCTCAACAAAAGGAATTGGGTGAAATATTTCCCTAAAAAACCCAAACTCTATAGTGCAACCAATCCAAAAAACACCTAAAATGAAAGGCCAAATATCCATCCATCATCAGTGAAAAAAAAATATCTTTGTAAAAAAAACTATGAAATCCATGATTAACATCACCCTTTGGGATAGATGTGTGATATTTTGATCCACAAAATCCCTCAATGTCTCAAAAAATAAATAATCAATGAAATAGAATTGTAAATAATTTTAGGATAACCCCATATATTGATTTTCCTTCACCAATATTTCCCTGTAGTATTTATCTCATCCTTTTATCATATACATTGTGATCTTAATCTTACTCTTAGAGAGTGTCTCAATCTAATCAATTATCGATATCATAAACTCTACACCAAAATCAATGCATGCTAGAAACCCTCCCTTTAATAATGATGGGGATAATATATTTAGAAATATTGAATCAAATGTGATATTGTAAAATCCACTTGTTAATCCTCACATACCATAGACTTGACAAAATAAATAAAACTCTCAAATTTATCATCTATATCGATCCCATTTATAATAAGTGGATCTTTCTCAATTAATTGTCTGGAAGGATCATACCCACCCTCATCATATTCAACTATATTTACTAATGGTATAGTACAAATAAAATGAAAAAACAATATTTATTATGACACATGTATAATTGTTTTTAATATCACATTTTAGGATATAGAGTATCATCGACAACACCAAAAAAAATTATACACACTTTAACATAAGAGGATCACATACAAATCATTTACTCTATATACATGCTTACCCATTCATGGGATAAGAATAAAAAACGCATAGCTTCATATAAAATCATCCTATATTTGAATTAATGAACAAATAACCATATTTGATTCAAAGGGAGTATCTCCAATAACATATATCGGAAAAAATTTATAATTTATTGCTAACAAATTAATTAACTAAATACCATCTTATATTGATATCATAAATCACATAAAAGAATAAAAATTTCATTTGAATCCTATATGATAAATATGATTCAGGGATTCATTCTCCCTTTACCATTAGGAAAAGAGTAAAACTGTAAATTATAAATCAAAAACTATATTCTATGAAAATCACTATACTTTAATATTTTAAAATATGAAAAATAATCACATCCCTAATAACAAGTATTTTTGGAACATAAAGATCATCTAAACCCAATAATAGGATCCATTTCATGTTCTGAAAACATATTATTTTCAACTACTATATCACAAATAGTAAAACCAAAAAAAATAGTTCTTTAATAAAACATTATAACATACTAATATTTTCCCCATACAAAAACTCAAATGATGGAAAAATATTACCACAAGGGAACCTCCCCCTATTATAGAGATTAGTAATGATTATCAATTGTAATATAATCATAATTATTTTTTATATCTTAATATTTATTTGTTTCAATTTTCATATACCCCGATATTAGTCCAATTCATAAATTTAACATCATTTCAAAACATTGTGGAATTCATCTTTAAAGTGTCAATTTTGGACCAATTAATATTCTTCTTTCGAAATACATTATATTAGTTATTTGAATTTGAAATTTTAGGGTATGATTTATCACTTCTTTTGGAACATTTTATATTTTTGGATCCATGGATGAATCCCAAGAAGAAGAATAATTTTTAGCATGAATGAAAACAATTTCTAGGAAAAACATTATGGGCCTATGAAACATCAAAAAAAAGTGGGCACATAGTCCAATCCCAATGAAGTAAAAAATTTAAATATAGAAATAGAAAATTATGTGGATCATTTCATTCAACTTTTTCTAAAGCTAATTCGGAATTTCTCATGATGATCTAGGAATTCAATGATGAATATTAAATTAATGGCCAGATCTGAATGCCCATAAAGTCATCCCACCATTTCATGTATAACATCCAAAATACAGATCCAATATGAATGAAATTTTGACATATGTTAGAGTAAAAATGGAGGAGTTATTTCCTTTTTTAGACCCTTCTGATTCATCCACCTTCAATGTCAAATTCAAACATCCATTGGGCGCAAGTCATCCCACCATTTCATATTTTTTTTTTTAATTTAAGTAGTTGGGGTTTGGCTTAGTGGTAAGAACCCCTTAAATCTAAATGAAAAATGGGGGTTCAAAACCCATTGGGCGCAGGTTACTGTAGTAGTACTGTAGCGTACTGTAGCAGCGGCGGCACTGTAGAAACAGCGGGCATTGTAGCAGCGGTAGAGCACTGTAGTGGTGGCGGGTACTGTGAAGTACTGTAGCAACGCGGGTACTGTAGCAGTACCATTCACAGAATGGGATTTGGGCCAAAAAAATGGGCCTACGGGTCTTGTAATGGGCTAAATGCCCACTGGGCCTTCGGGCTATGTAATGGGTCTCCCTCTACCCAGTTAAGGAGGTCTTGTCTTTGCTTTAATAATAAAAATAAGGCTTCGGCCCCAACCTTTAAAAAAATATTTTTTTTATTTAATATTAATATCACATTGATACCTTTGCAATAGGGAGTTATTTTATTCACTACAAATTTTGTGAAAATTGGCACATAGTGGTGGAGTGATGTTCATTTATTTGTTTTTCTTCTTTAATTCCACCCTCATAACTCTACATCCTGATTCCTTTGACGGAATAACATAAATGAAGGTATAACCATGTTATGGGATTATCCAAGGGATTATAAAGGGTGTGCATTGGATATTACACTAGTGCAGAAAACGTTTTTTACGTCACAATTTTTTACCTCGGTTATATAAAACCGACGTCATAATATGTAAAACGAGGTTTTTTACGTCGGTTATTTAATAACCGACGTAAAAACATGTGTTTAGTACACCTTTAACATCGGTTATTTTTATAACCGACGTTATTAATCGCGCGGCTTCGTTTTTTACGTCGGTTATACATTAACCGCCGTAAAAAACAGAAGCGGGGGGGGGGGGGTTTGTTACGTCGGTTATTCAATAACCGACGTAACAAATCGACATATGTACGAGTTATTACGTCGGTTATTCAATAACCGACGTAAAAAACGCGGTTTTTGAAGGCCTTTTTACGTCGGTTATTTTATAACCGACGTAAAAAAAGAATCCGCAGATGTTTTTGACGTCGGTTATGGAATAACCGACGTAAAAAACACGGATTTTGAGCCCTTTATAACATCGGTTATAAAATAACTGACGTAAAAAAAGAATCAGAGGAAGGTTTTTACGTCGGTTATTGAATAACCGACGTTATAAATGTTTTTAAAAAAATTATAACGTCGGTTATTGAATAACCGACGTGATAACTCATTTAAAAATTTACCCAGACCCGTGGATTGTCATTCGCGAGTTTACCTTCGACAGTCGCGACTCGTCTCTCTCGTGCGTAAACCCGAATCGGCTCGTCCATTTCGTTGGTTTAGATTCGTTTTGCGATCATCGTTTCTCATATTTAATCTCCTCGGATCAATCATCTAAACTCGCAACACTCAGGTAATCCTCCCACTCGTTCGTTTTTTTTTTCGCGGATAGTATATATATATGTGTTGTGATTTTTTTGTTGAAACTAGCTAAAATTCTTCGATTGCGAACCCTTTTAACTCGTTTTGGCACCATAATCTTATTTATCATCCCTAGATCTATTAGTTCGACTTGCAATATTGACTAATTTTATGGTTTCACTAATTTTTCATCGTTTTCTATAAATCCCCGAGAGGGTTGGGGCGTGTCCATTTGGATGGGTTGCCCTTTTACAGTTGTTACTACTTTATTCACACACAACCATGGCATAAGTGCATGGATTTGGGATCACATCACCATTTTCACCCCCTGCAAACAAAGTTTCACGAGGAGGACTCGCCAGATTTCCCCTCGGCATGTTAAAAATTTTAGATACCCTCTTTTCAGCAAGTAAAAAATTAACTAGTTTTTTCTTCACTACTTATCCTAAACAAATAAAACCACCATTCTTTCTAGAACCTCTACTAGATCCATTGAATCCATCAACATACATATTTTGATTTGAAAGCATCCCTTAAGCCTTATGTTCGATGCTAACATCCTTTACTGATCTATAGAAAATATGATGGTCTGCTAAGCTCTCCATTTAAAAGTCAAACCCCACCAATTATTCATCCTCATCATGAGAAAATGGCACAACATCTGAATTTCTGATTCAATCTCTTGGGTCACTGAACAAACATTAACTCCTTCAAATCCACACCTGGAATAGACAACCTAATGTCGAGTTCCTTCTCTATCTATTGAAACTCAGTTCTTCCTCCACACCTAAAAACATTCTTTGAATGGCCCAACTTCTTGTTATGGTAAATTTTCAGTGATTCCAGGGGGTGGGAGGGCTATCAAGAGGGTTGGGGGGTGTCCAGGGGGGGTGTCCAAGGGGGTAGGGTGTGGGGGGTGGTGTCCAGGAGGGGCGGGGGCTGTCCAGAGGGGTCGGGGGGTGTCCATGGGGGTTTACAAGGGGGTGGGTGGGTGTGGGGGCTGTCCAAGGGTGTGGGTGTGTGTTGGGGGGTGTCCAGGGGGGTGTCCAAGGGGGTAGGGGTGGCGGTGGTGTTTAGGAGGGGTGGGGGGGCTGTCCAGAGGGATGGGGGGTGTCCAGGGGGGTGTCCAAGCAGGTCGGGGGTGGGGGGTTGTGTCCAGGAGGGGTGGGGGTGCTTTCTAGAGGGGTCGGGGGCTGTCCAGAGGGGTCGGGGGGTGTCCAGGGTGGTGTCCAAGGGGATGGGTGGGTGTGGGGGGCTGTCCAAGGGGGTGGCGGCCTGTCCAGAGGGGTCGGTGGGGTGTCCAAGGGGTTGGATGGGTGTGGGGGGCTGTCCAAGTGGGTGGCGGCCTCTCCAGAGGGTATTTGGGGTTGCCCGGGTGGGTGGGGGGGCTGTCCAGAGGGTTGGGGGATGTCCAGGGGGTGTCCAAGGGGGTAGGGGTGGGGGGTGGTGTCCAGGAGGGGCGGGGGGCTGTCCAGAGGGGTCGGGGGTGTCCAGGGGGGTTTACAAGGGGGTGGGTGGGTGTGGGGGGCTGTCCAAGGGTGTGGGTGGGTGTTGGGGGGTGTCCAGGGGGGTGTCCAAGGGGGTAGGGGGTGGGGGTGGTGTTTAAGAGGGGTGGGGGGCTGTCCAGAGGGTTGGGGGGTGTCCAGGGGGGTGTCCAAGCAGGTCGGGGGTGGGGGGTTGTGTCCAGAAGGGGTGGGGGTGCTTTCTAGAGGGGTCGGGGGCTGTCCAGAGGGGTCGGGGGGTGTCCAGGGTGGTGTCCAAGGGGATGGGTGGGTGTGGGGGGCTGTCCAAGAGGGTGGCGGCCTGTCCAGAGGGGTCAGTGGGGTGTCCAGGGGGGTGTCCAAGGGGGTGGATGGGTGTGGGGGGCTGTCCAAGTGGGTGGCGGCCTCTCCAGAGGGTATTTGGGGTTGTCCGGGTGGCTGGGGGGCTGCCCAGAGGGTTGGGGGATGTCCAGGGGGGTGTCCAAGGGGGTGGGGGTGGTGTCCAGGAGGGGTGGGGGCTGTCCAGAGGGGTCGGGGGTGTCCAGGGGGGTTTACAAGGGGGTGGGTGGGTGTGGGGGGTTGTCCAAGGGTGTGGGTGGGTGTTGGGGGGTGTCCAGGGGGGTGTCCAAGGGGGTAGGGGGTGGGGGTGGTGTTTAGGAGGGGTGGGGGGGCTGTCCAGAGGGTTGGGGGTGTCCAGGGGGGTGTCCAAGCAGGTCGGGGGTGGGGGGTTGTGTCCAGGAGGGTGGGGGTGCTTTCGAGAGGGGTTGGGGGCTATCCATAGGGGTCGGGGGGTGTCCAGGGTGGTGTCCAAGGGGATGGGTGGGTGTGGGGGGCTGTCCAAGGGGGTGGCGGCCTGTCCAGAGGGGTCGGTGGGGTGTCCAGGGGGGTGTCCAAGGGGGTGGATGGGTGTGGGGGGCTGTCCAAGTGGGTGGCGGCCTCTCCAGAGGGTATTTGGGGTTGTCCGGGTGGGTGGGGGGGCTGTCCAGAGGGTTGGGGGATGTCCAGGGGGTGTCCAAGGGGGTAGGGGGTGGGGGGTGGTGTCCAGGAGGGGCGGGGGGTTGTCCAGAGGGGTCGGGGGGTGTTATATCTTACTATATTTTGTTTAAAAAATAATATTCAAGTATATTTTTTTAAATACACATCGATTTGTTTTATATTTCAAAATTGTTTACATTCAAATTATGATTTTTTTCATATAAACATATATTTGTCTTATCTAAAATATATATATATTTTTGCTATTTGTTATAGGTAATAATGAGTCGAAGTTGGATTACGGCACATCGAATGAGCAATGAATATGAGGAAGGTGTTGATGCCTTTTTGGAATTTGCTAAACGAAATGTTCCAAGTAGTGACATTTTTTTCTGTCCATGCCTGAAATGTCTGAATATGAAGAAGTTGAAAAGTAGAGAGATAAAAGATCATCTGATTTGTCATGGTTTCAATCCGAGTTACAACCCTTGGATTTGGCATGGCGAAACTGGAGAGAATTTCACTGATGATAATGAATCGCAAGATGGTAACTCCGATGGAATTGAAGAAATGATTCGCGATATTGTAGCAGAACAAATTGAGATAGAACCGACAGTTGCACGTCTATATGGTGATGCCGAAAAACCATTATATCCTGGTTGTACAGATTTTACGGTTTTGTCGGCGGTGTTAAGATTGATTAACCTGAAGGAGAAACATGGATGGAGTGACAGAAGTTTTACAGAGCTGCTACAATTGATGAAAGACATTCTTCCAAAAGATAACGATCTTCCAGATTCACATTATAAGTCCAAAAAAATATTATGCCCGATGGGATTGGGATACAAGAAAATACATGCCTGTCCGAATGACTGCATTATATATAGGAAGGAATATGAATTTCTGAAAGAGTGTCCTAAATGTGGGACATCACGGTATAAGGTGAAAGAAAAATCACAAGCTGATGTAGAGATTACAAAGCTCCCTTCAAAGTTATTTTGGTATCTTTCTATAATTCCTCATTTCAAACGTTTATTTGCTAATTCACATGATGCAAAAAGGTTAAGATGGCATGCTGATGAGCGGGTATGTGATGGAAAAATACGTCATCCAGCTGATTGTCCACAATGGAAGAAAATTGATGCCCAGTACCCTACATTTGGAATTGAAATTAGAAATCTGAGACTAGGCTTGTGCATAGATGGAATGAATCCATACCGAACCCTCAGTAGCACACATAGTTCATGGCCTGTTTTATTGGTAATTTACAAACTCTCTCCTGAAGTTTGTATGAAGCGCAAATATGTCATGTTGAGTATCATGATCTCTGGTCCAAAGCAACCAGGCAATGATATTGATGTATACTTGTCACCGTTGATTGATGATTTGAAACTGTTATGGGCTGATGGTATTAGGGTGTATGATTCTTATAAAATGGAATATTTTCAATTGCATGTAGTGCTTCTATTCACTATAAATGACTTCCCAGCATATGGAAATTTGTCTGGATACAGTGTTAAAGGGCATAAAGCATGTCCAATTTGCGAACAACAGACGTCATATTTTCAATTGCATCATGGGAGGAAAACAGTGTACATGGGTCATCGAAAGTTTTTGCCTATGGATCACCCTTATAGAAGACTAAAAAAGGAATTCAATGGCTCACAAGAATTTGATACTGCTCCAAAACCTTTATCCCCAGATTTTTATTTTGAGAGGGTGAAAAACCTTGATGTGACATTGGGAAAGACACAGAAATCTGGTAATGATAGACATATTTGGAAGAAAAGGTCAATATTTTTTGAGCTACCATATTGGAGGTATCATGAAGTCAAACATAATATTGATGTCATGCACGTGGAGAAGAATATCTGTGATTCTTTGATTGGAACATTGCTAGATATTAAAGGAAAGACAAAAGATGGGTTGAATGCAAGGTTAGACCTACTATCAATGGGAATACGTTTGGAGTTAGCTCCCACTCCTAAAGGAAGACGAACATTTCTTCCCCCGGCTTGTCATACATTATCGAAGAGGGAGAAAAGTAGCTTCTGTCAGTGTCTTCATGATATCAAAGTGCCTCAAGGTTATTCTTCAAATGTAAAAAATTTTGTCTCATTGAAAGACTTGAATTTGATAGGTATGAAATCACATGATTGTCACGTCATGATGCAACAAATTCTACCAGTTGCACTGCGTGGAATATTGCTCATCCGTGTCAGAAAGTCTATAATGAGGTTGTGTTATTTTTTCAATTCAATTTGTAACAAGGCGATTGATGTGAATGCCTTGAACATTTTGGAAAAGGATGCAATTTTTACACTTTGTCATTTGGAAATGTATTTTCCTCCAACTTTTTTTGATATGATGGTGCATTTAATGATTTATCTGGTTCGAGAAATAAAGCTTTGTGGACCTGTATATCTTCGTTGGATGTATCCTTTTGAAAGGTATATGAAAATATTAAAGGGATATGTTAAAAATCCATATCGACTTGAAGCCTCCATTATTGAAAAGTATATTTTTGAGGAGGTAGAAGAGTTTTGTACGAGCTACTTGGCTACGGCGCAACACATAGGTTTGCCTCCATCTCGCCATGAACGGGTTAATAATGAGGGAAAGGGGATTCGTGGCTTGAAAGACAAATCACTGTCAGCTGAACAGATGAAGAAGTTAGAATCATACATCTTGAATAACATAGCTGATGTTCAACCGTATATCACATTGCATATTAATGAGTCGAAACAATGTCATCCAAAGAAGAAAGAAATGTGGATTTTGAATGAGCACAACAAACCTTTTTTGCCATGGTTTAAAAAGACCTTGCTTGGTAGATCAGATGTATCAGAGACATTAAAATGGATAGTGGGCGGTCCATCTTTAAATGTGATAACATGGTCCGCTTATGACATTAATGGCTATACATTTCATAAGAAAGCTCAGGACAACAGAAGTGCAGTTCAGAATAGTGGTGTATTGGTGTTTGCAGAAGCAATGCATTTTTCGAGTGCTAAGGACAGAAACCCAATTTCGGCATCAAGTGCATATTATGGAGTGATTGAAGACATATGGGAGGCTGATTACTTTAAAATTAAAGTTCCTGTTTTTAACTGTAAATGGTTTATCGGTAACAACAATGTCAGACACGATGAATTTGGAATGACACTTGTTAATCTGAATAGATTGGAAGACACAGCTGATTCTTTTATAATGGAAACACATGCCAAACAAATTTTCTATGTAGTAGATCAATCAGATATGCAGTGGGCTGTTGTTTTACAAGGGAAAAAACAATATGTTGGTGAGGATGAATTTGATGAAGATGCTGATTTATGTGAGATCCCTACTTCCATGGAAAGATTAACAGAACAAAATGATGAGTATGTTGAAGACATGGTTTGTGCCATAAGGAACAATCACGACGAAGGAATTTGGGAAAACAATCCAATTGTACATTCCTAAAATTACAGGTAACACATGTTTATTTCTTTTTTACATTTAGTTTTTTCATATAATGTTAGATATTGTAAATTTTTTACTTATTAAAACATGTATCAAACCAAAATGATAAAACAATAAAAACCGTAAAGAGGAGAAGTCCTGGGCGCACCGGCTGACCGGTGGTGGATCACCGGTTGGCCGGTGGTCCAGACAGCAAAGCTCTGTCTGGTCCACCGGCCGGCCGGTGGTGAGCCAGGGGCCGGCCGGTGGTGATCCAGCGGCCGGCCGGTGGTGATCCAGTGGCCGGCCGGTGGTCCAGACAGAGAGGAAGGCTCTCTGTCTGGTCCACCGGCCGGCCGGTGACACCAGGCAGTGGGCAAGTCTACTGCCTGGGTCCTCCGGCTGGCCGGTGACCTCACACCGGCTGACCGGTGGACTCAGTGAGTCCACTTTTCAGCTTTCTTGGGCCAACTCCTTGGAAACCTTTTGCCTATCAACAAAAACACTTGAAAACAAGTTAGAACATAATAAGAGTGATTGTAATCATTAAAATCCAAGAGAGAGGGGTACAACAGACTGTGTTTACCATGTTTATCATTGTTTAACTTGCTTACCATATTACCAATGTTTACTATTATGTAATTTAGTACACTTTTCTATTTTCTGATTAAGTAGTATTACAATATTTGAATTTGTATATTTGTGAACTAATGATTGTTTTTTTGATTTGAAGGAAAATGACAGATCAATCAGTTGATCAGCCACATGATTCTGGAGATGAGCATATTGGTCATACATCTGGGGAGGAACATTCACATGCTCCTATTATGAAAAAGAGTTCAAAGGTTGGTAAGCATGGGTGCACACGTTTACCAAAATTATCACTTGCCCGTACGAAGGAGGAGAGGATAGTCGTGGAGTTTGATGATGATGATCTTCCTAGAGGTCCAAATGCTAAAGATTTTAAGGGTTTTGTAGCAACTCAGGCTAAGAGAAAAGTAAGCATTCTCTATGATGATTGGAGAAGTGTGGATAAGGCGATAATTTCTCAGCTGTGGGAGACCATTTTTGGTAAGATCTTTTGCTATTTTTTTACTGTTCTTTAAATGTTTCTAGTATATATAATATTTTTAACCTCTTTTTTATCAGATGACATTTGATATTCCTGACACTGGAGGAGTCAGGAAGAAATGCTTATCGTTGGCTGCTAGGAGATGGAGGGATTTCAAATCAACCCTCTCATCTGATTTCATTTATGGTCATAGGAGTCGTGAGAATCCATGTCGTATATATCCTTTTATAGATGAAGACACATGGAGACAATTTTTTGAAAGTAGAAGAAAAGAATCATTTTTGGTAAGGGCAATGTAAACTTTTATAAGCTTTCTTATATAAATGATCTTATTATTGTTCTGTTAATGATTACTAATTCTTAATTTACAGCAAAAAAGGAAAGCTCATCAAGAGATCCAATCTAAAAATGTATACCCTCATAGTTTATCTCGGGGAGGGTATGCATTATTGGAAGAACAAATGATGGCAAAAAAATTTCAACAACTAAGAGCTGAGTCTTCAAGCTCTAGAGAGGTGGCCCCTCCATCCCCTCCATCTAGACATGAGAAATGGAAAAGAGCTCGGAAGGGCAAAAAAGGACAATATCTTTCGGAAGAATCGAGACTCGTAGTTGAGAGGATTGTAAGATATCTATTTTATTTATTTAAGTTTACTATTTTCGTCATATATTTCCAATCATTATAGAAATGTTCAATTAATTATTACAGGACTCTCTTGAGGAGCAGAGTTCATAGGGGACATTTACACCATCTGGGAGGGAAGATATTTTATCTGTGGCATTGGGAAAGCCCGAACATCCTGGCCGTGTAAGAGGATATCCGGCAGGTGTATCGGTAAGAAAAGTGTTGCCATGTCCCTCAACTTCTAACGTTGAGGGAGTTTATAAAAAAAATAGAATCCTTGGAGGCTGAAGTCCATAATATTAATGCGACAATGGAGGAAAAGATTAGATCATTGGTGCAGTTTATGTTTGCAGACTTGCAAAGACAATTTCAGGGTGCAGCTCCCACTCCACCTCTCCCAGTAGCTCCCACTCCCCCACATCAGCCTGCGGACCCCATTTTTGATCCTCCTCCTCCGCCGCAGCTACCTACTTATTGTGAGTTGTATGTTGATGATCCTCAACATCATATAGTTGCATATGGGATGGTATATTGTATAGGAGATACAGTTCCTCATCAACAGTTAGAGGTAGAGAATCAGAGGGTCACTGTACATGATAGTATAGATAGATCAGCTCGGATACCATTACCTACAGATGAGGTGATGACAGTTGGACATAGTATCAGCCATTTTTTACTTTGGCCATCCAGACTTCTTCGACTCATTACCATAGAGGTATGGATGTTATATCTTTTATTTTATATTTTTATTAAGGTTTTATCATTTGAAAAATAATATATTTTTCAATTTATTTTTACAGGAATACTTCAAACGTAAAGAAATACTGTATAGACAACAACAAAGACAGATAGCTATGACATCAGATGCAGATACTAGTAGTCTTGACAAATTGTCAAGATATTCAAATTTGTTGGCGGATCATTATGACTTTACAATGGAAGCTCATGTCTGTGGACGTGAACTAAGTGTGGGGATTATGAAAACTGATATCATGGAGTTTGTCACTGGAGATAAGTTGGGCATAAACGTGGTGCAAATTTTTATCATGTAAGTCTTAACACCTTGTCCTTGCGTTATATTTATTAAAAATGTATACTTATGTCTACTTTGTATTAGGTATCTGTATAAAATTTGTGAGAGGTATGAGCTGACAGATGTATATGGATTCGTGGACCCACAATTGATTTCCCCTGAAGCATGTGCATTGGATGAGGAACAAAGAATGATTTATATTGCTGATAGATTTGAAAAGAATGTAATCACACAGTGTTGGATGATGCCTTTTTGTGAGAGGTATGAAACACATCCCTCTCAAAGAGTTAATTATCTTTTAACATAAAAAACCACTAACGTTAAATTTCCTTTTATCAGGGATCATTGGATGTTAGGGGTTTTTTGCCCTAGGGAGAAAGCACTTTATTGGATATGCTCTCTCCATGATGATGTGAGAGAAAGTTTTAAGAATATATTGGAAACGTAAGTTTCAATTTCATAATAGTTTTATATATTATAATGAATTTTAAATTTACCCCATTCGTATTATTTTCTAACAGGGCATGGGTCCACTTTCGAAAAAGCGCAAAGAAAAAGAATTTCAAGATCAAATATGTACATGCGAAGGTAAATATCCATTTATAATTTGTACATTTTGATTTATTACATAAAAATAATATATTGAATTTACACTCATTCAAACAGAAATGTCATGAGAAACAAGGCATCATCGAATGCGGATATTACATGTTAATATTTATGTATGAAATAATAACAACTGGGACAGTTCTGAGTTTTGACCTGGTAAGATTTCCTCTTTCTCATAATATTTCAATTTGATTTATTCATTATACACGTTGACTACTATCCTTTTCCTTTCTAGCTTTTTGATGACCCTCAACCCTTTACTGCTGAAGATATCAAACACTTACAAGTGGAGTGGTCAAATTATTTTACAGGTTTGATTGACTTTTATTTGTTTGTAATGTAAAATGTAATTTTGAATATTGTCAATGTAATTGTGTATTTCGTAGTCGTTTAGGTTGGATTTAGTTTTTTTTTGAAGTTGACAGTGTAAGTTTTGAATGTTATATAAGTGAATGTTTAATTTTTCTCTACTTCTTGTTTTGGTCTACTGTTGATGGTTTTTCTGGTCTGGATTTTGGTATGGGGGAGAGGTTCCAAGGGGGTGGGTGGGTGTTTGGGGGGTGTCCAAGGGATATGGGAGGGCTGTCCAAGGTGTGTTTGGGGCTGTTCTAGGGGTCGGGGGGGTGTAAATGAAGGTGGGGGTGTCCAAGGGGTGGGGGTGTCCAAGGGATATGGGAGGGGTGTCCAAGGTGTGTTTGGGGCTGTCCAAGGGGTCGGTTGGGTGTAAATGAGGGTGGGGGGGGGGGCTGTCCAAGGGGTGGGGGGTGTCCAAGTGGTGGGGGTGTCCAAGGGATATAGGAGGGGTGTCCAAGGGGTGTTGGGGCTGTCCAAGGGATGGGGGGGTTTCCAAGGGGTCGGGGGGTTTCCAAGGGGTCGGGGGGGTGTCCAGGGGTGGGGGGGGGTCCAAGGGGTGGGGGTGTCCAAGGGGTGGGGGGTGTCCAAGGGATATGGGAGGGGTGTCCAAGGGGTGTTTGGGGCTGTCCTAGTGTTCGGGGGGTGTAAATGAGGGTGGGGGGCTGTCGAAGGGGTGGGGGGTGTCCAAGGGGTGGGGGGGGGGTGTCCAAGGGATATGGGAGTGGTGTCCAAGGTGTCTGGGAGTTCTGTCCACGGGGCCGGTTGGGTGTAAATGAGGGTGGGGGGGGCTGTCCAAGGGGTGGGGGCTGTCCAAGGGATATGGGAGGGGTGTCCAAGGGGTGTTTGGGGCTGTCCAATGGCTCGGGGGGTGTCCAGGGGTCGGGGGGGTGTCCAAGGGGTCTGGGAGGGCTGTCAAGGTGTGGGGGGGTGTCCAATGGGTGTTTGAGGCTGTACTAGGGGTCTTGGGGGTGTAAATGAGGGTGGGGGGGGCTGTCCAAGGGGTGGGGGGTGTCCAAGGGGTGGGGGTGTCCAAGGGATATGGGAGGGGTGTCCAATGGGTGTTTGAGGCTGTACTAGGGGTCGTGGGGGTGTAAATGAGGGTGGGGGCTGTCCAAGGGGTGGGGGTGTCCAAGGGTTGTGGTGGGGCTCCAATGTGGTGGGGGGTGGGGGGGGGGGGGGCTGGCCAGGTTGTTAGGTGGGTATAGATGAGGGTGGGGTTCAGTTGGGGCTTGGGGGAGGGCTGGCATGGTTATTTTTGTTGTTTAGTTTCTGGTTTCTTTTTGGTGAGAGCAGTGCAATTATTTTAATAAAAAATATCGCTTTCACGTCGGTTATTTTATAACCGACGTCGTAAATAAATCGGTATGGGTTTATCACGTCGGTTTTTCGAGAACCGACGTGCTAAACCGTTCCCGGCCTTTTAGCACGTCGGTTCTTAATATAACCGATGTGCTAAAAGGCCGGGGAATCGATTTACCACGTCGGTTATTGGATAACCGATGTGCTAAAACGTTTTTCCAGGCCTTTTTATCACGTCGGTTATTTAAGAAACCGACGTGATAATAGGCCCGGGGAAGGGTTAATCACGTCGGTTATGCCATAACCGACGTGATAACGATATCCCAGGCGTTTTATCACGTCGGTTTCGAAATAACCGACGTGATAACCCCCCCCCCCCCCCCCCCCCCCCCCGCACATATTTATCACGGCGGTTATTATATAACTGACGTTCTAAACCCCCCCACCCGCGGTTTATCACGGCGGTTATTATATAACCGCCGTTATAAATCCCCATCCCCCATCATTTTTCACGTCGGTTATTAATGAACCGACGTGATAAACACCGTGATGTTAGGGATGTTACGTCGGGTTTTAAATAACCGACGTAAAAAACGTTATTTATAACGTCGTCCGTATTAACGTCGCCTAAAAACCGACGTAAATAATGAAAAATAACCGACTTAAAAAATGTTTTCTGCACTAGTGTTATTTCATGTCCTTTAGTATTTCAATAAGTTCATTATTTATTATATGCATTCGATGATTTAATTTCTTTGTTGTCTTTGATAAGTTGAATGAACACACATTCTTAGTTCTAGTATGATCCAATTCCTTGGAGTGATCATGAAATTGATACTCTAAGTGCATTAGTGATTTGACTTGGAATTTTTTATGGACTAAATTTTTGAATAAGAATTTAGAATTTTAATGTTTTGTGGACACATCTGAAATTAGTGATATCTAACTTTCTAAGAAAAAAAATATATACAATCCAACTTAAGAGACAATATAGGATAAACTCATCATAATTAATAGTTCTAGTTCAATTCATCGTGTGTTTTTTTCATTAAATTAAATTATCAGTTATTAAAATCAATCAAAACTATAGTTGTCCACTTCATATCCAATCCATCCACAAATCTGAGTGTCTCAAGGTTTATTTTTTGGTCCCTATAGATTCAACCCCTATATATACTATAATGACCACTTAAACCTATAGGGTAAATATGGGCACTACCAAATTTTTCTATAATTGTCAAGGACCAGTGTAAGGAACTTTAGAACCTCATTACATTCTATTCTATCTATCTTTTCTCATCCCCTTTCTATTAACATTTCCCCTTTATTTTCCACCTTTATTAGCGCATGTCCTCCTATACCCATGACCGTTCAAACAATCTAGTTAGGGTGGATAGTCCTGGGGTTAGGGAGTCAATTACACCTTGGGGTCTCTTTCAATTAGAACTTATGATAAATAATACTTTGGATTAAAAAATTCAGCCCAATCCAATGGATGGTATTCAAAGAAAACAAATCATCATTAAAAGAGGGAACCAAAATGGATATCCAAATGTGGTATCCCCAAAAATTGGGAATATTGTTGATCAGACCATGAATGAATTCTTCCCACTGACTTGAACATATTAACCCTCTTGAATTCAGCATTACACCATAGTATATGGTAAATATTTTAAAAATCCCATGTCTTGAACCACCTTCCAAACATTAGTGGGATGAAGCCTAACATGCCATACTTTTATAATGAATAATTCAATGATATTATTGAAACCATGTTCACCCCAAATCAAATTGAAACGGCTAAAATGAGACTATTTCATTTTTCGTTAAGTGATATAACAAATAATTGCTAAAATAATTTGATACCATCATCCATTCACTATTGGGACCAAATGAAATGATAATTATATAAAACATACTCCCCTTTTCACAAAACAATTAAACTTAAAAAGGGAATCAATTTTTTTTTAAAAAAGAGGGAGATCATTCTATGAATCGTGATAAAGCTTCAAGGATACATTAAATAGGGTACCACACCATGTTTTCTCAATTAGAGAACATGTGAGAATTTTCTATGAAGGGTTATGTCCATGTAACAACTAATTTATTGACATGATTTGTAATGTAAAATTTAAAAACAAATCCCCAAATTATTGTCCTGAATATTTGAAAAATACTTCTAAACAAAAAAAACAAGGGGAAAACACCTTACTACATGAAGCCACCAAAATATGGAGTTATTCATAATCATAGAGAAGAATAATGTCCTAAAAACTCGTTTCACTCGCTAGGAAGGTCAAAGAGATCAAACTTTGGATGCCACACAAACTGAAACTATTTATCATGTTTGCACAATTTGTGACAAACATGACCATAAGACTGATAATTTCTTGGCCATTCAATCTATCAAGGTAGTTCATTTTAGAGGACCACCAGCAAAGGTTAATGTATTTAACAGTCAAAATACGAAGTACCAAAAAATATTCAAGCCAAGGTACAATGACTATCTAGGATTTTGTTGGAATTAAAATCCAAAACCAACACAACAAAAATGTATCAACCCCTACCCCCAAAAAAATTTTCAAAAACATAACTAGATTCAAACACGACCAGTCCAATACCAACATTAACCAGTCTAATTACAACAACCTATCCAGCAACCAAATCAACATTCCATCCAGAATCCAAAGTATCCTCTTGTGGAAATGCAACCTACAAAATCCATTTCTCAATCTATCCCTTAACCAATCATTAATAAATTGTGAAAGAAAATGGATAAAATGAACTCAAAATTCTCATCACTTAAAGATGAATTGAAATCAATAAAAACTAAAAATACACCCATTTAAACTCATTTTTTTCCTCTCCCAAACCTTGAGGGGAGAATCAATTTACCCACAAAGATCTTATGAAAAACTCAATGTGGTGACTATTTTAAGGAGTGGGAAACCCATTAATAACATGAACCAACCATTTTTAATACGTCCAATGCTTTAATATCTCATCATAATGATGATGAAAAACTCATTTAATTTGAAAATCCTACTGATAATGTTGAGTAACTACCACCCCTGAAAACAATCTTGAAACCTGCTCTTTTCCATCAATGTGTGAGAGGAAATTCCAAACCAGAACTGAAGAAAACATTGATTGAAATATTATCACCTATTAAGATGAATATAACTCTTCTTGATTCAATAAATTCCATACCTAGATACTCCATGTGCATAATGGACTTGTGTACATTCAAATGAAATTTTTTAAACAAAACCCAAATCCTTTTGAAAGCTAATGTGAGTACCACCATCCAAGGAACCGTGACACCTAAGATAAGGGACCACGTTTGTTCTTACTTCAATGTTGAACTTGGATAGAAAAATTTGAACAAGGACTTTTATGATTTAGTAGAAATAGTAAACCTCATTCCATATATAGTGTATTGTCTGTTAGGTCTCCAAGATCTCAAACCCACTCATGTCACACTATAACTCAATGATTGTAGTGTTCGAATTCTAAAGTGAATCTTACATGATTTTTTAGTGAAAATTGAAAAACAAATTCCCTGATGAATTCATTTTCCTTGAAAATCACCCAAGATTAGGTCCTAGTGTAAAAACACCCATCATACTTGATTTTCCCTTCTTATCAACAATCAACTCTATAATCCATGTTGGGAATGAGAACATGACAATCACCTTTGAAGACATTAGACTTGATATAAAAATATATAACTCGATCTCTGATGTTAGTGTTGATGAGGTAGTTCATGAGGTGAATTTGGTAAGTACTATTAAAAATGAACCAAATAATGTTCATGGAATTTTTAATAGATATCTAAGTCAAGATGAATTAAATTTCTTTTATTCTCATGAGATAAATTTGTATCCACGGATTGAATCACATTTAGATGGCTCCAATATCAATTTTTCATGCTCATTACTCACTCAACCACTGGGAGAAACTATAATCATCAAGTCCACACCATTTTTGAAAATCATCTTGCCAATTTTGTGGTTGAAGCATCTGTTCAAAAGGAAACAATTCTACCGAACAATTTGGAAACAAAAACTGATGACAATTCAAGATCTCAACATTTTATGAAACTATTAGCCAAATTTAACTTGAATTAAAGGTCTATACTCCCTATCCTAGTTATTATTTAATAGGGGATAAATGTAATGTCTCAAATTTAGATGCCACTCAAAGGTTCCCCAAACCCGGTTGGCTGTATGGCCTCAAGTGCATCTCCCCAAATATAAGATTTTGTCGACTAGAAGCAAGGGCCTAGGTGTGATAGTGGGGAGACTATGACCTAATTATCATAGTATAACAAAATAGAAATAATGTAAAATCAATAGTGGAAGTGGTAAAACCATGAAATATAAGTAAAGAGAGGAGGACTGATGATATATATAAACAGATGTTTTATCATAAAAAATATGATGTTGCATGTCACGTGTTCTATAAAAATAGACGAAATTGGTTACACAATAGTAATACATGATATAGGTATCAAAATTATAAAAATAGAAAAAACAAACTCAGAAGAATTGCATGCCTTATATTGGTTCCATGCTCTCATGATCTTAAGACGCATATCAAGTACCTGGTGATGGGCACATTCCCTTATCGACTACTGCAACCATACAATCTATTTGGGACCAAAAACATGACCCAAATAAGATGTGATACTAAATCCCATTAGGTAACCACCCAATGTCAGGGACAATCTATTAGTGAAAATTAATATAATAGGTAATGTACAATAAATAAAGCAGTGAACTAGGAAGCACTCAAAAGTAAAAATTCTTACAACCACTGTTTTCTATTTACATTCATTTTATGTTCATTAACAATTCAATTTTGTTGAATAATATAAGTCTCAAGATCTGACATAAGCCCAACATACCCCAGATAAAATTAAGTAACACCAATGTCCTATAAGACCATATAAACAAACTAAAGTGAATACCTAATCAAAGCTTGTTCTTTGTCTAGGAAAACACATCATATTACATTCCATTTCAATATTCAATTTATAACATGATACAATCCTTGAAATTATTAAGTTGGAATTCAATTATCAACCCATTTTAAATTTCACCTACACCATACAAGCATGTTCCAGTAAACCTCTCATGAACCCAACATCAATATAAGTTTGGTATAAGTAAATGTCAACTCATGACATATAAAAATTTCCAATATGTCCCATCCATGGCATACCTCATTAGATTCATATTTTTCTCAACATTTAAAATAAATCCTCCATGAGCCTGACCACTATGTCTCTAGCTCACTCATGAATAAACATACCAATACCCTAATTGATTCCATCCATGAAATTATAATCTAAATCCATTTCTCACCCAAGGTATAAGGTTCAATAGTCATATGAGCTCTTTCATGGCGTCCATGGTTCACTCATGTTTTAACATTAAAGCAAATCCATTGATTCTATCAAAGGCCTTCCAATAATTGAAGTTTCACCTTAGGAACCAAGGTACAATAGAAATATAATCTCATCCATGGAATTCTAAATTGAGTCCATGTTTCACCCAATCCTATTTAACATTTAACCACAACATGTTTAAATTAACAATTCCTTAGTCATGCTATGGTCAACAACAATAGAATCTAACATAACTCATGTAAGGGCTAGCCTCATAAGGTTTATACTTCCAACTACACACCTTGAAACATGTCAAAAAATAATAAATACATGTAAATTAAACAATTACATGGATATAACATTAAACAAATCACGTTGGTAGGTTTATAGTTGGAGAAAAACATTGAAAACATGCTTATACTAGAAAAGAAAAAATGATCAAGGGGAAACCAATCATCCCTTACCCTAAACAATTAAACCACCTTATAATTTTTTAACCTACTAAAAAAATTTAACAACCCAATAAGGGAAAAAAAGGCATCCCTCATAGCAATTATAGTCCAAATGGCCATAAATGGTCATTCAAGCCAAATCACCCTTGGGGTGGCCCTTAATCATGGAAAAAACATAGTATATGACTTAAAAGACTTAATTAGTTTCCTAAATAACAATAGGTTGCAACAAAGGTCAATTATAAATCAAGGTGAAACCCCAAAAATGGTTGTGTGGAACTCCGATATATATAAACAACTTGAAAATTAGCGAAAATCCTAAGAACACCTACCTCGTACTCGTATGACTCTCCTCATCCAACATTGGCTTCTAATTTGACCAAGAACATAGTATATATAAAAAATGAGCTTAAAAACCCTAACCTCAATAATTAGGTTGAGAGGAGAAGATAAAAAGACTAGCTCAAGATGAATCAAGAACTCACTGAAGGGGTTTTAAAGCAACAAAAAACATCCAAAATAGACTCATTGTGAATAATCGGGAGGCAACCCTTACCTCGAGATGACTTGGTGTTGTAGTTCGTCAAACATGGGAGGAGGGTTCTGTCCATCTAATGAAATACAATCCACTGTCTGTTTTAACAAATAAAGGAAAAATACCTGGCATTTATTGGAAAACACACACTATGTATATGCATGATTCCCCTTTTCTTTTGAGTTCCTTTACATGTCATGAATAGGACCTGGGAAGACTATTACATGGCATGTACTGGGATGACACAATATGTCGCCCCAATTCATGTTGTCTAACTGGCCTGCAACCTATCCCCAAACCTATTTTTCCACATAATGTTTTTAGTACATCCCAAAAATAAAATATCCATACCTCAATGTAAGAACTGGGTTCTTACAAACTTCCCCTAATAAAGTAATTCATCCCCAATATTTCCATCCAAGGGTGGTAAAGAAAAATTTGAGAATAACCCAAACTATTACGATCACACACTGGCCCTACTCTCCTATGTCTCATCCTTTACTCAGTTGTGTTTCCATGACACCCGTACTAAAAAAACATATCGGCTATGGAGATCCCTTGTTCTATGATCCACAATTCGTACTAGATGCTCCTAAAAGGAGACATCTTCCTAGAACTGATCCTCCTTAGGATGAAAATCATGGGATGGGTCTGAAATGTAATTTCACAAAAACAAAATGTGGAAGAAATTGTGCATACCCAGGTACCTCTAAGGTAACTACAACGGATAGGCAGCTGACTCAACCCTCTCCAGAATCTTGAACATCCTGAAATATCTTGGTGAATGATTACTAGGTCTCATGATCTTATTGTGTCCCAAACTCAGTGTAACATGTACAAAAATCCAATCCCCGACCTCGAACTCCAAATTCTATCTACGGTGATCGGTGTATGATTTCTGACAACACTCCAAAGTATATATCTACTTCCAAATCAACTACACCTGCTCAGTGGTCTCCTTGACAAGATGAGGCCCAAGCACAGCTACAACTCCTACCTCTAACCATCACAGGGGAAATTGAAATGTCCTACCATATTAGTCCTCAAAGGGAAATATCTTAATATTAGCCTAAAATCTATTTTTATTGTCAAACTCAACCAGGGGTATGTGTCTCTCCCAAGAACCCCTAAACTCAAGGATGCATTCTTGTTGCATGTCCTCCAACACCTAAATCATTGGCTCTAACTAGCAATATGTCAAGAAGAGGTAAGTTATGATCAGGAAAACCTATGTACCCATAACCCTCTATATACCATTCCAGAAATGAGAAGTAAACCTAGTGTCCCTGTCTAAAATGGTAGAATGTGGGACCTCATGTAGTCATACAATCTCACGGATGAACAACCTCTCATTTATATCAATATATAAGGTTTTCCTGATCAGTATAAATTGTGTAAACATTTTGATATTTCCAATAACATCCCATATGAAATCATTACCCTAAGGCGTCCTTGGTAAACCTGTCACAAAATCTTGAGTGACATCATTTCATTTATACTAAGGAATGGATTGATTTTGCAAATGTCCGGCTAGTTACTAGTGTTCTTACTTCAACTTTTGATAGGTGGAGCACCAGATGAAAAAACCGTTTAAATCCATAATCAAACCTGGCCACCAATACTAACAATGTAAATCCTTGTACATCTTGGTGATGCTAGGTTCCAAATCCCATATAGAGGCAAGAATGTCCTGCATCTTCTCCTTGTACATTTCTACTGAAACCCATACATGATAGTGTGATTGAAGAACCTCATGCTTTCCTATGGTCTATCTAGGAGGATGGTCCTCACCTAACGTAATCTCCCATATAATTAGGCCTTATAAATCTTATAGAAACCTCATCCTCAATCTATCCAGTATAGTGGAGGTAAAAACTAAGGATGAAAGAAACATCTTCCCCTGACTATCATGCACCTCCAAGTGCATCTCAGAACATAAATCCATAAGGTTCGACTTTTAATTGATATGCTAGAATCCCTATACCTAAGTCCTCATGCTTAGTGCATCAGCCACCACATTTCCTTTACCAAGTTTGTAGGTAAGATCAAAGTAAAAATACTGAAGGTATTTCACCCACCTTCACTGCATAAAATTTTTATCAGACTAAGTAAATATGTACTTATTGATTATTTGGCCAGTGTACACCAAAAAAAGTAATAGAAATATGTAATGTATTCAACAGAATAATGAATGAACAATTGAAGCTAACTCAATATTTTTCATTGGGTGATTACTCTCATTTGGCATCAACTATCGAGACCCATACGCAACAAATCGATCCAATTTCATAATAACTTCTCCTAATATGATACATGATGCATCACAGTACACAGTGTAACTCCTTCTCGCCTCCAAAAAATAAGTATAAATGTCGAATTAAATCTCCCTTTTAGCTCATAAAAGGATATCTCGTAAGAATATTTTTATACGTACTTCACACCCATCTTAGTTAGGCCATTCAATGACCCCAATATATGTGAGAATTCATGTATGAAGCGCTAGTAGTAACCAGCCTTCACTAGAAAACTCTGCACCTCATAGACATTATTGGGATGATCCAAATAAACTACTACTCTAGCATTATCTGGGTCTACTGATACATCTTTACTTTAGATGATGTGACCAAATAATTGAATCTGACCAATACAGAAGTGGAACTTTGTTAGATTATCATATAACTGATGCTCTCTTAGTGTACTCAAAATGATCTCAAAATTTGTGTCTTGTTTGTGTTGATTATGATAATTCACTCAGGTATCTTCCATGAAAACCAAAAAAATTAATCAATATAAATATTGAACACTCAGTTCATCAGAGCCATAAAAACATTCGACACGTTCCTGAGACTGAAAGACATTACCAAGTACTCATACATACCATACCTGCTTCGAAAGTTTTTGTGAGGTCTGTCTGATGATCAAACATGCAAATTGTGATGACCAGATCTCAAATCAATCTTTGAGAAAACCCAAGTTCCTTGAAGTTGACCAAAGATATCATCTTTCCTCAGAAGTGGATACCAATTCCTAACTATCAACTATTTCAGTTTCTAATAATCTATGCATAACCTGATGGTATCATCCCCTTTTTTGAAAAAAACTATTAGAGAACCCCTCCCCCCCCCCCAAAGTATTGGGTTGGATGGATCTCTTAGATTCCCAATCCTCTAGTTACTACTTGAGCTCCAGTAACTCTGTCATTCCCATATTATAAGGATGAATGGATACCGGTGCAACTTCTAAGTCTAGCTCTATAAATACCTCTACCTTTCTCATCGGAGGTAAACCTAATAATTCTTCTTTGAATACATCCTTGAAATGATCCACTACTAGAGGGAAATCCATATGACAAGTTCCATGGTCACCCAGATATAAACTCCCAATATGGGCTATAATCCCTCCCAACCAATGATGCTTAGGTTCATCTCAGATCACTTGTACTTCCCAATCACCATTATGTAAAAACCATACCTTCTAGTGACCCCTCCCCTATGGAGATAGAAATAAACAAGGTCTCATAAAGGAACCAACCAATTCAATATAAGGATGATATCAAATCCTAACATCTATAAGACATAGTGGTCCAAATTGAAGTGACATCTACTAATCTCAAGGGTTCTCTCCTTGAATTAATTCACAGTTATCATTCTAATACCAAACGAATTATCAAGCATAAAAAATCCTCAAAAGTAAAAAACATAGACCCCCAGGCTCTCCACAATGAGAACATATATGAATGTATATGAAGCCCCTAAAACAAAAAGTGCAGATGCTAAAATAGAAGTGACTAGAAATGTAGCTATGACTGTAGAAGGTATGGGTTCCTTATCCTATTGGGTCTATTGTATTTCATAATATTTACCTATTCTGCAGCCCTGTGACACTTCCTAGATACCCTGAGCTGATCCAGCCTTCTGTCGCTAAGAACCGGGGGTCTAACTACCATGGACATGACCACCACCTTGGCTAGAATGGTCTGACGTACCACAGATCTCTATCTGAGGATAATATATTGACCCTAATCCAGAACGTGGAGTTGGTGCAGACCCTATCTCACTATCTAGAGGTGGAAACGTCCTACAAAAGCATAGTAGATCGCCAATCTTACCGCAAGATCAGCACTCGAATGGGTATATTTGGAACTGTGGTCTTGAATTCCCTATCCTACCACACTGGTATCACCTCACTTGGCTACCTAAAAATATGATCTGACTACTAGTATCACTACAATAATTCCCTAGATGATACTTCTTACTACTAGTTGAGGCGGTACTTGATCTCGTTGTTAAACCGCCCTTGCTCACACCTCCAGATTCCATCAGGCTACTCTAGGTAATCAGTGCCTGATTCACTATAGAAGATATAGTAGTCAACCTAAAGACCATTACCTACAATCAAATTTAATATCTGAGACCATCCTCAACTCACTTATCCTTAAATATATCATCACCCACCATAATAGTGTGAAATAATAAATCTCAGCAAAACGGGTATAATAGTCCATCAATGATAGTTCACCCTACACCAGATGCATAAACTACCAGGCTCTATTGGCCCTCAGTGTATCAAGAAAATAATAATCATAGAATTCTGTATAAAAATCTCTCCAGGCCTTATCCCAATGATACTTTGTCTGAGTGGAAACATCCTACCATCTCATGGTGGAATTATGCAATCTATACACTGTGAGCTTTACCCTCCTCTCACGTGGTTTCTCTAAATGATCTAATATTTAAATCATAGACTCCATCTGTGACACTACAGATTGTGGTCCCCCATAACACAAAAATGTGGGTGGATACTACTACTAGAACCCTCACTTCATATCTTCTATAGACCTGATAGGGTGTGGTGCACCTTGAAATGTTTTCAGGAACCTCAGAAAGCCTTCACAGAACTATGCATCAGCACCTGTGTCCAGGATAATACCTAGTGTCATAACTAGCATGATAGGAGGATCCACTGATATCCCATGGCCTTCCACCTCTAGGGTATGATTGTCTCTACCCTCACGATGTGAAATTGGAGGGCCTTGTGGTGGAATGACTCTGAAAGTTCAAGCACACATATCAAATCAAATTCCTTATCAAGGATTGAAGTTCAAGAGCACAAAAAATAAAATAGGAAAAGACCCTCAAAGGGTATCAAAACAGGAGTACATGGCGTGTAGACATCATAAATAGGGTGTATCATCATGCTCTTACATGGGCATGTACTTCCTCGGGCCTAGGCATACAAACACCCCAGTTACACAACGTGTACCCAACACAAGTTACATGCCTCTGTCCCTCAATAGGCTTAGTCATTTTCCTGGTCAAGTTGTGTACGTCTACACAGCATGATACCTACATGGGCTAAGGCCTTGTACCATACAAGGACACATTTCCCTATATGGGTAGACATGCCCGGGTACTCTGCTACATGTCCAAGTACTAATACACGGTGTGTATACCCCATACATAGTGTTTACCCCCATTAACTTCATCATCCCCAAATGGGAAGAACACACTGTGTGTTCCCTCATACCACACTCTGTGTAATCTTGGTTTCTAGAAGGAAAAAAACCCTCATATTTCCCAAAACCCCCATGAATCAAAGTATGTTCACATTTATATCCAAAATAGTACGAAAAATTCCAATCCCTGAGGGCCCATACTCCTCACGAATCAAATCTTGGAAGCCACCTACAATACATCACAACATATTTCAATATAAGGAAGCAACATGATCCACCATTTTTTATACTAAGAGGGACCATACAGCTAAGGGATCAAAGTTTGGTGTCTATCCAATTTGAACCATAACATTTACCAATACACCAATCACAACATCATGAATATATATCACTATACCAATCCGAAAATCATGCATCAATAATGCTCCTAAATAGTATGGAATGAATGATGAAGCATTTGATTTTTAACAACTGTCTATATGATGCCTGAGATTACATACCCTCATATCATCAAGTCAAAAAAAATACATCCTAAATAATAATAATAATATAAGAAAAATAAATGCGTGTCACCAAATAGTGAAACCGGATCTATGATAACAAATAAAAATAAAAAAAAATACAATTCAATTCGACAAAATTTGGATTATCCTTGTATCTGAGGTAGATAATCCTGAGCATACAATATTAAAAAACTCTGTTTCCTTCTTATCCCGGTCTAATGTTTCCAAATATTATTCAAAACCAAAAAAAATAACCTTTGATACCGCTTTATAATATCCCAGATCCGAATGTCACTCACAGTTTCCCTATACTCAGTTTTCCAAATGGCCTCTAGAGCATGTCCCCAAATGACAAAGGTTACCGACTAGAAGCAAGGGATTAGGTGTGATAGTAGGGATACTATAACCTCATTAACAGAGTATAAATCAACAGAAAAAATAAAAAATCAAAATCAGAAGTAGTAATACTATGCAATATAAGTAAATAGAAGAAGACTGATATTATAAATAATCAGATGTCATATCATACAAAAGACGATGGTGCATGTTACATGTTCTATGAAAATAGCCAAAATAGGTTGCACTTTATTAATACCTGATTTAAGTACCAAATTTAAAAAAATAAACAAAAAAACTCAGAATCATCACAAACCTCGTGTTGGTCACATGCTATCCTACTCCTAAGCACCATTTCAATTACTTAGAGATGGGCACCATCCCTTATCAACACATGAAACCATATATTCATCTTGGGCCCAAAACACGACCCAAAAAGGACATAATACTAAATCCCTGTAGGCAACCACCCAAGGTCTCTGAAAATCTATCTGTAAATAAAAATATATATATATATAAAAGGATGTGTAAAATAATGAAAGTATTTATCTAGGAAGTACTCAAAAATAATGAGTCCCGCAAACACTAGTTTCTTTTTACATCCACTTCATGTTCATTAACAAATCAATTACATTTAATTATTTAAGTCTCAAGATCCAATATAATAATTACATACCTCATATAAATGTAAGAACAATAGATGTCTCAGAAGACCATCTAAAGAAAAAAAAAGTGAAGATGAAATCCAATATTGTGCTTTTTCTTGGAAAAAATATCATAAAACACTCCATTTCAATATTCAATTTATAATATGAGATCATCCTTGATATTTCTATGTTTTAAATAATCAATCTAAGTGAAACTTTACCAACATTCTATGAGCCCGTTCCGGAAAACCACTCCTCAAAACGGTATCAAATAATTAAAATTCAACACATGAATAATAACCACTTTTAATATAGCCCATCCATGGCATCCCTCATTAGATTTATGGTTTCCTGAAAAGTTAAAATAAAGCCTCCATGAGCCCAACCACTACATAAGGGGCTTGCTCATGGATTAACATGATAATACCCTCTCCATTCCCATCCATGGAATTCTAATCGGAATCCATGGTTCACACAAGGTATAAGGTGGGATAGCCATATGAGCCCATCCATGGAGTCCATGGTTCACTCATATATAAATATTATAAAAACCTATTGAGTTCATCTAATTCATTACAGGAATCCAATGTTCATCCAAGGAACCAAGGGAAAATAGACTTTTAAGCCCATAGATGGCATTCTAAATAGAATCCATGATTCACCCAAATCTATTTATCATTTAACCACAACCAGTTTAAATTAATAATTCATTATCCAAGAAAGGATCAACACTAAAAGAAACTAACCCAAATCAAGAAAGGACCAACCTCATGAGGCTTGGCCTTTTAATTACTCACATGAGATCATTTATTATAATAATAAACCCATATAAACTAAACTATTACATGGATATAACATTAGACCACTCACTTGAGATGATTTATAGTTAGAGAAAAACATTCCAAACTTTCTTAAACAAGGAAAGGAAAAAATTGTCCAGGGGAAAACCATCCATCCCATACCCTATACAATTTAATTACAATTCAACAAAAATTTAAGTTATTACCCATCTCAAATCAATATTAACATCCAAATAAGTGAAATAATGGCATTCCTCATAGGCATCCTGGGCCAAATGGACATAAACAACCATTCAAGGATTCTCACCCATGTGATAGCCCTTAATCAAGGTAAAAAACCAAATATATGCCTTATAACACATAATAAATTACCTAAAAAGAAACGGGAAAAAAATAGGGGTCAACTATAAATCAAGGCAACACCCCATAAATTGTCATGCAACACTCTATAATATATAAACAGCTTGAAAATTAGGGAAAGGCATGGGACCACCTATCTCGTACTTATACGGCTATCCCCATCCAACTCCACCCATTAATTAGACCTAGAATGGAGTAGATCTAAAAAATGACAATAATTGAAAAAACCTAGATAATTAGGTCAATAGGATAAGAGATTAATAATGGATCAAGAGGAATCAATTACTCAGTTAAGGGGTTTCATCACAACTGACAGCATTCGAAACAAAGTCTGGATGAACAATTGTGAGGTAGCCCTTACCTTGAACCGATATGGTGCTGCAGTTCATCAAAAGAGGGAGGAGGGTTCTTCAATTTAAAAAAATATATTCCCCTACGCATTTTATAAAAAATAAAAAATAAAAATGCATTGAATGTACTATCAAATACACACCATGTATATGCATGTTTCCACATTTTCTATCGAATTACATTACATGTCATGAACAAGTCCTGGATAGATGATTACACAGCGTGTACTAGGAGTACACAGCATGTAACCCCCATTAATGTCATGTAACATGACTGTAGCCTAGCCCTCAACCGCTTTTTCATCCCATTTCTTAGGTATAATCTGAAAAAATATTCATACCTCAAAGGAAGAACCAGGTTCTTGCAATAAAAAATCATAATTTTTTCAATCAATCCTCTATCAAATATAATGATAAGAAAATTATCATTTATGTATTAAGAAAGACTAAAAAAAGAATTAGATGGTCCATTTATTAAATTCATGTGATTAGCCCATTCACTAGGACCATTATGGTTTCTCTCAAATCAATTTCCAAACCATCCCACATACCCAAATAGAAAATCAATCATGATCTAATGAATTTGGTGATAAATTTTATCCTTGAGATGTTTAAATTTGGTTTTGGTTAAGACGGGGGTCCAAGTCGAGCTAACTAATTAAAATTAAGCAATTTTATAGAGGCAACCTCACTTCTATGTTTTTTTATTTATTGTTTTCTTTGTTTTTGTGTTATTTTAGTTAAGGAAATACCATCGGGGTTTCCATTGTGATATAATGTATCTTTTGTGTGAGATTTAGTATTTGAATCATTTTAGTATTTCCAAATGAAACCAATGACTTCCAAATTTTATACCAAGCAATCAATAATCCCAAAGGAGTCTATTTTTGACATAAATCCAAAGTGATCAACTAATTTTTATGAGTCAAAAACATTAATCCAGGTGATTTTGTACCAAGAATTCGTTTAAAATCACTTATCCACCACTTTCTTCCCAATTCTGAACTCCCTTTTTAATTATATTTAAACAAGGAGGGTAATGTCATTCTATGTTGGGGAGAGTGAAATGTGATATTTGAAAAAAGGCCATGTATAAAACAAATTCATCAAAAAATCAATTCATTATACTTTAATTCATTAATGTATATTGTGAAACCTAAATTTTGAATTTCAAATGATTTTGAATTCCTTGATTTTGATTTTATTTCAATTATATGTTCGTGAGCATAGTGTCTGGAAAGTGCGGTTGTCTAATGTGATTTTTCAATGTTTAAATTTTCACCCTATTAATAAAAATTTCAAAATGAATGTCTATTGGATCATGGGTGTAAATTAGAGTTCTTGGTTCCCTTTCATCATAGAATGGGTTTTATGGCCACATTTATTTTAATTTGAGTATCCAACAAAAAATGGAAATAAATTCCACATAGAGTAATGTTTTTTCTAAATGGAAATCTTCCAGCACATAGTGATCATGACTTCATAGTTGTATTTCCAATTTTTAAGATTTAAATCTCTATTATAGACCATGGAATTAACAAAACGTGTGGCATTCAACACATGGGGATCGTGAATCTATAGTTTCCTTTCCCATAGTTAGTCTTTTCATATCAATTGTGGTAAATAACATCACAAATAAAGAACAAATAAAAACAAAGATAAAAAAATTATATACTCATATTGAGGATAAATGTGATTCCAACCTTTCACTTCCATTTGTTTCTCTTCGATTAAGAAAATTGACCCCATGACTTTTGATATACACAGAAAATCATCATGCTTAATTGAAATTGGGTGAAATGTGGAAATGAATTTGAACAAAGGAATAAAATTGGGCTTGTGATATGATTGTGAACATAGATTTTGTGAATTTATTTTTGTAGGCTTCATTATTTTTTTTGGTGTTGACTTTTGGTGAGAATTTTCTGTTAAAATATTTTTGAAAAAGGGAATTTAATTTCATATTTTTTAGAAACATTTTTTCTCGTGACTAGAAAACTGAAGTGGGGGTGCGATTAGCTTCTAAAATATGATAACGTTCATTTTTTATATTAATATTTATCTGTTTAAATATCTATAAACGCCAATTTTATTCCAATTCATAAATTGAACATCATTTCACATCATTTTGAAATTCATGTGTAAATTGTCAATTTGGGCCTAATTAATAAAATGATTGTGGAATAAAATATATTAATTATTTGAATTTAATATTTTGGGAAATTATTGATCACTTTTTTTAACATTTTATATTTTAGTATCAATGAATAGATCTCAAGGGAAGATCAATATTTTTAGGCATGAATGCAGAAACATTCTGGACAAAGAATAATGGGCCTAAGGCCCATCAAAATAAAGTGGTCCCACAATCGAAGTTTAAGGATGGTAAAATTTAAACTTTATAATGATAAAATTATGTTTATAATTTCATTTAGCTGTGTTTGGAGAAAATTATGAAGTTTTCATGATGGTCCTGGTGGTCAAAGACGGAGATTAAATTAATAGCCATATCTGAATGCTAAAAACATCAGCCAACCATTTCGAGAATAAAATCCAAACGGCCGATCCAATATTACTAAAATTTTGAATTATGTTAGAGGAAACATGTAATAATAACTTTTTTACAACACCTTCATATTTGGAGACCATTAGTGTCAAATTTGAACATCTATTAGCGGGGTAAATTTTTTTTATTTTTGCGGTCAAAGTTGAAACTTATACTTTCCTTTGATTTCTCTCCCACATTTTGACTTTCATAATTAATTAAGTGGGGATTTATTGATGGGGTTTTTATATAATTATCCTAACATTACTATATAAGGATATGGTTGTTAAGGTAATTACCATTCAATTTTTTATTCCAATTGAAATTTTCTTCTTTCATTTTTTAATCCCACATTCATTTTTTCCATGTATGATTTTTCATTCATGTACATTTATTAATAAAATTTATACTTAATTTTCCATTTTAATTTATCCTTCATATCATGTTGATACCAATTATTTTGGGAGTGGTTATATTCACAATAAATTTTGTGAAAATCATCACACAACGATGGAGTGTTGTTTGTATATTTGATTTTCTTCTTCAATTCCGGTATCACAGGACTACATCTCACTACCTTTGAGGGAATAACATTGATGGAGGGATAACACTCTTATGGGATGATCCAAGGAAGTATAAATGGAATCAATTTGATGTTATTTTATGTTTGTTAATATTTTAATAAGTTTATTATTTTCAAATTTCTATACTATGATTTATTTTCTTCTTCGTCTTTTCCAAGTTTAATGACGACACATTCTGAGTGCTAATAAAATCCAATTACTTGAAGAGATCCTGAAATTTATCCTCTAAGAGAATTTATGGTTGTCTATGGTATTTTTTCGACTAAATTTTTAGATGAGGTTGTATAATTATCTCGTTATGTGGATACATCTTGAATTAGTGATCTCCAACATTCTAAGAAAACAAATACATCCAATCCAACACAAACGACAACCTTGGATTCACTCATCTTAATTAACTATTATAGATCAAGTCATTGTGAATTTTTTATTTATTCAATTAATTATTTATTTATTAAAATCAATCAACACCTTAGATGGCCACTTCATAGCCAATCCATCAACAAATCTGAGTGTCTCAAGTTTTCCACTTTGGTCCTTTTGGATTAAACCCCTACATGTACTACAAACACCACTTATACCTCTAGAGTAAATTTGGGTGAAAAACACTTGACCATTTGTGGGGTTCTAGAGTTATCATGTGGAGACTATGAATTCTTTATTAAATAAAAATAAAAATAATAAAAATAGCAATAATAAATTATTATGACAATATAACAACTGAATATGGGCATTCCATCTATGTTCCAACCTTAAGAGGAATATAACTCATTATAAATAAATGAGTATAAAAAATAATTCATTATGAGTCATACATAAAAAATAAGACTAATACATTGTCCATTTATATAGAAATATATCTAATAGAATTAAATTATTTTGATAAAACACAAAAAAAATACTTTTAATATCTTTTTTCATGTCTCCCTTTCTAACTACCCATCCAACTCTTCTATTATCCAAAAATAACATACATATACCTAAATAATTAATCATAAATTATATACATTAACCAAGATACCCAAGTAGGATTAGAGCATATCTCATTAATCCAACACCAATGACATCGCTAAAAAAATCATAATATGTATGTAAATTCATGACATGGAATTTTATAACAATATCTTTAATAAAATATCATCACTCAAAAGTTCTAAAAATTCGACTTAAGGTCAATCATACTAGAGTTAACTGGTTATACTTTCAATTTTGAATGTATTATAAATAATACCAAGGGGTAGCATAATTTCAGCATATAAAACATGAAATTTCCCCAGGAGAACAGTTAGAATAAATCCATTCTATAAAAATAATAGGAAAGGGTTAGGATTTAATCCAACTCATAAAATGATACAAAAGAGATGGAATTACACCTAACCTTATAATTCAATAAAATAGTTAAAAATATCCCCAATATCCACATATAAAAATATTCTGAATTAGACCCAACTCACATAAAAAATGTCCATGGTTCGAAGTGCACCAAACCTCATCATCAAAAAAGAATATCTATATTCATAATTACATACAACCTAGATAAAAAAAATTCAATGATTTTGTTAAAACCCACCCACATCATAAAATTAATCATTGTTTTCATTGAACCCACCCACATAGAAATATGAATCATAGCTTTCATTGTACACAACCCATATTAGAAGAGTATCCAATGATGTTATTACACACAACCCATATCATAAAAATAATCATGGTGGAAATTACCCCCAACCCACTTAGGATAAAAGATAATGGTTATCATTAAACCAAATCTAAAACAAAAAAAATGAAAATGGTAATCATTACCCCAACCCCATATAACATGATTACTAATAGTTCACCCAACACATATATCAATATAAACCGTCAGTAGTATTATATTCATATTGTATAAAATATATCCCATAGTTTCCATTACACTCAAACTATATGAAAATAAGATTAAAGGTTTTCCATATATGAAATCATATTCCACACAACCTCATTATAAACAAATCATTCCCCAAAAAGTAATTCCATATCAAAACACTCCAGTAACACAACAAAAAATATTGACAATTCATATTAGAACATCCCATGCAATCCAAGAACATGAATTGGAACTAAACAATGATTTATATCACACCATATATTTTGTTGTTTTACCAATTAAAAATAATTTTCAATATTTCTAATCCACCCAAGGTTATTCCATATGATAGCCTTTACATTCATGGGATTTCGACCATTATGGAATACTCTATGGAACATGATAATTTAGAATATATTACCAAAAAATAAACTATTACCATCATGAGTTACTATTACAAATTTCCATCCAACTTTAATTTAGGATTATGGATATTGGTGACCATTTAAACATAATGAATAACTCAAAGGACCCATAGTTTCTCCAGTAATTATTAATCCACTCATAAAGAAATAAGGAATATTATTTAGTTTCTTTATAGATCATAAGATATAAATCACCTAACATAATTGTAACGCATCACATAAAGACTCGTATAAATTGATATGCAAGAAAAGGTAACACCTAAATCAATATTATAGAGTTCCTACCATCAATGATAGTTATTTTATTGCTATTTATTCAAAATAAATAAAAAATTATGACATAAAACCTCAAATGTGGTATTTTTAGTGAATAATATTATTGGGGAAACATAAATCAGAAATTAATTTATGTAGTGGGTTATAAATATGTGTGGTGATCATATGGGATAGATGGAATATTGACGTGACAACAAATAGATGATATCATAATGTTTCAATAATACTGATATGGGGATAGAGGTTCTCAGTTATCAAGTCTAGGAAACATGAGGGGGTCTTCATTTTATAATATTATTTAAAATTATAATTAATTTAATAAATATAAAATACTGCATAAGGGTCCAATGAGTACCCAATCCCTGATCAAAAAGTACTTAGTACCCCACGTAGTACACATCCTAGGGCCACTAGGTTGCTAGAATCCCCCTATGTTAACCCCACTACTTGCTGAGGCCACTAAGAACCCGGTATGAACCACCAAGAACCCATAGGTGTCTTCCACCTCTTGATATATTTATCACCAAATCCATGTTCTCAAATTCTAACCCCAACCTCCGCTAACAACTCTAATGACCTAAAATAACAAAAATATGAATGGTTTGGGAAAAAAATTTAACATATTCTTACCATACAAATATTAATTTTTATTGGATCATTCACATTCTTAATCAAATACAATATATAAAAAATAATAAGAAACATAATGGCACCCAATTATAAATCCTTGATCCTCTCCTTAATACCATCTCCAAATCCCAATAAGCTAACCTAGCCTAATAACTCTTATAATTTTCATTCAAACTAATTTATAATACATAATGATAACATGTAAAAAAAAATTCATGTATGGGATGTGAACTCAAAAATCATTATGATGCAACCGGTGAGCCCATAATATATTCCACAATATTCACACTAAATGTAAATGGGTGTAAATAAATCCATAACCCAAAATATAAATCTTACCACATAAAACCATCATGTGTAAACCATGGAAACATCATTCTCAACACAATATATTTTTCTCGAGTTCTAGAAGATCACACTTGATGAAAAATAAAAAACCATAAGTCATTATTGTATCAACTGAAATTATTATTAGAGGATCCAACTCACCACCATCCTTTTGAGAATATTTATATCTAGTAAAGGGTGACCATGATAAAAATTTCTTCACTATCATCCCCAAATATAGATATCCATTATAAAGGGGTGTTTGTGGGAGGAACCATCTAAAAATCATCTTAATGGGGAGACATCTGGTATCTAAATGTTGATTATGGGAGTAATAGTCTCACTTCAGTCCATATTAAAAAAAATCAATCAGTGGATCACAAAAAATTATTTTCATTATAATTCTCAAAATTTCATAGGAATAGAGTCATCATATATTCATACAACATTTAAATGGATAGGATCATAAATATAATAATTAGTTCCATATATTTCCCATGTATAGTGACTATATCAGAATCACCAAATCACATATATCTCATATCAGGATTTATAACTTTTGGATCTATTCCTTCTAGGCAATTCTTATTCACCCTTAACACAAACCATCATATAATAGGAATTATAGGATAACTCTTTCAAGTCACACCAAAATAATCCATGCAAAGTCGCACACACTTGGTTTCCTATCTCACAGTAGGGAAACATTATCAATTGGTTATATCTGGATTATCATGGGTCCTTAACTATCAACACTATCATTTTAATGTCACCAATAAAGTAATCATGTTTCTATGAGGCTTTAAAAAATTTGTTTTCAATATATTAACTCATGTATCAACCTTTTTCCCAACCATACTCCAATACAAAGTATTTTTTACAATCCTCCATGCACAACACCTCAACCAAATCTAAAATATTTTACATTCCCATGATTTCTAGTACATAGAGGGTATTATACTTATGGACTAAGGCATGAAACCTAAATCATTCCTATCTGAAGTTAACTGAAAACCCAAGAATTACATTCTCTCACTCACCATTCAATTATTCCTACAATATGGGACCATCAATGACCATTGACTCAATATAACATAGAAAATTAACTTCCTCAATAAGGTAAACCATTATTATAAGTATGGTCAAACTCAAACAATGCTCCATACTCCAGTAATCCATTCATGTGAAGTTTATAATAGTTGAAACTATTTGGACTTATCACTAACCAACCAAAAGTTATATTCTCACTAGACCACTTCAACTGTCATTTGATATATAATTCTTGGAAAATCACAATTTATCCTCATCAAGAAGTCCAAATCATGATTTATCTAAAAAAAATTAGTTCCCACACACCTTGGGAAAGTAGTTTCCAGAAGATCCTAAAATTACTAAACATAGAGTTGAATTCCCATTTTTATCATAGGATAGTCAACATAGTCAATAAAATAAAATGGAAACCTCTAAATCTAATTTTAGGTCACCACAGCCTGAATTTCCATGTAATCAGAAAAAATCACACATAAAAATTTCAATATATTTCATAAAATGTTGATTCCACGTGCCTCATACTTATTAGAGTTACCTTAAAATATATCTCCAGCTATTTCATCATCATCTACTTAAAACCATAATAAATCCCCTTCAGTGATATATGCTTGAATGTCATTGAGGTGAATAAAAAAGGGTGAAAAATAGAGTTTTCAACATAGTACGCATCCATAGATTTATTATCTACTTGCCAAAGTAGGTTCAACTATTAACAATTTAAAAATGGGATGAGGATAAAAAAATTGAGGGAGGACTGGACTATAGGATTGACGTAGTGACTAGCTAAGGGGGGAGGAAAATATTAATTTTTTCATAATAAATTATTAAAAAAATTAAAAAATTAACATCCTGATATCGTGTTTTTGGTTGATAAAAAATAAGTACTCTATGGTTATATTCACATCACCAAAACTATTAGAAAATATACTAGGTGCCTAGTACATACCCACCAGGTAATAAGCGGTATATCTTCTTTTCTACAGCAACAAAACAAAATTCAAGTACCTAGTGCACCTCAATCAAGTAATCAGTAGTCTCTACATCCCATTAATTCATAGGCAATCCCATCTAATCCATAGTTGGGCCATTAAATTTTTACTAAATACTCCAAATATTTATAAAAAATCCCGTAAAATAATTCTTAATCCACAAAAATAAAATATGAATCTCAAAAATTAGTTGACACTCCTATTCTTATTCCTGGAGGTTTAAATTCCAAATTTTCCACCAACCTGTAAGAACTCGGGTCATTATATTTATGGTCATAATAACAGATATTGTTATTTAAAAATATTTTAATGTTAAAAATACGTTTATACTGAACAATAATATTCTTACAAAATTATACATTTATGAAAATATTGAAAAATATATTTGACTAATTTGTTTTATGGTATAATAATAGAATGAATGAAATTTTAGTGGATTTTTTTACTGAAATAGTCTAACATTTAATTTTTTAATTGAAGTTATATATTACTTCAAAAAGTCTTTTAAAATTAAAAAATTGAATAAAAACCACTAAACTACTATAAAACCCTTGAAAAATGATAATTTATTATTTTTTAAATGTAAGAATGAGTCAAATATAAATTCGACATGTTGTGTGTTAGAATGGAATAAATTTTATTTAAAGTTAAAATTATTTTCTAAGTTATAATTATGAAGCAAATGATATAAGACAAGCTATCATGCTAATATTTCAGTAAAAGTATAAGAATAGTATTAATAATTTAGTTTGTACCTTTATAAAGAAATCAAACATCAATTTTACATGTGGCATGATCAAAATTAGGCTTGGTGAATTTTTGATTATAAAACCATTTTAAATGTAAAATTTCACTTCAAATGATCATAATCATGTAAAATATCTCATATTATCATGAAATATGTATTAAAATTATGATTGATAAATTTTTGACATTTAAGAACGAACTACACATCATTATAAAAATTTGGGTATTTAAAATCAGTAAAATTTCATATTTTAAATAGAAATTATTTTTAAAATTTATAACATGAATAAAATGAAAAACACTGAACAAATGATCTTTAATTACCCTGAAGAAATTTTAAAATTGTCACTAATTTATTTTTAACTTATAAAAATAAATCACATATAAATCTAACATGTGGAGTCTTTGCAGTGAATTAAAATTAGATTTTAAAATTAAAAATATGTTCTATGTTATAAATAAACATCGAATGATCAGTAGTGAGGATAAAAACTATGTTTTTTATGCAAATATAGTAAAGTGGTCATCAATTAATTTGTTAACTTTAGGAACAAAAAACATATCAATTTTTTTTTGTTTTATGGCTGAATGGAGTAATATTGTTTTTTTAAATTTAATTTGTTATGATGCATAAAGAAAATGGTCAATTGATAACCTTGAAAACTAGTACAATTTTACTTGTTCAAAATGTGTTTCAATCAATCAAAATGTAAAATGTGATATTTTATTATCTTAATTATCTAGGAAAATGTGTTATATTTAGGTTTAGGTATGTCGGAATGAATTATATATCTATCCAATACCTAGTGTCGTCATGTAACAGATACTGCATTTTAAAATTAAAACAATTTCCATGTTAAACATATGATACAATCAATTAAAACAGAGGAAACATCTATTTTTTAGTGAATATTTAGGAATGTGAACATCAATTAATTTATAACCTTTATGTCTAAAATATACATTAATCTAACATTTTGTTTTCTTATAATGATCTAAATTACATTTTTTGAAATTATAAAAAATAAATAATTTAAATATATTTTTCAAAAAATCAAAATCAAGCTACAAACATCATATTTTAATGAGAATACTTGGAAATAATAAAAAATTAATTTTTTACATTATGCAATAGAACATGTTCTAATCCTATGAGTGGTATATTGGGAATAAACCAAAGCATATTTTCAAAACTAATCTTTTATGAAACTAAAAATTTCTTTCAAATAATAAATATCAAATAAATGAGTTTTAATTTTATTCTAAAATATAAAAAATTATCATAGATTAGTTTCTTACCTATATCACTTAAAAAACACCATTATGAAAAGTGGTATCATCCAAAATATTTATAGTATATCATTAAAATATAATTGAATTCTAATTTTAATAAATATGTTAAATTGTCAAAAAACTTAATGAACTCAAATTGTATCAAAAAGCTACTACAATGGGAATTGATTAATTTTTTGACCCTCTTAGAAAATATAAAATTTAATTATACATGTGGTTTAGTTAAAATGTAATAAAGTGGGTTTTTAAACATAATAGTATTTTTAAAAATAAAAAATTACATCAATTAATCAAAAACTGAAAAAACAATTATCATAATATCATGAAAAATATGTTAACTACATTTTATTAATTTCATACCGATAAAAACTAATGTTACATAAATTTGGTATGCAATGTGTTTATGATGATCAAATATAAGTTTTTATAATCACAAAAAATTTTCTATTAAAAACATATGTTAATCAAAATCTTTTATAAATATTGAATTATTTTACTAATTTATTTATACAATGGAATTGAATTAATTTTTGTGCGGTCATAACAACCAAAATATAATTTTTAAAAATAAAAACTATTTTAAAATTCATAAACATTTATCTAATGATCCAAAATGAGAAAATAATTTTCATTTATCAATAAAATATAACATTTCAGTGTTGATTAATATTGGACCTCGGTAAATCAACCACATGCCAATCAAAAGTTTTGTGTACCTAAAAAGATAAAAAAAAATTTATAAAATTTAAACTATTTTCATAGTTCAAAATGTGAATCAAATATTCAGAACTAAGAAATTGACCGTTTATTTTTCTAAAAATATAGGACAACATTAATTGTTCATTTTTAATTTTTATGAATGAAAAATAAATCATTTTGACTCTTGATGTGATAAAAATAAAAAAATGTGATTTTTTATAATTAGAAGTATTTTCTAAGTTCAAAAAACTAACAAAATATAAAAAACATAAAATCAAAACCATGTTATTTTTAAAATATATCAAAACTATAATCCACTAATTTCATACCTTTTAGAATGGAAATATAGTTTATTTAACTCCTTGTGTGGTTAGAATGACCAAACATATGTTTTTAAAATTCATATTATTTTATATGTTACCAACATGCATCAAATGATCAAAATTGAAAATATGAGCTCTATTTTTAATGTGATGATTTTAAATGTTATTTGATTAATTTGCAACTAGAATAAATGAACCATACATCAATCTAACTTGTGGTGTAGTTAGAATGACCATAAGATCATTTTATAAAATTAAATCTATTTGTTATATTAAAAACATGGATCAAATAATCAAAAGGAAAATATTATTTCATATAATTGTCAGAAAAAATTATAAATGATCTCCAACTTTTTCTAGTCAGATGGGAATAAACCTAATAGCAATTCAAAGTGACATTCAAAAATTTTAAATATTGTTTTAATTTTTTTATTCTAATCTAGAATGTGATTAAAACAATAAAACCCAAGGAAATTGACATGAATTGTCACCCCAACAATTAAAAATTGTTATATATTAAATTTTGTATATATTTTTTGTGTCTTGTAGTTATAATGGTTAATTTTTTATTATTACAGCTATTTTATTACATCAAAATGTATATTTTTATTGTAATAAGATGAGTTTTAAATGTAATAGTATTTTATAATGGAAGATTAAATATTTTTATTGATGGTAAAATATTTCAAGGTCACTTATTCATATATTTATTTAAATACTGTAAGATATTTAAAATATTCATAATATATAATTATAATTATTTTTTGAATTTTTTGATAAAATCAAACTCTGTTTTTTTTCTATGGGACACTTAGTTATAATTTTACTTGAAACCTTGAAGCCACTAATATGAATCTCAAAATGGAAGTCATTGTAGGGTATTAAAATATTTTAAAGTAAACTGATACCAATTGCCACGTAGTAGTCACTATTGGTAAAATTAATGACCAACATTTTGTTTTCACTATTTCCAATCAATAAAAATAACATGTTTATGCTTGTTGAAGTCATCATCAAAAAATAAAAATATACCATTTCTTGGTTGTCATTTTGTGTCCTGAAAATCAATTATTTCTAGTTAAACCTGTTTTATGTTTCTTTGATGATGGAATTTTAGGTTTTGGGTGCTTATCATAGGGTATGGTTTTTCGGTTTTGTTGCATGGTTTGATTTTTTTCTCTTAAGAAATTCTATTTGTTATAATTGTTTTATTTATATAAATTAAATTATGAGTTTTTTTTTGAGATTTATAGGTTTTGGAGTTTTTTTGGTTAGAGGGTTTTCTTAGTTTATGTGGTTTTATGGGACACTTTGTGTGTGTGGTGTTATACGAATGAATGTAACAACCTCAGCCTGAGTCCACTCGACTAGTGACTAAATTATAGTGCTACTAGGACAACATGATGGGGGAATTACAAGGTGTTATTAGTGTATCATCTTGAACCAAATCACTGGGTTTGGGATAGATTACTGCATAACCTCATGAGTGTATCTTCATAAGAAATATATTCTAGGCTAGCAGAATAGGCCCTAGAGGAATCATGGAGAGACCATACACTCAATAAAATACAACCATAAGAGAAATAAATATAACCAGTAAAAATTATCATAAAAATAATAAGGGGTTTATTAATACACTAGGATTAAAAACACATACTTTAACAATATGACATAGCAATAATAACATAAAAATATAATAATAATTGATCCCCATAGGTGAAATATCAGTGTACTAATGTAATAAATGATAAATAACTAATATATGGGAAACATCAAAGACACTAAATTTTTCCATAAATCACCTCAATATGTTATGTTTCTCCTATTTAACTACCCAATATATCTCACTTTAACTTAACAAGATTCATGGCCATAAAGTCTACACCAGAATTGATATTCCCATTTATGTTGTGAGTATAAAACTTATTATGATCCCACTAATGGTCTTTATACTATGTTCAAAATATATACAATTGTATGACATAAAAATAATCAATTTTTAAATAAGAAACAACTAATTACACATTTTCACATATATATCATGTCCATGAATGCTAGCTCTACATACATTAGCTCAATACATGATAGTACGTCACATATTGGCACCATATACTCAGAAAATTGATCTTCATTCTATATCCCCATTTAAGGGATAGTCACAACCTCATTTAATTTAAATAATCTTGTCAAACCAGTTCGAATCATTAGAGAAGGACATGCATTACATGTCAAACCAATCTCATTGCTTTGGGGTAAACCATAACATCATAGTTCAACCCAATCTCACATATATAGTTTAATCTATAACATCATCCACACTCTACCTTTAAGGTAGTGACTTTCCAGTATGTTTCAACATGATCACTTAATTAGTGTGAAATAGATCGTTCACATATAATACACAATTCCACAATAAGGGAATTTATAACCACCTCATCTCAAGAAATAATTTTATAGACAACACACATGAATATGTCAATCATATTAAGCATAGGTCTCATGGGACTACACATGTCCACCTCACAATAATTCCCACCAGTGGATTCTTTAGGGAATATATGAAAGGGAATTCCCACCTTAATAAAAATAAAGTTTTGATATCAATAATCTTCACAAATTTCATGTTTTCTATTTACGATCATTATAACCATTCTCATTCTATCATATAATTACTCTTTGATGAAGATCTCGGAAGGAAACGACACTAAAAGGGTGGGACTAGATTGGTATTACCTAAGAAAATCCTCTACCTTCTGTTTTCTAATTTTAATTCTGATATCTCGATAACCACATATTCAAAAATGGTAAACACATGGTGTACATATTTTTTATATAAAACTAAAATCAATATACACATTCAATTACACATATAAGGATATAATTTGATTTAGGTTTTGGAACTTCAAATGGGATTTTAAAAACATTTAAAAAAATATGGTGGGTATTAAATTTAATTGTAAGTGGTCCTAAAAATTAATAAAAATCAGTTTTATAAATAATTTATAAAAATATTTCTGAAAAAAAATATTTTCTATCAAATATAAATCAGTGGATAATTAATTTAAAATGTATAACTCAAGGGTTTTCCAAATATATAAACATAGAAAATATATTTCAAATCATTTCAAAAATTAATATCATTATGAAAAAACTATTTTATGTAAAAATATAAAGACCATTTTATGTTCACTTGGAAATAATTTTCATAACCAAAGAATCCAGTGGTTTTTTTTGAAAAATAATTAACAATCTCATAAAACAAACCCTAGTGGCTATACAGAACAATGAAGGCTATCTAGGCCCTACCTTTCTTAGAGGGTTGGGATTAATCCTCAAATCCATATCATTTTTACAATGTTCGAGTTCTTAATAATTAAAAAATAATTTTTGAACTTTATAACTTTTTATTTTTCAGTGGATTTTATAGATATTGAAAATATGATAACGAATACGTATATATATGCGTATAATTTCATATGAAAACAACCATAGTAAATGAAAAATGAATAGGGAGTACCAAAATCTCTTGAAAATATTATTATTTAAATAATACCATTATTTATTAAAAAAATATACAAAAAATAATAGTTTCAAAATAGAATTTGAGAATAATTAAAAAAATTAACAAAAATAATAGTTTTTGGAGAAAATAATATATCTTTAAAAAAATTTGAATTCTCCTTAAAAATAGTTGTTCTAAAAATATTATTTCTCACATAAAATAATATATTTTAAATTATAATTATAATAATTTAACATATAAAAAAAGTAATCCCCTGGCATAAAATTATTACATCAAAAAAAGAGGGTGTTTGAAACAAAATAATAGCTTTTAATAAAAAAAATAACCATTGAAAATTTTAATGTTTTTTTAAAAATTAATCATATAATTTGATAATATATCTAACCACTTAAATAAAATTGGTTTTTTAAAAATAATAATTTCTTTTAAAAATATATACTTTTTGATAAAAATAGCTCCCTTGCGTGAAATATATTATCAAAACAAGATTTGGCCGATATTGTTTTCACTTCTAGTCATGAAAATTTAGATCTGGAAGGAATAAATGGAAAAAAAACATGGAAAAGGATTTCCAATGAATTATGTATCTCTATACTCACACACCTATATATATATATATATATAATTTCAACAGCATGTTATATTAAAATTCAGTATAGTACACCCATATTCCACAATAAATATAAGACTGTTTCGAGGCTTTGAAGTTTGTGGTTTTGAATATCAGTATTAAGAAGCAAGATGATACTACCATATCATTATTTTTTTTTCAATTATATATATATATAGTCTGTGTAGTAAACAAGATTTAAATTTAATTATTGAAATTTATATACATTTTATATTAATTTTCAGCCTTTCCAAGATTCCTTGGAAAAACATAACTCACTATCGATGTTCGTGGGATAAAAACCAACAAAATGAAGATTGAGGCTATGAATTTGTATCTAGGGAAACTTTATAGTGGATTTAGTGAAGAAAATAGATATACTTTTTATATGTCATGACTAAGGTGGTGTCTTACTCTACAAAGAGAATAAGAAGTAGATGAAGAAGGTGACATTGGGGTCATCTGGATCAGCATGATGAGGAAGATGAAAAAATAGTTGCGGGTTATAATGAAGATGATGATCATTTTAATTGGATGTAAAAGAACATATGGATTGAATGAATAATGTTATAAGTGGCATTAATAACCACACGTGAACAGTACCTTTGTCTCATTTTCCACCTCAAAACTATGACGATTTGGGAAGTGCATATTAAATGATCTCATTTTATAGACTTGATAGATGTAATTAACAGGGTCCAATCCCCTCTCAACCATGCTTCTGACCAACTGTGCATCCCACATGACCCATTCATGCTCCAAAGGCTTCATATCTAACCCACATATGGGCTTATGCATTACCAATGCCATAGATTTGACACCATGTGTACTAACGTGCCAGTTCCCCTATATGGTTGAGGTTCCTCCTCCCACAATGTGGTGTTGATCTTGCTCCTAGCTTGGGTGGCTGGAAATTTTTTAATATAACTATAGTAAAATATTATTTTTCTTATAAAATATTTTAGTATACTCTGTTAGAGTATTATACAATAAAATATTAATATTAAATTATATTGATCGCATATTTTTTATTCTGGTTAAGAATTTATTTAATGTTTTACTACTATATAAAGTAAAATATTATTACAATAAAATTAAATAGAGCACAAATATATTTTAAATTCGAAATAATAATTTCCTAAAAAATAATAATATATCATTCGGAAAATTATATATCAGAAATAAAATTATATTTTAAAAAATATAAAAATAAACAATATATATATATGTATATTAGCACGTTTTAAGAAAAAAAATTCATAGAAATATTTTTATTTAAAATATTAAAAATTATTATTTATTTTAAAATTAAACAAATATTCACGAATTATGATATTTTAACATAATTTAAATTCCAAACTTATATTCGATTAATGAAAAACATTTTATAGCATAAAATAGAATATTAAAACATGTATTACATGGTTTTAAATTATAAAAATCATTTATTACCAAGAAAAAATATACTTCAAATCATATGATTTTAAATTAAACATCTATTAATATAATTAAATCCTCAAAATTATATAAACATTCATTAAGAAATTCTAAATTTTCTACTTCAGAATTTGGAATACAATATTTTTTATACTTTTATATTCTTAAGGGTATTTAATTACCTTAAAGATCAAAATAAAACATATAACTCTTATATGTTTCCTCAAATGACAATTCATAGTATCCATAGTTGACTTAATTGTTCCTTTAATATCATGTGTGAGAGACTGAGACACGCAAGTTTGTATCTGGTAAAAAACATGTTGTATGTATTTTTCATAAAATAAAACTAAAAATACACAGTCTGTTACTCATCTGAGGATGTTTTTTAGTCAAGTATTTCGTGGAAAATGAAAAACCATTAGATTATATTATAGTTTAACATGAACGATCTGAAAGAATTAATTTTATTTCACACATCATAAGTCTTCAATGAATTAAAAATCTTTTATAATTTCTAATGATCATATGAATAATAATTTAAAACCTATAGTCAACATAAAATTTTATGGTAAGGTGTCATAAAAACCAATGAAATTCCTTCATATAGAAACTATGTATTTTTTTTAAAAAAAATTCCATCTTTTATATCAAATATAAAACTTTTGGTATTTCTTATAAAAAATATAATAATAGGGTTTTAAAAAAAATATAACCATTTAAAATACATTTTAAAAATTATTAATATATATCTCTTCTAAAACAACTTTTTTTCCAAAATATAATTACCCTTGAAAATGTACTTGGAAATAATTTTTTAAATAAATGAATCCATTTATTTCACAAAGAATACAATGCAATATCTAAAAAAAATCCCCGTGGACATTTGAAACATTTAATTCTACCTAAAGCCTACCCATCTTGGAGGGTTTGGTTCACTCCCCAAATACCAATCATGTTTACAACTTCCAAGTGCCAAATTTTTCATAAAAATTTCAAGAATGATACATTTTTATTATCCACTGGAATTTTTAACTTTATAAAATATGAAAATAAATACTTATATATATATATAAGTTCATATATAAAAACCATAGGAAATCAACCACAAGAAAATAGTGTTTTTAAAATAATACCCTTATATATAGAAAATTATTTTTATTTAAAAACAAATATTTGAAATAGATTATTGAAAATAACGGAATATAATTTCATAAAATACTATTTCTTGAGAAAAATAATAATGATTTGAAAAAAATTTAATTCCCTTCATGAAATATAAATTTTGAAGATCTATTTTCTCACATAAAATAGTATATTTTTATTTATAAGTATAAAAAAATCTTATAAAAAGAATTAGTCCCATTATATAAAAGTATATCTTTGGGAAAGAGGTTTTTTAAAATAATAGAACTAAATAAAAAATCACCCTTTCAAAATTAAATGTTTTTTAAAAATAAATATTATTGTAATTTGATTGTATATATATCCCCTTATGTAGAATGGGTTGTTTAGAAAATAATAACAGCTTTCAAAATTATAAATTTTTTAAAATAGTTCCAATACCTAAAATTGATAACAAAAAAATGATTGGGAAAATATTTTTTCACTATCGAACTTAGAAATAATGATATGGAATGAAGAAATATTAAGGGAACATAGAAAAGGGTTTTAAAAAAATTAGGTCTCTCTATAGACACAAACATACAAATACATAGATATATATATATATATATATATCTGTTATTTTCGCAAGTGTTATCTTAAAATTCAATAGAGTATCACCATATTTCATAACAAATAAACTCCTATTTTTAGGCTTCAATGTTTGTGGTTTTTAATCCATGGAATGCAGAGAAAGATTATACATCCAAATCGTTATTATTATTTTAATATATAGACACACAGATATATATATATTCAAGGTTGTTATCTAGATTTTAAATATTATTATATATTTTTATTCTATTTTTTTGGCATTACCAATATCCTTTGGAAAGATATAGCTCGTCAATGGTGTTCGTGGGCCAAACAAATACATAGAAAATACTGAGGTTATAAATTTTTCCACATGTGGACGCTATAGTGAAGGTTGGGTAGAATCTATTTTCTCTATTAAAAGGTTATATCAATGGAGCTATCCTGATTCAAAATGAGAATAAGGAGCTGATGAACAAGATGATGGTGGAGTTATAGGTTTAGCATGATGAGGAAGAGAAATAAATAGTGGTGGACCATGTGGAGGACGATGATTGATTTAATTGGATATTCGATATTATCTTTGTAGCATCTAGTTACCTTCTTTTAGGTATTTCTCATATATCCTTTCACTTACCTTTTTGTTGAGTTTGTCTTGGGCCATCTATATATAGAGATTTTTTTTGGGGAAAATGGCCTAAATTTCAGTTTTGTATGTTTTTTTAATTAATGAAATTTGATTATAAATACGAAATGAACTTATGAGGTTGTATATTGGGATTTGTGTTAACCCGAGGGGGGATTTTTTTAAAATATTTTGCTAAATATTTATTCTAAAAAAATTCACATCATAAAATGGTTACATGATATTAAACCATTTAAAGGATGATTCCACATTTTGGTATGAGGTACAAAATTTATATATATTGTGAAACTAGTTCACATCATGAATAGGTTGATAAGTCATTTTTTATTTATGGTGATTCCATTTTCAATATATATGCATTTCTTGGATTTCACATCCTGAAACTTGGATTCACATCCTAAAATTTCATTAGTTAGTAGGTTTTTATTATTTTCATGTATTATTAATTTCCATTTAGCATGTAGGATCCTATCTTGAAACTTAGAAGCTCTCCCCAGTAATTTTAGTGATCTCCAGTACTTTGGGATCATTTCGTTCGATGATTGACCTTTGTTGTGGTCGAACTATATCTCTCTAGGTGAGTGATATTTCTACATCCTCGTTATTTTTTGTCACATTTTTTTCATTGTGGTATATTTTCAAATCCATATTTCTTGTAGTGATAATTATAATTAATCCTTTCTAGATATTTTTTGTGATTCTCTTCCAGAGACTGACCTGTATGTTGTTTATTGTTTGGTGTGTGAGTTCCTTAAAGTATGTATTGATTATATTCTCTATTGACTATGTATCTTGATAAATTTATTCTAAGATATTGGAATCGGTTCTAGGTCCTTTGGTTTAATCTTTATGTTCCTTTCTTATTGGTGGATTACATTGCAGGCATGTGCGACCTGAGTTTGAGGTATGTTGTTCCATCTCTAGCTTGTTCTAGATGAAATATACGGATATAGTTTTTATAAATTGATTTATAAATGAATTATAATGACTGATTTTTGTGTGTGGAAATTTTTTTTTCAAAAAATATGGGTTTCCCCCTATTTTGGTGAAAGTAAAATGTGATTTCAAAGAACTATGAAATGGATTTGAGAAATGATTTTCAATAAATATTTTTGATGAAATGGTTTGTAAAATTTATATCATGGGATGACTTTGACACTTATGTGGAATGTGTTATAATCGGCCTCATCCCTTTATACTGTAGAGGGATTCACTCCTAGGAATGTTGTTCTAGGGACATATTAGACCTGTCGGGAGGTTCACTTGATAGGATTTTCCTCTTCACTCTAGATTTGAATCATATATCTAAAGGCTAGATGCGTGTGATTATCTACATTGGGGGTACAAGTTTTCAAGAAAGCATGACATCTAGTGATCCATGGAAATACTTACCCATGAATTGGTTAATAATGCATTGCATTTGATATGTTATGTGATACATGATTTGACTAATTTTATTTATGTGATATTCTATGGACTTTTTCCCTATATTATTTTGAAATGAGAAAAAATGAGGATTTATTTATTATGATTTAGATATAAAAACTACTTAAATAATTATCATACCTTTTTTGTTAATGTTGATAAATTTTGAATTGTTGTACAGATACTTGCTATCGAACACTTTGGTGGGGAATACCTAAGAATTTTTATATCACACCCAGCTCACCCCTTGGGTGATGTGTTTAAATTTTTAGGTCATCCTATATATGGAAACGAAATGTGACAAAATAAGGTAGAGAGGTTTATGTAAATTTTTTTCTTGGGCTGCTGATGGTCATATGGTGGGAGTTTTTTCATGCTATTACAAGGAGTATTTTTTTAGTTGTAGTTTTCCTTTATTGTTGGACATTTACCTTATAGATTTTTTATCTACTTTTGAGTCATATTGCTTCTACTATTTCTATTTTTCTCAGACATTTATTTCTTGTTTTAATTATCCATTATTTTATCCAACTCTCTCACACACTTTGTGTATGTCTATGTGTGTGTCTATATATTGGGTTTTCCCTTTCAATTTTGGGAATATGGAGGGCCTGATATAGGATTATCAAGAAATAAGAGATGGGTTGGGGCGAGTTTTTGTCCAGCTCTTAGCATGATGAGACACAGGATACCATTATATGTTTGGATTTATGTCCACTCTTTTGAGTTCATAATATTAATCATATTTTTTACTTATGTTTTTCGGTTTTAACTCTGTTTATCTTATTCCCTAATTTTTTTCTTCTGTTTCAGTGTTTAGTGGTATGCCTCTAAGATGTATTCTATAGGTTCCCCAAGATGGATAATGGATGATCCTCAAGGGAATGATCCTCTAGGTTAGAATATTGTCAAATATATCATGTGGTTAGTTTATGATATAGGCCAAAATGTACCTCAATCGCATAACACAATTTTGGAGGTTTATCCAAGAGCTGGCGGAGAAAGGGATCGATCCTGGGTTTTCTTACACGAAAATCCACTATTCTTTAAGGGAATGAGTGAGACCCAAGTGGTTGAGTACTGGCTATAAAATATTGACCAGAAGTTTATATTTTTGGAAGCACATAAAAATATCAATGTAAATTGTATATAGTTTAGACTAGGTGGTTCTAGAAAGAGATGGTGGGATTCATGGTACAAGAGGATAGACATGTAGAATTATATTGTAAAGCTTTAAACACACGCATATTATACTAGTTTTCCCAAAGTCACTTATGATGGATAAGTATGTGAAGTTACTCTCCCAGCTTAAAGGAGGGAATTTAGTGTCAGTGAACACAAACTATTTCTTATAGATGGTTCTTTTTTCTCCATAACTAGTAAATAATGACAAACCAAAGTCTCAGATGTTTCTATAGTGTTTGTGACAGGATATTAGATTATAAGAATTTATATCGAATATTATTACCTATGTGGGGATATTTTAAAGGGAAATGGTGGAAGAGATGGATATGGTAGGTTAGTTTAGTTATTTCCCACTACTCTTTTACCCAGTGGTCGCTTCAGTTTCGTGAAGGGGAAGAAGAGGAAGTGACATGATCATCACAAGAGTGGAGTTGGTGGTACTTAGAAGAGGGCCTCATATGAACCTTCAGTTATATACAATAGTGTTCCATTTAATTTTTATTCATGTTGCAAGAATGGGCACACCCAAAATTCTTTTTCCTCGTGTATAAATATTTTTAATAATTATGGATGATATGGAAATCTATTGTGTTTATATAAAGTAATGTCTATGCATCTTTATAGTTAAGGATCATCATCTCCAAATGAAATTCTGGTGTAGTTAGATGCTTCAATGTATATAGGGATCCATCCTTAGGCCTCATGGGTGAAGCACCTTCATACAGGGGATGATTTTTTAGTGGAGGTAGACACAGGTCAAGTGGAAGTGAGAGATACAATCATTATTACATCTTTGAGAGTGATTACTTTATTTTATATTGGTTTATCACACTCATTTATATCTATAACACCTTGTGATTTTATGCACAAAAATCAATGTAAATTAATATTTTTTAGGTTTTTCATTAGATGTAACTTTATTTTCTTATGTTACACGTATCACCGATCTTAGCCTTTGTTACCCGCAACACTATGTTTAATGAAAATTTAATATATTATTAAAATATTATTATTTAATATTATAGTTTTAAAAAAATCCATTGGAATGGTGGGTACGAATAGGATAAAAAATATTATAAAATTATAAGGGTTAGACGTGAGTATAAAATTTATTATTTTAGGGAAAATTAATTAAAAATGATAATAAAAAGTATTTGAAAATAATAATAAAAATTACAAAAAACTATTTTTATGGAGAAAAATATTTACAATAAGAAATTAAAAAAATATTTTTTTTGAATTATTTTAATTAAATTTATATATTATACTTTCAGAAAACGATTTAACATTCATCTTGTTTTTTTCTATGAATTAGATAATAATAAATCCAATTGTAATCTTTAAAACTGTATTTTTCTAAAAAGAAGTTGTCTTTAATTTTCTTCACATACATTAATACTAATTTTTGACACTTATAGAAAATGTATATGAAAAAAATAAACTTATTTTTTGATATAAATATGTCAAAATTATCTTAGGGTTAATTGTTTAAGATTTTCTTGATAAAAAATATCTTTTTGATAAATAGTGAAAAAATATTGGATTTTAATTAATAATTTATTTATTTTAAATTATTTTTAATGATAAATTATATTTTAAATTGGGTTTAAATTCAATTTATTTCAATTATAAATCTATTTATCCAAATAATTTAATATTTATCATTTTTAAATCGAATTTTTATATAAAACTTTTTATCTTTTGAACATTTTCACTACGAAAATCAAATTTCCAATTACGTGTGTGGGATTAATTTTATATTAAAATTACCCACTTGTTTCACTATAATTTTGAAAAATTGTATCCATATTTTGAATTAGTATAATTTATATTATCTATTAAATTAGACATAATTTTTTACTATAATTGATAGTAAAAATAGTAAATCTTATTTAGCATGGTTGTGATTAAAATGGGTTTACTAAGGGTTAAACTAAAACTAGAAGGTGTAGAATAACCTTAAAACATGTATAAAAAGAATTTTATAGTCATATTTCTTTATTATAATTTCTATTTATCGTGAATAATCCTTTTTTACCCTTTTGGAATGTAAAAAACATGGTTACACCTTTTTCTTTTGAAAACATTCTAGTGTGCCACTCACTACACTAATAAAAAGCCTCCCCCTATGATCTATTCTTCGCACCTTATATCATGTTTGGATGGAACATGAATAGAAAAAATCAATTATATAAATCCCTAATCTCATCATAAAAACATTGTTTTTAAACCATCCTAGGAAGACTTTTTGTGTCAACCTATGGAGGTTACCTGGGGAGGAGGTCACATTCTTTAACAAGTGTTTTAACCTCATTTCTTTCTCCAAATCCATATATTAATATAAAACCATGCAGATATAATATCCTCAATATCTTCAATATAATTTTTTTATTTTAAGTTAATTACTTAAAACAATATTTACTTCCATCAAATGGGTTACGAAATCCTTATTCATGTGTATAGTGGGTTACCGCCCTGCGAACCTATGTCATTCGTTTTCCATTACGACTTATAACTGTTGGGAATAATGATAAATTTAATGTAAATATATTATATTTATGACATAATTTTACATATTTAGACATTATATCATATATATATATATATTATCATTTTCAATACATTGGGGAAACGATAACATCTCTCTTGTGTACAGTGGAATAATGCCTCGCGAAACGATGTGATTCATTTTCACTAATGATTTGTAAAGAATATAATAAGGATAAATTTAATGAATATATGTGATATAAATAAAATAATTATGATATTAATGAATTATTCATCATTCTTACCATTTATTTTGTCATTTTCTTTCTTATATTTTCTCTCACTGAATGATGATAACGTCATTCGTGTACGTGGGGACTATCACCATTAAGAAGCGATGTGACTCTTTATATTCATTACCACACCACATGGATGATATGTATATTTATGTTTAAGGAATAAAATTTTATTTATGATATTATTATAATTATTTAATGACAAAATATTACTTACCTCATTTCTATATTGATCATTGAAAAATGGAAACATTACCCACACATACATACGGCCTTCGGTCCCCAAGATTATATAATACTTAATTTCTCAAAACTATAATTAATGATTGATTGTAAAATTATAATGGATATAAAAAATATTATAATTATTTCACGATTATTATTATATATATTATATAACCACAATAAATCTAATAGGACCATAAATAAAAAATGAAAACATTGACAAAAACAAAGCAGTTACTGCCCAAAACATGAGTTTGACATGGAATAGTTAATATACGAGAAATAATAGGTAAAAATAAAATAATATATTGTAAGATATATATAATTATGTTATTTAATTATATTTATTATAATCATATATTTATTATAAAGGATGTTTTAATTTTTACAAAGTAAGTCGAGACTTTTGGTAAGGGATTTTAATTTCTCTTTTATTTCTGTGAGACATTTAAAAATTCACCACTCATTTTTTGTAGTGTATATACTTCCCCTTATACATTTCATATCATGAATCTTATTAATTTAATGATATTTAATCTTTCATTTATATTATGTATTATTGGTTCTTATGATTCAAAATATTACCAAAGTAGTAAGGGATCCTTGTCTCACTTTTTACTTCTCTGAGACACATGGAATATTCACAACCTAATTCTTTTATGTCATGTATATACTTACCATAAATGTATTTTATGATGTATATTCTAAAAATTATTGGAATTCAAATATTTGTTTTAGGATCTATCATTAATGGGGATTACGATTCATGTTACAAAAGTTGTAATGATTTTGTGTTAATAACTCAACGTTTATCGAGACTGCTTATCATTATGCTTCTAATCCTGAAATATTATGATATATCTCCCAATTATCTCAATATTTTTACACTACTATTTTAATTTAATTATAATTCATTTCTCCAATTCATTTTCTTCTCTTTATGTACTCAATAGTTCAAAATAATATTTTTAATAAAAATCATCTTTTCGGTCAAAAAGACATTTTATTCCAAACCATGTTTTCTAAAAATGTTTTCAAAAATATTTTTAACACACATAAAATGATTTACTAAAGAAATATACACCCTTTTTGACTTTTTAGAAGAAAAAAATCAAGGGAATTTTCATTATGTTTTACATTCAATGACAGATTGTCATTTATAAAAAATTTGACTGGAATCATTATTTTAATTTGTACCACTTGAATGGAATTTCCCTATATCATGGAAATTTTTTTAATATTTCATTATATGTTTGAAATTTCATTATCAAATAAAAGTATTTTGAGAAAATTCTACGTTTTAAAAGTGTATTTTCAAAGAAATGTTATTTTATTTAAGAAATGTTTCATGGAATCTTTCACTACTACAAAATAAGGCTATAGCCACGGTTTAGAACTATGGTTGTTGGAAAAAGCCTATAGCCACAATTTAAGCCATGGAAACAACATTATAACCATGGTTTGAAAATCTTGGTAGAAACATAGTCCATACAGGTCCAATAGTTGTCGTTTGAAATTGTGGCTCTAGGGATATTGTTGTAAGAACCCGTGTTTTTTCAGACAATCAGTTTGAGCATAAATTTGAATTTTGTTATTAGATGCTTGTGAGGGGTAAAATGGTAACTTTCCCCAACCAAGTGATCTTGGATAATTTTGTTGACAGCACCGTTGGTGCCGGAATAGTTAATTTACCCTAGTACATGAGATTGGAGGAAATCTGAGCTGTTTGAATTTTGGCGGAATATTTAATATATAATACTATTAAATTAAATATTAAATTGTTCACGTAGGTTCATTTGGAAATAAATTTGAAACGGACTGTCGGACTGATATTTTTTCTGTACTATTGAGTCTGTAATGGGGAGTTCCGCCTAGGGAATGCATAAACTCATGTCAGGCGTCAGGGCTAGCCCGGACCCCTTTTTCTTCTTTTCCTCCTTTTCCTTTTCTTTTCTTTTCTTCCTTCTCTTCTTTCCTCCTCCTCCTTGAACACGTCTCCAATGCCACCCATTTGGCCGTGACCTATGGGAGAATTAGAATTTGAGAATGATGGAGAGTCAGAATCCCATAGGGGTACCGATTCAAGCTCTCGACGCGCTAAGTCGGCCTACGACAACCATGAGCCTTGAAATCAATCAAAGCTTCGGTGGTTTCCTCCATAAGGTAGTTTCGTTTATTTTTTTCTCCATATTTCCCTTTTAAACATGTTTTTAAGTCTTTAAAGCCTTATATTTCTTTCTTGTAGCCACTTAAGGCCAGATCTAATGTTTCGGGGGCGAAAACGGGCGTTTCGGGTGTTTTCAAGGTTTTCCCGTCGGAAAACCCAGAATACACGGCGTGTATTCCAGGGGAACATGCCAGGTGTTCATGTCGTTCGGGGAAGATGAAGTTTTCTTAAGTACATGCTATGTACTTTGAGTACACCCTATGTAGTGGGTGGCCGTGTGGTTGGTCGTGTGGAATAGAACACGAAATAGTGGTTTTTTTGAAGTACATGTCGTGTACAGTAAAGTACAAACCATGTAGTGGTACATGGGCACGTGTTTTAGTGAAAATGCACACGGTGTGACTTTTTTTGAATAGTACATACAGTGTATAGTAAGTTACATGCCGTGTACTATTACACAGGAAGGCCCAATGTGCTCTGGCCATGTGCTCTGGCCATGTATTGCTTCAGTTTAGTAGTTTTGGGAATATCTTGGGCTCTGGAAGTCAGAATTGGGCGTGAGAGTAGTCGGTTCTGAGAGTTTATTCTTTTATATTGCAATTGCGGAATCCTTTTGACATTTATAGGCCATCTAAATGGGTTTTTGGGGTTTGTATCTAAACGTAGGGGTTCATCCTCCAGTTATCAAGTTCAGTTGACACATAAGAGTGAGACATGGCGTGGATGATTGGTTGTGTGTTCAGAACAACGTAGTTGAGACCTTTAATAGGAGATGAGCTATGAGCCATCTCCCATAACCTATTATTTATAGGGTGTTCCCCTAGTGATACATTCCCTTCTATCCTATGAGGCTCAAGACCTGGTACTTCTAAGGATCCCCTGAGGGATGCCTTTGTTTGTGTGTTGACCTAGTGAGTCCCTTGTAGGATCTCTCTCTTGTTATTCCTTTGATAGGAACTAAGTTATAGAATTCCTATGTTGTCCATACTTTGAGGATCCCGTGTAGGATTCCTCCCGTACTCTTTACTAAGGATCCCGCGTAGGATTCCTTCGCTCGTGTTTATCTGTAGGATCTCGAGTATGATGCCTCCTCTGTGTTTGACTTGAGGGACCCAGTGGGTGCTTGTTGTTTGACTAACCCTGAGTTGTTACATCAGGTTTGGGTAGAGATGGTGATAGGGTGTCGCCTAGAACTCATGACAAACTAGTTATCCCATTGGGCTTTGGATGTATTGTTGGGTTGGGCATTCGGGCCACCCTCACTGTTTGTTTATATTTCACTTGGTTTGCTGATACTTTATTGTTTACCAGAGGTTCTTCCTGGTTGGTGGCTACTGAGCTTGATGCGAGGTGTCTTTCTTGATTGTTGGGATGCCTACTATTTCTTGTGTGCTTTAGTATAGGTGGTTTGATTGTAAATGGGGTTATATACCTTGTTGTGGGTGTGTTTGCCCATGTTACTTTATTTTGACCATTTGGTCTAGCTTGCCTATTAGGCTACCTTATTTCCATGCCATGTATTGTTAGGATGGATGTTTTTTATATAAAATGCTTGATATGTTGTAGACTAGTTATCCAAGTAGCTCTGTAGGATTACTTTTTCCATATTGCATTATTATGCACTGACTGGCACGGGACCGTGAGAACCTGGTGCTGTAGACTATATGGGGATAGACCGAGTGAGCTTTCCCAAAGAGTCTTGGACATTATAGACTATAGGGGGTAGACCGAGTGAGCTTCCCAGAGAGTCTTGTATATGATAGACTACATGATGATAGATCGAGTGAGCTTCCTCAGAGAGTCTTTGTTTTGTTTGAATCTCCTTAAACCACTCCAGGCTATAGGTGGAATTGACCGAGTGAGCATTCTCGAAGACTTTGTGATCGACCTGAGGCTATACTAGGAATTGACCGAGTGAGATTCCCCAGAGAGTCTCTAGACCTTGGGGCTATACGTGGAATTGACCGTGTGATCTTCCTCAGAGAGTCCCTGACTACCTCAGACTATAAGGATAATTGACGGAGTGAGCTTCCTCAGAGAGTCTTATAATTTTCAAATGACCAAACTAGAGGGGTTAGGCTGAGTGCACTGCCCAGAGGGTTGCTGTTACTTGTTAGGTAGGACTAGAGGGGATGGCTTTGTGTACTTCCTAGAGGGTTACCTGTTGTGTTATCTACTTGCTTGTGTTTGATTTGTTGAAATGGAGGGTTGCTTGTTTTGTTTAGCTTGTCGAGAGGCTTATCTCTGGAATTGGATGAAGCAGGTACATTTCGATGGGATTACAGACCCAGAGATCGACATATTTGATACAACGCTTGAGTGGGACGACGTCCAGCTCAATTACCTTGAATAAGACATCTAGTAGATCGGTCTTAAGGTCTCAAGGATTTACTGCTGATGTTGTTCTTGTTATTTGAATCACTTGATCATGAATATTCATATTTATGTATATGTGTATAGGTATGGGACTATACTTGTTTACGTATATAGATATGGAAATCCATGGTGGCACTTTCCCAGTTGAAATAGATTTCATACCTGGAGTTCAATTTTGGTTGCACGTTTTGTTTACTTCCTTTTGTTGTGCTCTAGCTACGCTGAGCACATTGTTGTTTTATACACTTTTAGCAGCACAGTTATAGGTTTCTTCTCGGGGTGCCCTGTAAATATTTTTTCTGACCCCTGCACGTGCACCTCGGTGTACGTGTAGGCCTTATGTCTTGTTGAGCATTAGTTTTATGGTGGATAGGGATGAGGCCCACTGTAGCATGATCAAGCGGAGCTGCTCGAGTGGTTCTACTGATCGGGTTGTAGCAGTTCGACAGTGTCTGGAGATCAGGTACGCAAGTTGGCTCGGAGTTAGTAGTTGAGCCCTTACCATTACTTTCAGTTTCTTTTGTACATGTATCTGTGTGGTCAGCCTAGTGGGTGACTAGTTTTTTATTGTATTACATAGATGTTCAGGCTTTTATAGCATTTTTCTATTACTACTTGTTCTATTTCAGTTGTTTATTGCTTCTGCACTATGTTTACTTTCTACTGTGTATGATACATAGTTATTTCCGCTGTTTTCTTACTCTGGTTTGAGGGCATAGTCTACCCACTATTACACCCTAGGACCTTGATGCTATTTGGCAGCCTTTTTCATACGGGGAGGCGTGCTTGAGTCCTTGTGGCGAACCATCTCGGAGCACCGGTTTAGTGGCTTCCAGGTTGGGACGTTACAAAGTGGTATTAGAGGATTTTTCTTTCCATGTCTTTACAATTTCGGATATGGTAGAAGGGATTATTTGGAATGTGTCGGATCCTGTGATGGATATCGGGCTGGTGCATCGAGAACACGTTTTCCGGTAAGAAGTCCTGGTTTCCAGGGTTTGGGATTACTGTTCTGATTTTGCGATGTTACAGTTTTATATGATTTTCTCCTTGAGCGACACACATGTTGTGTGGTGTTTGGATTTACTATGGATCTCTGGCTCTTGGACATTGGTAAGATTCATGGGATGGATTTTGACTCCTAGAAAACAAAGGAAAGAGGCGTCTCATGCATCATACTAGGCACGTAGGATTCACATCATATAGGCCTGCTAGTGGGTGTTTTTACTGATGACTGAGACCTTTTGGTCTGCTTAAACAAACTTTTTATTTTGATGGAAGGTTACATGGATCTACGTTGAGGTGTTTTTGTTAAGGCTGATGACTCAGTCCTTATGCACAGGTGCTGTAGTGACCCGAGTTGTTCTATGTGGCATGTGATGCCTTTCTGTTCAAACCTTATTGGGTGTTGTTTCTCTGGTTAGTTGTTATCTAGTCGGATCGTTGAGAACGATGTCGATATATACCAAGGCTTTTCTTGTGAACTGGACCTCCTTGTGGTATTGTTGTATACGGATACCTGATGAGCGTCAGTTCAGTTTCTCTTCTGCTTGGGTTGTGAACTTCTAGGAGTAGTTCCTTCTAAGGATGCTCAGAGAGGATCAGTATCCTTGTAGGTTGTGTTTTGATTTTTTTTCCATTGTTTGTTGTGATCTTTACTGTCTTCTGAGAGGTTTCGGATCTTTCAAGCTAGGTGGTTAGACCTTGTGACCCAGTTGTGAGGAATTTTCTGTAGAGCTAGGTGGAAGACCTAGAGACCCTTGGTTTTGACTCGAACCATTGTAGGTTGATGTTTGTTCCATTCTAGGGAAACCTGGTGAAAATGGTTGACCCATGCTTGAATCCTGGTCAGGTTTTGGTAGGATGTTAGTGTGGCTCAGAGGGATCTAGACACGACTTTGTGAAATTTTTGTGTACTCCTATAAGAGACGATCATGTGCTATCTTGATTCACCTTGAGTATGCTGAGAGAGCTTCTACCCTACATCGAGCTCCTTTTTCTTTCTCAATGTTTATCCCTGTTGAGGATGGAACATTCTCTAGTTGTGCTCTCAGACCGGTGGAAGGAATACCATATGGTGGGGAGTCCACCATTGGCCCATTGAGAGTGGTTTTCCTTGTTTAGGTTGAACTTTGGTGTTTTTCAAAAGCTTTTGAGCTAAGAGTTTCTTTTAAGACGACGACACGGGTATTTCTATGGTGGGGAGTACCGGTTTGGTCGTAGTTGAATGTCTTCTGTTTTGAAGGTGGTGGTTAACGCTATAACGTAGGTCATTGGATGGTCCAGATAGCTTGGTTGTGCAGATGCTCGGGTTGGGAGCATGGTTTATGGTCCTTTCACTGGGATTCTCAGGGACGAGAAGGTATATGGTGGGGATTTTGTAAGAACCCGTTTTCTTCTGGAAAATCATTTTGAGCAGAAATTTGAATTTTTGTTTTTGGATGCTCGTGAGGGGTAAAATGGTCATTTTTACCTACCAAGTGATCTCGGATTATTTTTATGACAGCTCTGTTGGTCTCAGAATAGGTATTTTACCCTAGGATAGGAGTTTGGAGGAAATATGAGTTGTTTGAATTTTGGCGGAATATTTAATATTTAATATTATTAAATTAAATATTAAATTATTCTCATAGGTTGGTTTGGAAAGAACATTTAAAAGGAGCGTCGTATTGAGATTCTGTCTGCGCCATTGAGTCTGGAATGGGTAGTTTACTCTATGAAAGGCATAAACTCATGTCGTGCGTCGGGGCCTGCCCGGGCCCGCTTTTCTTCTTTTCCTTATTTTCCTTTTCTTTTCTTTTCTTCCTTATCTTCTTTTCTCCTCCTCCTTGCACAATTATCCTATGATTCCCCTTTGTCTATGACCTATGGGATAATTGGATTTTGAGAAAGATGGAGAGGTGGAAGCCAAGAGGGGTACCGATTCGATGTTCTCGGCGTGCTGAGTCGGTGTGCGGCAACTGTGAGCCTTGAAATCAACCGAGGCTTCGGTGATTTCCGCTTGAAGGTAGGGTAATTTAAGTTTTCTTCATATATCCCATTTAAACATGTTTTTATATGTCTTTAAAGACTTATATTTCTTTCTTGTGGCCTCTTAAGACCGGATCTAATGTTTCGGGGGCGGAAACAGGTATTTCTGGTGTATTCCAGGGGTACACGTCATGTGTTATTTCCTTTTGGGGAAGACAAAGTATTATTAAGTACACACCGTGTACTTTGAGTACACACAGTGTAGTGGGTGGTTGTGTGGCTGGTCGTGTGGAATAGAACACGAAATAGAGGTTTTTTTGAAGTACATGCCGTGTACAGTAAAGTACACGTCGTGTAGTGGTACTTGGGCATGTGTTTTAGTGAAAAAGTACATGGTGAGATTTTTTTTGAATACTACACACTGTGTATAGTAAATTACATGTTGTGAACTATTACACAGGTAGGCCCAATGTGCTCTGGCCATCTGCTCTAGCCATGTACTGCTTCAGTTTAGTAGTTTTGGGAATATCTTGGGATCTGGAAGTCAGAATTGGGCATGTGAGTAGTTGATTCTAAGAGTTTTTCCGTATATATCTCAATGGTGGAATCCTTGTGACATTTATAGGTCATCTAAATGTGGTTTTGGGGGTTTTATCTAATCGTAGGGGTTCTTCCTCCAGTTATCAAGTTTAGTTGACACCGAAGAGTGAGACATGGCGTGGATGATAGGTTGGGTGTTCGGACCAACTTATTTGAGAACTTTAATAGGAGATGAGATATGAGACATATCCTGTAACCTATTATTTAGAGGAAGTTCCCCTAGTGAGACGTTTCCTTGTGGCCTATGAGACTTAAGACCGGGTACTTCTAAGGATCCCTTGAGGGATGCCTTTGTTTGTGTGCTGGCCTAGGGAGTCCCTTGTAGGATCTCTCTCTTGTTCTTCCATTAACAAGAACCAAGTTATGGAATGCCTATTTTTTCCTTCCTTTGAGGATCTAGTATAGGATTCCTCACTTACTCTTTGCTAAGGATCCCGCATAGGGTGCCTTCGCTCGTGTTTACCTGGAGGATCCCGAGTATGATGCCTCTTCTGTGTTTGACTTGAGGGACACAGGGGGTGCTCGTTGTTTGACTAACCCTGAGTTATTATGTCAGGTTTAGTTAGATGTGGATATCAGGTGTCACCTAGAACTCATGCCAAATTGGTGATCCCTTTGGTATTTGTATGTATTGTTGGGTTGGGCATTCGGGCCACCCTCACTGTTTTTTTATATCTGACTTGGTTTGCTGATGTTGTTGTGTTTACCAGAGGTGCTTCCTGGTAGGTGGCTGATGAGCCTGATGCGAGGCGTCTTTCTATTTTTTTGGTATTCTTATTATTCCTTTTGTTCTTGAGTAGAGGTGGTTTGATTTTAAATGGGTTTATTTACCTTTTTTTGGATGTGTTTTCCCATGTTACTTGATTTTGACAATTTGGTCTAGCTTGCCTGTTAGGATGCCTTTTATCCATGCTTAGTATTTTTAGGATGGAGTGGTTTTATCTAAAATGCTTGATATGTTTTAGACTGGTTATCAAAGTAGCTTTGTATGTTTACATTGGCCATATAGCATTATTATGCAGTGACTGGAATGGGGCTGTGAGAAACTGGTGCTATAGACTATAAGAGGATAGACAGAGTGAGCTTCCTCAGAGAGTCTTGGAAATTATAGACTATAGGGGATAGACCGAGTGATCATCCAAGAGATTCTTGGATATTATAGACTATATGAATATAGACAGAGTGATCTTCCTCATAGAGTCTTGATCTTTATAAAATATAAAGGGATAGACCAAGTGAGCTTCCTCAGAGAGTCTTTATTTTGTTTGAATATCCTTAAACAACTGCAGGCTATAGGAGGAATTGACCGAATGAGCTTCCTCAGAGAGTATGTGATCGACCTGAGGCTATAGAAGGAATTGACAAAGTGAGCTTCCTCAGAGATTCTCTACACCATGGGGCTATAAAGGGAATTGACCGCGTGATCTTCCTCAGAGAGTTCCTAACTACCTTAGACTATTAGGGGAATTGACCGAGTGCGCTTCTTCAGAGAGTCATATAATTTTCGTATGACCAAACCAGAGGGGTAAGGATGAGTGTGGTGCCCAGAGGGTTGCTGGTACTTGTTAGGTAGGACCAGAGGGGATGGATGTGAGTACTTCCCAGAGGGTTACCTGTTGTGTTATCTGCTTTCTTGTGTTTGATTTGTTAAACTAGTGGGTTGCTTGTTTTTTTAGCTTGTTCAGAGGGTTATCTACGGTGTTGGACAAAAGAGGTACATGTCTATGAGATTACGGACCCATAGATCGACTTATTTGATACACATCTTGAGTGGAACGAAGTCCAGCTCAATTCCCTTGAATAGGACATCTAGGAGATCGGGCTTAAGGTCCCAATGATCAAATGCTGATGTTGTTCTTGTTATTTGAATCACTTAATCATGAATATTCATATTTATATATATTTGTATAAGTATGGGACTATACATGTGGACATATATAGATATGGAAATCCCTGGTGGCACTTTCCCAGTTGATATGGATTTCATACCCGGATTTCAACTGTGGTTGCACGTTTGGTTTACTTTCTTTTCTTGTTTTCCAGCTAGGCTGAGCACATTGTTGTTGCATACACTTTTAACAGCACTGTAATAGGTTGATTGTCGGTGTGCCCTATTGAGATTATTTCTAACCCCTACACATGCACCTCGGTGTATGTGTAGACCTTATGTATGCTTATCAGGTTGTGCATGAGTTGTCTGGTGGATAGGGCTAAGGCACAGTGTAGCATGATTGAGCGGAGCTGCTTGAGTGGTTCTACTGACCAAGCTGCAGCAATTCGACAGTTTCTAGAGATCGGGTACGCAGGTTGGCTCGGAGTTAGTAGTTGAGCCCTTACCTTTACTTTCAGTTTCTTTTGAACTTGTATCTGTCTGGTCAGCCTAGCGGGTGATTAGTTTTGTATTGTATTGCATATCTGTTTGGGATTTTACAGCATTTTACTATTACTACTTGTTCTATTTCAGTTTTTTATATCTTCCGCACTCTGTTTTCTTTCCAAAGTGTATGATACTTAGTTGTTTCTGTTGTTTTATTACTCTGGTATGAGGGCATAGTCTCCCCACTATCACATCCTAGGCCCTCACTGCTAGTCGGCAGCCTCTGGCGTACAGGGAGGTGCTCTTGAGGCCTTGTGGTGAACTGGCTCGGAGCACTAGTTTAGTGGCTTCCGGGTCGGGGTGTTACAATAGCCATGGTTCCAGACTGTGGAAAAGGCCTCCCAATTCCATTAAAATAGCATGGTCCAACTGGTGATGGCTATTGAGGGGACTGTAGTGCACTTCTAGACATAATGACAGGTGATTTGTAACACGGTTTGACGTGATAATAGGACTGTATAATGCAGTTGGACATAATACAAGGTGATTTGTAGGGGGTGTGTAGTGGGGGTGTTTATATATTGCCCGATTTCCAAATAAAAGTCCAATTTGGGACTCATATCCCTCATGAAACAGCAATTTAAAATAAACCATTTAGTAGAGGTAATTAATGGGAGTATTGGTACCACTGAAATATTTTAGTTTTTGGTAATAGATAAGAGATATTGATGTTGAAGTCCCACTATAAGCGTAGATTTCGATGAAGTAGTAACACCTTATTTAATAGAGGTTATGAGTTCAAAATAAGTAAAAAATTTATGCATAGATATTCCTACATGATTCTATGCCATATTAATTTTCTGAGGTTGTATTCATTTTTGTACATAACGAGATCATATCATAGTTCATTGGTGGTTTGCAAAGAAGATAATGTTGAGATGATAGAGATATTAGATGCAAGGTGTATTTTTTAGATCTATTCAATCATAGGGGTCCGTGATGTTTTATTCTTTACCATGTTCTTCCCAAGCCTAATATAGTGATGTTGCACCTTAGTACACAATATCAAGTTAAAAAAAATTCAGAATGGGTAATTCAATGTCGTAGAACAGAATAACATTTTAAATCCATGTAGTTTCAATGAACATGTAGTTTTTAATAGATACTGAAAGAAGGGGAGATAATTTATAAATGTACAAGTGATTAAGTGATATTAAATTTCACATTAATATCCCATTAATTACATGGTATACTTGGATAAATTATAGTCATTGAAAGTTTAATCCCAAAAATTAAATTGTAACGAAATATTGGTATTTATTTAAATGTTCTATTAGTAGTTTCATAAGATAGAAATTGATAGATATCTAAAGATGGGGAATATTTAGGATCAATAATTTAGATTAATAAAAATGTGTCTTTCCAATGAGCAGTAGGATGTTATGAATAATTGGTATTCTTTTAACATCTATCTTAAATTTAGAATAATGAGTTTTACTAATGTTCTCACAACCAAGTGAAGATGTTCTATAATAATTAAAGAACATATAAGGTGTTTCATTGAGCTTTCTTCATAGTGGTGATAGAGAAACTCTATGATATTTCAAAAGACTATATTTATACCAGAAGAAAAAATGAAATATTGTCTTTCGGGTGAAGAGAACTATATTTCCACGAACTGTTAATGATATATGTATCGTTAGATGAGATCCAAAAAATTAGTTCTCTAGGAAGATACCCTTGGGAGGTATTAAAATATATTATTACTTTTTAAGGCATTGAGTATGTTCATAAGTGTTCTCTATCCCAAACCATTAAAGAGATGTGGGATCTTAGGGATTTTAGTGCACATCACATCACCATTTTATGATCCCCTAGAAACAACATTGCATGCTCTCCCTTCACACCCTCTATAGACCCCCCCCCCAACCCGCAAAACACTTCAACCCCCTTGCACTCTCCCCCTACCACTTGCAACAAAACATGTCACACCCCCTCCCATTACTCCCTCCCCTATACACTCCTTTCACCCCTTACCCCTTCCCCCTGCCCCTTGAAACAGAACCCAGCACACCCCCTCCCCTTCCCCACCCACACCCTGATCCACCCCACCCATTCCCACCCCACTGAGCACCCCCTACCCACCCCATTCTCCCCCTCACACCACCTTCCCACCCCCTCCCTCTACCCCCAAAACACACCCCTGCCCATGGCATGCTTCTTTTGATGACAAAAACTCAAATCTTCTTTTTTTCTGATTGACTGTAAATAAAACATCACTTTTATATAAGGATGCATAGCCCCTATGTAAATATTTTCATGGCCAAATATGAAAATGGGAGACCTTATATATATGTTTATACTTGCATATTCCTCTTTACGCGTACACATTTATTCATTTTTCATGTCTATATATTGGAAAACCTAGCCCCAATATACATTTTCATACTATCATGAGTGAATATATATAAATGGGGAACATATATATTTATATGCATACCTATAAATGCACATGTCAACCATCATCAATAGGGACTCTAATCCACCTCAACAAGGTCCAAAATACACTATAAAAATATAATAAAACCCAAAATCATAAAATCCCAAATTAAAATTGTGCCAAAGAATGTAATCAAAAAAAGCCTTACCCAAATCCGATGTAAAACTCGTTATCTTCAATGTTGATGGATTAAAATGGCATTATCATAATAAACCACCTTTATAGAAATAGTGGGAAAATAAATGAGATATAAAAAAATCTTATATATATATGATTAGTGTGTCAATTGTGCATGATAAATAATACATGAATCCATAACTGACATTGAACAAATAATTTTCAGATTGATATAAATATCCCAATACTAAATTACATGATCCCTAGTAAAGGATTTTTATTCCAACTCTCTTATCATCTGAGTTTAAAAATCCTTTATTAATTTAAAATGTAATGAAAATTAATTTTTTCAATTTCCCTCCTATATTGGGACTTTCAAGGTCAAACGTTCGGTAGAAAACTCATATGCAATGGCACACCAAATCAAATGTTAGGAATAAAGTAAACTTCAATCAGTACTTAAATGTGAGAAATGGGGATGGGAAATTGTTCTTCGCCTAGAAAATCCATTATTTGAGACATTGTTCTCCTCCTCATATTTATGAATGAATCCCCAAAATATCATATATAGTGAGTAATAATGAATTAAAAAATCTCAAAATTTTCTTGGTGTTTTAAATAATTAAAATTAGGTCTTCACTTTCTCACAACAAGTATCACCTCATTGGGATGCTTCTTCTATTCTTCTTCTTCTTCAATACACAATAAAACTTTCCTTCAAAACATTGTATTATATATCTTTTTTCTTCTTATTGAAGAGCTTTAGTTAACTCAACACACTCTTCTTCTTCCTCCAGACGTTATCTCTCAGTTCTCTATTAGTTCAATTAGAGATTTACAGGTTCTATTGGATCACTAACTTCTATATCAAAAGTCACTTAGTTTTTTTGACTGTTGTATATTATTCTAGAAAACTCAGTTGGTCTTGAGATGCTCACATGATAGTCAAATTCATGTGCCTCTCAAATTTTCCAGGTTCCATTTTCATATTCCCATAAAAAGATGTTTCTTATGTGTTACATGAAAAGAAATAAATCACCCCATGTTCATGCATATCACTTATCAAGGGTAACACACATCTTTTTCTCCACTATCTCATGAACTACATGTCTCCATTTTATTTATAAAATTGACTTCTTTATTTTTCATATCAATTAACATCGATGAATAAATCTCACTTTTAATCCATTAGGCTTGAGTTTTATTCTCTTCCCTAAATACATCCACCGTAGCATCCCATAAAACTCTCTTCATAGGTTGTATAAAAATATAACAACATCTTTTGGTGAGGATCTCCATATTCATTTCATGATATCTTCCCATAAAAACTTATATAGATCTCACTATGAGGTTGTAAACAAAAATAATAACATATCCCGTATTTTAACACATTTCCAACTTGATTCACAAATATTTTGTGATGTTTATGAACATGAATCATACAACTTGCATTGCCAAAATGCATTTCCAGATTTTTTGAAATCTATAATTTTCATCAAGGATAGAGTATATTCCTAGCCTTGCATATTAGTTAAATTTGATCTTATTTTGAATCAATTATGATGATCAAATTCTAATTCACTCATTCAGCTCAAACCATAATTATTCAAGCTATGGTGAATAACCTTATCATTGAATCAAATTCATCTATATTATTCTTAAAAACTCGTGATGTTTTTTTATCAAGTAGCTTTTTCACTTGATATTTTTCAAAATCAAGCTATTATCATTGCTAATTATAGATTCTTGATGTTTTAAAATCAACCAAACATCATAAGAAACATCTTATATGATTTCCTCCTAATAATATAAATTCTAAAAACATTGTTTTCATATAGTATAATCGTCAAAATCTTACAAAGTGTAGAAGACATATACATAACTGATGCCTTACATAGAACTAGTAGAAGTCATGTTCATATTATTTAAAATCTTGAATTGGCTCTATCATGGTCATAAATAATAGTTTAATTTCATACATAATGACAACATTCAGATAGTAGAAGTCTTATGGGACTTAAAATTCATACAAAACATGATAAATGTCTTATATGGGGAGTTATAAAGTCATACAATAGGACTTAAAAGGTCATAAAATTAGTAGGAATGTAACATAAAATACATAACTATGTTATACACTAGCCATGAAGTCATATGATTTTACTTATAAAGACATACACTGGCCCAAAGTCTCATTTTGGAACATGAAAAGTCTTATGCTCACATTAGACTTCATGCCTTTTTTATTTCTCTACTTCTCTTCTCAAAATCCCAGACTTCTTTAGATAACTATTAAACTTCATCAAGTAAACCTTGGTCCTTCTAAAAGTGTTATATCATCTTATAACTACTATAAATAATTAAGATAATTAAAAAAATTGAAACTCCTTGAGTATGTTTTTAAGTCCCTTATCAATATATAAATACTCATTTAGAGTATTTCAATATGCTTTATTATCCATTAATTTCTAGTATTCACTTCATTAATACAAACCCATCATAGTTTTGATACCGACTTTTATATGGGAGGTGTAATCCAAACATGAAAACCACTAGAGATGAGTCGCTCTAGTGTGTGTGTTCTAATGAATATGAATTAAATAAATGGAGTGGGAGGGGTCGGTGTAGGGAAGGGGGAGGGGGAGGGGATGGTGGAAGGGAGGGGGAGGGGAATCGTGTATAATTGGTGAGGTAGAGGGGTTGGTGCAGGATAGGGGGAGGGGGAGGTTCTAGTGTAGGGAAGTTGGTGGGGGAGGGGTTGGTGCATGGGTACAGGTTGGTGTAGAGGGAGGGGGAGGGGCTAGTGTAGTGCAGGGGGTAGGGGCTGGTGCAGGATAGGGTGTAGGGGGAGGGGGCTGGTTTAGTATAAGGGATGGGGTGGGGTTGGTTTAGGGTTGCATGCTGGTGCAGATGGTGGGGGAGGAGCTGGTGTTGTGCAGGGGGGAGGGGCAGGTGTTGTGCATGGGGAGGGGGAGGGGGCTGGTGCAATAAGGGGTAGGGGTGAGGGGCTGTTGTAGGGAAGAGGGAGGGGGAGGGGATGGTGAAGGGGTGCAAGATGGTCTAGGGTGGAGGGTGATGGTCTAGTGCAGTGAATGGTGTAGGGGGAGAGGCTGATGTAGGGTATGGGTTGGAGAGGGGAATGGTCTAGCAACTACCATAAAAAACAAGTTTAATCACAAAAAACTAAAAAATCACAACACCTAAAAATTGGTTAGTGGATTTTTGGGTCATACTGGCTAAGATTGTAATTATATCAATGTATATTGAAATATTTTCAATCCTCTAACCAAGAAAAATAATAAGGATGGTTTTATGTAGACTCTAGAAGTTGATCATGCATTTGAGAAGAATAAAGGAGGTCTTCGTTTACTTTTCTGCTATCTTTATAATATTTTAAAGAGTCTATCAAAATATAATGTGATGCATCCGAAAGAGTGGACGACATTACAATTATGTAAAAGGGATATACAATTTCTTATTTTAGTAAGTCCTTTTTTGAGGAAAATATCCCAATATATTTTTATGAAAAAATATGTTATGTATTTAGTTTTGGATAGATGTCATTTTTGTTATTATTCGATTTGAAAACAATTAATAATCTATACAAACCAAATAGTTCTCCAAAACATTCATAGTGATAATTTTCAAATCGATGGTAAAAAATTCTAGAATGTGGAGTCATTGGGATTAGATTTTGAGGTTTTCTATAGACCCAAGAAGCTTAATCATGTTGTAGACTCGCAGTCATGTCTGAAAATTAATGTGTGGGAAGGCCCATTAATGAATAAGATACTTGGGATGGAAGTTTTTTATCCATTCTATATAAATGTATCTACTATTAAGTCATAAATTCAACTAGATACAGAACTTTCAAACATCATTTAAGACCATGTCTAGAAATTAGAATCCAAACTTGGATACTTTTTTTGATAGGGTTATTTTTTTATAGGAAGATTAGGTTTTTTCATATGATAAAGCCTCATTTTTAAGTTTTTTCACCACATCCATTCCTCTAATGCAAGAGGTCACAATGGTATTCATCCTATATAGAAAATGGTGGAATCCAGAAACCTTTGGAAGGGTATGGGAGATCATATTCTATATTAATTCTGAGAATGTGATATATTCTAGTAAAAAAATTTCTATGCTATGTTTTCAGTTATCCTCTTGCGACTATTGATGAGTCTAAATTCCATTTTGGACCAAATTTATATTGATTTTGTTTATGTTTTACCTTGATCACATGGATATAATGTGATATTAGTCATCTTGGACAGACTACGGGAATTGACATTTTCAACTAAGGTGACATTTAAACACTATAATGGTTGTTCAGACTCCCAATGTGATTGTACCTAATTGTATAGTGCTTTAACCATTAATACAGTCTTTCCATATTTCATAATTTTCATATGTGCGCGTATTCTGGTTTTTTATATTGCAATTATAAACTTATTTGTTAGTGTCTACATCAACCAAATGTGTTACTTTTGGTTATCATTTTTCTGATAATGCTGTATTGGGCATCAAAAAATTCATATTAGATAGACAACTAAATGATGTGTGGTTCACAATATATTTCGGAAGAAAATAAAGAGTTCACTTGAGAAACTGATACTATAATTTTGATGTTTTGAAACCATAAAAAAGAATAATTTTCAATGTTAAATATAGTATCTGTAATCGGAAAGATTCATGGATTTCTGTGAATCCAAATATTATAAGCTTATAGAGTTAGATCGCATGATTCTACAATCAGTTTAAAAAACAAAAGTTATCAAATCTGTCAACAAAATCAGGAATGCAAACAAATTAGAATAAACCATAACTTCAGACAACTGAAATAACAAATTATCGAAAATAAACTATAACATCAACTGTAATAACAAATTATCAGATACTCCAAAACAATCTAAATGTAAACTTCATTATATGAAAAAATACTTTATCTAAATTGACACAACCTAATAACACTTCAAGCTGAACTTATCCAGAGTACTAATAAAATTAAAACATATTTGAGATAAAAATATATAAACCAAAAGGAATCAATCAAAATAGAGAGAATCAAAGAAAAATAATCCACACGTAAATATCGGGGATTTACACTACCATTTCTAGTACCTTTACATGAAAACACATAGAGGCTTAGAAATCCATAATATTAAACAATGAAAAAACTGTAAAATGATTCATCATGTAATTGAAGTGTTGATACTCACTCAAAAAGAGTACAGATCGAGTTTTCACTATAACACCGATGGTAGTAAACCAATTTAAAATAATTTTTCATAGTAACCCACTATGCGTAAAATTAAAATTCACAATTGAGATTCTAGATTTTAAATGAATCTATCAAGTTAGATAAACATTAAATGAAATAATAAAAATTTAGACATTCAAGATCTAATAATCTATGAATTTGAGTGTTCAATATTTCAAAATTTTCCTTAATAGAACCATTCAATTCTCTAAGCCAGTTGAATAATAACCTTGTTCTTGGGGAATGTCTTATTCATTTAAAGTGAGGAATAGAGAGAGAGAGACAATATTATTCATAAACACCTGTATATTGAGTTCCTAGAAAGAAAAAATCATTAGTAAACCATTTTTAATACATCATAACAAAGTAGATAACTGGCTAAAAATCATTTTTTAGATGAAAAGAAAAAGGGAGGAAAATTAATTTAAAGGAAATGTTAGTGTAGAGATAGTTAGAAAATAAAAAAAATAGAAAAAAAAATTAGTAATAACTTTCATTTATATAAAATATTATATATATAAAAATGTTCTTATATGTATGTTAAAATAATTGAAATTAAATGTAATTGGGGAATTTAAGATGAATTGAAAATTAGAAATGAGTTAAAAAAAATTGGATGAATATAAATAAACCACATCTATTGTGAGACATATAATAAAACCAGATTCACATGAAATGAAATTCCACATAGTCTTGGGTATTGAAATTATCTAAAGGCATGAGTGATTAAAAACAATATATAAAACATTATATATTTATAGCCCATCTTGTTTCTTCATAAATAAAATCTCTATTCAGCACGTTAAATGAAAATTTTATAGGTTGGTGTGATTTGGATATAGAAATATAAAAAATTTGGTGTGGTCAAAATTTGGATGAAAAAATATAGGGTTCACGATTACTGAGGACAGTTCACAATGATAACATACAGAAAATATGATTTGTGCATATCAAACTGTAAACAATAAATATGACAATGAAATTGAGTAGGAATAGAAAATTTTCTATTTTTATATTGTAATACTTGTCTTCAATTGACATGTTTGTAGTAGGGGAGAACCTTGAAAATCACCATCCATTACAGAGGTGTGGCAGAACGATCATTGGATATTGGTATAACTTTCTTGGGAGAGCAGCAACTATAAAGTAGAAACCGCAACAATCTTCGCAAAAATTATAGGTGTCGACTCATGTGGATCCCACTTGTGGAAGTTCTAGATTTGGATGATGCACCAATTGGAGGAGCAATGTGAGAAAAATGGGGTGGAGGAGGGTAGGAACATGTGATGAAGGGGGTGGGAGGGATCGCATGATTAAGGGGTGGGACCAAATGGAGAATTTGAAGATGATCTATCGATGGATAATCAATCAGTCGGTGACGAGGGAGATAGGTTTTAAGGGTGGGAGATGATTCATAGTGAGGGATAAGGGTTTGAGGGTGGAAGATTAGTCATACTAAGCTGTGATGAGAAGGATAAACCATTTAGGATAAAATGCCACAGATAGTTTTTCAATGGGTTTATCTATTCTAAAGCCATGATTTTCAAATAGAAGTGGATATATCTTAACCTATAGCCACAAACCAATTAAACTATGGCTATAGTTTATTTTTCTTGTAGTGAATTTCAAAATAATTTTCCATTTAAGATAACATGAATTGATGTTACATAAGATTTAATGTGGATATTATCCAAGGATATAATTCTTATTTTTTATTTGTATGGTCCATAATGATAATATTTTTATGAAACCCATTTCTCTCCTATGGGATATACAGTGATTAAATTATTGTGAAACATGATTCATTTTCTATGGGACATACATTGATAAAATAATGAAATTATGACGAAACCAATGTCTTTTACATAGGTTATATTATAATTATGTTTTTATGAAACATAGTTCATTTCATGGGTTTTGATATGATGAATTTATTATGATATTGTGGTACACACATGTCTGATTTTCATTATATTATATTGGTTATGTTATTACCAATCCTAGTGGTTACATTATATCCAACACAGTTGGGACCTATATCTGCCTCTAATGCATTTGATAAGGATTAATGTTATATGATCTCAAAGGGTTCATAGGAGGTTATCCCAATCCTGAAAGAGGCTATATGTGATGTTATCCAATGACAGAATGAGGGTACATGGGAGGTTATCCATTTCCTAAAGCAGGTATAGGGATTTTGTTTCCAATTCTATCATTTTATGAATGTATTTATGGGTTTCCATGAAAAAATATTTTCTTTTCTTAATTGTTTGTCACAATTCTATATTTTTTTTCATATTTATGCTCTTATGGATCATGTATTTTAATTTTATAATGATTTATGTCTTATGAAGTGCAAATATCTTTTCTTTGAATCAATATTTTCAAATTTTATATGCATAGTATGGTTTTTAAAGGTTATATTCTTATTATGATATAGTTATTCTCTTATGATGCTTAAATATCTCCATTTTTTACACTTCAAGAGCATATGATCTCACAATTTCTTACATTTCATTTACCCAAGTTATGAATAAGGTATTTTGAGTAGGATTAGTAATGGGGGAAGATATTTCTAGGAGACATTGAAGATCATTCATGAATTAATAATATTGTGTTCCTAGTTTCCAAAGGAACTAAAATATTATGTACATAATCATGTGTTTGTGTAATACAATTAATATTCATATAAAGATATATAATATCCATGAATTATAAGCCTAGATCTCTATATTTGGTATCAGAGTAATAGTTTAGTATAAAGACCCAATAATAATGTGAAAAGAAATTACATCCTTTTTTATAAACATTTAATACATCACACAAATACAAACCTAAAGAACATATTAGTTTAGTGCCTTTAGAAACTTATGGAACAACTTCTAATTTAGTGAAATATATTCAACATCTCACTCAAAAATGTTCCCCTTTTTAATTCCTACATAAAACCTTTCATTCTAACCTATTGAAAAGAAACATATAAAAAGTTTGATCTTATATGCTCTGTAAATGTAAACAAGGGAAATATAAATAAAAACATTAACATAAGTGTATAAGAGTTCAAACATAAAATTTTAAAATCATACCCTAGAAATCAAAGATCATAATATTTAGTCATAGAATAAATCATATAAATTAATAGAACATGAATCATAAAAGAATAACATTTCCATAAAACCTAGAATTGTGGAAAAAACATAAGCAATGAAAATCATGTCATTAGTAGTCAGTGCCCGTTTTCAAGAATTTCATAGTGAAATGGTTTCACTTTCTAAACCATCTTAGTATTCAAGTTTCACTCCCAAAAATATCATGGTAGATAAATCCCTTTACTGAACTAGTTTCACTGCCCATTCTAGTTTTTCATGAACTGAGTTCAATCCCCATTCCAATCATGTTTATCTCGTGAGATATTATATCATTACCCAATTAATTAACGGTAGATATAGGCCCCTTAAATCACATAATTAAAAACAGACATATTTGTGCCACAATAACACAAATTATTTATAATATCATAACATAGGAAAATTAATGGATTTTATAAACATCATTCAATAATAATAGAACCCATGGAAAAGAAATTTGTTTCCTAAATATCATTCTCTCAAAAACATAAACCAACTATAGAAATAATAGGGATACTATCCTTGAAAAATATCCCCATTAAACTATAAGTAACATATAATAATGTTATCTTAAATGGAAAATAACATTGAGAAATCACTTGATAATAATTCTTGATAAAAATATCCTTTCTTCTTTGAAAGTGTTTTATTTTCGTACGATGATAAACAATATTAAAATAAAACATTTTATTTGAAAATATAATTTTATGCATGTAAGGTAATATGTAAGATATAAATATTTGGAAAGGTATGTTTTCATTATGTTTTGGTTGAATCCCTTGTTTCATGCTTCCAGGGATGTCTTCTGAAAGTATGAGAGGTCTTGGGGGTGTTTCGGGGGTTCGGGGCACGAAAGAAAGGAAACCCGGGCAAGAGAATCATGGGCGCACGGCCTGTGCACGGCCAGGGAAAACCATGCGGCATACCCAGGAAAACAGTGCAACTCTCTTCCTCCGGACAATAGCATGCACACGGTTTGTGCACGGTTTTTTAAACCGTGTGGCCAAACCGTGTGGCTTCTTAAAGTTGGGAAAAATTACGAAATTGCCTCCCCGGGATTTTAAGAACCCACTCGGGATTTCCTCTGCATTCCTCCCTCTTCACCCTAGAAGCAAACCAAATTGCCAAAGAGCACCAAGAGGTCGATCTCCCTCATTTATAAGGTGTTTTTGGTGCCGTTGGATACATATCTAAGCTCCGGGTAAGGCTAATCCCATCCTTGCTTCTCCTTTTGGTTTCAGATTTGTATCTTCTCTTCCTATTGTTCTGAAGCTCTAAAACCCTATCTTTTGGGTGAGTTCTAGGTTGAAGCTCCAAATACTAGTCGGATTGAAGATTAAGGACTCTTTTGGGTGTGTGTTCAACTACGGTTTCGAGGTAGGTGGTCTACAAATGTTATCCCATAGTTTATGGTGGATTCATGCATGTGTGGCTTTGCTTCTGGTTTCATTGGGGATCCTAGATCAACCTTGATGTGTTTTAGTATAAATGATGCTTGAAAATGGTAAATGGGAACTCTCATGATCCCCTGGGATGTGTTGAGAATGACTTGACCTAATTAGGGCCATCCATGGGATGTGATGGCTTTCCCAGGATTTTGGGATTTTTATTAAACAAGGGACCTTGTTGTAATAAATGGTAGAGCCATTAACGAATATGTTGGCATGATTGGTTGAATTTGGAATAGAAGTTAGGTGATGCACCTAAACTTGGAAATATCCTAAGGGTTAATTGGAATGGGTTGAATGGTTGATTCATGGGAATGATGAACTGGTTAAATGGGTTAATGTGTAAACTATTTTAAAGACCATAATGGGATGAATTATGGGTCTAGTGTTGAATGCTTAGTGAGATAGGCATAACACATGGGAATTGTGTGAATTATTAAATGATGTGAAATGGTAATGTGTTAATGGGTTAAGGCATGATGTGAATTACTGTATTGTTTGTTGTGAATGGTTTGTCCGAGGTGAAATTTTATGGATGGTTGATGGTTACTTATATATAAGCATGTGCACATGGCTTGGTAAAGTGGTGTATGACCTAAGGATCTACGCCCATGGGTCGAGCGAAGACTGATGCTCCAAACTTTACCTTAAATGCACGGGTTAGGAATGAGGACTGATGATCTATTCTCCTAACCATGGCATCCACCTGGACTGAGGCTTCGAGGTGAGGATATGGTTGCATCCACCCGGACTGAGGCTTCGAGGTGAGAATATGGTTACTAGGAGGGGTTTAGTCCTAGTGAAATAGTATGACGATGTGTTTACCCTCTTGCATGCGATTGTTGGCCTTAGACCCATTGAACATAATGTATGTGATTAACCCATAGAAATGTGATGAAATAGTAAGTGATGGTAAATGGTGTGAAATGAATGGAAATGAAAGTGGCAATGGTTTTGACTCTAAACTGGTTAATGGAACCTTGAATAATTTCTTGGTAATTATAATTCATTTTACTTTTGAATTCACTGCCTATTTATTCTGGATATTTTGTAGACATCGTTAGTGGTGGCCTACTGAGTTGTACTCACACCCTGCTCGGGCTGTCATTGGATACCCGAGCATACTTCATGTTTTCAGGTCAGGAGAATGGCAAGGGTCCTTGATAGATAATTGAGTGGACATGTGTAGTACTTGGTGGAGGATCTGGACTTGTATTCGGGACCATTTTTTGGATTTTGGTCGTTGTCCTTATTTTTGGCTTTTGTTCACTTTTTCACTTGTAGTATGACATGGTATATTTTATTATTGGAAATGGTTATTATCCATGTTCCTTATTTATTGATTATTTTTTCTGCTATTGGTTTGTTTCTATTGTGTCTTACTCTAATAAAAAGGGGGTATAGTCTCCCCACTTGACCACATAGACCCCCGCTACTAGTTAGTAGCCTTTGGCGTACGGGGTGGCGCGCTTAAGGTTATGTAACAACCCGGCTCGGAGCACCGGTTTAGTGGCTTCTAGGTCGGGGACGATACAAAGTGGTATCAGAGGAGTTATTTTTTATCCTTCTCTGAGGTATTGTTATTTAGGATAGGTTTCCAAGGGATAAGATGTGTCGTAACTTGGTAATGATCTTGTGCTTGGGAGTAGCTATCCCACGTACGAGGGAAAACCCAAGTTACCCTAGGTGAGAAATGCTTTTCTTGGTTGTGTGTTGTTATAGTTGATGATATTCCACTTTTGGGTGATGCACATGTGGTTCGATGTGAATATATTATGATATTTGGCTCATGGCCTTAAAGGCACGAGGATTTGCATTCATGCATCATTGTAGGCACCTAGAGAGATAGGTGACATGCATTGTGTTAGGCACACACATGGGGTGGTTGTCTGAGGCAAGAAAGTAGGGTGCATCACGCATTTAATGAAACCAATAAATAATGAGAAGAATGAAATAGAACAAGTGGGTAAATGATGTTTAATGAAATATATGGGTTTGAAATGAAGTGGAAATTTTTTTGTAAAATTTTGTGTGAGTTTGGTGGTAGTGCATGGTTGTTTACCCCATGTGAACCATGGCCCGTGATAGGGATGGTCGGGGCAGTGAATTTGAGGTGTTAATGTTGTTGAATTAGTATATGAAAATGGGTTTTTGTGGCTAGTAAATAGATTTTTGAGGAAGTTGTGAAAGTTTTGTGGTATGCGTGCTAAATCTTGTGCTTGGCAATGTAGAGAGATGCCACCATGACGTCGGTTTCCAGTTGGGCAACGGGAGGATGATGTTGAGAACACTCCTCCAGTAGAAGAGCATGAAGATGTGGTGATCAATGAAGGTATAGAAGACTAGTTCTGGGAGAACTTGGATCGCCTTATGCAGATGATGGATTGGGACCCAGGGCGGGTTGCACCGAGTATGTTTGAGATGACCACAGAATTCCAGCTATAGTACCCTCCGACCATTACTGGAGAGGGTGGGCCAGAGGCATCGGAGGTCAGGTTAGAGTATGTCCAGACAATACTGGATCATCTAGAGACCCCTGTTGAAAAGTGAGTAATGTTTTCCGTTTATATGTTGTGGGGCTAGGCAAGGGGTTGGTGGGACATTCAAGCTTAGACCGAGAAGGCTAAGGGTATGTCTTGGCAGGTTTTCCAGGAAACGTTTCTAGGGAATTTCTACCTAGACACTTATAGGTAAGAGAGGGCTGTAGATTTTATGATCCTGACTCAGGGATCGCTAACAGTGATGGACTATTCTAGTCACTTCACTGATTTGCGACGCTTTGTCCCAGTGTTTGTAGGGGATGAGGCGGCGGTATCAAGGCATTTCCAGGATGGGTTGAGACATGAGATCAGGTCTCAAGTAAATATCTTACACAAGAAGAGGCTTGCAGAGGTGATGGATCAGGCACTCATCTCTGAAGGGAACCTGAAGGGACCTTCGGGTGGTGGGCTTGTCATGACATCTAGAAGAACTAGTGGTGCATCTTCCAGAGGTTAGAAGCGCCGTTTGGAATGTTTCGAGCAAGGTGGTTAGAAGAGAGGATCGGCCTCTTAGAGTGGGAATCAGGTGTTATTTTATCAGTGTGGAAGGTCGGGGAATATGTGTGGTCAGTGTCCTCAACCCCCAGTTGAGTGTCATTCGTGCGACAGGATGGGTCATGTGCAGAGGTTCTGCAGGAACTCTAGGCAGATGGGTGAGCATGATGATGAAAAGCAGGTACCAGGTATGGGAAGTGTATCAGTTTCCCCGTATCAGGCAGGATGTTGGAGCACCACATTCCGTACTGGAAGGGGTGGTGGACGTGGTACTCCAGGGCAAGATCACTCATGCTAGCAGGGTAGTGCAGTGTAGGGTGTTCAAGTTGGAGCCCAGGATAGAGGGGAGGGTCAGCTTCAGGCAGTTCAGTTTGTGCCTAGTGATGCTGAGGCCAGACCATCGACTGTTCGAGGCATGATCCTTGTTGCTTCTACATTTTTTAGTGCATTGTTTGACATAGGTTCCACACACTCTTTTGTTTTCTCTCAACTTGTGGTAGTTCGAGGTTTACCTGTGAAGGGGGTGTGTGGAGTTATGTCAACTGACACCCTGTTGGGAGTGTGAGTTGAGGATGTCAAGTAGTGTAAGGGATGTGCCTTGGAAGTTGGTGGTTATCATTTTCTGTGGGACTTGTGCATTCTCGAGATGTCAGGGTTTGACCTAATCTTGGGAATGTATTGGTTGGTGTTGTATCGGGTGGACATAGACTTTTATCATCGCATAGTATCATTCAGGTCGCTTGAGGGTGACTCTTATGTCCACCTTGGCGAATGAGAAGTTCGAGAAGGGCACGCAGGGCCGTTTTGTCAACAGATGAGTGGACTCATGACTCAAGTGGCATGTCTCATGCTTTATGATGATGAGGGAGGGGAGAAATATAATTTTTCTTCCTGTGGTGAATCAGTTTCAGGATTTGTTTCCTGAGGATTTCTAAGGGTTACCACCTAAGAGGGATGTCGAGCTCACGATCGAGTTGCTGCGGGGAGCGGAGCCAGTTTCTATTCCTCTATACCAAATGGCACCGGCAGAACTCCCGGAACTGAAGGTTCAGCTTGAGGAGTTGGAGAGTAAGGTTTTTAACCGTCCTAGTACGTCCCCTTTGGGATCTCCCATGATTTTTTCAAATAAGGCTGATGGGTCGTTGAGGCTGTGTGTTGACTATCAGATGTTGAATCAGATGACAGTGAAGAATCAGTACCCTCTTCCTAGAATCGATGACCCATTTGATCAATTGAGGGGTTCATCAGTGTTTTCTATGATTAATCTGAGGTTAGGGAATCACAAAATGAGGGTGAGGCCTTCTGACGTACCGCAGACAGCTTTCCGGAGACAGTACTGGTTGTTTGAGTTTGCGGTAATGCCTTTCAGATTAACCAATTCACAGGTGGGTTTTATGGCATTGATGAATGGAATATTTCATCCTTATCTATATCAGTTTTTGATTGTCTTTCTTGATGATTTCTTAGTGTACTCAAAAACTCATGATGATCATTCCCAACATCTTGACATCATCTTGGGCACACTAAGAGAGCATCAGCTATACGCCAAGCTACCAAAGTGTCAATTCTGGATAGGTGAGGTACATTTTCTGGGTCACATCATCTTGGAGGTAGGTGTGATAGTGGATCTAGATAAAGTGCAGGCAGTTGTATCTTGGGAGCAGCACAAGAGTGTTTCTGATGTTCGGAGTTTTCTGGGTCTGGTCGGGTATTACTAAAGGTTCATTCAGGATCTCTATCGCTTGGCATCACCACTCTCGGGCTTGAAAAAGAAAGGAATCAGGTTCGGGAGGTCTGAGGATTGTGAGAACACCTTCCAAGAGTTGAAGAAGCGGTTGAATACTGCACCTATCTTGATCTTACCTGAGCCGAGTAAGAATTACGTCATGTTTTGTGATGCGTCCGGAGTCCGACATGTGGCTGTGTTGATGCAGGATGAGTGGGTTGTGGCTTATGGGTCAAGACAGTTGATACCCCATGAGAGGAACTATCCCACTCAAGACCTTGAGTCGGCTATAGTGGTGTACGCCTTAAAGTGCTGGAGGCACTATCTTTTGGGAGAACAGTTTACTGTGTATATCGACCATAGGAGTTTAATGTTCATCTTCTCACAGTGGGACCTAAATATTCAGTAGCGAAGATGGGTTAAATATCTACAGTCTTTTGACTTTGAGTTGGTGTACACGCCAGGAATGGGAAACAGTGTTGCTGATGCTCTGAACAGGAAGGTTCATAATCAGGTGGTTCCGGAGTCCAGCACTGAGTGGAAGGTTAGGGAATTGTTTGCAGAGATGCACCTAGAGGTGCAGGAGGAGAATGTTCAGGTAACTCTTTCTTCCATAACGATGGAGTTGACGCTTTTGAGTCTAGTTAAGGAAGGTCAGATTGATGATCCTAAGTATTTGATCATGAAAGAAAAGCTTAATGTTGGGGATCTACCTTCTGTTTGGGTCATCGACGTGGAAGGTGTTGTTTGTGTTCATGGTCGTGTGGTTGTGCCAAAGTGTGTGTATGAAGAGTTGATGCGTGAGATCCATGCATCAAAGTGGGTAGTGCATCCTGTTTTGACCAAGATGTACTGTGATCTCCGAAGGCAGTTTTGGTGGCCTGGAATGAAGAAGGAATTTGTAGGCTTTATGGCACAGTGCCTTACCTTTCAGTAGGTGAAGGCCGGGCATCAATGCCCGGTTGGTTTGTTGTATCCATTACCCATTATGGAATGGAAGTGGGATGATTTAATAACGTATTTTGTTTTGGGTCTTCCGAGGATGTCGCGGAAGAATGATTCAATCTGGGTGGTTGTGGATCGATTAATGAAAGTGGCTCATTTCTTACGGATTCAAGAGACCTTTACAGTGGACCAGTTGGGTGATCTGTATGATCGGGAAATAGTGTGGTTGCATGGTGTTCCAAAAACCATAGTTTTAAACCGAGATCCGCATTTCATGTCGTGTTTTTGGAAAGGGTTGCCGAAGGCACTTTGTACGCTGTTGCTTTTGAGTATGGCTTTCCACCCGCAGACGGACGGGCAATCGGAACGTATGATCCAAGTGTTGGAAGACATGTTTTGAGCTTGGGTCTATGAATTTGGTGGTTCTTGGGAGATGAACCTATCGTTAGTTGAGTTTTTCTATAAAAACAGTTTTCATACTATGATTCAGATGGCACCATTTGAGGCACTCTATGAGAGGCCATGTAGATCTCTGTTGTGTTGGCTAGAGGCTGGTGAATCTGAGTTGTTCGGGCCAAGTCTCATGCAGGATACTTCAGAGAGAGTTATGTTGATTACGAAGCGGATGGAAACGGATCATAGTAGGAAGAATTCATATGTAGATAAGAGGTGTTGAACTCTTTAGTTGGTGATGGGTGACAAAGTGTTCATTTGGGTGTTGCCAAGGTTGGGTCACTGTCGGATTCGAAACCAGGGTAAGTTGGCACCCAGGTATGTGGGACCTTTTGAGATTGTGGATTGGATCAGACCAGTGGCTTACTTATTGGATCTTCCACAGTGGTATGGTGGGATGCATGATGTTTTTCATGTGTCGCATCTTCGCCAATATCACCCTGACCCATCTCACATGGTTGACATGGAGGATGTGGAGCTTGAGGTTGATGCTTCTTTTGAGGAGCATCCGGTTGGTGTGGTGGATCATAGTGAAAAGGTATTGTGAGGAAAGGTTGTTCCATTAGTGCAAGTACTATGCCAGCATGGTAAAGTTCAGGAAGAAACTTGGGATTGGGAATGAGATATGTGGGCTCAGTGGCCCGAACTCTTCTCTTTGGTGGATCCATGAGGCGTGGAAACTCAGCTCGAGGAAGAGCCGTTATCATGTGGGAAGGTTGTAAGATCCCAATTTTTGGAAAGGTATTTTTTAGTTATGTTTTGGTTGAATCCATTGTTCCGAGCTTCAGGGGATGTCTTCTGAAAGTATTAGAGAACTTGGGGGTGTTTTGGGGGTTCAGGGCATGAAAGAAAGGAAAACTGGGAAAGACAATCCTGGGCACACGACCTGCGCATGGCTAGGGCAAACTGTGCGGCCTGCCCAGGTAAACCATGCAACCATCTTCCTCTGGACAGTATCATATGCATAGTTTGTTCATGGTTTGTTAAATGGTGCGGCCGAACCGTGCGACTTCTTAATGTAGGGAAAAATTATGAAATTGCCACCCCGGGATTTTAAGAACCCACTCGGGATTTCCTCTCCATTCCTCCCTCTTCACCCTAGTAGTGAACCATATCTCCCAAGAGCTCCATGAAGTCGATCTCCCTCGTTTATAAGGCATTTTTGGTGCCGTTGCATGCGGATCGAAGCTCTGGTTAAGGCTAATCCCATCCTTGCTTCTCTTTTTGGTTTAGGGTTTGTATCTTCTCTTCCTCTTGTTCCAAAGCACTAAAACCCTATCTTTTGGGTGAGTTATAGGTTGAAGCTCCAAAGACTAGTTGGATTGACGTATAAGGACTCTTCTGGGTGTGCGTTCAACCGTAATTTCGAGGTAGGTGGTCTACAAACGTTATCCCATAGTTTATGGTGGATTCATGCATGTGTGGCTTTGCTTATGGTTTCATTGGGGAGCCTTGATCAACATTGATGTGTTTTAGTATAAATGATGCTTGAAAATGGTAAATGGGAACTCTCACGATCCCCATGGGATGCATTGATAATGACTTGACCTAATTAGGGCCATCGATGGGATGTGTCGGCTTTCCCCAGATTTTGGGATTTTTATTAAACAAGTGACCTTGTTGTAATAAATTGTAGAGCCCTTGACAAATATGTTGGCATGATTGGTTGAACTTGGAATAGAAGTTAGGTGATGTAACTAGACTTGGAAATAAACTAAGGGTTAATTATAATGGGTTGAATGGTTGATTCATGGGAATGATGAACGGGTTAAATGGGTTAATGTGTAAACTGTTTTAAAGACCATAATGGGATGAATTATGGGTCTAGTGTTGAATGCTTAGTGAGATAGGCATAACACATAGGAATTGGGAGAATGGTTAAATGATGTGAAATGGTAAAGTGTTAATGGGTTAAGGCATGATGTGAATTACCGTGTGGTTTGTTGTGAATGGTTTATCCAAGGAAAAATGGTATGGATGGTTGATGGTTACTTATATATAAGCATGTTCACATGGCTTGGTAGACTGGGGTATGACTTGAGGATCTAGGCCCACGGTTCAAGCGAAGACTGATGCTCTAAACTCCTTCCAAAATGCACGGGTTAGGAATTAGGACTGATGATCTATTATCCTAACAGTTGCATCCACCCAGACTGAGGCTTCGGGGGGAGGATATGGTTGCATCCACCTGGAGTGAGGCTTAGAGGTGAGAATATGGTTACTAGTAGGGGGTTAGTCCTAGTGAGATAGGATAACGATGTGTTTACCCTCTTGCATGTGATTGTTGGCCTTAGACCCATGTGACATAATGTATGTGATTAACCCATGGAAATGTGATGAAATGGTAAGTGATGGAAAATGGTGTGAAATGAATGGAAATGGAAGTGGAAATGGTTTTGACTCTAAACTGGTTAATGGAACCTTGAATAATTTCTTGATAATTATCATTCATTTTCCTTTTTCATGCACTATGAAACACCCGAGATTTTTATGAGAAATATTTTGTTTTTATGTTATATACATAATCAAAGGAATCTTTCACTACACACAACACTAGCTTGGCTTTCTTTACATGCAATCACGACCTTCCTCGATAGCTTGCATTGTACGCAATTTTGAGTTTCACTAAACAATGATATGCTATTAAAATATTATTAAAACTAGCCATTATGAATAGTAATACCCGCTTTCTAAAATTCTATAAATTTTATCATTCAAAATGGACTTCATTTTTTTATTCGGAATATCGAAATTATCATAGAGTGAATTTTTGTTATTTTTCTGAAAACATTCAATTTTTGATGAATAGTGAAAACACTGGGTTACTATTTAAAAAAACCGACTTTTTATAATTATTTATTTTATTTATATTTATTTTAGGTTAAAATTGATACATAATACCTATATAAGTTCAAGGTAATTCATTGGAGTCATTTTATAAGAATTTTAGATATATAAAAATTTTATTGTACTTTTCACCTTCTTTTACCAACCTCCTAGGAGCTTTTTGAAAATTTACATAAAACTTAATTTTACCGCTTATGTGAGTGTAATTTCGAAAATCTGAGAGACATGGTTAATATCAAGTAGTAAAATTTGGTTCAATAAGATAAAAATAATTGTTGGTGAATAGTAACCTTTTTACTTTTATTTACCACGGTTAAAAGTAAATAGGGTAATTAAGGGTAAAAATTGTGTTATTATCACCCTAAAACATGTCCTAATTTTTTTGGATAAGTTTAATTCGACCCAAAAAAATATTAGGAATAAAATATGACTATTTAGGTCCACTTGTATTAGATTAGGACATTTAATATTATTTTATTTAAAGAAGAGTTAAAATAGTTAAAATCAAAGTTTAATAACTAAAACATTTTTAATATAGGGTTATAAATAAGATAAATTCGACTATAAATATTCATTATAAAGCTAAAACGATTTACTACATAATGGTATTTTATTTTAAATTCGTATACTTTAAATAATTTAATTTCTTTATGACACAATGATGATGCAGTAATTACCTTATTAATGAAATATTAACATAATTGATGTTAGAAATACCCAAATAAATTTAATTTGAGACTTTTTATGAATTAAACTAATTTTATAGGTTAATATGATATATTAGTATATATTTAATTAACTTTTTTCGAACTAATCATGCTGTTATGATTTTCACAAAAAACAATTACCAAATAGTGTCAAAATTGACCTAAAATAGTTTTTAAAACAAATATTATATTATTAATTGTTATTTTTTTCATAAAAATCTAAGGTTTAGACAAATGACTTATATACGGTGATATATGTTAATAATTAAAAACTTGGGGTTTGTTTGGCTTGTTGTAGTAAGTTTACTAACCATATAATGTAAGAAAACAAGAAGACACGGTAAAAGTTAAATTATTTAACTTAGAGTTAAATCTTAATGATAAGGTTAAAATAGTAACCTAAACTTGTCTAAAATCTATTGCTTGAGAATATTTAGACCTATACCCACCTTATCTTTGAAATAAATCAATTTTTATCTATTAAAAACCGAATATGAATTTATAATAAAATAATATTTTATGTTTTTCCTAAGGTGGCCCTCTCCTCCCTTATAAAAGGGCACCTCCCCCCTCTATTCCTCACACTACTTTGAGCTTTAAATCTCAGACAAACCCTAAAAATATCTCTTCTCCACTTCCATAGAAACATCCTAGATGTCCTGGTCTTCTCCAACAACCATCTTTAGTTCCCTAAAATGAGGTTAAGAAGAGGCGCTTCAAAGAAGAGGTAATGCCTGTTACCAATTCTTTCAACTTTATTTCTTCTTCTACTTATTCTTCTTTATTTGTTTCATTATGAAGTAATAAAATCACTATCAATAATATAATGATATTTTATTATAAATATGAAACAACCCTATTTCACCTTCTATCCATCCTACGGAAAATAAAATCACTGCGTGTGCGTACGTACGGAATATCGTCTCCACGCCGTGGTGTAATCTGTTTTCCACCACCACCCTACTTGGATGGGTATAATGGTGTAAGTAATAACTATATATGATTATTTTAAATTGATATTTATTCTAAAATAGTATACATACACTTCAATACAATTACACAATCATGGGAACGATATCATCGCTCGTGCGTACGTACGGCCTACCATCTCCACGATGTGATGCGACACGTTCTACATGATATTCAGTGATTAATGATTATATAAATGAATTTAATGAATAAATATGATATATATTTCACTAATAACATTCTGGAAATTAGGTATCCATAACCTAAAAATAATAATAATAATTTATTTGACAAGACATGCATAAGAATAAAAAGCAATAAACACCCGAATAACAAGTAGCAATGAAATATTACTAATAAGAAGCTAAGAATATGACCATATATGATATCATAGAAATGAGTAAGATTCTGTAATAAGTCAATAACATTATTTAAATCATTATAAATGAGGTTCGAACACATACAAAGCATATCGGACCTATGGTAAGGGAAAATTTCACAATCTCATTTTTATTCGAGATTGTTTATACTTCAGAATTTACAGGGGAATAATTATCATCCACATCCATGTTTCCTCAATATGTAATATTATTTATATCCTCATACAATTGTTTAAATCCAATTTTAAACATTTTTAAGTTTTTAGTAAAATATATGAAAGGAATCTTTTGTCGTTTTTAGTACGAGGAACTTTTTGACTTTTTCGGCCAAAGTACGAGAAGAATGTCTTTCTTTAACTTATACGGCATGAATGGATTTTTAGAACATTATTTCCATGAAACTTACTTTTTCAATATTTAAATTTTATTTTTAATTAACTTATTTTAGTTTAAAATTTTATGACATGTTAATAAAGGAAAAATGTTTTTGAAGTATAAAGGATATTTTCCTCAAGAATGGAGTTCAAGTGTTTTATCAAAATTATTCTCCATCTAAGATAATATATGGTTATGTTTATATACCAATTTATACATTGATTTGATTATGATGGAATTATTTTTATGAAGTAATTTTATGTTATATGAGTTATGATGGAATGATGTTTAAGAACCCCATTTTTATTACATGGGTTATGCTATGATATATGATTTATGATTTTGTGGCACACATAAGAATGGTATCATTATGAGATGGGTGGGACCTATATCTCTCTACAATTAATTGGGAAGTGATGTATATCTCATGATATAGCCATGTCTGGAACGACAGGTTAATCTGGTTCAGTGAAACAAGACTGAAACGAGGAGTGAACTCAGTTCAAAAATGAACTTTGTCCTCTAAGATAGTCTTGGCAATGAGTCTTGACTACTAGGAATTGATTCTCTATGATTATGTGTGTATGCCAAAAAGTTTCATGTTTTATGTTATGATTATTTGGATTACATTTCACCACTATGATTTATCCCATGCTATGATATTATGATCTTTTTTGCAGGTTAAGATATTCAAAATGTTATGTTCTTATGAATATGATATGATTGATATTTCTTCTGTTTACCCTTACTGAGTATTTGAACTCACCCTTTTGTATGTTTTCTTTTCCCCTGGTTAGGAAGAAGGGTATTAAGTAAGATATGCCAAAAGGGAATCGAGATATGATAAAATAAAAGGGATACGGTGTAGATGATTTATGAACCATTTGTTTATGTTTCCCAGTTTCTAAAGACACTATACCTATACAGTCCTTTCATGGTTTTGTTATATTTTGTAATAATTGTGATTCAATTTTGAAGTAATAACAATGTATGTAAAGTATGGGTCATTATAGACTACCTGTTTATACTGGATATTTTGTAGACACCGTTGGTGGTGGCCTACTGAGTTGTACTCGCACCCTACTCGGGCCGCCATTGGGTACCCTAGCAGAATTTATGTTTGCAGGCCAGGAGAACGGAAAGGTTCATTTCTAGATAGTTGAGTGGACATGGGTAGCACTTGGTGGAGGATCCAGACATGGATTCGGGACCATTTTGGGGATTTTTACTATTGTCCTTATTTTGGGATTTTGTTCACTTTTTCACTTGTAGTATGACATGGCATATTTTATAGTTGGAAATGGTTGTTATACATGTTCCTTGTTTTTTTATTATTGTTTCTGCTATTGGTTTGTTTCTATTGTGCCTTAATCTGATAAAAAGTGGGTATAGTCTCCCCACTTGACCACATAGACCCCCGCTGCTAGTCGGCAGCCTTTGGAATACGGGGTGGCTCGCTTACGGTTATGTAACTACCCGTCTCGGAGCACCGGTTTAGTGGGTTCCGGGTTGGGTAAGTTATATAATATTTATGGAATTACTGAACCATGAAATTTTACAAATAATTTCAAGCCTTATCAGTTAAAAAAGATTCGTTTCTTACTTTTTCTTGGAAATTCGCAAAGTACCCCATTTGGAAAATGAAAAAATATTCTTCTAGAAAAATTTAGTGAATATGAATTTAAAAAATTGTTGAATTATAGTAAAAAAATTATAATATTTTTCCAAAACGTGTACATGTAAGATAAATATTTCTCATTAGATATTTAAGTATAAAAATTCTGAATAATAATGAGATTGCAAAATTAACCCTTATGGCTTTATAATCAGTATAATCGTATAACCCATGAAAGAAATAAAATTATATGGATATAATAATACCATAATATTCAGAAAAAGACTCATAAATTACATTAATGGTTAGTATATAGACTATTTATAAGAAAAAATTAGTGTATAAGACATGTGTTCCATAGAAATAAAAGTGGGACAAAAATCTTCTACCTTGTGTTTTGACTTCCTTCGAATATGATCACACCTCATATATAATAAATATAATTTTATTCTAAATATAAAATAGAACCATATTAATAAATATAATGATATATATTATTTACTTATAACTTTATATTGCTCGCTCATGAAAAATTCTATGTTAATGTTATATTTTAGGTAATAATCTCTTTTTTCATATATGTTTCGAATTGTTATCCATGGTACTCTTACATAGATCTTGATTTCATAATATCCAAAATTATATCAATGATAAAAATATTATATATATATATATATATTCATTATATTTTTATTCATGGTGACTCATAAATGTTAAAGGTAGAAAAAAATGCACCATTCATGGAGACAATAGGCCGTACATATGCATAAACACTATTTTCATTTTTTTCATATTAAAGGAAAGAAAATTATATGATATATTATCATTTAAGATTTATTTTTATGTTATATATATCCTATATATTCATAAAACTCATCCTTCTTACCATTCATTTTAACTATAGATGAAAAACTAATCACATCACATTGTGCTGATGTTAAGACAAATGTATCCACTAGCGACGTTATCATTTCCCAGAGACTAGGCAGTAAAAAGGTAAATACGATATAATCATTACATAAGTTTAATAATTTCATATATATCATACATAAATATTAAACCCATCATAATTTCCACTCAAAAAATATGGTGATAGAAAATGAATTGTATCTCTACGTGGAGATGGTAAGTCAAACGTACATACGAGCGATACATTGAATTATTTTATGATGGGAAAGGCGATGTATAATGGTGTGTTTGTAATAAAAATAAAAAATAATAATATTTGTTATAATGAATATATTATTTTATGATATATATAATATATCTATAAGAGGTATATAAGAGTAGATACAGAGACTCACCGGTTAGACCGATTAACTCTTCTTCAAAACGACTCATTTAGATCTCCTTTAAAGGACTATAGAGTTCATATTTTAGGAGATACAGATCCCCCAGAATGTCAATAAAAAAGTATATAATATAATTTTTCTGCGTTTTTAGATATAGAATACTCAATGTGGTGAAATGAGATGATGGAAGAGGTGTCCTTTTACAAGGGAGGTGAGGGGAACTTATAGAATTTCTCAAAACATTAATATAAAATAAATTATATCGCATTAAAAACACATTAAAATGGAAATTAATTCATATATATATTTATATATGTTGGTAATACCACAAAATAATTTGTTTTAGATAATCATTATTTTAATTTTTAACTGTTTCTTTTTTATTAATCATTAGTTTTCCTATTTTCATTTTAACTACAGCAACAAAATTTTCAATATTAAAAGGTAGAGATATTTACATATATATTTTAAATTGAACCATATATTTTCAATTTATTATATTTTAAACCTGAATATATCCCATTTATCCTTATTTCTGATTTATATAATTTTTTACTAATTTAATAAAATATTATTTTAATAAAATAGCATTATTATTATTTTGACACTATTTATTACATTGATTTTAAGAAAATCTATAAAGTAGGATAACTTTGAAGAAATTTGTTAAATAAACCAATAATATGTGATATTAACCTAAAAATTATTTTATCACCTTATGTATTTCAAATGATTATTATTTTAATATTTGAAATACCACTTAATTGACTTTTTTATAAACTGAATAATTACTCCATCATCATTTTGTAACTATTTATGATACTTATTTCCTCCCTAAAAATTAATAATAAATTTATAGTATTTATATAAACCTTTTTGAGTTCATAATAATATATATATTAAATCATATACCCTATTTAACATTATAATAAAAATACTATACTTATTAAAACTGAGAGTGTAATATTTTTTCACTCACTTTGATCTTAATAATATCCATGTTACATTCACAAAAATGTGTCCATTGAATTGTTAATTTTATAACCCTATTCATTAAGGGTAGAAATAACATCATCCAATAACATTTTGGAATGTTTTATGGCCATTATATAATCCTTATCACTGTATTTGTATCCTAAATTACCCAACGTTTACCCTTTATCATGGTAACAAAAATTACAATTGTAATTATTCATATTTTCAAAAAATAAATTGGACATATTTAATAAATATGGAATATTTTCTTCCAAATATGTAACCAATTTTAAAAAATTAAAAACACAAAAATAGACAAAATTAATTAACAATTAATCATGTAGGAAAGGTGAGAAAAGAGGTTTTTAAAGTGAAAAATTTCCAAAGATTGCAATCTTTTCATATCAAAATTAAATGTTAAATTGATTACAATGAGATAAATTAGATCAAATGATACCAAAATTTTTCCAATTAAACATCAAAACCAATCAAAAATAATAATTTAACCCTAAAACTTATTTATAATAGAAAACTCTTTTATATTAAAATTCAGTATTTTCTACCATTCATCAAAACGTGATACTTAAGAGAAAAAAACAATATATTCATCCCAAGTAATTTTTTAGATCCCCATGTAAAAGAAAGAGTTTATTTTGTAATATATAATTTATAAAAATTTCAAAAATTAGATTTAAAATGTATTCACCATTAAAAGTCGTAAAAAATAACATTTTTAAAAATAAATCATTTCATTCATAAAATTATATTTATTCTTCTATTATGGATATCAAATATATTGGATGAGAATACTAAAATTATTGAAAATTTAATATATAAATTTTATTAAAAATATTCATCAATAGTTTTTTGTAAAATTTATTAAAATAAAATGGTGTTTGTACTTATAAAAGTAGTTTTCTTAGAAAATTAATTAATTTATTATAAAATAGTTTTTAATTTCATTTCTCAAATTGATAACCAAATGATTAATTTATATAATTCTTTAAATCATATTTTGATATTTTTGGGAATCATATTTTTTAATTTTAATCCCAACATCTAGGTATCAAAAATGATAAAATTTTTCATAACAATATTTATAGTATATTGTGGTTTGGTGAAGCTTAGTATTTCGTGTAACGTAAGTAACCAAAAGTACTCTTCATTATAAATAACACAATCCAAAAAAATATGTGTGTTTCAAGCTAATATATATTTTTAATGTATTGAAATTGTAACTTGATGGTGAATATAAGGTAATCCAAACGTATGATTTTGTATAACAAGATATATATTCTGTATTGTGTGAAATGAAAAATAATGAAAGGATTGAATTAAATTGAAAAAAATAATTCCGAAAATCACGGGGTGCTATATTCTACACCCCTTAAAATTAATTTTACCCTTGATGTTCTTCAGGGTTATCCATGTTTTAAAATTTCATATTTCCTTTCATAGAAACCCACATTATAATTTTTGTTACTAAAACTCCCTTTAAAAGGGGAAACTTGGAAACGAAATGGTTACCCAAACTAACTCATAACTTGGTCTTCACCTTAGATAACATATATGATAGGTCAAAACTTAGACATGGAAGAAAAAATTAACTATAAAGTTCTTTTTTAGATTGATAGATAAAATGTTTAAGATAATGTTAATACCACAAAAACAAAACACAAAGATGATTAAAAAGTTTCATTGATGTTATAAAAAATGATGATAAGAGGAAAAAAGTTTATTCCAAGACCATTTTCCTAATGTAGAATAATAATTATGAGAATATATACATATATTACTTTAGGAAAACCTCTCCCATTTTTTCATTAATTTTCTTTTTCAACTTTTATTCCAATATAATTTAAATTTAAAATTGTAATGACTGAAGAATTAGTGGATTATAATATAAATTATTGGTTGATATTAATTTCTTATTTCAATAGTAATCAAAGTAACAAAGTCGTTAGAAAAATTTATCCAGTATGAATAAATCCTCATATAGTTAGACAATACATAATATTTAAAACCTCATTCTATGTTTAGAATAGACAATATCATAAACGGATATCCCCTAAACCATTTTCTAAAATTATTTTCAAAAATATTAAAAATAAGGATGATAAATTTCTCAAAATCATCTTAATATTGATCCCCCATATATCATAAAGTATATCTTGTTCGTCACATACGTAACATGTGAAAACCATCACCATGTAATCTCATGAAACATTGTAATTACCATAAATCCTCATTGATATCATAAATTCATTATTCATTCAACGATTTTTGGATATATTCATCAATTCCAAAAATGTCTTCAACTTCATCTATTCTAGAAAAAACAACTTTTTCAACAAATCCTTAATTTGTTTCTAGGTAATCAGTACCATACAATTTACTTATTCATATTTAATATATCTTTGTCCAAATATCATTATCTCATTATTAAGAACATATTAAGGGTTATATTTCCCTTAATCTTGTGTTTCCCATGAATGTCACAGTTCTATTAAATTACTTTTCTAAGTCTTTAACACCTTTCATAATATCCTTTTTAATCCTTAATAAAAAAAACTCATATTTAAAATACTTATATATTTCATGATTCTTATAACATGAGATTTTAATTCCAAAATATATAACCTTCAATCATTCAACATTATTCTTCAACCATTAGTCAATCTTTATTGTCATACTCTTTCCTATAATATGAAATATGAATCTTGTATTAAGGTTCATCTTCCACAATATAATATTTCTTCTTATGTTTAATGTGTATGATATTGTTAGAGCTTCCCATACCTTACACATATCATTTGTTGTCTCTTAATCCTCATAAGTATAACATATACGAGTATCACCTGCCAGAATCTCTTCATGATATTTTATCTTTGGACATTTTTTTCATAATTCCCTTATATACCAAATCTAAAATATTAATTTTATACCCTATTCCATCATGTTCCATCGATTAAGTAAAAATAAAATTATAGTGATAGTAACACTAATCATAGTTGGAAAAACACATAATAAAGGAAAGGTGCTTTCAATATATAAGATTTTAATCCTAGGTTATCAATGATTGTTACAAAAAAATTTGGATTATAACCTATACCTATACCTATCCATAGGTATCTTACTAAGTTTTTTCATCTTATCTTCTTGTTGTTGAATAAACCTTTTCTCTGATTCCAACTATAACGAACTGATCTTAGTATACCAAAACATTACATCATTTTTGTGGGACATTTCAAACATTACACAAACACGCACCCAAAAACCATATAAGCCTAGAGGCTTAGGAAAAATGTAAACAAACTTATAATTTACTAATATAACTTCAAAATCTCCCATAAATATCAACCCCTTAAGTATTCTAGTCTAAAACATGTACTTATAACCTAGGGAAAAGAATCATATGAAAAGGGTTAGCATAGATGCTAAGTGTAAATGTCAGAGATATTAATCATAACATAAACATAAGGAGATAATAATACAAACATAAATTTTTAAAATTATACATGTTTTATAAAATATCATAATATGGAGTCATAGAATAAATCATTCATGTTGATAAAACATTAATCATAAAAAATAACATTGGAATAAAATATAGAATTGTGGAAATCATATAAGTATAGAAAATCATTTCATTAGTAGTCAATGATATTTTCCAAGACTGTAATAATGGAATGAATTCACTCCAAAAACTACTATTATAGTCACAGTTCACTTCCAAGTCTATCATGGTGGACAAATTTCTTTACAGAACCAATTTCACATCTCATTCCAGTCCAGTTTGAACCAAGTTCAATCCTTGTTCCAGTCATATCTATAACATGAGATATAATATCATTTTCCAATTAATGGGAGGGAGATATAGGTCCCATCCATCACATAATTAATACCATAAATATTTTTTTCATGAGAAAATAAAGCATCTATAATATCAGAACACATCAAAATAAATGGGTTTCACAATGATTATTACATTATAACATGACCCATGGAAATGAAATGGGTTTCATTAATATCATTCAATCATAAAGATAAACCAACCATAGAAATAATTCATAAAATATCATTGAAAAATATACCCAATAAGTCATATTTAACATCAAATAATTTTATAATAAATGGAAAATGACTTTGATATATCAATTTAAAATAATTCTTCAACAAAAAATCCTTTCTTATTTTAAAATGTTTTCTTTTATTAAAATTCATCATATTTTTAAAATAAAAAAATTTATTCAAAGATAAACGTGTTATATTATAAGGGGCGATTCAAAATATTAAGGTGTCATAAAAGCATAAAAATATATTCAAGCTGTATAAGTTAAAAAATCACTCCTTTTGTACTTTTTCTGAAAAATTCATGATGTAAATCTTTTAGAAAATGAATAAAATATTTTTGAAAAATTATTTAACAAAAATTTAAAAATGGATATAAATTTATTTAAATTTTTAATAATAATAGAAACAATCTTTTTAAAATCAAATTATGAAACATGAACAAGAAATATAAATATTTTATAGTAGATACTTACATATAAACAATCCTAAATAATAAAGAAGACTGTAAATTTTACCCTTAGCCTTTTATAATCAGTAGAATCATATTTCACATGTAATAAATAAAATTATATTGAAATTAAAATACTATTACCTTAAGGAAAATACTCATAAAATATATTTGTGGGTAGAGCACACACTACAAAAAATAAAAAAGTTAATAAGGCAAGTGTCCCATATAAATAAAAGTGAGAAAACAATTTGGTGCCTTAAGTCGTTACTTTAGTAATATAAGTTCAAAAGTATTGTATATTAAATAAAATTTTATTATAAATATACCACAAAAAAATATTCAAATATATAAAACTATGTATTATTTACTTATGACTTTATATTACTCTCTTATTAACAATTCCATGTTAAAGTTATGTTTTAGGTAATAATCGATTTGTTTTTCGAACATGTTTTGACGTGTTATCCTTGTTCTTCTTGTATAGATCATGATTTATTCATCTATATAATGATAAACATGATATAAACATCATATATATGTATATATATTAAATATATATTAATCCATGGTGATTTATAAAAGTTAATGGGAAAAAATAAAATATATCCTTCATGGAGACGGTAGGTCTTACATACACATGAACGTGGTTTTCATTTTCTTGTAATATTAAATGGAAGAAATTTATATGATATGTTATAATTTAAAAAAAATTATTTTATATATATCATATAAAAAATAAAAAAAAAATCTTATTCCCATGCATTTTAAATATATATGAAAAATTAATCACATCACATCGTGGAGATGGTAAGCCATACAAACGCATGAGCAATGTAATGATTTTCAAAGAATATTAGGAAGAAAAAAGGTAGATTTGATATTATCATTTAGTAAGTATTGTTATTTCATAAATATCATATATAAACATTAAAAAATTCATAATTCTCACTCATAAAATAAATTGTATCGCTACTTGGAGTAGGTAATCTTTACGTATGCACAAGTGATACATTCATTTCTTATTCGGTTTGAAAGGGGATGTATAGTGGTGTATTCATAATAATAATAATAATAATAATAATAATAATAATAATAATATAGAATATTTAGGATTATTATGTTATTATTTTATGATATTCATCATATATTTATAGGAGGTATAGAAGAGTTGAAAAGAAGAGTGACCGGTTAGAGAAATTACCTCTTCTTTGAAACAGCTCCATTATATCTCCTCTAAAGGACTACATATTTGGCCTTTTGGGAACACCATAACCTATAGAATGTGGAAAAATAAGTTGATAAGAGAGTTTGGTAACTTTATTATATATATATATATAAGACTCAAATAGGTGAAATGATAAGAGAGAGGAGGTTTCCATTTATAATGAATGTTAAGGGCACTTTTGGAATTTTACAAAAGAGAAATTTATAATCAATTAAATATCATTCCAAATACATTAGAATGGAAATTAATTAATAGATAATTTGGGATAGGTTGGTAATTAAATAAAATAATCTATTTTGGATAATTTTGGTAATAATTTTAATCCTTATATATTTTATTAACCCTTAGTTAACCTATTTTAATTTTAACAATGGTAACTACATTTTCATTTGTAAAATATCAATATTTTTAATTATAAGTTTTCAATTGAATCATAAATGGTAATTTTATGATATTTTAGACCATAATTGTTTACCTTTATCCTTATTTAATATTTATGTTATTTTTAAATAATTTAATAAAATATTATTTTCATAAAATATCAATACTGTCAATTTTAACACTATTCATTAAAATGAATTTAATAAAATCAATACTACTAGATTAATTCCAAAAAATTAATTCCATAGGACCCAAATATTTTATATTCACCAATAAAATAGGTGGATAAAATTAAGTATTTAAAATTAGATTTATTTTAATATTTTTAATACCACATAATTTATTTTTTCATTAATTGAATAATTACTACATCATCATTGTGTAATTATTTATGATAACTATATCTTCTATAAAAATATAAAATAAATTTCAATGATGTATAAAAACATTTTATATTAAATAATAATATATATAGTCAGTGATATCTACTATTTAACCCTATAATAAAAATCTAATACTTATTAAAAGTGAGAGTGAGACATTTTTTCCACTCTCTTTGATTTTAATTACATCCAATTAATGTTTACGAAAAATGGTCCATTAAATTATTAAATATAGAAACATATGTATTAAATCTATAGTTAGCTTCATTCAATAACATTTGGTAAAATTTTAGGGTTATTTTATAATCATTATCACTTTATTTTTAACCTAAATTTACCAAATTTTACCACTTACCGTGGTAAAAATAATTACCCGTGTTATCATTCGTATTGTCCAAAAATAAAATGAAAATATTTAATAAACCTATTTATTCTAATTCTAATTACATAATAAATTTCCCAAAATTAAAAAATTGCTAAAATTAATTTAAAATTAATCTCGTAGGCGGGGAGAGAAAACAGGGTTTTAAAGTGAAAATGTTCAAAAGATTGAAAGGGTTTTATATCCAAATTCAATGTGAAATTGATTAAAATTTCCTAAATTAGATAAAATAATATAAAATTTATCTAATTACTCTTTAAGACTAATCAATAATATAATTTAACACTATAAAATATTAACATAAAAAACTATTTCTAAATTAAAATTTAGAAATTCTCATTATTAGTCAAATATGAACCTTACGAGAAAAAATAACAGATATTCAACCAATGTAAATATTTAAAACCAAAATTCAAAGAATAATATTAATTTTTAAAATATGATTGATGAAAGTGAAAAAAAAATATTCAAAATAGGTTATCCATTAAAAGGTGGAAAAATTATCCTTTTGAAGAAAACATCATTTTCTTCATAAAACTAGATTTATTTTTATCTTATTCCAATCAAATTTACTGATTTAAAATTAAAAAAAAATTAAATATTTCATATATAAATTTTAGTAAAAAAATTCATCAATAGTGGTTTTTTTAATTTTATTGAGTTAAAATTATGTTTTTACATAGAAAACTATTTTTCTTATAAAAATATTTTCTAGGATTTAATATAGTTGTTACTCTCATTTATATCTAATTGATAACTAAATGATTCATTTTATATACATCATTATTTAATATTTTCATAATTTAGTTAATACAATTTTTAATTTCCATTCCAACTGCTTAGTGAAAACTATTATAATATTTTAAAAACAGTAAAAATAGAATATTTTAGTTTAGTGAAACTAAATCGTTCCTGTAATACAAGTGATAGAAAGAACGCAAAATTTTGTGTAACACAATCCAAACATATTTTTGTGTTTACCATAAGACAATATAAATGTTTTATTTAGTAAATGTTTAACTTTTTTTCATATAATGCAATCAAAACTTAGTGATTTTGTATAAAAAAATCTATATAAAGTACTATGTGAACTTGAAAATATCAAACAAATATTAACTTAATGAAAAAATATAGATTTCCGAAAATCTATGGGGGTGATATTTAGTTAAACTTTTTAAACTAGGATGATAAAACCTTATTGAGTTCCCTAGAGATAATTTTAAGGATATTTCTAGATATTTGTCTAAGGATAGTCTTAATAATGATTCAATGTATGGGGAAAGGTCCTTGAATTTTATTAAAGGATAAAGAAAGTGGTTTCCAAGAAATCACATCTTTGTTTGGATATTAAAAGTGGATTTCTCTCTAGAAAAGAGAGTCCTACACATAATAAATCTAAAAAGGTAACATTGATTTATACTCCATAATCACCAAGTGCATGACCATGAGCCTTGTTATTCACCTAGTTTGACATTACTAGGTGATATGCTTTGGAAATTCACAAACTCATTATAAACCATCTGGAAGGATTTAGATTGCATATGACTACAAATGGGAAAATATAAACATAAGGTGAAATATATTAAAAATATGGTACCATGATTTAGACATATTAATAGTGAATTTTCATGAATTAGAAGTTTTCCACTATGATCATTTTTCTCACATTATTCTATTAGGTTATAGTAAATGGTGGTAAACCAAAGGAATTGGATAAACATAGAATTTGATAGATAATTTTTTGATGAGGATCCAAATGTGATTATGACTTGAGAGAAGTATATTGTTATTATTCCCAATCAATTATCATGAAACATTATTTACAATTTCCAAATTAACTAACTCTTGGACTCAAAGAAAAGTATAATGATATATCTTTCTAATAGTTAGAGTAACAAATACAATAGTGGAAAGAAGATTTGGTTTCCTATATGGTAAGAAAGTGGAAAGAGGAACTACAATTAATGTCTTAGTAGAATAATAATATGTTGTATGTGTGTGTATCACCCCAAATATTTATGGTATATTTTTCATAAATACACTATATTCATTAGATAGCATATATTTCATGAATCATTAAGGCCATATGGAACAAAACATGGTTACTTATAGGAGATAGCCATAACATGGCCAGTAAACTTAAATTTACCAGCTCTGTGATTTGAATTTTAAAAATCCGGCATACATGGTTGTGTTCAAGATGTTTTTTGGAGTCTAATAAAACAAAAAAACATTTTTGTGAATAGTAACCTACCTTATGAATAGTAACTTACCCTTAGGAATAGTGATATACCCTAATGAATAGTAACCTACCCTATTGTGGTATAAAAATAATATTCATGTTGGAAGTATGATATACCTATATTTTAGAATGAGTTAATGAATGTTTTAAAATTGGTTTTGATAATAAATTATTATTTTAATTAAATATCACAATAATCATATTTTTAAAATTATTTATGAAAAATGGACTTCATTTTTGTTTTCTACATGTCGAAAAATTGTTAGGGTGAATTTTTGGGATTTTTCTGAAATACTTGAATTTTTGGTGAATAATAGAATCCGATAATTTACAATAAATGCTAAATAATGGATTAATTGAGTCATCAATGGTGATATGCTGATGTAAGACCACTTGGTTAGAATTCAAATGACCCATTTACTATTCTTGGTCATTGAATAATCACTATTCCTTGTCTTGAGGAGAAATAATAAATTAATGAGTTTTTTATTAAGAAATCCCCTCTCTCCTCCACTATAAAAACCCCCTCTCACCCCCCCCCCCCCCCTCCGTTCACTCCTCTCAAGCATTGTGACTTCTCCAAATTCTATCCAAATACCTTCCCAACCTCCTCCCCCACGTCCAGAAAGCTTTGTTCTAACCAAAATACCAAAACCCAAACCCTTAAGAAGGATCTCAAGGAGAAGAGATCAAGAGGTAAACAACCTCTTTTATTTTCATTCTTTTCTTTCATTTTATGTTATTCTCTTCCATTACCTTTGTCTTGGGTTGGAATATTTCATTATACATCCCCCCTTACATTCCATATTATGTATTAATGATGAGATATTCCATTCCTCTCATTAGAATATTTTTATGAAATTTTAAGAGACGCTGTTAGGCTGCCGAATTGTCAGGAGAAATTTATCAAGTTTTCATTCATTTTAAGATTCCATTATTTTATTATTCTTTTCTCACCTCATCTTAACCAAGAGGAATTTATGCTCCAGAATCTTTTATTTTCTGGATTTTATAATTTTTATAGAAGATTATTCATCATTATTCTTCTCCTCTCCCACTTATTTAAGGAATAAAAACATTGTCTGTGATGTGTCGAAAGTACCGACATTGTGGACGATGTAATTTCAATATCCATTAATTATTTCAATTCTAGTCATGAAACCAAATATATGGTTGAACTAGGTAATAATATATGTTTTTTATTTCTATTAACATTTTGGAATATTTATACGGTCATAATATAGAATAATAATACAAAACAAGTTTTTTGAGCACAAAACACCCAAGCCAAATTCAAGCGTTTATTTTTAACTCATCGAATGAGTCACCCTCATGGTATATAACCAGAATCATTATAAGATAATTTATATATATTTAATGTCACTAATAATTTATTTTATCAATTATCTATGTTTAACCATAATTAAAACCAACTTCCATTCATGAACACAGGTAAACAAATCATGAAACCAAGTAAGAAAATGCTTCCAAAACAATAAGATTTAATCTCTTAAACCCATCAAAGAGGCCATTAATGAACATAATAAGGTTATAACATATCAATTACATATAAAATAAGTTCTGGATTTATGATTTAATAATCATAATTTGTTTATTGTGGTCTTTAATAACAATTCAATAACACCTTCAAGCATAAGGTAAGGGATCCTCTCTCTCACTTTTATTCAAGTATCCACCCTCTCTTCTGTGCTTTTGTTTTTAATTTCTAATGAAATTATATTATTTATCATATCCCCAATACTACCATTATGATATATAAATCATTGGATAACCTTTTATCTATCGTTAATCCCTCACAAGAACACTCGTTACCATGCCGAAATGTTTGTAAGGGTTTTTTCTCATCTCACTTTCAATTCTGTGGGATCTCCATTGTTCTCCACTTATTTCTTATATGTGGTATAGTTTTACTACCATTGGAAATATGTTATGATGGTGCTCATTATATTAATTTTATTATGTGACTCTTTTGGGGGTTATTAACTCCTTTCCATACGACTCAATGGAATACAACACGGTAACGAGCTTTGTCTCAATTTTCACTTCGTTGTGACCTGCTTAGTAATTGTGCACCTACTCTTTCTTATGTGGTGTACCTACTGCCCATTTTATATCACTTTTCAATTGAAATTATATTACATTTAAATATCCATATTCCCATATCATGGATATTATTATTTTCTAAGCCTTATGCCATTTTACATACGGTATTTATTTTGAATGTTGTTTTGAGTGTTGGGGCCCACTACAGCCCCTCGATGCATCGGTAGGTCTCATAAGACAAGATAGTTTGGCGACAGACCCTTCGAGTTTGTTTCCAAAAATCAGACGGGTTTCTACCCATAGAACTAAACCGTTTTTACTGTATAATGGTTCATGTGCCAGATACATGACGTCCAATTAATAATAATTATATTTATTAATTATCAGTTATTATTTTTATCCATGAGGTTTTCACTATGACAAAATCTATGGATGCAGTTTCATTCTCATTTTATTGTTGGCCTTAGTTATTCATTTATTCACTATGCCATATTGATTATGTCAGATAGATTGTGATTCACTAATTATTGTACTCATGCTTACGCTATTTCTAACCCTTACTGAGCATTTGAGCTCACCTCTTTCATTGTCTACCTTCAACAGGTGATGAAGAGAAGGTCTTCCTTTGAGTTCCTGTGGATCCAGTTTTCAGTTTTTATTATGTATTGTATCTAGTAACCTTATCCAAAGTAATTTTTGTTAAATATATGTATATAGATTCTTCAAGACTACTAAACTAATCATTACTTCGGGATTTTAATTCCTTCAAACCTTGTCAATATCACAAGTAATGCACTGGCTCCATCCTAGAGGGGTCAGGGTGTTACAGTGTGGACAAGAATGGAATAGAGTGAGCAATTTCCAAGGTAAAATGAAAAGTTATGTGAACACACTGAATTGGAATGCTTGTATCTGTAAGTTATTATATATGTATGAATGCTTTAAATATCTAAAGTATGGGAATTATGAAAATAAATTTCTTAGGTGGAAATAACATGAAGAGAATCATAAAGTTGTTATGAGTAATGGTAAAAATATTCACAATTAAGAGACTAATAATGACATGTAAATCTAAAGAGGTAATAATGAATATGATGATGAAGTATGATTAATGGCTCAAGGATAATGTAGAATAATAGATATTTTTATATATTTTAATTATAGAATAATGTTATATGTAAATATATAAGGAATTCTTGTAGAATGTTTTCATTAAGGATATTCAAAAATATATTTAGTATCACTAATAAACTATAAAATTTATTTAATGAAAATGTGATACATTAAAAGAAACCCATGATTAAAGAATCTAATCATCAAAATGTGTGGGATGTTAAAAAAAGTTGCGTTTATTTTGGTTTAAGAGATTATTAATGTGGATATTTTAAATTACATATTAATGATTAGCTTGAAAAAAATAAATGATTTTTTACAAAATGATTTATGCTATCAGTGATGTAGTTTACCGCATTTATAGATTTAAGGCATATATCCAATAATCTATAATTTTTGTCAGGAAGGAGGAATCATGTATGTTTTCAAAAAGGATTTATGGGAACTCAGATTATTACCTTTTTTACAAGGGAATTCATTTAAGGTATTCACATGTTTTGTATGTGACAACCAATAGCCACTTTATGGTTAATAGGTCATTAATGATAAGTTTATTTTTTTAGATTTTGTGATCTTCTTTCTATGGTTTGGGATTTTTAAAATTTTCTATGGTTCATAAGTTTATCCATTTATATACGGGTTTAAGTATAAATTTTCACTAGTATAATGAATTTAATGTTTTATTTAATCATATGAATACTTATGCATATTGGATAACATATCCTACCCATTTTTGTATGATAGTAAATAAATATAGATAGAATGACTTATCATTCAACATATGGATCTTATGATCCATTTGAGATTCTGGTATAACAAATTCACCCTTATTTATTGGGGTAAGAGATTAAGTAGAAATTGATGATGTTTTAACCAAATTATGATATTGTTATTATTAAATGAAATGAAATCGTGTAAGTATATCTTATCATGAAAATTATTCGACTTTCGGAAAATAGTTCTAAAATAAAATTTTATTCTATTACAATAATTGTTTTTGATATCAATGATCTTTTTCATCCCTCATAGGTATATGGTTTTGTGTTTTATAATATTCTCTCGATTGAAAACTTTTTTATGATGAATAATCTCTATCTATATTATTAATTATTTAAGTGCTTCTTCCATGTCCAAAACATCACCTCCTACATATGATATCCTATGTCGAAATCTAGTTGTGGGTTACATTAAGAAACCATTATTTTTCCAACTTTCCCTTTTTGAGGGAATTGTTTTAATTCATTTTTACTATATGGGTTTCAATGAAGGAATTTTCAAATGTTAAGACTTTGATGACCGAGATGAATTTAGATAGTGAATTTATTTTAAGGGGATATAATGTAAAAAACTATGATTTTATGAAATATTTTTATGAATTTAACACCGAATTTAAATAAAGCGTAAAATATTATTAAAATATTGTTATTTTATATACAATTTTCCACCTTGCAGTTGGAATGGTGGGGATAAATATTACTATACAAATTATGATAATATATGGATCACACATATAAAAAAAATACTTTTTTGGTGACTAATTAATTAAAGCTAATAATAAACACTCATTGAAAATGAAGGAAATGTTTTTTCTAAAAAACGATTTTTTATAAAAAAAATTCACTTCAACAAATAAAACAAAATTTGTTTTAGGATTTAAATTTTTATTTAAAAAAAGTAGTTTTTTCACCTTTTTGTACACTTACGTTAAAACTATTTTTTTGATAATTTTAGAAATATTAATTGACAAAATAAATTTAAAATTTAAATTAATTATGTTAAAATTATATTAGGGTGAATGTTTCATAATCTTCTGAAAATATTAATTTTTTTAAGAAAGTTAAAAAACACTAAATTATAATTGAAAATTGTATTTTCATTTAAATTATTTAAAAAATTTAATATATTTTAAATTAATTAAATTTAATATTAGTTAAATTATATATCTATAAATAAAATAATTATATATTTATTAATTTTAGTATTTAATTTTGATATGAAAAACTTGTAGAATTGTAAACATTTTCTCCTGGAAAACCCGCTTTCTCGGTATGTCTGTGAGATCAATTTCAAATTTAATTCTTCCACTTATTTGAATTGAAATTTGTAAAATTTATTCCATATTAGGAATAGTTATATTTTATATTATCTAATAATTTCAACTTAATTTTTTTTACCCTGATTAATATTAAAAAAAAGATAAAAATATTTGTCATGGTTAAGTAAATAATTGGGTTCATCTGGGGTTAAACTAAAAAGATAAGGGTTAAAATAACCTCAAAACGTGTCTAAAACTTATTTTATGGCCACATTAAGACCATATAATGTATAATTATTTAAAATAATTCATTTTTATTATTTTTCTTGGGAAAATCATTGGTATAATTTTTTCTTTTCAAAAAAACAATTGTACCACTCTCCTCACTCATAAATGGCCAATCACTGTCCTTTATTATTCACACCTAAAAAACCCTTTTGGTTCATTCAAAACATGAGAAAATCACTTCCAAAATTCCATCATCAAATCCAATGAGCCTATGTTTTGGAAAAAATATAACCTAGTACAAAATGTTGGGAAAACCTGAAGAGGTTACATAAAGAAAAGGTAAATTTCTTCAGTGGGTATTTTTATTTTATTTATTATTACACCTTCTTCAATTATTATTAAACATTACTAATATAATAATATTTATTTATTTCATATCATGAAAATTTTTAAGTACAATTAATTCCCTATGATCATCTCTATTTCTATCAATGGGTTACCAAATCAACATTCGTGTGTACAGTAGACTACCGCCTCACGAAATGATGTCATTTGTTTATCTTTTACCACCTCTCCTGGTTAGGTATGCTGACTCATTTAAAGTATATATATGATATTTATTACATAATTATAATTTTTTATTAATTATATCATATATATATATACCTTTTTTAATTTCCATTCTTTAAGGAATAAGATAATGCAAGTCATGTGTATGGTATACTACCTCCTTATGAAGTGTTGTGAATCATTTTCATTAATGATTTACATGGAAGATAAAAATAATAAAGATAATAAATATATGTTATATACAAACAATAATTATGATATTATTGAAATATTTATCTTTTTGAAAATATAATATATAATTTTTATTCTTAACTTTTAACATATACAAAGATGATAACATCATTTGTGTATGTGTGGACTATCGCCTTCACGAAGAATTTTGACTCTATATTTTCATCACCACATAACATGGAAGATATATATAAAAAAATTAAAGTAATAATATGTTATTTATTATAATATTATCATTATTTAAAGATAAAATATTTCTTATCTTTTTTTCATAATGATCATTGAAATATAGAAATGTAACTCAAGTGAATGTACGGCATAGCGTCTCCATGATCGTAACGTACTTCATTTCTAAAAACCTTCATTCGTGATTGGGAAAAAAATTAAATTTATGTATAAATATTATAATTACCTCATGAATATTATTATTAATATTATGAATCCAAGAGAAATGTATGAATAAAAAATAACAAATCAAAAAATATATGGAAAATGAAGTAGATATTGCCCGAAACATGAATTTTACATGGAATTGATAATAAATAGTTAATTAAAAATAAAAAACAAATATTGTATTATATATAAAAATTTTCTTCTTTAATATATATATTAGAAACTTATATTTATTATAAATTATTTTCTAATGTGTATGTAAAATGTTGTGACATTTGTTAATAGATTTCTAGTCTCTCTTTTATTTCTAGGAGATAAATGGAAATTCACCACTCGTTTCATTTCTAGGGTTTATATACTACCCTTTTGAAATGTTATATCACTAATCCAATTATTTTAATGATATATAAACATTAATTTTATATTTTCTATATTGGTTATTATGAATCATAATATTTCTAAAGTGGAAAGGGATTTTCATCTCACATTTTACTTCTGTGAGACAAATGTCATATTTACCCCCAATTTATTTTAAGTGTTGTATATACTACTTATTAATTTATATTACTATTATTCTCCAAAAAAATTATTTTAATTTAAATACCTAATTTAGTGTCGCTCATTCAGGGTTATTAATATACAATATTACCAAATTGGAAATATTTTTTATGTTACAATCTCATTGTTTATCGAGATTTCTTATGAGTATGCTTTAAATGATGAAATATTATGTTATATCTCTCAATAATCACCCAAATTTTTTATCCTATTTTTTTCATGATAATTATAATTTTCCATCATTTTTCGTAATTTATGTTCTCAAGAGTTCAAATAAATATTTCTAATAAGAATAATATTTTGGGTCAAAAAATCTTTTTTCTTCCAAAACCTCATTTTCAAATGTGTTTTCAAAAATATTTTTAATGATATTAAAATGAATTTTAAGAGAATTTTTAATTTTTTTTGAATATTTAAAAAAATCTAAATGAATATTCATGTCATTTTTAAAACAAAGAAAGTTTCCATTTTACCAAAAATTTAAAAGGAAACATTATTTTAATGTGTATAACATGAAAAATATTTCCGATAATCACATCAATTATTTTCTTTGAAAATTATTTTATAAGTATCAAATGTTATTTTTAAGTAAAATTATTTTAAAAATATATTATGTTTTATAAATTAATTTTCAAAAAAATGGTTATTTTTTTAATAAAATTTCCAAGTGATATTTAAATCTAATTTTCCATATAAGATAGAATCCTCTAATGTTACTTATAGTTTAATTTGTATATGATCCAAGGAAACATTTTTTATTATTTATTAATTTAGTATATGATAATAAAATTTTATTGAATATTGTTTCTCTTCCATGGGCTATACCATGATAAAAATCTTTTGAATGATGATTCTTTTTCCATAGATTATTCTTTTATGAAATAATGATGTGATTATGAAATGTGCTTCTTTTCCACGGTTATTCTATGATAAAATATTTGTGAAGCCAATTAATTTTCCTTGGTTATGATATGAGGAGTTTCATATGATATTGTTTCACAAATATTTATTATTTTCATTATATGGTGGTGGTTATGTTATAGCCATGGATGGTGGTTATTTTATAACCAAGGTAGTTGGGACAAATATCTTCCTCTAATTCATTAGGAAATTGTTAATGTTATATAAGCTCAAAGTTTTCATTAGAGGTCATATTAAACCCTAAAGAGTGTACATGGGAATTCATTCCAAGCCTGTAAGTGGGTAAACATGAGGTTATACCAAGCCTAAGATAGAGAACATGGGAGGTTTTTTCAAGCCCGAAGGAGGTACACGGGTGGTTATCTTATGCCTAACATGTTATTAACTTCATACTGGATTGCCTTGAAATCATATTATCTATGTTTATGTATATGACATAATTATTTGTCTTATTTAATGATATGCTATCATGGATCATTTTTATTGATTCCCTAATGATTAATCTCTTATGAACATCAATTATCTATTCCATATATCAAGATTATGATCTTTGAAATATGGGGTATCGTTTTCAAATGTTATGATCGTGTTCTCATAAGATTATGCTCATATTATGAATATGTATCTTCCTTTTCTAGCCTAATTGAGCATCTAAGACCACCATTTCATCTGTTTCATTTCTAGATTAAGAAGAAAGGTATTTGAGTTAGATTACTAGAGGGAGAAGATCTTTATGGGAGACATTGAAGATATTTCATGAATAAAGAATATTTTTTTCCATGTTTCCAAAATCACTAAACTTTTATCACATTTGTGATTTTATTTTGATGTAACATTTTATTTATTTATGTACTTTTATTTATCCCTTGGTATCCCAAGGAGTTTTGGAGAAAATGGATTTTTTGGTCTAGACAATAGGTGGTGCATGGTTTCTATATAGTTTAGAAATCTATACAAGCTAACAATAAAGCCTACACATTTCATAAAAAAATTATTTATTCACTCTTTCATCCTCTTAAAATTTAAACCTTTTTCATCCCCACTCTGATCCATATGAAATTTCCAGCCCAAGGATCATCTTTCCCTCCTTCATAGAACCCCTGAACACCAATATTTGGGTGGTTTTGGCCTTGGTTCTTCAATAAATCGTCTAGTAAGTATCTTTTCTCTTGGTTTCTTCATTCTTCTAGTGTTTATCTTCATTTATCTTTTGTTTCTTATTTTCTACTGAGTTTTTTGACCTAATAATAGTCCTATATATATTTTTTGGGTAATGTATTGATTTTTGTGGTTTGATATTGCCTTAATAGGGTTTATTTTAGGTATGGTTGTGGTTTTACACTATATCATTGAAGTTTCGTAGCTTGAGGTAAGTGGTTCTATGATTTTACATTGTTAAATAATGTTTGTGTACTTTCTTTGGTTCAAAATTGTGTTCAATAGATTGTGTGTATGTTGTGAAATGTGTTTTCAAAATTATTTGAAGTGCATATGGGTTTGAAAATTGTTTTTAAAAAATTTTTATTTTTGTTTCTAGTGTGCCTCTTTGTTCTAGTTAATAAATGAGTTTAATTGATTGTGTGAAAGTGTAAAAATATGATTTAAAAAGATTTTGTGGTACACAAGTGAAGAAAGTTGGTTTTCTAAGGAAATGGGTTTTTTGTTTCACATGAACATCATTGTTGTGTTTATTAAATATATAATTTAAATTGTGAAAGTGGGGAAATTTTTTTTCCAAATGGATTTAGTGTACGTGTGAATCTGAAAATGAGTTTGATTATGGAAAATGGTGGTTTCCATGAATGATTTGGTTGTTAGATGAATGTGATTATAAAATAATTTTTGTTTCATGTGAGTTTTTGATTCATGTAATGTGTATGTGAACGTGATGATTTATGTGACTTTTGAAATGGAAATTGAGCATAAAGTTAATCTTGAGTATCTTAGTGGTTGAACAAGAACTTTTATATATGTTGATTCCTTTGGGATGACGCTCGTTTTCTTCTTGCATGATTGAAACTACAAAACTAACTATTAATTTGAAATGATAATAGACCACTAGAACATAGGATGAATTATGATCTAGAGGATCATGCATGAGGACATTGTGGGGTTTGGATTACATTTGGAAACCACTAGACTTTAGAATGTGTTTTTCTCTAGTGTATCCTGCATGAGGACATTGTGGGTTTTGGTTAGAGGAGATTATCGCCAAGGTAGAGGGTTCCTACCATCCTACTATAGCTATAACCTATAGGTATTTATCGTGAAGTAGTTCTCTCTTATGATGTGATGTTTTGGTGAAATGGTGATAACTGTCATTATATGGTGGACATTGAGTACATTTTATATCCAAAGCATGCTTCTTTTTATAATTTTTTCTTAAACATGTTTTCCTTGAAATTTTATATTTCAAAATGAATCCATGTTTTTTCCTAAAACATTCATGGTGATTTTTATTCTAATATTATAGAATGAAATCTTTGTTTTTGATGGAATCATATAGGTCTTTGTCTAACACCTTGCACACACCCATGGGTGTATGTAGACTTTGTTATCTATGGACTTAGTTAAGGAATGATGTTTCATGATAGTGATACTAGATCTTGATTCAAGTGTTACACATCATGTAGGGGTTGGTGGTGGTGGCTTGAGGGTAAGGACCCTGTCATTTTAGGGAGTTTTCTGAGTTATGGATTATCTATTCCCCTTTAGTTGTGGTTTTTTTACTTTTCTTATAGTTGTCAAATGTTCAATATAAAAAATGTTGTATCCCTTTTTGGTTATGGTTATCAGTTATGTGATGAGGTGTTATTTTTTTCAGTTGATTAATTTTATATAAATAAGTTAAATAAATGAAAAATCATACTTTTGATACCAAGGCACTAGTTCCCAGCCCATAGAGATCAACAATGATCTTTGGGACATGTCTCGATCCAAGTTCAATGTCATGTAGGATGGAATCCTTGCTTGGTTCATGATAAAATGCATAAGATAATGTTTATATCTTTATTGGGAACATGATACATGAGAGTGTCTGGATAAAATGGATATAGGATTATTAGGGATTGAGGTTTTGGTTGGGATTAGAGTTTCTGCACAACAAACCTCGTGATAGATCTTGAGTATCCATGGGATATTGGGATATGGTTTGACTTCTCTCCCCATGTGAGTCATACATGTTATAGAATGTATATGGAATGTGGGTGGAGGTGTAGTGGTTTGGATTTTTATGGTGTTCTATATGGGTTTTTTACCTATGGAATAATTTATGAATTTTTATTTATACTGAAAATTTTCAGAATGGTGTATTTATAGTTTTTCCTATGGTTATTTCTTGATTTAGAAACATGCATCCCCTGAGTCCTCTTGTGTATCCATTAGAATAGTATGTTTAGAGTTCCCCATCACAAATTAATTAGATATTAGTGGAATAATTGGTTCGGGTTGTCCATGCTTTTGGTCAAGGAGTGGTTTTTGGTCCTACTCATTTTAGAGAAGCTCAATCAGGTCATGTAAAGAAAAAATCTAGGGAGATCCTCAATAGCAATCCTCCTTTTTTCTAGGGTATCATAGATCCCTTGGAATATAAGGATTTGATTGATAATATTGAGAGGATGTTATAGTTTTTTAATACAATTGAGGTGATCAAAGTTAATTATTATTCATTCATATTGTAAGGTCTCTATCAAATGTGGTGGGACTCAATGGTGAATGTTGGGAAGTATGAAAGATGGGGAGGAAGAATTACATGTTTGTCTTTAATGAGTAGTATTGACCAGATACCTAATCCTTCACCAAGTCTTGGGAGTTTTTGGATCTTTTCTAGGGAAACCAAACTGTGATTTAGTATGCTAACAACTTTGCAGAATTGGTTTGGTTCGCACTGGGGGTAATTTCCCATGAGGATCTGAATGATCAAAAGTTTGAAATGGAGTTGTGACTGGAGATTCGATCACAAGTATTCTAATTCAAATTAAATAAATATTCAAAGGTGTTTAATCCTATTTTTATGGTAGATATTGAACATAGAGGTAATTTTGGTATCTATGAATCAATGTTGGCAGTGGAACAGGGAATTGGAAGCTCATCTTAGAAGAAGAGGAAGAGGAAAGAGCAATGGATTCAAAGAGGTAGTAGTTCAGGATATCATTCCCACATATCATAGATTGTGGATTCATATGTTGTATTTATTGTGTTTCATTTGTGAGGGAAGAAATTTAATGTGAGATCTATGTGTTAAGGTCAACCCAAACCCTACCATCAATGTCGTGGTATAGGGAACTTGAAACGTTTTTACAAGGTGGCAATCTAATATTAGAGTTGTGTAGGATCTATAGCGTTCAAAGGGATATTAGGCCAGTCAGAACCAGAAAAGATAGTGGTATCTTGGTTCAATGGTTGTAGAGGAAGGGATGGATAATATTCTCCACAAATTTAGTTTATGGAAGAGTTGTAGGTCACTTTTTATTCTAACGGTAAGGCTGAGACAACTAATCTTCATATAGTGGATCGACTGCCAATAAGATCAGATGTAGGTCATGAGTTAGTTCGATGCACTATTCTTATTCCATCATCATTATTTTTTGTACTATTTGGTATTGGTGACTCTATTTATTTTATTTCACTACATATTGTGATTGGGATATAGTTGTAATGTGATCTTATGTTGTGTTCAATGGAGTTAGTGACATTTCTTTGTATAATGAATGAATAAAGTTTGTGGTTTCCTTATTTTATGCCAATTGTGTCATGGGGCATGCTATAATGGGATTTTTTAGTTTTGGAAACAGACCTCTTTGGACATGATCCTCATCATGCATTTTATGATGCATTTTCTGGTGCACATTGATTTCTATCAATGAAAAGTATGTTTTGTGGAACCTAATGGAAGTACCGAGGTATTTCAAGGTGAATGGGATCCTTGGTTAGGACATGATGGAACTCCACTTCTGTAATTCAGTATTCCCTCTTGTCAGATATCATCACTCATGTTGGAGGACAGTGGTAGCAGTCCGTAAGCAGTATTACCTCACATGGTTTATGAGTTCCTGGAGGTATTTCTACAGGATTTTTCAGTTTAAACCATCATGAGGGACGCGAAGATCACCATAAACATGTCATTTAGAACATGGTTAATATCTCTTCCCTTATACCATATATCCCCCAACAAGTTTAGGGAATTAAATATATAGCTGGAATATTTGGAATCCCCTGGATTCAGTCACTTGAGCATCTCACCATGGGAATCCCTAGAGCTATTTACTAAAAATAATGATGGATATCTCCAATTGTGTATTTATTATAAGAATCTAAACATAATTAAAATAATTAACATGTTCTATTTTCCTCATATTAATGACCCCTTTGATCAGATAAATGCAGTAATGTGGTTCATTAAGATTGATTTGTATTTTGTTAATCACCATGTCATAGTTAGAGTGATGGGTAATATGAAAACAAGATTTCGAAATAGGTACGTCTATTTTGAGTATTTGGTCATGAAATCCATGAGGATTAATTATCCAGTGGTATTTATGATTCTTATGAACATTGTTTTTCATCAATATATTGACTCTTTTATCATGGTATTCTTGGATAACATCCTGGTCTAATTTGGGACTAAGGATGATCATGATTATCATTTGAGGATTGTGTTGGGCACCCTTCATGGTCAATGTCTCAAATTTAAAATTTCTATGTTCACCTTCTATATCATGCAGATGAAGTTTTTGGGAGCATGTGATCTCGAAATGATGGGTTTTGGTGGACCCTAAGAATATCGGTGAACCAATTTCAGGGGAATGTCTGGGGGATTTTTTTTGAAGGAATGTTCTGGTTCTGAGGAGAAAGTCCTCCTTCCATATATAAAAATGGAAGATTTGGGTCTAAATAGGTGAGTGTTTTGGGTTCTTGGGATCCAAAAACTTTCATCTCCAAGGCCCCATCCTACTTGAAGGTTGTGCACACTAGAATAAAGGTTACCTTTATGGTTAGTGAGGGAAGGGTGAAGTCCTTAAGAAGTTCTTTCCCACATCAAGGATTCCCCAATGCTAAAATTGGTAAACCACGTTTAAGGTTTCGATGTCCAAGAACTAGTGCAGACTCAAGATGAGTTAGAATCAGGTTATGAATTCTATAGTCAACTTTTCATGTAATTTTTTGAAGTAATTCAAGGTAAAGGACTGTACAAACCAAGAAAGAAGATAAGGTAAAAGGGAAATCGAGACTCTGATAATTTAATTTTAGTTAATGGAAAAAATCAAAAGGACATAATGATTATTCAGATATTCCCAAACCAATGGAAACACGATTAGACAAGAAGGGTGTAAGCAAGAAATGATTGGCCCCACAACATGGGAGAAACAAATATCCGAAAAAAGACCAAAATAATATAGATGATAAAGTGGAAGGGACCAAAGTGGAAGGTGTGGAAGATAGGGAAGGTATGTTTTTGGATCTTATTATTCATTCAAATGAAGAACCTCCCTTAGATCCACTCCATCTCAAGTTTATAGAGGATGAGTTGAACAGAATCCTGAAATGTCTTCTATCGGTGTAAGAAAATGAGGATCAAGAGGCTTGGATCAATAAACAAGATAAATTCATGTCACATGGTTTTAATGTGGGGAAGATTAATGTTGAATATTAATATCACACATGGGACATGTTGTATTGTCACATTGAAGATATAATCCAAGAGAATTAGAACTTGAAGGTGCATTATCTTTTCTAGAAGCTCTATAAGGTACGTGAATCCATCAACTTCAGCCTATTTTTTAAATATTTTTTAACATCTTACACTATTCTAGTTTCTTTGGGAACTTTTAGTTTCACACATATCCTCAGAAGTGTATTTTGGAATAAAAAAAATTATTCAAGGCTGATATATTTTTTTCAAATTTGAATATTTCCAGACCTTTTAGATTATTATAGGAATTATTTTGGGATTTCTCTTAGAATTCTTCATCCATGATAATGTATAAATGATAAGGGGTAATGTTTGAATAGAGTCGAGAGTATCAAGAATTATTTGAGGAGATTAAGTGGTGGTTAAACATGGTCTATATTTTGATCTTGATGGAATTTAAAAAGGATACATGGTCTACTTAAATTCTTCAAGTATGGGTCTTGGGTGTATGATGATGCGTGATTAGCATGTGGTGGAGTATGGTTCAACATAACACTGACAACATGAAAATAATTACCCAACACATTACATAGAATTAGAAGCAGCAATGCATGTCTTAATTTGTTGGGATAATTATATTTTTAGAGAGAGGTGTTTACTTTATTCTTACCATATGAGTTTACAATATATTTTCTCTCAAAAGGACATGAATTCAAGGTAGTATCATTGGATTGAGTACCTTCGAACGTTCAGTTTTCATATCACATTTACCACAAGAAAAGGGAATGTGGTAACTAATGCATTGATCAAGAAAGTGTCAGTGCAAGCATTGAAAGTGTCCAGTGATGAATGAAAATTGATGATCCTTTTGAGAAATTGCTTCTCTAGACCATGGATCGTAGTGGAGGTGTGTTCTTGGACAGTGTTCATCCAACACCTTTCCTTATGGATTTTAATCGACTTGAAAATCTAAGTGGTGAGTTAAACCAGTGTTCTTTTCTATTCTCAAATGGTGGATAGGTTCCTTGTGAGTGCATGTTGTGTCTTGTGGGGGTTTTTACTTCAAGGATCACATTGTGGGGATTTTTTCATTATGGAAGTTGGTGATACAGGATATCAACAAATCTTATTGGCCTATAAATCCTGGTACCCCCGCGATGTTTTATGATGGTTTTTGGCAGTTTTGGTGGCTAGGTAAGAGGCAGGACATAGATGACTTTCTATCGTGCAGTTATATATGTCAGCGGGTTAATGAAATGCTCAAAAGGGCCTCTAGTTTGCTTCATCCACTACCCATTACTACTTGGAAGTGGGATGATATCATCATGGAATTTATTTTTGGACTAGTTCATACATGAAAGGTATGAAATTTCATTTGTACACTAATTGATCATCTGATCAAATCATCCCACTTCATTATGATCAAGGCTTCATCCAAAGTAAATGACATGGGTCGGTTGTATGTTCAAGATATAGTGTGGCTTCATGGTGTTATGTTAGTAATTATTTATCATAGAGACACTAATTTTAACTCATGGTTTTTTTGAAGGCCTCCATAAGGAAATGGGATTACAGTATAATTTAAGTACGACATACAACTCTCAAATGGATACTAAGATGCAGCAGGAGAATCAGATCATGGAAGATATACTTTAGGAAAATATGTTTGACTTTAGAGGCTCCTAGGAATTCATTTGGGTGTGGTTATGGTTTAGTATAATTACGTCTATCATTCCTTAATTTTAATTTCTTTTTTTACAGTTCTTAATGGTCATCTATTATAGTCCCTTTTGTGTTGGCCTAAGGTGGGTGAAACCTTATTATTTGGATTTATACTTGTACTGGAAACATATAATAACGTTATGATAATCATATAGCAGTTATTGATTATGCATATTCACTATAATTCTTATCCCTATTAGAGAAATTGATCTTTATAATTGGATTTGGGTGACTGGGTGTTTCTAAAAAAGTTACCTTACCTAGTTCATCATCATTTTGGTAAGAAAGGGAACCAAATGGTGAGGTATATCAGCCCATTTGTGATTAATGAGCACATTGTTGGGGTGGAATACTAGTTTTATTTTCCTTTTTATAAGACATTATTTCATGATGTATTCTATGTCTCCCAATGAAAACATATAATCTAGATCTCTCTCATGAACTAAATTTTGAGGATTTAGAGTTACAGTTTTATCTATCTATGTTTGAGTAGCCCATGAGGATTGTGGATTCTCTAGAGAAATTGATTCATGGGAAATCCATACAATTTTTCTGGGTTATTTTCCATCATGGTAGTGATGGTCATGAAACTTGGGATCAAAAAACATGGGTTGAGGAATAGTATCCATTTTTATTCTCTAAGAAAACACGATAATGATATTCTAAGAGAGGAATGTTTTAAATTTTTAGAGAAGTTTTCCATAAATGATTCTATTTTTAGCTATTCTATTATTTATTTTTTATAAATGTATTTATTTCTTGGTTTTCCCATGTGTTTTTTGAGAAAATGGTTTTTTTTGTCTCAGGAAGTGGTGGCGCATAATTAGTACACAGCTTGGGGAAACCATGTTCCAACAAAGGGAAAACCATTCACCCAAGACCGTAGCTATGTCCTAAATGCATGGATAGCATCACAGGTGTGCACCCTCCCCTAGAAAACAATACATCATTATTCCTCTTAGATAGATATGGGTGTACCATTTCTATACAATTTGGAAAAATGTGTGGGCTATCTATGTGGCCAGTCGAGGTTATAAAAAATTGAATTTTTTTTAGACTCTTTGAATTTATCCATAAACAACATATAATATGATACATAAAACATTTTAATCCCTTGGAGCTTCCTCCACTTCATCATGGACCCCTTTAATTCCAATAATTTGGTGGTTGTGTCCTCAGTTCATTAATAAATCATCAAGTAAATATCTTTTCACTGTTTTCACCCTTCTTCTAGTGTTTCTCTTCATATCTCTTTTGGTTCTTCTTTTCCTCTAGGTTTTTGGACCTAATAAGACTACATTAATAATTTTTAGGAGAATTATTGATGTTTTTGGATCAATATTTCCTTGATAGGGTTTGTTTGATGTTTAGTTTTGGTTTTCCACCGATTTATGGAAGTTCCCAAGATTTAGGTTGGTGGTTTCTAGATTTTACATTATTAAATGAATTTGGTATTATTTATTGGGTTTATAGATGTGTTCTATTGAATATGTGTGTTGTGATAAATGTGTTTTCAATGTAATTTGAAGTGAATATGTGTTTTAAAATAGTTTTATAGCATAATTAAAATGTGTTTCAAGTGTTCCACTTTAGTTTAATTTATAAACGTGTTTAATGGGTTTTTTGATTGTGGTAAATTATGTTTTAAAACAATTGAGGTACACATGTGATGAAAGATTGTTTTCTAAAGAAAATTGGGTTTTCTTATATTTTAGAATCATTATTATGTTTCTTCAATGTTTATATGAATTTTTTAGTGAAGAAAAATCTTTTTCCAAATTAATTTGGTGTGAGTGTCTATTTTAAAGTAGTTTTTATTATGTAAAATTGTGGTTTCCATTTGAGCTTTGATTAATGGATGAATGTGCTTGTGAAAGAAATGTATTTTTCATGTGTATTTATGATGCAAGAAATGTTTATATTGAAGCAATATTTTTTGTGATTAATGAAATAAAAATTGAGTGCAATGAGTTTCCTAGGTGTCTGGTTTAGTGATCTTGACCTAGTACACTTGTCGATTCGGTGGGGCTGAGGACTAATTTATTCTAGTATTATTGATGCTACAACACCAACTAAACATTTGTAATGGTTAAAGACCACTAGACCATGAGATGGGTTCCCCAATAATGTCTTTTATATAAGTAATTTGTGGGTTTTGGATTATATTTGGAGGACACTAGAAGTTGGGGAATATTCCCCTCTAGTGGCTCAGGCATGGGGGCTCTCAAGGTTTTGGTTAGAGTATCTTATCATAGAGGTAAGAGGTTCTCAGTGTCCTACTAGGGAAAGAGAATATAGGGTTTTCCTATGATGTGGTTCCCTCTTATGATGTGATGTTTTTGTAATGGGGTTCTAACCATTGGTATATGGTGGACCTTGTGTATATTTTACATTCAAATAAATATTCTTTTGAGAATATTTTTCTAAGAAATATTTTTCTTGAAATTTTATATTTATAACTGTTTCCAATTTTTCTAAAGATTGGATAATTATTTATATTATAATGTTATATAATGAAGTCTTTATTTTGGGTTTCATCCTACTCTATTGTGGATCACACCCTATATACACCCCTGGGTGTATGTATACTTTGTTATGTATGACCCAGGAAACAGAAATGTGTTCTTTAGTGGTTGCGGTGGATCTAGTTGTTTGTGAACCACTTCTTATAGGTGTTAATGGTAGAGGACACAGGGTGAGGTACCTCTCATCGCATAGAGGTTTTTGAGTAGTCTTTTAGTTATTCCCCTTCAGTTGTTGTATTTTGAGTTTGTTTAATGTTTTAAAACATTTAATCTGAAAAAAAAATATCCCTTTTTTGTTACAATTATTAGTTTTTTGGTGATTTATTATTCATGTTGGTTGTTTGATCTTATATGTTTGGGTGAAATAATTAAAAAATGTAATGTTTATACCCAGCCACCGGTTACAACCCATAGGGATCGTGAATTCTATATGAGCCATGTCTTGAGTTGGGTAGGGTTTCATAATGGATTGAACCCTATCTTGGTTCATGACAAAAATTATGGTCCTTATATATGTGTCTATTTAATGTAATGAATATTCATCCAAAAATATGTAATAAACATGTATGAGAGTCCTGGGTTGATATAATATCTTCCAGTTTTTGGATATTCTTAAACATCTAATGGAACACATGTCATTTATAATGTATTTATTGAATGTTATTGGAATGTGGAAAGTGTGTGTGTTTCTATATCCTTCTTCTTCGCTTTTGATAGCCAATGTAGTGGTATTCTATGATTTCTTCATTCTCAATATTGATCTATTTGATAACATCATCTAAATGGATTGGTTTTTCTCTCATCGTGATGAGGTGGATTTCTATCATCGGTGTGTCTCATTCCTTGAAGATAATGGGTGTTCTTGGGTGTTTCAGGGTGAGTTGGATACAAGGTCTATTCTTCCTGGAATTCCCCACCCAAATATCTAGTGTTTTTATCTACTATTATGTCTAATACTAATGATGTTACTTTTATGGTTAATATGTTCTTTCTTTTTAGAATTTTTCCCATGTTCTCCAAGATTATTTCTCCAATCGGCCTCTATATAGGGAAGAAGAATTTATGATTGATCTGGTTCTTGATATGTAGCTGATCTTGATACCCTATTATTATAACGTTCCAATAGAGATTAAATTGCTCATGATTTGTTTGTATGATTTTATGGTGAATGGTTTTTTTCCTTAGTCTTTTTCCATGGGAATCCCTGATGCTCTTTTCTATTAATTTTTATGGTTTAATTCAATTGTGGGTGGAATATAAAAAATATAAACTAGGTATGGGTTAAGAATATGTATTATTTTCATCATTTTTCTGATTTTTTTGCTAATTAAAGGGGGGAAATTGGTTTTTGACGATTATTCTTCAGTCAGGTTATCATCACCTCATATATTTGAAATCTGATAAACCAAAGATGAATTTTTGGATATGGTATTTTCCTTTTGAATACTTTATGATTTCATGTGTTATAAAAAATCACTTTTAGTTTTTAGGGAATTGATCAATCAGATATTCCAAGAGAATCTTGGAAAATTTAGAGTGGTTTTCATGGATAAAAATTTGGTTTATTTGAGATTGGAGCACTAGAATGAGCATCGTCCTAGTTTTTTTATGGAAATTTTAAGGTTCCACCATTTGTATGAAACAATTTTAAAATGTTGATTAAAGATCCAAGAAGTGAATTTATTGGAGAGTGTGATCTTTTAAAATTTTTATTAGTTGATCTTGAGAAGGTGAAGGATGTCCTATCATGGTAAGATACATGGAAAATCATTTAGATTTATAGGTTCCTTGTTCTTGTTGAATACTACTGACAGTTCATCAAAGAATTATCAATTTTGGCACCCCCTTTGACTTATCTTAATAAGAAAGGAGTAAGTTTAAAATGGGAAACAATGTGTTATTCTTCTTTCAAGTATATGAAATGACATATGAAATTATAACATATTCTGATCTTACCTTATCCCAAAAGGGGTATGTGGATTTTTATGATGATTTTTATTCTTATTTGGGTATAATTATTATTCAACATGATCATGTGGTATATTTTGTATCATTTTATCTTTAACAAATGAGAAAAAATTAACCCACTCATGATTTTTTGTTTTTTGTTGTTATGCATGAGCTAAAATGTTGGTGGTCCTATATTTTTTGGGAGAGGTTCACAGTCATTTTTTACTATAAGATTTTGAGGTATACCTTTTCAAAAAATTACAACACTTTTAGAAAGAGGAAGTGGATAGAATAATTTCATATGATTGAATTTGAATATTCCTACATCCCAAGGAAGGGAAATGTCATTATAGACAATCCCAATAAGAAATTACCATTGTAGGCTATTCTGGAATCAAAGGAGGAGTGGAACCAAATTGTGTTCTTCAATCAACATCACCTTGATTCTTAGGAGGATATGCCAGGTATGGTTCTGGCCATTATTCATTTTTCATCATCTATCATGAGGTCTATTACATTGGATCGGTATTATGATGAAAATTTTAGGTGAATTTGAGAAACCCTATATGGTGGGAGAGAATTTTTGGTAGGTCTCTCTCTATAGAAGGTATTCTCAGTTTTGAGGATTGGTTTGTCATCCAAGAATCTGTGTGGAGATTTTTTTTGTTTAAATTTCAAAATTCTTCATGATTCATTAATTAGACCACTATAAAGATGTATTATTTCAAGAGACACTGATTTTGGTGTTTGGGTAACAAGTGTGACATTAAATATTATGTGTCCTGCAATTACACCTACCAATAGATAAAGGCTAATCATTTGAAACCATTCATTTTTAAATATTATCTTCTAATGTTGGTTTTTTAATTTGAAGATGATTCCATGGAATTTTTTGTAAGATTATTGTGGACTCATGGGGGAATGATATCTGGGAGGTTATTGATCAGTTGAAACAATCATCTCACTTTATTATGATCAATTCCACATTAGAGTTGATACCTAGGTAATCCATATGTATAGATGGTTGTGAGGTTACATGGGTTCCATAATCCATTTTTTAATATAGTTTTCTTAAGTTTACCACATAGTCTTAGATGAGTATTTGAGAGTTTATGGGGCTCATTAATGGTTGAGTACAATGTACCATCCCTAAATAGACTGTTAAACGAAGTATTATATTTAGACCCTAGAGTATATTCTTTTTGTTTTCATTGTGGATTTCTGTAGAACATGGGATATACATATGGGACAGGTTGAGTCTTATTATTGAAATAATTATTAGAGTTTGGTTATAATTTATCCCTTCGAGGATTTATATGGTTTCCATGGAGGTTTCCTCTTTGTTGGGAAAATGTGGGTGAGGCCCCTTTGGTAGGATCGAGTCTCTTTCTAGAGACACTAATGAAGATTTAGGATATATATTGGTCTCTTTTTGTAGCTCAAAGAAATAAAAAAATTTATGTGTGTCATTGACAAGGTCCTTTTGATTTTTTCATTATTGACTAGGTTTTCTTAAAAAAATTCTTCTGTTGGGTCATCATCTCCATGGAAAATAGAGAAAGATCGATATGATATATATTAGACTATATAAGTTCACTGATTGGAATGGATTGGTAAGGTTAATTATCAATTTTAATATAAAGTTCATTTGACATGTATTCAACATGTTTTCCACATGTCTCACCTCCGAATGTACCATGTTAACCCCATACACATTTTTTGTAGGGAAGAAATCATGTTGTGTCCATAACTTTCTATTATAGAGATATCAGTGGAGAATGTTGAATCTCGAGTGGAATTATTACATAAGGATTTTATACTTTTGGAAAATGTGTTATAGAGACTTAGATCAGATTCTCATGAGACTTGAGCATGTGTGTCATTAATGAGAGAGTAGTGACCTCAACTCTTTCCGGACACAATTCTTCCATATGACATTCGGGGATGGAAATAATTATGGGGGGAGTTTGTAGCATCCTATTACATTATTTTAGGTATTTTCCATCAATGATTTTATTTAACTTGTTATTTGGGTGAGTTTTGGGCCTTCTTAGGATATAGATAATTTTATAGGGAAAATGACCAAATGTTAGAGGATGTATGTTTATTAGAATAATGGAGTTCATGTATAAATGTTAAGATAACCTGATAGGATTTATACTAGGGTCTATGTTTACCCAGGGTATTTTTTATAATTTATCTAATGAATTTGTCTACTTTTCATTTTAAAATTGTGAACTCGATAAAAAATGTGAAACCTTTTTTGGGTTGATTCTATGAACTTGTATAATGAATTAAAAGTTAACATGCCATGAAACTGTTTCACTTCATGAATTGGTTGATTGTTGTTTTTTAAATTAGGAGACACATTTTTAAATATATATATATTAATTTCATGGATTTCCCTTCATGACCCCAAGATTCACATCATGAAATATTTGTAGCCTATTGGTATTCTCACACTCCACATATGATTCCTTTTTATTCAATGTGTAGGATCTTATCTCGAAATAAAGAAAATCTAATATGTAATTTTGGGGATATAATTAATTATAGATCATTTTTTTCAGTGATTTATTTATTTTTGTTATATTCTATCTTTCAGGGTAAGTGCTCATTTTAATTAATCATTTTCATTTGTCACGGCAGCATTATTTCACTATTTTTTCAGAACGGTTGTTCTTTTGGTGATAATTCTTCTTGATCCTTTCTAGATCAATTATTTCATCTTCCTTTAGATGTTTATATTTTTTTTGGTGGTGGTGTGGGCTAAACTTTTATTGAGGTATGTTTTTTCATCTTATTTGTCGACCAATTCAATTTTTAAATTTATTCTAAGATATGGAAATTGGTTCTAGGGATTCTGGTGTTATCTTTACATTCATTCGTTATTGGTGGTTTCTGTTGTGGGAATGTGTGACCGGGTTTTGTGGTAGGTGTTTCCATCCCTAGATAATGTTAGATCAAATGTACATTTATGGTTTTTATAAATCAATTTTAATGATTGATTTTTCTGTATGGATATTGGTTTTTAACAAACTATTGGTTTCCCCCTATTTTGGTAAATAAAATTGTTGTTTTCAAAGATTTTGAAATGTATTTTGGAAATAGTAATCAAATAATTGTTTTGATGAAATGGTTTGCAAAATATAGCACATGGGAATCCCTTGGTACTTATGTAGAAGGTGTAGTAATATTCCTTATCTGTTGATATTTTCTAGGGGTTCACTCATTACGTGTTCCTCTACACCCTAGACAAATCGTTCTAGGGACTTGTTATACCTATTAGGAGGATCACTTGTAGGGGTGTTACTCTTCTCTCAAGATTCAATGTGTATATCGAGATACATGATGGGCACGAATGTTTATGTTGGGGGTACAAGTTCTCTTGAAAACCTTCCCTATACTGATCCTTAGTGTGATTTATTTGGGATTTGGATTTTAATACTTTTTATTTGATATGATATATCATAAAATCTTTGAATTTTGGTATTTACGTGATATTATTTGATACTTTTTTACATAGATTATTTTGAAATGTGAAAAAATAACTTTATTTTACATGGTTTTGATATAAAAACTTCTTAATTGATTATCATGCCATATTTTTATTAAATATGCTCATGTTTGAATTATTTTATAATTAAAAGTTTTGTATCACCTTTTTGGGATCCTACTGAGATTGTTTAGCTCACTCCCTACACACCACTTTGGTTTTTTTTATACCTAGTTATTTCTTATAATATAGGGAAATGAAAGGAACTGTAGTGATGTGGTGAGATTTCTATAAGTTGTTCCTTGGTAGCTAGTTGTGAGATGGTGGTTTTTTCTTATGTTATCACATAGAGTATCTATTTTGGTTTTATTTTTCTTTTTTTTAGGATTGTACCTTGCAATTTTTTAGATACTTTTGAGTTGTATCACTTCTATGTTTTCCTTTTTAAAATTTCATATATTTCTTATTTTAAAATTCTTTTATTTCATCCTGTTATGCATATATATGTGTCATGTTTTCTAATTCAGTTTGGTAAAAATTATTCCCTCTTGATTTTTTTTATTTCTAATTGCTATTTATCGGCCCATGGTTATTGAGAATGCCCATCAAGTATGTGACGATTTAGGCCAGGTACCGTTCTGTGAGGGTATCTGGGTTGGTTCATCACAATCTTTTTTAGATATCCTATGTTCTAACAATAATTTATTACCATTGGTGAATAATAATCCATATCACACATCAAATATCAAATATACAATGGTTGAGGATATAGTCAATAAGATATATAGTTTCATGGACTCAATAGATGCGCTTTATGGGGTCTTCTCCAAGCTTCACCATGTTTCTGACCTTCCATAGGGCACACATGACCCTTGTGCACTCTATGTGATCTATGCCTAAACATCTTGTGGTCATATACATGGACCATGCCACACCTCTAAAACCATGCAATCCTCTAAGATGATTTCCCTGTATTTTTGTGGTTCCACCTCTCACTGTGTGGGGTTGAGCTAGCTCTTAGCATGGTCAGTTGTATATTTTTTTTAATTTTATTAAGGTAACGTATTATTTTACTTCTAAAATATATTAGTATACAATTTTTTTATATTTTTATAATATAATATTAAACTTATAATATATTTCTCATGTATTTTTTATTTGAATAAAAATTTAATTTAGTATTTACTACACTATAAAGTAAAATTCTATTGCTACAAACATAACCAAAGCTTACTTATTTTTTAAAATATAAATAATTATTTCTCATAAGTAATAGGATATTATTTAGAAAAATGTGTATCCAAATAAAAGTATGTTTTGTTAATTTATAATATCAACTATAAATATATTTTATCCAAATTTAGGAAAATATAATTATAGAAATATTTTCTTTTAAAATATTAAAAATCATTATTCCTTGTATAAGAAGAGTAATATTCATAAATTTTAATTTTTTAACAATATTTAAAATAAAAAACTTATTTTGGATTCATGAATAATACATTTTTAATAAATTGAATACAAAAACATGTCTTGCATGAATTTAAATTATAAAGAATCTTTTATTAAAAAGTAAAACTACACTTAAAATACTAGATTGTTACACTAATTTATAATAGATGTCAATTTTCTAGATAGAGGCCTCAATCCTTAAATGATCCATTAACTATACATTAGATCACATAAGAATCCATAGATCTACACAAATCATCCCAGATCTATGATTCATTCCCAAATAAATACCAAAGGTCAAGAGATATCAAGAAAAATATAGAAAAATGACCACATACCTTGAAATCTCATATTCCAAAGCCTGAAGATTCATCATAGTTGAAGTTTGAATGGTGAATATTTACTATAACCGCCCACAGGGGTCCCTAGGTTCATGATTTCTAGGGGTAGGATGAATAATGAGAAGTTTCAAATAGGTTTTGGGTTTAAAACTGAATTTTCTTATTATAATAAACCTCATGCATGGTTTGGTGAAACGGTTTATTGAACTGTGTTTCAGTCATGCGAGCCTTAACTCATATTCTGGGAACCTCTAAGGTTTTTCACATGATTAAAAAAATCATGTTCTAACTATGTGTTTTCCATCTATCCTAAGATAAATAGTTTCCTTTGGATGGTCAAATGATTATCTCTAACCATGGAATGACCATTTCCTACACATTTTCCATCTCCTACAATTCATACAAAATTATAGGGAGAATCTCATGGATTCTTCTAAGTAGTCAACAATCATGGACCTACTTAAAGGTATCTAAAACCTAAAAAACCAACTATAATCAACACAAAATATTTCTCAATAAAATGATAACTCTAAAAAATTAATATAAGTGATTAATTTATTATGGTAAGTACCTAAATTAATTTCACTAAAATATCCAACATTAAGGATTTATTGTCCTAAAGAATTTTCTGTAGAGTTACTTCCCCAAAATAAGTTGTTGAGCTTGTACAATATATCAGAACTCCCAAGTATCTAACTATATATGATCATGGTTCTTAAAAAACTCAAATAAGGGGCACATTTTTCCTTTGTAGCACCTTCTTCATATGGTCGACAATCTAAATTGGTTGTTCCACATAAAATGTATCTGGTTTCAACACAACCTCATCATAATCAATCACATGTGTAGGATTAGTCTTGTAATTCTAAATATGAGAAACATGAAAATAATTATTCATTAATTGATATTATATAGGAATATCAAACGAATATTCCTCCATCTTAATTCGTTTGATGTTCTTAAACTATCCAATAATTAGAAAAGCTAATTTCCCCAACCTTCACTATTATAGATGCCCTAACCATGGGGACACTAATAAGAAGATCTGATCCCTCACATCAAACACAAAATTCCATCCCCTTCGATTAACATAAGATCATTTTCTACTCTAAGAAATAACCAATAACTTTTAAATCAATAGAACTGATTTTGTTGTCTCCTCCACCATGTATAGGATAATAATGGAGAACTCACCTACCACCTGACAATAAAATGGTGAATGAAACAGTCATCCATAATGTTACTCAAATAGATCTATTTGAATCAAAGACTAAATTATATATATATATTTTTGAATTATAAAAATGATAAATGAACATATTATGATCCACAAAAATTTATAACAAATACCTGAAGAGTATACTCTATGGTCTGGATCATTCTCTCATATTTTTCATTATTCTATAGATGATAAGTCGTACATATATTAAACAGAGTAGCCATAACCATATGAAACCCGTTCTAAAACCATGAGGTGTAATGATAATTTATTTTATATATAATTAATTTAGGAACTTCATATATCTACATAATCTCTCAAACATTGATCTTTCCAAGATCATCAACTGAATGAGTCTCCCAAATCAATAAGAAATGAGCCACATTGGCCAACTGATCATCTATATCCAAATTCTATCTTGTACAATTTGGGTCCTATGATACCATGTGATGAATTCTGTCATCATTTCATACTACTTCCACCTTGGTACCAAAATGGGTTGATGTAACCCACTAGGTCATTGATGCTCCACTATAATCCTTGGATATTTCCAAAAGCAAGAGGAAAATCGGTAATTTCCCTCTTCATATTGGCAACCCCAAATCTTCATTTGATATAATGATACCTATTAGTTGATATTGGGTACACTACCCACTATGAATAATGAGAGTCCCTAATTATGACCTCCCATATTAAAGAATGAACCACTTCTCCTCAATGGACATGGATCATCTCGTGTATATCTAGGGTCCATCCTAGAATAATGTCATCAACCATCAACCATTCTCACATCACAATATAGTGTAGATCACACACATTACTAGACATTATTTTATACACCAATGGAAATGTGGTCATAGATGTTGAAAAAGACACTACACCCCTATCCTCGGACATGGATAACTTCTAGTCTACTTGCAAAGCCATCAATATCTACTTGGATTCTAACATTCACTCTCCAAGTTCCAATATCTTCTAGCTAAGAGCATCAATGACATCATTATTTTTTCTAGGAACATGCACCATTTCAAAGTAAATATTCTACAAGTAATCTACCCAATGATTCCAAAATAAAATTAGGACCCACTAACAAGATATATATCATATACTATTGTGGTTAGCATACACAAAAAAAATGCTCACAAAAGAGGAAATTACAAAACCAGTTCATGCATGTCTCCCCATATGCAAGGGGTTTCCCACTAGTGGTGAGGGCATGAGAGGCATATTGAAGAGACTATACCGTCTTTAACAGATAACCATCCAATAAATAAATAGAAGAAACAACAACAATAATAATAATAATAATAACATCAATAAAATCACTAATCTAATGATAGTATCAATATATACTATTAAAAATAATATTACAATCATAACATCCAAAGAAAAAAAATAAAAGATCCCCACATGCGATGATTTAATATACTAGACCATGGAAAGACAAATAAGTAATATTCAATAAAATATCTAAGACCTAGAATATATCTCAACATCACCGTGCACTATCCTAGTACTCCTACTAAACTTCCCATCATAGGAGACTTCTGCATAAATGGATCCCTGGTCAAAAAATTTACACATGCATCAAGATAACCATGTAGGGTGTGATTATAAAATACATTACAACACCACAAATTTTCCTTATCATAAGTTCAAAATATAAATAAGTGTTTGAAATGAAAATAAATAATGTTTAAGAATATAATATTTAATCACACATGTTTACAAATATTCCATTTCCATGAAAACTGATTCAAATTTTTTCAACTCCATCCTAGAGGGATTTTCACATATTTTCATGAAGTACTTAGACAACTAATGATCCCTCCTCGTCCTCCAAGAATGGATAATCAAACCCACATTTAAATAAAATATTGATATTGCCATAATTTTTAACTCTAGGGAAATACAATCATTACACGTTGACCCAATATCATATCTTAGGGTCAAGTCATCACATCACATGTCAATCCATGCTCATAACTTTGGGGCAATCCATCACCTCATCCACACTACCCCTCAAAGGAAGAAACTATCTAGTATTTTCATACTTGGCCACAAAATTAAAGAGATAGATAAGCTACACATCTAACAAATAGTTCTATAATAACATAGTTTATAGTCATGATATAGAAAGAAATAATCATATATATAACACACATCCACATGTGAATTTGTAACATCCCAACACAGGTTCCACACAATGGTTCCCCAAGTCAGTTGGTCACATAACCTAAAGTGCACCTCCATGTATTCCCTGGGTTTCCGAGAATTAACAAGGGTCAAATATGTAATATGGTGAGACTATTCCCTCTTTATCAAATCAGAACAATAACGGAAATAACTAAACAATAACCAAATGATATAACCAATAATAATAATAATTCCATAACCAAATGCAGACTAGTATCACAAGATGGACCACAAAGGGAAATAAAACATCTATAACTAAATTAGTAGATATTTTATTCCATATAATTTTAAATTTTCTAAGTAAAACCCAAAAATAAATACACTATGGAGACTCACAAAGTGGGTCCCAATATCACTTAATGTTTCCACAACTAGGATATATCCCAAATCAATCATGTAATTTTGGGATCTTTCCATTATCATTTCCTATAAATATGAATTATATTTGGGTACTAGTCATGCATCCCGATTAGGGTATGAGTACAACTCAGTGGGTCCCCGCCAATGGTGTCCAAATCAATATCTCGTCTATAAAGTGTATACAATTGAATAAAGAAAAATTATAGAAAAAAAAGTAAACTATTTTCAGAGATCATTTTAATTTAATTAGCTACATAATTACTGGGGTTCATGATAACAACTGGACCATCAATTTAGTCTTCATCCCAATATAGATTTTGAACAACATCAATTTGGGAGTCACAATTAAATAAATTGTGGGATTTTATGAATAAATTATTTACAATTTCATATCAAGGATACTTGGATCTCTGGTCCAATGCCAATTTCTTGGACCTAGAACATAATTTCTAGCACCCCATGGGTATTTGGATCATTAGTCCCTCTCACATACATATTTTTATCATGTATGTGTATTCTGAGCATCATTCCATATCCCACACTCATAGTTATCACATGTGGGTTTTTCGAGCATCGGTCCCTATCCCACACTCGTTAATTAATCAATCATGTATATCAAAACTATCACATATGTTCCATTTATTAAGGTTAATCATCATAAACCCACTTTTCTATTATTCACATAATGTTGCAACATTTAAATTTAGAAAAACAATCATAGTTCATAACTTTAATCACGTGAAAATAATACGAACTTTTCACCACCAATCTATTTAACAACATTTTATAATATAAACCATTAACCATTATAGGTTAAGCCAACCATCCCACAATTCCACTTATTAATGATTTCATAATCACATTAATCAACCAATTTCACAATCCCATTAATTAACCAATTTTAAAATCCATTTAAGTTTACTATTTCAAAATCCATTAATTAAACAATTTCAAAATCCCATTAATTAATTAATTAATTCAACTCTAAGAATGCAATTTTTCAATGTGGAATTTTAAAGTCCAAAAATACATACATTCAATTATAATCTAGACAATGGGAATTGAAATTTAGACCACTTACCACACATTTTCTAAATAATGCTCTATTATCCCTGAATTTGAAGGAGAATTGAAGAAAAGAAATGGATTAGAAGATCATAAAACCAAACCTAGGACCAAGATCAACCCCCAAAACCCAAAACTGTCAAATTTCTTAACCACTTCATAGGAAAAAGGAACAACATAAGGAAACAAGAAAATAAAAGGATTATAGGGGATCAAGAACCAATTAGTGATTATTAAAGATGAATAAATCACTTGAAATCTACTAGGAGTATCCCTATAGTTAAGAGAAGGAAGGTTGTATTTAAACATAAACCGAAAAGGACCTCACTACATGTTTAAAAAAATTTCTTGAGGAATTACATGATGGGTAATTTAATTAATTGTACTATAATCATTTTTGATGGGTTGTACAAAAAAACCCATTACCCCAAGTGATTTTTACCTAATTTAATATTTACATATCATGTAACCCATATACATAGGGAGTAAAATTTTTTTATATGCCATTTTTCTGCTAAAAATCTACTTCAAAGTTCTGAACCAGCTTGAAAGCCTCTCAAAACAAATGAAACTACCACCCACAATAGAAAAATTAGGAAACTCAAAAGGGGGATATACCTAGAAAGTAATATGATCTTCTAGAATTGTATCAGGGATAGGTCTGATTGGGCTACACAAGCACACCATATAATCATCCCAAATACATTTATATATAGGGATTATATGAAAATCACTTTCTACATCAAGGGTAAAGATATATTGATGACCAGAATCATTACCGGAGTCAATATCCACATTAATTGTCCTTAAAACCATCTTTATTCAATCAAATGAGAACATTAGGATCCAAGAATAAGATATACTTAACACCAAAATTTTAGGAATATATTATTAATAACCATGAAAATCCCATTTCATCAATTGTCTAGTTATAATCAACAATCCGATTACAATTCTAAAGATCCAGACATTAATCCTTCAATGATCCAAGATTTATCTTTTAGATCACATTATAATTCATACATCATTCCATTGGGATCTAGAACTATGATTCATTATAAGACAAAAATGAAATATTTAGAGTGATTAAAGGGAACATATAACAATAAACACATACCTTGAATTATCACAACCCAATGTCTATATATTCACAAAAAATGTTATTTTAAAGGGATATGATTCACCAAAATTGCCATTGGAGTCTCTAGGATTAATAGGACTAATATTATGATGAATAATGATGATTTTTAGAGAGGTTTTAGGTTCAAACCCCAATTTTTTGATTAATTAAAACCTTTCTCATAGTTTAGTCGCATGATTTACTAAACTATGTGAGGATTACTATCTCTTTGGGATTCCCACATGGTTTAGCCATAGTGTTTTGGAAAACTATGTAACAATAACGGTTTTTTCATCTATCATATATCATAGGGTTTCTTAGCATGGTTTTATGGTTATATATAGATGTACTCTGACTATGTTCCACCCATTTTTGTTAAACAAGTCGCACATTTTCCTAAGAATAATCACATATTTTCCCCTAATTGTAAGTCAATTGTGAAAACCCATAAAGGCTTATAAATCATATAAAACCCAACTAGATCTACATAATACTTCACCAAAGAAACTCTTAAATAAAAAACACTTAAATAAGGGATAAAATTATATAGTAAGGTACTTGAAAAATATTGGTAGTTACAATCAAAAAAATTATATGACCAATATCATAGAGTATATCAGATTTTTGTTTTTCCCGGATATTTTGGGAGATCATAGATAGGTGACATTAGAATGCGATGGGCGTATGATGGATATCATACTGGTGCATTGAAGATATATTTCCCAATAAAAATAATAGGTTTCCCAGTATATGGGACTCATGTTATTTGTTTTTGATTTTATGAATGTATGATTTCACCTAGCATGAAAAACTTGATATTTCATGGATTTATGATATATCATGGTTTTCTCTTAGATCATCTATAATATGTATGTGTTCATGCATCATATTTGGCATGTATAATTCCTATGAAATACATGTGCTTCTCAGTATTAATATCACCAATTATGGGATTTAGTTGTTTAATTTTTCAGTAACAACTTATGTGGGTTTTACTATATAAATTATTGGTGGAATTATACTCTACTAAATAATATTATATTTTTTTTCTAATGATGGATATTGATTATTATATAAATAAATTCACTTTACTGATAATGTATATACATTCTATTGATGTAAATGATATATAATGACCCTAGTATGTCAGTATACACATTTGATACACTAGTAATAGGCTCGTAGATTGTGATTATGGTACTTTTCAAAAAATAATATGGGTTCGATAACATAATGTGTCGACAACAACCTATATAGTTTTTTCCCATATACCTTCATGATGGAATTCTACATAACCAAACCATGTGACTACGTTTTATTTGATAAAAATAATCTTGGGATGGTTCCATTATATATATACCTAGATAATATTCTAGTTCTCAAGGGATTAGTATTATATGTTGAGTCATAGTAGGAAATATTACCCAGGAGAGTGGATGAGTTGGCATGTAATATTTGGGATGTATGTGTCAGACCCTAGTTTGGGCATGTTAACATATAGATTTATAGGCATTGTTGAGATTATAGAAGAGTGGTATTTCATGTTGACTATGATTTACAAGAGATATGACACATGGTTTATGTGGGAGAACATAGTTCTTAGAGGATAAGAACATGATATTTTTTATATGGGTGTTATGGTCGATATGATATTAATGAAGGTAACCAATGTGTGGGACTATGCTAGGATTATTAATTCAATAAATATGTGAATAATAGGTATGTTATTTGAATTAGGAGATCATTTTATGTTATGTGATACTGATTATATGATATAATCATGTATATTCCTAGGATATATGATAACATTTACATAGAATTATTTTACTATAATTTTCTGGTTTTGGAGGGTAGTACCAGTCAAATTCTTGACCCATTTCATTTTAGACAGACTTTATGGATCATGGTTGGAGCATGGGTAGACAATGATGATATTTATAATGATGTCAGTAGGTGGGAGACTATGTGATAGACATTCACATGAGTGAACCACATGATTTTAATGAGTACCAATTAATTTTCTTCTTGATTGATGAGTTTGACTTGTTGTGAACATGATAAAGTGTTTTGGAATGTAGGAAATTAATTAATACTATATGATTTAAGTGAGTGTGATCCATGTTTAATGATTATGTGGTATTGGAGTGTACACCCACTGTGTATTAATGAGTCCAATGTAGTATGCCCGGTATACATGTGGTTCAAGTTGAGTTGAAATTCAACGAGTGGTCAGGTGTGGGTCTAGGACTGTTGTTTTTAATAAAATTTATACTGGAATGGAGGCTTGATGTTTTTATTAATATGATGAGAGTATCATCTATGATATAGCACCAACACCATATGTGGATGGTGTCCGTATTGACAATATGGAAGAGAAATTCTTAGGAGGAGAGACACAAAGGCTCTGATTGAACCAGTTGAGATTGCACTAAAGGAGAAATATAGGGAAACCCATATAGTAGGGAGTTCAATATTACCTAGTTCAGGGTGTGAGCCCCATTTTAACTTGAATTTTTCTGGATATCCTGGATGATGATCCCCATGTGTCTGGAATGGTTAGCCATCCATGTTTTATGTTGGAACTCGATTATGAGTGGGGCGGTCACTAGAAATCATTGTGTGTAAAAATGGGAAGAGTATGTCTCATTGAAAAAGGACCTCATGTTAGTTTATTTGTGGGGTATTGAAATATTTCATTAGATTATCAAGTCATATTTGGGAACCCAATGTGATAATTAGTCTGATTTTATCTAGTTCATTGGTTAATACTATATATGGAATTTGGATTCTATATTAGGTGGAGTCTTGATGTTGAAGTGGGTCTTGAGATAGTATTGGGTCTGACATAGAAGTGATCTTGATTAGTGATGCATCACATCTTGGGTAATATCATGATGAATGGTTGGAATGGTTCTTGATCTAATTGTGTAATTACACTAGATGTTGGTCTTGGAATATGGGGTGGGTGTTAGGAGATCCCCAGATTACCTCATGGATTCAGGAACCGTTTTCATGGGATTGTAATAGCATGTTAGTGGATGCGCCCAAGTGTTTTTTGAGTTGTCAGAAAAAGTATATTCCACAAATGATTTTATATAAAATTTGATATTATGGGTTAGAACACAAAATAGATGTATCATTCAAGAAAAAACAGATGTGATTTTATGATTGGACAATGATTTTCATAGAAAATCCAATGTGTTTATGAATTGTGATTGGATGAAAGAGACTCATCACATCCAATTATATAATTATAGATAATGTTATATACTAGGTATTTAATGGGTTTTTAGATTTAATTGGGTGATGTAATTTTGGGACTACACTAATAATGTTATTAGACCACATAAAATGTTGTTAGTTCTGGGATTCCAATGGAAGGGAATATTATTGCTCATACTTTTTCATTTTTAGAAGGCACTTATTGTGGGGAGAACCACAATACATATGATTAATTGTTCAATAACACCATTGTGTATCAGGATTGATTAATTCGTGTAATAAGTGTATTTTTGTTTTGATGATGATTATAAGTGGAATATCTGTTATCATGAATAGTTCATCTCATGGATGGAGTTTTACAGTGGAGGCTCGATGTTTCATTATAAAATATAATAAAATTTTTATGATTTAATGATCAAGGTTTTTTAGTATTTATGGATAAAATTCCATTGATTATTCTCAAGAAAAATAAGTTCTATATTGTAGAGGTTATAAAACCATACTCCCTCGTGTTTTATGAATATTAATGGAAGATTCAATTTTTATGAAATTTTAGAGTAATGTTCATTTTAGAATTGAGAATTAGATATAATTTTTTTAGGGTTGGAGTGTCCCATGATGTTGTATTTAGATAGTGATTGAAACATAAGAGGTTTCCCAATTTCATGAGTCAGTCCTAAGAGATTCATATTATGTTTCAAAAGATTTGGAGGGTTTCATACATGATACATAGTTTGGTGTGCATAGTTTAGTGAAAATCATAAAGCACCCTATCTGTACGGCAATTTTCATTACAGTTTTTATATTTCATTATTGGCCAGTAGAGTCAACACATAGTTAAGGAAAAACTCTGTAGATTTTAGTGGAAACCATGATGATATAAGCGGTGTAGTGGGATATTTCAGAGTCACTAAATAGTTGTCAGCCAACTATATGGAACCTATAATTTTGGTTGCGGACCGTTCCGTACGGTTGTTTCATCATTTGGAAAACTGTGCAGTCAAAAATTTAATGGTTTTTTTATAGTCAATGTTTACCAAAAAATGTGTCATATTTTTTCTAACCATGTATCCCATCTTAGTAATTAATGAGGGGAAAATTACACTTTTACACTCTACATTTTGGAACCCCTCTCCCTTGCTTCTTCTCCCTCACATGTGGGGATCAACCTCCCCTCTTCAACTCCATTAATTTAATTACACATTATTTCATATCAATTTCTTTTGAGTTTAAAGGAGTTGGATCCAAATACATTGTACCTTATTCCTTACCTCTTTTTATCTCCAATTTTACATCTCTGGTTTTGTTTTTTGGTGATGATTTCAGAAGATCATGGTAGAAATAACTGATTTTGTTGTCGAATTCATATAGCTTGGTAAGAAAATACCCCAATATAATGTCTAAATTTTGTCACAAGTGGTTCTATTTAAGGTATATTTCTACTATATTTTTCATATTAAATTTTATTAAATTTATTGAATTTATCAATTGAATTTATTCCTTGTGTTTGGGATTTTCTATAGGGATATGTCAAGATCATGACACAGAATGATGGAAAGTTGTTGGTGGTAGTTTTAGGGTGAACAGAGTGCCAAGGGAGCTTTTATAAAATTACTAAAAATTAAATTAATGGATTAATTAGATTAAAATTTTATAATTAATTGATTTGATAATTATATATTAGGTTTAGGTTCATGTTAGGAGTGGTCCATATCCTATGGATTATTGTTTTAGAAAGTATTTATATCTTAGTGAGTCAAAAAAATTTATAAAATTTTGATATGAATTTTATAATTATTAATAATTGTTTAATATAAAATTTAAATAATAAATTAATTATAAATATATAATAATTTTTTAATTTTATTGTTTGATATGAGTTTGGGCCACTGGTGATTGTTGTTGGGTGGTTGGACTTGGATGGGCTCGGGAAAGCGGTGTCTGGTTGTGTTTTAAAAGGTAAATGTCATAGAATAAAGTATGTTATCCTTTTTATATACTCATATAGAATTATTATATATTATTATGGCATTTTTTATGTGGTATCAGCATCTATGGTTGATAAAAATACTCATTAAATGATTTTTTTTTTGTAAAATTAAATTTCATAAAGTGGAAAACAATGTCAAGGGCCATAATGGAAACTTCTATAATTTATAGAGTCATGGGACATTGATCGCTTAAGGATTTAATATAATTGTGTTATTTTTGACATAAAGACCTATATGTTTGAGAATTTAAATGAATTTTGTGAATGAGTTATTTCATCCCTATTGATATGTTACATTAGCGACCTCATCGTATAGGTGAGTGACAAATTAAGATGGTATTCCTATGGACTAGCCATATGAGAAAACTAAGATGCTTAAATACCATTTTGATCATTAATATTACTAATAAAGAGTTTTTAAACCACTCTCTAATTCCATTACCTGTGTGAGTAGGCCTTGTGGATATTGAAGGATTTTTTGGGTGATAAGACTAACATTGGATGATCTACGAAGTGAGATGGGAAATATACCATCATTTGGCATCAATGACCATATAGATTTCCTGAGAATACATTGATATATTGAGATTATTATGTCTGTTAGGAGAGATGGGATTCCCACTTAGATTAATGCTTAGCCTGAGAGATGAGTTTTAGATCATGGGACCTCGGTGGGTGACCCATTCATGTGACGTCCCCTGAGAGGGAGCATGCAGGTTATGGGTAGTGATGATTTCTAGTGTCACTTTAGAACCCAATTCAATTATGTGAGATATATATTGTTTTATTAATTATGATAGGTCATCCACTTGATATGGGTACCTAGAATATGTGTGATATTTTTAGTTAGATCACCAACCCTATTGAGATTAAAAAATGTGATTTTATTGGAGGAACATACTACCCTCCGATATTTATATAAATACATGGGATTCGATGAATTTTTTTCTTGAATATGACCTGAATTCTTACTTCTATGGAACACCTAAGATTCCCACCTAGGGATATAAATTTATGCATGATGATAATTGATCGCCTTATATTGCAACATTGAAATCAGCTTTATGTCTGATGAATATTGATCACCTAAGATCACATCTGAGAGAGTTTCTTTAAGATTGATACTATTTTATTTCCTATGCTTACCTCCTATGGATTGAAATTACACTAGATTAATATAGAATTCCATCAGATAACCTCTTATGAATCTGTGATGATGTCTTATACTAGTATATTACCAAGGAGATCTTCCAACAAATCGGCCATCGGCCTACTAATTTCTGGAATGGTTGTGTGACATTCTCAGATACATGATAGCACAATGCGATGTATATTTGGGTCTATAAATGATTCCACATTAGAATCCAATTATAATTTTTTTTATTTTTTTATAATGCATAATATTTATTGATTCAACCAATAATACCATATTTTTATACTACATTTACTGGTTATCTGTGGAAATATGTTTTTAATTACTTATTGAGTTGTACTTATACCCTTATACGGTGGCCATGGAACTTAGGTGATCAACAAGATTTCATCGATTGAATGCTTAGGTTTAGAAAAATCCTAGGATATCATGACCGAGGGAAATTTCTCATAGGAGATCAGGTATTCCGTTCCGGTGTTGTTTAGGGATGGAAGTGGATACTCAATTTCTTTCTTTATTTTATTAGTTTTATATGTGATTGACTAGGAGTCTCATCAGTGTCATATTCCATTATAACTAGGTATATATATGACTGTATAATTTTTATATTCGTTTGATATAATATGATTTTTGATTTATTTATCTTATGTACTCTAATTTTTTATTGTCATGAATATTGTTCGGTTATTTTTCTAGTATTTTTCCCTTTAATATTATGGTATTGTCTTTCTATGGTAACACTCCAGACCATCACTATGACTTGATAGACTTTGTGTATGAGAAGGTGCGCATGAGGTCCCAGTATCTATCTAGTCTGGGCACCAATTATGTGGCCTCAAGTCAGTAATATTACACATTAGATACTATCAATTCATTTTGTTTGAAAGATTCACTATATCATAAACTAATATTCAATGAGAGTCATTACGTCCTAGTTTTTGTAATATTATTGGTTTTAATATTACATAGTAGTTTAATGATAAATTTAATGTCATATAAGCTTTCAAAAATTTCTATATTGATTATTAGATTTTATTGGGACTTTAGAAAATCATGTGATAAAGTAAAGTTCTTTAATATATTTTTATTAGATTTTAAAAAATGAATTAATCAATGAAATTCCATTTTAAATGTTATAACATTGGACATAAATATTTTTCAACATAATAATGTAAATAATATCTAATTTTCAACATGATCCATAAATAAATGAAGGGTTTACATATAACAGAGTTCGTGGACCTTAATTTTTTATAGTAGATACCACTATTTAGAGAAAAAGATCTCTCATATTCCCTTATTCATTTTCCATGGAGTAATAATTTTTTTCACACCATTGATGGAGATGGGGTCTGAAAATTCCATTTGATGATTACATTTTAACTTTTCAATATTTTTAGTGGCAGTGTTATTTTTTTCAAGTCAAATTTTTTGGTATTTTATGAATCTGTTAAAAGGATATGTGGTTACCTTACATTCAATTGAGATCTAATAAAATTCAAAAAACAACTTGGAAAACAATATCAATATCCCAAATATTATATTTCAAATTTAAAATTCTAAATTTAAAAGAACTTGTATGGAGAAATGCCAATCTAGAACAAAACTCATCCAGACCAGGGACTCCGACATGATGACCTGGATAATATCTAAGGATCATATTCATGAACATCATCATAATTGTTACACTATAATCATTAAAATATTCAAAATAAAAACCACTAGACTATAAATCGTTAGAGTATATTTATCGCATAAGACACCAATGAATCAAATGTATTCTAGAAAAACTTTCTAACCCTAGAGAAATGGAACAACCCAAAGAGAAAAACCAAAGTCCAAAATTTCTTAAAAAACATTGGTGAGACATCAAAAATCATTGAATAACTTAAAGAGTCTTCCACTTAAATAAGATGAATGGAAGTAAAAACCAATTCTTAACCGAACCCAAAATAATAAAATACACCAAACACCAAATTAGTCTTCATTAACCATCATAGAACACTATATCATTGCAATCAAAACTAATCCAAGACCGAGCACCTGCAACGAGTAGAGGCTCATTTGATTACTAATAATGGATATCAACGAAACTCACAGTCTAGTGCGACATTTGAGAACATTTATAATTGGAATAGTTTTTATAAATTATATAATTCATGTGTAATGGTTATTTTTTATTGATTATTTAAGAAAATTATTCTAGAAATCATTTTTGGTATGGTCCCAAGTGACAACACCGATTCCAGAAGATTGTAAAATATAAAAAAAATGTTTTGAAAATTATAACATTATATGGTTATTATATTTCATATAATATATTTATATTTCATATTTATTTATGAAATAATTATATAATTCACATGTAAAAAAATGATTATGTTAAAAAATTATGATTTTGCTTAAATTTTTTAAATACAATATTAAAATATTCATACAATGAATGTAATATTTTCATGTCAAGCATGATATACTGATTTATTTTAATTCAATAAAGAATAAGAAAATATACAAATATAAATTCATTAATAATGATTTATTTGGATTTATTAATATTATCTGATAGAGTATTATTAGAAGTTGGTTCTATCATGAGTATATATCTATGGGTAGTGGAACTTCTGGTTGAACTTCTTACTATATTGAGAGCTTATTCTCTATTATGAAAAGTCTAGGTTATCTACCTATAGCTTTATACATTAAATTTATGTATTTTTCTCTTCATATTATTCATATACTTTACATAGAAGATTTTCATGTACCTTATAAATGGGATTAATTTGGATATGTGTAAATATATTAACATTATTTTTGGCTAAAGAATAAAAATCATGAGTTATATATTGTCTTATAAATTAATATGTTTCCAATGTTCTAATTGGGTTGAAGTAATAAAAATATAAAATAATTATTTAAAATAATTCTTACATATAAAAATTACCTGAGATATAAAATATTCCTCAGATGGAATAGTTATATATAATATGAAATGGATGTATATTTAAATTTTGAGACTAAAAAAATTATAATTGTGAGATTCCATATAAAAAAACACTTGTCCTGAACTCCCTCATCATGTCTGGGTAATCCTAAAAATTATTCACCCATGGATTATCACGTGTAAGTCATAGAGGATGTGGATAGCCCAAAATGTTTGGAAACTATGCCCTATTGACTTCTTTGGGTTACGCATAGTCAGGAAACCATAAGAGTTAGAATACAATCGGAATAGTGTTGATGTTATACATGATATAAATATGGGAAAAATGTTGTCAACTCAGTTATCCTAGAATAATATGTGATATTATCATCAGGATGTAATAACAAAATAGCTATAAAATATGGGAAATACTAAATCTAAACCAAATCATTGGAAAATATATATCTTTATCTGTTAATAGATATGATGTTTGGTTTATTCATTATTAAAGGGAGTATATAAAATAAAATTCCTTATTGAATTTATATATGTAGAAACATATAATTGTTTACTAGAACATTTAAATACTTTTATTAATATATAATATATGGGTTATATGGTGGATTTTTTCCCTTGATGACCTAATCTCTAAATAAATATTTAATATTTAATATATAAAAATCCTTAACTCACACATGTGAATGAGTTGAATTTTTTATATCTTCTAAATGGATTCATAAATAGAGAATTAGTCACCATATATAGATTTTTGATGCGCGGTTTTACCTAAAATATTGACAATTTTGTTCCATATTGGGGGCCCTGGGTCGGGTCCATTTTGGGTCTTTATAAATTTACCTAAATTCCTTAATCTTGTGGTTATAAATATTTATATAATCTTTTTGTTATTGGAATAACATTCATCGATGGTTTAAAAAATGGATGATATTTGAATATTATAATTCATCAATGATGGGTTGAAATATCCTAGGGAATGATCAATCATGGATCAATAATAAATGTATCCTTGAGTTAGGGCTAGTCACATTTATTTTATCCCTTCATCGCACTTCAATTTCTCATTCTTGGAATATTTCAATTCCACAGACCATTTCAATAATTTTATGAAATTTTTATTATTGGAATTTTCCTATCACATTCTTTAATGAATGAATACATTAAAGGGGGTTTATTTTGATATATTATCCTCTGACCATCATTCCCTCCCATATTATGTAGTATGCTCTGTATGGAAACGTCCCACTAACAATCTTACGAGAGAATCAAAATATATGGAAATATTTTAACACCCACCCATCATATCACACACTCCCTTATTCCCATATATCAACCATACAACAGGATAAGATGATGATGACCAGTTATTCCTCGTGATGGTCAGTAGTTAGTGAAGGTAATTATGGTAGAGGGAATCACTAAGTCGAATGGTAGCTCAATAAATAGGGTATCATTTAGTGGAAACACTCTATAAGAATGGAAAGGTAGAGGGTTAATATTTCTTAGTAAAGGTAGTTTCACTGTGGTTATGTGGTGAATCAGACACAGTCATACTGGGTTCATATGTGATGAAGGAAAAAGATGGAAGTGGTTGGTTAGATTTCCACACTGGTCAAATTACTTGACAATATCCTAGTTTGAAAGGGGAGGGTAGGTTTTTGAATGTAGGGGATTAACGTTTCACCCAAATGCATGAATCCAAAGTTCTCATCCCACTAAATGATTGATAGAGTGTTGGGATGGACCAGTGGGTCAATCCCCACCATTTGTCTAATATTAGTCTAATACAATGTGTTGGGAATAGTTACTCGGGATTACAATGTTCTAATCCAAGCCACACATCCTAATATTTTTGGTGAACCAACAAGTGATTTGGGTCATTCGACCCAACTTATCCTAAGGGTGAAATTGGCAGACACATGATCTAGAAACCCATAAGCAAACCAAATATAATGGTTGGGAGGTTAGAAGTTACAAACAACATATAACTCATTAGCACATGTTTTTTCTATTGAGTAACATAAAATAGGCCACACATCCCATTATTGAATAATTCTTAGTCTCTATATGTAATTTCATATTTAGAGGACATTATGTGTAGGTTAAAATATATGAAATGGAAATAAATATACATTTTGAGACACTACCTAGGGTTCACACACTATTTCAGTTGAAATACATTATATTTACATTTCTCCCATTAGTGTTTTCCACATATTCTAGAATAGGTAATGAAATAGAACAAGTGAGTTAACCACTATAATAATTTACCAATATAGAACATGGTAGTGATATCCTCCTCACCATCAAAGGTAATTTAGAATATTTTTTAAGAAGTTTGGTATCATTTTCTAAATAAGATTATTGAATGTGTCTGCATGAGATAATAAAATAATAAATATGATTCGATGCTCCAATTAAGAAATAATTATAATAGGTCATCAGTACTACAAATATATATTGAGTTTAGTAATACTATTTACACTAGAGGTGTGATTTATCCCTTCTAAGCCTATAGTAAGGTACTCTATTGATCCGGACTTCAATGAAAAGTGGTGGGTCAACTATATGGCCTATAGAGTAAGCAACTCCCATGAAAATGGGTCATGATCCTCTATCCATAGAATCAAAACTCCCTCAATATATTAGTTATCATTGAAGAGGCATAAATCCTCCATCTATAAAAACACTCCCTTTACTAGCACACTCGTTGGGGTGTGGTAGAAGTACCCTATAATAGATTCATAAAAATTTCATAGTTTACATAATGTTATGTATTTTGGATATTATTGTTCTTGTAGTATTATTAATACATTACGTATCATATACCATATGATCATTGTGGAGATTTTATTATATATTGGTAATTAATTACTTATTCGATAGTATCAATTAGTAAATTATATATAGGTCTTTGTTTATTATTAGATATTCATTTATCTTTTAGTTTAAATCTAAATTTTCCTTAAATCCTCTCTACAGTATTTTCACAATGTCATGTTGTGTATGTTTATACTCATCCATGAATGGGTGTTTCTATAATATGAGTTATTTTATATTAATGAGATGTAGGATTTGGTGGTGATCATATAGTTTGTGGTTTTGATGGAGCTAGTTATTAATGGTTCATAAAAGTGACAGTTATAGTCGGTGTTTATATTGGGTGCTAGTGTGTACGGTCTTAGATTTTTGAAACACTTTCCTTTGTGTTTCCTGAGTATTTGTGGTGTTGGAAGTGTTCAAAGGTTATTTTTACATTTTAATTTATTATTTTTTTTTTGTTGTGGATTTTTTTTCATGTGGGAACTTTATATTGTTCATGTGGTCTATTGATTTTTTAATGTGGTAAATTATATTTGTTTAGGTTGTAAGTTGATTTTTATCCATGCGCCAAGTTTATTTTTTTTTGGCCCATTGATTACATTATATGGTCAGTTGATTTTTCACAAGTCTTTAGTTCATTTTGGTTCATGTGTTCTATTTATTCTTTTCAAGTGGTCAATTGATTTTTTTTCATGCATAAAATTGAATTTTTTTCATGTAGTTATTTTATTTTTTCCATCTCGTCAGTTGATTTTGTTCATGTGGTTAGTAAATTTTTTTCGTGGGTTCAATTTATTTTTGTTCACGTTATTAGTGGAATTTATTCATATGGTCATTTCATTTTATTTTTCAAGAATTCAATTTATTTTTATTCATGCCGACACTTCATGACTTTTCCAAACAGTAGAAAATTCCAGATTTTCTCAATTTTTCCCAAAATGACGGAAATATTACTTTTCCCATTAAAATGGTATTATATCATTAAATATTAGAATTTAAAGGCCATTTAAAATAGGATAATTATATAATTTAATTATTAAAATCCTATAAAATTTAAATTGTTCTTTCCAGGTGAATTTATTTGGCAACCAAATTATTGTCCAATTAATGGAGGGATTGACCAGCGGCCTAAAAATCCATATGGTCACATAAATTTATTACTAAAAAATAAATTTTACTTTATTTTTTTCTAATTTCATTCTCTTGCGACCAAATGTTCCATGAATTTTCCCTTGGATTCATGGAAACCATCTTCCATTGGTTCGAGTTCTTCCTATGGGGTTTAAATCATATGAATGAGACCCCTATATTGGTGCACCAATTAGCGTGAAGCGTCTTTCTTTGATGTTGGGGATCTGTTTACTTATCCATTTTCTATAAAAGTTTGGTTATATGATGCTATTGTTTCCTTTTCTCAACCAATTGTGCTTAAAAATAATGATATAATAATCTGTAATGGAAATCACATGATAGAATTACTATATAATGATCTGGAAAATAAACAAAAGGAAGAAAATATAGAATTACATGTTACCGAATACTGAAAATATATTTTTAGGGTTATTTTACGAAATGGAATATGTGTATCACATGTTTTTGATAAGAATTATCATCTTAATTATTTGGATAATATTCATTAAATATATATTTAATATTTTTTATGGTATTTAAAATAGAGAATATGAAGAAATCACATGTTGTAGTTTATTGTGACCGAAATTAAATTGGAAATTATCTAGGAGAGAGAAAAAATATAATCATATGTATCAGCATTACTATGCATAAAAATTTAAGAAATAATTATTTAAATAATTATGGAAATGATAATTAGAAATAATGGGGTTTTTGATTTCACGTGTTGTTTGATGTTATATATATTGCCTCTTGTTTTATCAGTCATGTGATATATGTTTGTAAGGGTCTTGATAATATATTTTGTAAATAGTATGATGATTATAACAATAAACAATGTAAATCCACAGTGATGTGATTAAATATAAAAGGCGTGGGAAAATGTATTTCATGTTCTTCCTGTATCGAATTATTAACATAATTAATATTTGGTTATGAGAGAGCCTATTCTTTTTTAAGGGAGAAAACATTACCTTGATGACATGGCCATAGTTGCATACACATATGTTTATAATTATAAATTTGAAATGAATTCATGCCCTTTGTAATTAGAGCATTGTTGGTAAATGTTTAAAATGTTTTTGTGGTTGAGAACCCATGAAGAGAAATGGGAATGAGTCTTAGGTTGTGATAATGAAGATTTTTTTATTGAGAGATTAGATAATAGGTTTCAGTGATGGATGTATTTATTAAATTAGGGACTGGGAGAAAATGTATGCAATGATAGCTAATATTTATGCAATGAGGAAGATTTAAATTATACACAATGGTGTCAGATTGACACTGGGGTGGTCGGGATGAGTTTGTTGTAAGGGGGTAACCCAATACATGCATCAAGTTGTGAAAATTATTGGTGGCCCACACTATACACTAGGACACAACTCTTATGGTTTGACCTCTGTTTTGAGATAAATGGGATTGCAAGGGAAGATCACCCCTACTTAGGGTTTTGCGGGCCAAATTCCTTGGCCCAATTTTTCAAGTAGTTTAGAAACTCTAACAAAGTTATAGTGGATATATCCACTAAAACTGATAGGAAACTATATCAATGTGAAAATAAACATTTTTACTATAGAATCTAGGGTTTTGGAGATAGTGGTATTGTAGCTTTATAGACTTCCTTCCACCATTAACTATAGAACTATGGACCTACTGTGTAGTTGGTCGAATAGTTGCAGCATCTTATTTATAAGATCATTCATTTTAGGGTTTTTCAATGTGTCAATAATTTATTTAAATGAACCTATAATCTGGCTCTATAATTTGAGTATTTATTATTTTTCTTTGTATATATAGGCCTCATTTCCCAAACCATGTAAATCTTGGTGTCTTGTGATCTTCTTGTTATTGTTTTTTTTAATTTTACTCTCGTATCTAGAATTGTTCATCATTTCTACTCTAGATGTTTTTGAAAAAACCCCAAAGTATGTGTAACTCATCAATATTCAAAATTATTGATTGATGTATATTTAATGGTCCAACGCTATTTATATGATTATTTCTAACTATAAAATTTATTTTGATTCTATGAACTACATGGGCATATTTTCAAGTGATTCCTAAGGATGGGTCCTATAAAAGCATGAATATAAAAAATGAAAAATTAATTAATTAATCAATGGTGTTGGTTCATGGTATTCATAAAAGATGATGTCATACTTGAGAATATATAAAAGTATTAATAGTGTCATCAGAACATGGATAAATGATTATTGTATTAAACATGAAAATTTAATATGGATTAATAATAATAATAATAAATGGATAAGGTTTTAATTAATATTGAACATGATTCATGTATGCGTAAGTGATAACTATACCTTACCAATGTTGGTTAGGGGGTCATGTGTGTTGATAGAGACAAATGAATCTCAGGAAAATCAGTTTCCCATAGTTTTGTTTTGTTTAAAATTTATTTATATTTTTTGATCTTGTAAGCTAGTCAAACCCACATCGAAAGAGAAACTAAAAGCCAAATGTTTTGGGGGTGTTTCCTCCAACATCTTGGATAGAGAGGGAATATATGACTACCTTATACCTCTCTTTCTATTTTATCTTCAAACATATATGATTAGGTATATATCAGGCTATAATGTATTCTGGTGTAATGTGTATTCCAACCATGGTTACGATTTCTCACAGTTTACTATAAATTTATATGTGGGTTGTAGCATCTTACGGTATAGCACATACATGTTTCCAAGTGTGGTGACTCTGACTTTTCATGGGTGTGTTTACATGGTATATTATTTCTTAAAGTAAAATACATGTACAAGTGTTATAGTGGCTTCCATGTATACATATGGTTGTGGATGGGATGATGATGATGATGAAGATGATGTGGATATGTTGAATGATGCTAATATGAGGTGTTGGGACTGAAAATGGATTGATGTAGGTAGGTTAGAGTCCTGAATCACTACAAGGGTGACTTAAATATATGAGGTATGAGATCAATATGTACAGAAATTGTGTGTCAGAGAATAAAATGGTGGGGTGTTGGAAGTAGAGTAACCTCTTTATGTATATTATTTTAATATAGCATGGATTAATTTTAATTCTTAATTGTTGAGTGAGCCATTTTTAGGATGGGAAACTTGTATTTCCTATTTAGGTTATGATTTAGTTCAATTTTTTATTCACTTGTATTTTATATTATTCTATCACATTTTATGTGAGAGATATTAGGGTGGATCCTTCTATGTATACATGATATAATCACTAACATATATAAACAACTTATTAAGTCATAAAGGACTTTATAGTGACTAGGTTGGACAATATTATCTTGAACTATAAAGAGGGTAATGGATCCCATGTGTGTGACTGATATATCCTAGGTTATGGTCACCAACCCATAGAAAATTGGAGAATAATTCAGGAATCCTTAACTCTCATTATTTATTGAATGATAGGTGGGATACATTTGGAGGAAGGGGTCATGATGAAGTTATATCAAATAATGGTTGAAAGATTTGATAGATTTTGGGGTTAAACATTAGTTAGGATCCATTGGATGGTAGGGAAACATTATTGACTAAGATTAGTTCATGATATAAAAATGGTAGATCGTGTATGAAACTAGATTTTATGGCCACCTATGATCTAACATAAAGAACTTGTTGTCTATTAAACATGCTAATCATAGTCATGTTGATTGCAAGGTAGGTAACTTGGTAAGGATCATGTATCATGAAATTCTTATTCTACGTTGAAATTGGGTAAAAATGATAAATGGGTTAAAATGAATTAATAATTTAATTAATTAACATTATAATTATCTTTTGTCTCATGTCTATGAGATGCTATCATTTTTTTATTTTTAAGATATATCATGACAACTGAATAACTATTTTGTTCATATAAGAGATGTTCATATGGATATTCAATTGAATTAGCATAGAGTGGAGGTCAATGATGGTGAAACATAGACATGAACACTCTGAGAATTCCATCCCCAAGGTCTATAGATTTATAAAGTCTATATTTTAGATCATCAGATATAGTATTGGTTTTATGAGGTAGATATATCCTTATGTTCTATCCATTCTTAAAAGGATCGTTGGGTTTCCATAGTTATAATTATAATGCATGGGTTATCTTGAAAGTGCGGGTTTTTGTTACATAGGAATCATGAGGAGTCAATTATTTTGGGGGAGAAATTTAGGTATTATTTCTAGGTTGATATCCTATATTTTGTAGTTAGGGATGCTTCTTATCAGAAGACGAAGACCCTTCGATAAGGGAGTTACAGAGTTTGGGAGTTTAGTATCCACTATATTGACCATCTATAATATTATTTATACTTTCTTCCATATAAATAGGATAAGGAGAGGAATTTTGAGGAGTCTTTGAATCTAGATATCTAGGTATAGGTCACCACTTTTATGTTAGAATTATAAAATTAGGTTATAATAAAGATTGATTCTTTTGATGGGACATTGGTTAGGACAGGTTCGTTATGAGATTGGAGTCACCAAGACATTCCATGGATCAGGTCTCTGATTGGTATTTCTCAGTTTTTCATTCAAAAGAATATTTTTTAGTCTATAAGGATTAGGTTTCATCCTTCTTGAACTCAATTCCCCAAATATAGTAGTTCTCACACTCTCACCATTGGATCAAGTGTTTTAATTTTGGAGGAAATTTCTATCATAAGTGAGAGTGATCGACCACCTCAGGAGTCTTCATGTGTTTGGGGGACTATTTCTTGACCATATATTGCAGTAGTATCTACCATGCTAATATAAATAATAGTCCATCTAAGAACATGGTGAGTAGAAATGGGACGGTATAAGTAGGGGAAATCACTCCATATCACTTGTCCTTTGGGAAATAGGGTAGAGAACAATAATGGAGGTGGTCATTACCAAGTCAATATATGTCATGGAGATAGGAATAGTCATATCCATGCATTATGATTTCCAACAATTGATGATACAGACATCATTCTTAGTATTATTCACTTTTTCAACTTCATTTAAACTATAGATTGATTTAGGATCTATGAACTCAATTGATTCTCCATCCCTATTCTATATATTATAAATAGAGGTGGAGAGTCTTTCAGTACCATTAGAAATTACTACATTTGTTTTAGGTCAATCTTTATTGTATGATGTAAGAAGAGATTGTGTACTAGTGCTAGGAAAACACCACCTTCGGGAGATTTCCAATACTTGTGGATAGAGAAATATGATATTAACCTCAATATTGATTTTCAATCATTAGTGTAGGATATCATACATTTCTTTAGTAGGAACATCATATTCCTCGAAACTTATTGAGACCGTGCAATTTTATTTGGAATGAAATTCTAGCGACTCGGGTTTTTGGCCCTGTCAGACTTTGGAATATTTATATGAATAATTCCAGAGCTAGGCGCGAAGACGGCGTGCGATTCCGAGGCCCGGTGTGCCCGGAATTAATTTTATAAAAATGTTAAGTTTTTTTTATACTATGCACGTGGCGGGGGTGTGATATCTCCTAAACGGTAGCTCAGAACGGGAATCTGAGGGCACGGTTGCGTCCGGAACGTGCCGTTTACCCTAGGCGGGGTGTAAACTTTGCGGGCGCGGGCCTGCGGTGAGAAACGCCACCAGGGGCGTTTCCGTAAATAAGTAGCAAGTTAGTGTGCGAGCGTCGGCTCGAATAACTTCTGAACGGAGTCTCGGATGGAAAATCTGAGACTGCCGTTGCATTCAGAACGGCGCGTGTACCCTAGAGGTGACCTTACTTTTGTTCGCATCGGGCGTCGGGTCCGAGGCGGGTTTGGCGTCGGCGGGCCGCTGATATAAATATCAGCCCCCCCCCCCCCCCTTTTAATCGTTCTTCGCCGCCACTCCGCCGAATCGAGCAAACAGAGCGCCCACGAGCTCAGAATTCGACGGCGGACGTTCCAGGAGCGCGCAGCGGAAGCTCTGGAGCGCGGATCTGAGGCAGAACGTCGGTGTTTCGCCCGCGAGGTAGGCGGTTTAAGTTTTACTATCCTGGATCCCGTTTATGTGTTGTTTTTCTTCAAATTTTCATAAGATTTGTATAGTTCGGGTCCCGAGCTTTCCGAAACATGTTTCGGATCTGAATTTGGAGCACCGGGGTGCTCGCGGTGGCTCCCGGAAGTTTTCCGGCGAAAAACCCGGTTTTCCGGCGAGACCCGCGGCGGCCATGGCGGATTCCGGCGAGTTCCGCGGCGGCGCGGCGGCGACGCGGTGGTTTCCGGCTCCGGCACGGCGGAGTCCGGCGGCGGCGCGGTGGTTTCCGGCGACCCTGCGGTGGTCCGGCCAGAATGTTCCGGGGGTTCTTTAAACCCCCGTAACTCGCAAACCGTAACTCCGATTTGCGAGCCGTTTGCGGTGACGCGCTCCTTGCGTCGAGGCGGACCTTTTGAACTCACTTTGAGGGTTTAAGGGTTCAGGATCGTGGCCCGGGATTTAGAAATGTCGTATAAAATAATATTATTTTATTATTTTACGACTACGGGCCGTTGTAACTTCTACCCGGAGCGTCCGATTGACGTGTCGTCAGTGGGGTTGAGACCCTGATGGTACGACGGACTTTTTGAGATGGTTTCCGGGTGTTGGGACTGAGAACGGGGTGCGGGCCCCACGAGGCTGGGTTTTGGCGTTTGCGGGGAAACACAGCTTGTGCACCAGGAGTCCGATTTTGGCGGATGAATAGTCGATCCTGTGTGTTTTTCCGAGAGGATCACAATGGTGTGATCCGTTCGATGAGTTTCGGAATCCAGGCATGGGCCCCACCCGAGCTGGCCTTCGGTGAATAGTACCTTTTTCACCGGGTGTCCGTTTTGGACGAGTGAGTAGTCGATTCCGCTTGTTTTTCCGAGGGGATCGCTGTGGTGCGATCCGCTCGATGGGTTTCGGGATCATAGCGTGGTCCCCGCGCGAGCTAGTTACGGTGAATAGTGCCTTTTTCACCGGTGCTCCGTTTGGGGCGAGTAAACAGCCTATCCTGCGTGTTTTTCTGCGTGGAACGCGATGGTGGCCTCGTTTTTGGCTTCAGAGGTGCGCAGTGTGGCTTTGGGGCGAGTCGCTCGGGTTAGCGACGTCTGGACCAGCAGTGGTTGAGGGTTCTCCCTTGGTTCGTTCCTACGAGGGTTCGTGTGGTATCACAACCTTTGTATGGGTTTGTGATCCTCTCGATGGGATGTTTAAACTGTTAGCGTTGTGGTATCCCTCCAGTGGGCCCGGAGTGGATCCTCTAGCATCTTTACCCTAGATCGGGTTCTTGGTATCGATGTGACCGCTTATTTACGGGCGGCGATCCCCTATCTAGCAGGTTAACTCAGTAGGGTTGTGGCATCATCGGGTTTACGATCCCCTACTCAGCATGATGTTTATAGTAGGGTTGCGGTATCGTTGGTTATACGATCCCCTACTCAGCGCTTGGTGTCGGTAGGGTTGCGGTATCGTTGGTTATGCGATCCTCTACTCAGCGCGTGGTTTCGGTAGGGTTGTGGCATCGTCGGTTCGATCCCCTACATCGCGAGTTATACTAGATAGGGTTCCGGTATCGTCGTGACCATCTTTATATTGACGATGATCCTCTATCTGAGTGTGAAGCTTCTGTTGAGCGCCAGATCGGGTTGTGGTATCCCCCAGCGGATCCTGGGTGTGATCCCCTATATGTGAGAACTACGTATGCCAGATCGGGTTGTGGTATCCCCCAGCGGACCCTGGGAGTGATCCCCTATCTGTGAGCTACGTATACCGGAGTGGGTCTTGGTATCCCCTAGCGGACCCTAGCGGCGATCCCCTCTCCGAGGAGTTTGGTGGTTATGGTGTTTCAGCGATGTATCCTCAGTGATGTTATCCGACGAGCGTGGTCTCTCGGGTGAGCGTCTGAGATGTTTGTTTGGGACCCGATGGAGTGTATCTCTCGGATGAGTGCCATCTGGTATGATAGTGTTCGTGGTGTACTCTCCTTGTTGTGGAAAGTTTCTGGTGACGAGGTCGGTACCTCTTGTGGCTTTGTGGCGTGAGCTGTGTATATCTGGATTGATCAAGGTGTATGTATGGGCATACACCTGAGCTGAGCTGACTAGTTGTGTTAGCCGAGGATGGTCACGAGATGGAGTTTCTCTCTCGTCCGGGTTCCCTCTGGCTGTGTTGAGCAGATTGTTGCCTTTCAGTTGCTCCCTTGGTTTTTGGGTTTTTGGGGTGCCTACTGAGTATGTTTATACTCACCCTTGCACGGGGTTTGCCGGCACATGTTTGTGTCTTGTGCAGACCACAGGGCTTTTGACGGAGTCTCAGGAGGACCCGGAGCAGGCGGAGCTTAGTGAGTGAGTTGACCGGGGTGTTTACCAGAGCTGTGCCGAGGGAGCTTTCCGGCGGGTGTTTGTGGCAGCGTTCCCCTTCTTCAGAGCAGGTTCGATACGCTTTTGTAGTTTTCTTTTGGTGGGCCATGTTTTGCCCTTTGTACTTTTGTTGTTGCTCTCTGGTTGTGGGATAGTGTATGCATGCATTTACTTTCCAGTTTCTATATCTCTGCACTGTTGCATGGAGGTGTTTGTGGGTGCGTGTGTACAGGTACCTTAGGCTAATGCCTCCCATGTGTGTGATAGCCTGCTCGGCACTGGTCGCCAGCCCCTGGCCTATTGGAGGCGGGCTTGGGGAGTCGCGGCTTGAGCCCCGTTGGGTCGGGTTGTGACAGAGTGGTATCAGAGGAGGTTCCACCTTTGGGATCTCAGAGCGTAGCTGGTCTAGCTGTGAGCTTGGTTTGGGTTGCATAGCGGTAGTGTTAGGATGTTTCGAGTTCGGCTTTCAGGCCAGGGACTCCAGTGTTGGTGCGGCGGCCGACGTATCCATACACCATGACTCTGATAACCTGCCTTTCGACTCGGGACATTCGTACACTGCTCACGGGGACATAATGGTACATGCATCATATAGGACTGAGTTTTTGGTTTTTCCTTGTCCTTCTTGAGTCAGCTCTCCAGATATACGCTTGACTGTGGTGCGTCTTGAATTTATTTCAGGATGCCTCCACGACGACAGCCAGCGAGGGTTCCGCAGCAGGATTGTGCTGATGACCCACCCATGTAGAGGCTTTAGAGCAGGGCGCGGGTTCTGAGGTTGCACCTCCAGGTGGTCTGCCAGTTGAGCCACCACCTGATGAGCAGCTGGTTGTGCCGGCGGTGCAGGACGAGGTTGCGCGCAGGCTGAGTGCGCTGCACGAGTTCCAGAGGCAGCGACCTCTGAGGTTCCGGGGTGATCCAGACCCCCAGGTAGCTGATGACTGGCTTGAGGCAGTCACCCGAGTTTTCCGCCTAGTGAGGACACCTCCAGATCAGATGGTGGTTCTAGCGGCGAGCCTTCTGCATGGTTCTGTCGGGCGATGGTGGAGTTTGGTGACGCAGTCCCATGACTAGGAGACGCTCACGTGGGTAGAGTTTGAGCAGCTCTTCAGGGAGGAGTTCTATCCGGTAACGCTGAGGTCAGTGTGGATCCAGGAGCTTCTGCCGCTTCGACAGGAGAGCATGACTGTGTCGGAGTACTCAGCGAGGTTTACAGACCTGTCGCGCTAATTCCTGGATATGGTTCGAGACCCGTTCTTTAGGGCTCGGACCTTCGAGCAGGGCTTACGCAGGGACATCTAAGCAGGTGTGGTTTCCTTGTGCCTGCCCACCTATGCTGGAGTGCTGGAGCGAGCGCTGGTGGTGGAGAGCTTTCTGGCTGAGCAGTTCCCCCCTGTTAGTGCTGGGCACTCGAGAGCTGAGACTTCATCGGTCGGATCGGCATCTGGTAGCCGACGTCAGACTCAGGGGTCTGGACGTGGCCGACGATACAGGAGGTGACCCCAGGATGGAGGATCTGAGCCTCAGGGCTCACAGGGCTCGCAGGCCAGTTTTGGTCAGCCGCAGGAGAGGCGGTGTTACGCTTGCGATGGTCGGGTACATCTTGCTAGAGATTGTCCCACCCGACGTGCTGCTGAGAGGGAGCCGGTCGATGGGCCGCCTTGGCAGAGGCAGCGTCTCGAGCAAGGAGGTCCGCAGGGCGTCGGACGTGGCGTCGGAGCTGGTGCAGCGGGAGGCGGTGGTAGACAGTACCAGTTGCTACCACCCCCACCCCCAGGTGGTCCACGCCAAGCTCAGGGAGCTGGTGGTCGAGGGCGAGGACAGCTGCATGCCCTCGAGGCAGTCGACCCAGAGGCACCGCAGATGGATAGAGGTACGCCTTGTGTCCTTTCTACTTACTGCAGTAGTTTGTCAGACACTGTTTAGCGGTACTTTTTCCTTTTGTTTCTTGCTCAAGTTTTTTTTAGGGCATTGGTAAGACCCTGAGTGGTTGTTTGTTGGTGAGCTCGCTGGTGTGTGAGACCCAGTTGAGAGTCCAGTCGCTTTCCTTGTGCTTAGGACTTTTCGGGGACGAGAAGTTTTAAGGGGGGGAGGATGTAGCGACTCGGGTTTTTGGCCCTGTCAGACTTTGGAATATTTATATGAATAATTCCAGAGCTAGGAGCGAAGACGGCGTGCGATTCCGAGGCCCGGTGTGCCCGGAATTAATTTTATAAAAATGTTATGTTTTTTTTATACTATGCACGTGGCGGGGGTGTGATATCTCCTAAACGGTAGCTCAGAACGGGAATCTGAGGGCACGGTTGCGTCCGGAACGTGCCGTTTACCCTAGGCGGGGTGTAAACTTTGCAGGCGCGGGCCTGCGGTGTGAAACGCCACCAGGGGCGTTTCCGTAAATAAGTAGCAAGTTATTGTGCGAGCGTCGGCTCGAATAACTTCTGAACGGAGTCTCGGATGGAAAATCTGAGACCGCCGTTGCGTTCAGAACGGCGCGTTTACCCTAGGGGTGACCTTACTTTTGTTCGCATCGGGCGTCGGGTCCGAGGCGGGTTTGGCGCCGGCGGGCCGCTGATATAAATATCAGCGCCCCCCCCCCCTTTTTAATCGTTCTTCGCCGTTCTTCACCGCCACTCCGCCGAATCGAGCAAACGGAGCGTCCACGAGCTCAGAATTCGACGGCGGACGTTCCAGGAGCGCGCAGCGGAAGCTCTGGAGCGCGGATCTGAGGCAGAACGTCGGCGTTTCGCCCGCGAGGTAGGCGGTTTAAGTTTTACAATCCCAGATCCCGTTTTTGTGTTGTTTTTCTTCAAATTTTCATAAGATTTGTATAGTTCGGTCCCGAGCTTTCCGAAACATGTTTCGGATCTGAATTTGGAGCACCGGGGTGCTCGCGGTGCCTCCCGGAAGTTTTTCGGCGAAAAACCCGGTTTTCCGGCGAGACCCGCGGCGGCCATGGCGGATTCCGGCGAGTTCCGCGGCGGCGACGCGGTGGTTTCCGGCTCCGGAACGGCGGAGTCCGGCGGCGGCGCGGTGGTTTCCGGCGACCCTGCGATGGTCCGGCCAGAATGTTCCGGAGGTTCTTTAAACCCCCGTAACTCGCAAACCGTAACTCCGATTTGTGAGCCGTTTGCGGCGACGCGCTCCTTGCATCGAGACGGACCTTTTGAACTCACTTTGAGGATTTAAGGGTTCGGGATCGTGGCCCGGGAGTTAGAAACGTCGTATAAAATAATATTATTTTATTATTTTACGACTACGGGCCGTTGTAAATTCTACCCGGAGCGTCCGATTGACGTACCGTCAGTGGCGTTGAGACCCTGATGGTACGACGGACTTTTTGAGATGGTTTCCGGGTGTTGGGACTGAGAACAGGGTGCGGGCCCCACGAGGCTGGGTTTTGGCGTTTGCGGGGAAACGCAGCTTGTGCACCAGGAGTCTGATTTTGGCGGATGAATAGTCGATCCTGTGTGTTTTTCCGAGAGGATCGTAATGGTGTGATCCGTTCGATGAGTTTCGGAATCCAGGCGTGGGCCCCACCCTATCTGGCCTTCGGTGAATAGTACCTTTTTCACCGGGTGTCCGTTTTGGACGAGTGAGTAGTCGATTCCGCTTGTTTTTCCGAGGGGATCGTCGTGGTGCGATCCGCTCGATGGGTTTTGGGATCATAGCGTGGGCCCCGCGCGAGCTAGCTACGGTGAATAGTGCCTTTTTCACCGGTGCTCCGTTTCGGGCCAGTAAACAGCCTATCCTGCGTGTTTTTCTGCGTGGAACGCGATGGTGGCCTCGTTTTTGGCTTCGGAGGTGCGCAGTGTGGCTTTGGGGCGAGTCGCTCGGGTTAGCGACGTCTGGACCAGCAGTGGTTGAGGGTTTACCCTTGGTTCGTTCCTACGAGGGTTCGTGTGGTATCACAACCTTCGTATGGGTTTGTGATCCTCTCGATGGGATGTTTAAACTGTTAGCGTTGTGGTATCCCTCCGGTGGGCCCGGAGTGGATCCTCTAGCATCTTTACCCTAGATCGGGTTCTTGGTATAGTTGTGACCGCTTATTTACGGGCGGCGATCCCCTATCTAGCAGGTTAACTCAGTAGGGTTGTGGCATCGTCGGGTTTACGATCCCCTACTCAGCATGATGTTTATAGTAGGGTTGCGGTATCGTTGGTTATACGATCCCCTACTCAGCGCTTGGTGTCGGTAGGGTTGCGGTATCGTTGGTTATGCGATCCCCTACTCAGCGCGTGGTTTTGGTAGGGTTGTGGCATCGTCGGTTCGATCCCCTACATCACGAGTTATACCAGATAGGGTTCCGGTATCGTCGTGACCATCTTTATATGGACGATGATCCTCTATCTGAGTGTGAAGCTTCTGTTGAGCGCCAGACCGGGTTGTGGTATCCCCCAGCGGATCCTGGGTGTGATCCCCTATATGTGAGAACTACGTATGCCAGATCGGGTCGTGGAATCCCCCAGCGGACCCTGGGAGTGATCCCCTATCTGTGAGCTACGTATACCGGAGTGGGTCTTGGTATCCCCTAGCGGACCCTAGCGGCGATCCCCTCTCCGAGGAGATTGGTGGTTATGGTGTTTCAGCGATGTTTCCTCAGTGATGTTATCCGACGAGCGTGGTCTCTCGGGTGAGCGTCTGAGATGTTTGTTTGGGACCCGATGGAGTGTATCTCTCGGATGAGTGTCATCTGGTATGACAGTGTTCGTGGTGTACTCTCCTTGTTGTGGACAGTTGCTGGTGACGATGTCGGTACCTCTTGTGGCTTTGTGGCGTGAGCTGTGTATATCTGGATTGATCAAGGTGTATGTATGGGCATACACCTGAGCTGAGCTGACTAGTTGTGTTAGCCGAGGATGGTCACGAGATGGAGTTTCTCTCTCGTTCGGGTTCCCTCTGGTTGTGTTGAGCAGATTGTTGCCATTCAGTTGCTCCCTTGGTTTTTGGGTTTTTGGGGTGCCTACTGAGTATGTTTATACTCACCCCTGCACGGGCTTTGCCCGCCCATGTTTGTGTCTTCTGCAGACCACAGGGATTTTGACGGAGTCTCAGGAGGACCCGGAGCAGGCGGAGCTTAGTGAGTGAGTTGACCGGGGTGTTTACCAGAGCTGTGCCGAGGGAGCTTTCCGGCGGGTGTTTGTGGCAGCGTTCCCCTTCTTCAGAGTAGGTTGGATACGCTTTTGTAGTTTTCTTTTGGTGGGCCATGTTTTGCCCTTTGTACTTTTGCTGTTGCTCTCTGGTTGTGGGATAGTGTATGCATGCATTTACTTTCCAGTTTCTATATCTCTGCACTGTTGCATGGAGGTGTTTGTGGGTGCGTGTGTACAGGTACCTTAGGCTAATGCCTCCCATGTGTGTGATAGCCTACTCGGCGCTGGTCGCCAGCCCCTGGCCTATTGGAGGCGGGCTTGGGGAGTCGCGGCTCGAGCCCCGTTGGGTCGGGTCGTGACAGAAATCCTCCTAAAATTGGTTAGAGGTGATTTGAGTCCCTATCTTCTTTGATGAATTATTTGTTTCAAATTTCATCAGAGGTTCATACTAAAGAGTTTTACAAGGTTATTGAAGATAAACCTGATGTCATTCTTTGAAGGTGTTGTAGCATTAGCCCCCCAACAAGAGATCATGTTAAGGTTAGAAATATTGTTAGGTGCTTAGACTATATCAATATATCCATATAGGATGAGACCATATAAGTTTTGAGAGATATAGATTAATATTAATGATATTTTGTAGAGTTGTTTTATTCGGTTTTGTTTATCACCATGGGGATCTCCAATTCTGTTTGGGAAGAATATAGATTGAAGACTATTTTTTGTATCGATTATCATTTATTGAATTAATTGATAGTAAATAACTACTATCATATTTCATATATTAATGATTTTTTCAATGAACAAAAGAGACATGTATTTCTTCCAAATATTGATTTTTGTTTAGGGGATCATCAAACACAATTGAAGGATCGGAATATTCCAAAGACTAATTTCAAATATCATAATGGGAATTCTAATTTCATTGTGTTTTTTTTGAAGTTTTAAGCACTATATCAGTTCTCATGGAACTAATTAATGTTGTGTTCCATGAGTTTCAGGAATATTTTGTGCTGGTATTTGTTGAAAAAATCCTTCTATTTTTAGCATTTGAGTTGGATCGTGTAGAGAATATGTGAGATATTTTGGTAGTTCTTTAGTTTCATAAGTTTTTTAGGGAATCTTTTGATGTGTTTGTTTAAGGTTTGTTATATATCAAAGAGGGGTAACTATAGATCCTTCTAATATTGAGGCAGTGGTTTCTTGGGTTTCCCAAAAAAATAATGCATAGGAGCCTAGTTTCCTTGGTCTTTATGGTTATTATTTGAGGTTTGTATCAGACTTCTCCCATGTTGAAAATCTCATTAAAACATTTATTGGAAATGAATAGTTGTTTGTGTGGGCGGCTGAGTGAGACACAGTTTTTAAGTAATTAAAAGAGAATATGGGGAGTTAACTGATCATTCACTTATGATGAGGGATTTTTAGAGTTTTTTTATGATGATTAAAATTTAGACTTTGGTTGGGTGTTATGTGGAAGTGGGTGGTCATCTTATATGGGTCTTATAAATTATGACCACATTAATGTAATTATGAACCCCATGACCATGAGATTACTACAATGGATTTCTATTTCAACATGTAGTGGAATTATCCCAACAGTGTGTGCTTTGTGTCCTCTATGAATCATAAGAGCCTAAAGTGTGTCTTTTCTCCACATGATTTGAATTTGAATACGTAACAATGGATTGAGTTATTTCAGAACTATGGCTTAGATATTTACTTTACACCTATTAAAAAATATTTAGGATGATTCCTTGAGAAATAAGTCATGTAGTGGTGATGTACGTGAGTCTGGAGACTCATTGTGAGTAATGTAATATTTGGAATCAATACACATTGATATGGGATAAGTTTATGAAAGAGGTTATATTTACCAAATAATAGTGTAGTTAATCGTAGTATATAAGGTAAAAGAATCCCATCTTGGGGATCCTAATAAAGAGGTTTGGTATGTTAATATTATTTGTGGGGATGTGCCTAAGGGAATGCCCAAGGATGGAAAATAGTGAGTGTTATTATAGAGAAAGATTTTGATTTATACATTTATGCTCGAGATTGAAATCCATTATTTCCATAGTTCACCAATAAAGATACATGTGTGAGTGATGAAGATATATTGTCCCCTGAGATAATAAATTAGTTGGTCTCGATTGAATCTTTTAATTGAAAATATGTATCTTGATTTTTAGACTACCATAAATTGGTGGTTGAGTATCATGTGTTGAGTGGATTTCTTCAGCCTCTTGATGTTCACTAATGAAATATGGAATAAACTTTGATTTAATTCTTCACTAGGTTTCCCATATCATAAAGTTATTTTGAAATTATATGTGTGTTCGTGGATCATATAAAAAATTCATCTAATGTCACAGAGATTAAGGAGTAAAGCTTTATCGAGCTGTTCTCAATTTAATAATTAGATGAGATAGTGGGGATTTAGGGGTTTCCAAATAAGATCATATCTCATTGTGATCCGTGTATTCTCTTTATGGAGTGGAGTGGTCTCTAGTAAAATTTTGATTCTCAGTTATTCCTTAGCACCTCTTTTAAATTTCTTAGAGAAAATTAGAGAGAGTGGATTATCAAAACTTTTTGATTACATGTTACATGTGTACATTATAGATTTTATAGGTTCATGGGTGCGACACCTTCCCTTAGTGGGGTTTTTTGTAACAAAATCTTCCAATACACTATTGGTATGTCACCTTATGAAGAGTTGTATGTTTTACATTTTAGTTCAACATAGTGTTAGACTAGGGTCAAAGCGTTATCTCTTCTTTGACCAGAATTGGTTTGGAGAGATATAGAGAAGATCCTAGTAATCTGTGAGTAAATAAAGGTAGTGTAATATTTTTAGAATCCCTTTGTTGATCACAGTAAGAGGGATACAGAGTTTGATGATGGATATCATGTATTTTTTAATTTTTCTCCTCACCATGGGCAGTGAAAGTTCAATCATTTGAGTAAGATTTATCCTTGGTATTTTTTTAGATATTGAGGTTTCAAATCATGTTTGAATGATGATGTATCGATTTACACTATTCCGATAGATATCTAAAATTAGAAAAAATTCCATGTGCCAAAAATTAATTGATATAGTCCAGATTATTTTCACATCATCAATTTTTCTGATATAGATCTTAAAGATGATTTCACCATAGAGGAATAACATTTCATGATTTTAGGCCATTATGAGATGGTGTTTCATGGGCATGTTATTCCTTTGGTTCAAGTCTTGTAGATTAATAATGGCATAGAAGAGAGAACCTGGGAGTATGAGTCATAGATGCGCTCTTAATATCTTGGGTTAATTGATGTTTGATTTCAAAAATGAGATTTCTTTGAACTAATTCTATTATATGAGATATATTCTCTTTCTTGATTGATGATGTTTCATATTTTGTATGATGTGTTCCCCTTTTAGGATTGATGTGTTTCTATTGATGTGATATCCTTGATATGTATTTCATGGGGTGGTTTTTTTGAGAACCATTTTTCTTTCTTATGGGATTTATTTAAAATTCTCCGTGGAGAAAATTCCTTGAGAGTTGTCCAATATAAGGTCCAAGATTTATAAAGTTCTTATCTTGGTGATTCTTGAGGCTTAGATGATTTTAGAGGGTTCTTATTGTCTTTTCACCTTTAATTTCAGTGTTTTTTTCTTCATTTAGTCAGTTAATTTTGTTCACTTGTTTAGTTTAATTTTTTATATGATTAGCTCATTTTGTGCATATGATCACTTTTGTTTTTTTCATGCAGTCTGTTGATTTTATAAATGCAACGAGTTTAAATTTTTCATATGCTCAGTAGATTTATTTCATGTGATCTATTGATTTTTTTCAAGTAAATATTTAAATTTCATTGTGCGGTCAATTTATTTTTTTTCATGTGGTCAGTTTATTTTTATTCTTATCTTTAGTTTAATTATTTTATTGTTGTCAGTCTATTTTTTTCTTATCAATAATTTTTTTTTCATATGGTCAGTTAATTTTTTTGAAATATTATGTTTGTTTTTTCCTTGTAGTCAGTTTATTTTTATTCATGTGGTTATTTTATTTTTTCGGGTTATTAGTTCATGCCTTTTTAATATTACTATAAATTCTATATTTTTCTAGTTTTACAAAAAAAAAAATTAGAATGACTTTTATCTAAATTTTTTTTCAAATTCATTAATATGGGAATTTTATGTCATTTTTAAATTGGATAATTAAATTCATTCATTATTAAAATTCTAAATTTATAAAATGTATCTTTACACATAAATTTTTTTGGGAACCAAATTAAAGTCGAATTAAAGGAGGAATTGACCTATAATCTAGAAAATTCAAATTGTATAATATCTTTAATTCTAAAACAAATATATTTCCTTTATTAAATCTACATTTACTTGTCTCAGGACATTAGTTTCAAAAAAATTTCCCAATACGTCATAAAACAATTCAATCGTTGTTCTGAGTTCTTCCTTTGGTGTTTCCATCATATGTGAACAAGCCCTGTTTAATTTAGCAGCTTATGTGAAGCGTCATTATTTGAGTTAGTTGACTTTTTTACATCAAAATTCATTATAAAAGTTTAATAATATCATGATATTGTTTCCTTTATTTAACTATATGGGATTAACCTTAATAAATAAAAATCCATATTTTAAATGAAATGAAATTTTAATTTTATAATAATATTTAAATCATATAAGAAGGAGAAAAGATAGCATTACATATAGTAGAATATGGAAAATATAATTATTAACTTTATTTAATGAATTGATATAGGGGTATTAATTCCCATATATAAAAAAATTATCATTATAATATTCAAATAATATATTAAATATACATTTAGTACCTTTCATGATATTTTAATACAAAAATATAATGGAATCACTTATTGTATTTTAAAGTGTTGAACCACTAATTATAAATTATCCGATAGAGTGAAAAAGGATAATACGATGTAGAAAAAATAAAATTCTTAAAAATTTGGGATATAATTATTTAAATAATTCTGAATATATTTGTTGGAAATGATAGAGTTTTGCCACATATGATGGTTAATATTAGCTTTGTTCCCTCTTATGATATTAATAATGTGATATATGTTTGGTAATGTTTTGTTGTAATTTTTTTAGCATGGTTGGATTCATAAAACTATAAATATATTAAATTCATGGAATTTTAATGTTAAATGAAGGAGGCATGAGTAGAATGATTTTTGGTTCATCGTGGATTTGATTGATTATGTAATTATTATTTGTTCCTGGGCAAGCATATTCATATGCATGGGAGGCATAAATTCCTAAATTCCAAGATTTCAGTTCCTTTGACCTAGGTAAATAATCATACATTTAAAATATATGTGTAATCTAAGGATTTAGAGACTTGTTTGTTAGTATTGATAACAATTTCTTAGTTGTGAACCCTTACTGATCATTAGGTTGGAGGATTGGGCTATCCTGATGATGATTGGTTATTGATGGGTTAAGATAATTGTTTTTAGTGATAGAATCATTGATTAAATTTTAGGCTCAAATTCTAGAGACATTGTTATAGCTAATGTATGTGATGGAGGAACATATTTATATTTTGTGCAATGGATTAGGATTGACACAGGGGCGGTTGGGATGAGTTCAAAGTAAGGGTTCCTCACTAATATTTATAATTCATTCATGATTCCTATTTGGTATTCATATGGCTTGGTCTAATTTATATGATTAGATCCATTATCCAAATGTAGTATGATTATTTTCACTGAAAGTGCATCTTTTAAAGTGGTCTCTTAGGTTGAGTATTAGAGTACCCAAATTATATGAAATAATAAATGAATTAACAAAAATGGGGGTTAGTTCATGGTATTCATAGATGAGGATAATATACTTGAGAATATATTATGGGGATTGATAATGACCACAATATTGGTTAAAATACAATATTATTAACCTTGGAAATAGAATATGGAGTAATAATATTAATTAATTAATCATGTTTTAAATTATATTTAACTTTATGCTTGTGCACTTATTTGATACTTTGACCTTGAAAGTGGAATCTAAGTGTCCTATGTAATGATAGAAGTAGATAAGTCTATATCCAAATATTATACCTTAGTGTGGTTTTTACGATATTCCATTACATTTTATGATATCATATGCCTCCACACCCACATCATTAGAGAAATTGAAACCCAAATTCTTTAGTTTGTGTTTTCTCAGACATCTAGAATGGAGATAGAATACATGGATGACTTGTCACTCCCCCCACTCTCCAATAAGACGTATATGAGTATGTGTATCTTGAGATATAATGGATTATGGAATAAGGCGTGCTTCAAATAGGGTTGTGCTGGATTATGGTTTATTATACATTTATGTGTGGGCTGTAGTGGCTTGATGTATAGTGCATACTTGTATCTCAACATGGTGTCTCTTAATTCCCATCGGTGATCATGCATGGGTGATTATGGCTTGAGGTGTAGTGCATATACACATTATATTGTTTCTTCTGAATAAAAATATTGTTCTGGATGGGAGGATGATTTTGGTGGTGGTTTTGTGGATTTATGTACTGATTCCAACAAGAAATGTTGGTCCTTATGAAGGACTAACTGACACCCATTAGGGATGAATTTTTTGATGGGATAGAGGAGATGAGAATGTATGGAATTAGGTCATGAGATCTATAAACTGGTGGGGATGTATAAGTTAGGTACCCACTTTATATGTATACATTTGATATATTATGGTTTACTTTTATGTGTTACTTGGTCAGTGATTTATAGTGAGGATCGGAAATAGGTAGTTAATGCTTAGTGGATGAGTTATTTACATTTTTCTATTCACTAGGTTGTAATATTATTCTTTATCATTTTTATGTGAGTATTTAGGTATGATCCTACTAATTATACATTTTATTCTTACCCAATATATATATAATTTGTTTCCATGTCAACAAGGACTGTATAGTGACCAAGCTTGGAACTACTATCTTGGAGGTGTTATTGAATAGAAATTTGGAGTGGTTCAAGTTCATAGAGTTTATTTTGGTACATAAAATTTTATTTAAATTATTTTATTTTATTTATGGTATTACACCTATTGAGATTTCCTCCTATATTTATGCATTCAGAGTTGTTTGGTGGTTTCCCCATCTTATAACCGACTCCTTAAACTATATAGAGATTAATTCCCACACTGTGTGTGATTTACATACCTTTATTACTAGTTGTCAAGATATTTCCTATTTGAGGAAGGATTTAGGAATAATTATCTCTATTCCATTACATTGAATCCAAGTGGGGTAACTCTTGAGGGATGGGATCATGACATGGTGTGATTGGGTGTTTACTTTGTTGATTATTTTATATTTTTCTTGACATTTGGATATTTGAAATATTTATTTTCCTTAATATATAGTGTTTTTATTTTTCATACTATTATGGTTATTTAGTTCTTATTACATGTATATTATTATATTGTTCAATATTATTTATTATATAACATTATTTATGGTTTTTTAGAGACATGTGATCTTCAAAGGGTTAATTAATCTAAGGACTCTCATATATGTGTTATTCCTTCTTAGTGATAGTAACCAGACATGGTTATATTAGTTGAAGTATTTGGATGGTAAAATAAACCTATATATATTTCAATGTGAGGTCCCAAAAATTTGGATATTTTATAGAGGTAAAAAAGTGGTTTTTTCATGTGCAAGATGTTTTTAGTTAGTACTCATCTGAAGTTTCACTAGGAAAAATTCAAGGAAAAAGTTTTAGGTCATCATGATTTTGGTTTTAGAAGCATATAGAGTGTAGTATTGAGAGGCCGGTATATTCCTTCACGAAGACCTTGAAAATATTTTAGTCATTGATGAACTCTAATTTATCATTTAATGGCTATGAACATAATGGTATGTGCGCCAAGAAGTAGTTGGTTGTTGACATCCATTTCATTCATGGTCATCTCACAATTATATGCTTTGATAACCATGGATTTAACTTATTTAATATAGGATAAACCCCAATAAATATACATATACAATCCAAAGTATGGGTTATGATAATCCAGGTCTAGTTCTAGAGGCTCATTTCATTGATTACTTGAGTAATTAGTAATCAAATCTGGGACACAGTCATGGTTTTCCTTTTCCAAGAGAGCAGAAGGAATCCACTTTTCATATTTCTTATAGAGAGGATACTCTACCCATAGTGAAGAGGGATGATCATATACCTTAAAATAAGAGTATGTATTATTTATTAGGTTGAGATGACCTATAGGCTGAATGTTTTTCAAGAGCTTCAGTGATAGATAGTGCGCAAGTTATAAGGTAAGCCTAATCCACAAGACACCAAAGACCGGTTAAAGGTATTGACTCATGTGTTCTTCTTAGTTTTAACACTTAGTGATTGTATACTGGTAATTTAGACTTTTATTCTACATGATGTATTATTTAATTGGGTAGATCTATCTATATAGATATATGATGAGGCAACTCTACCGTGGCTAGAGTTTGAGTACCTCTTAATAGAGGAGTCCTACCCTGGGATTCTAAGGATGGCCTTTAGTGAAGTAGTATAAAGGTGGGTGAGTACATAATGAGGTGTGTCAACCTTATTAAATACTCCATATTTTCATTAAATTATATAATTATAAAGGTTTATATGTTTTAGAGAGGTCTTTACATAGAGACATCAATTTGGTTTGTGGATCTGTATATCCCCAACTATGTTGTGGTTCTGAAGAGAGCCTTTATAATAAAAAAGTTTACTTATAGAGATGAAATGAGGGACTATGATAGAGTCCAGATCCTCATTTAATATTTTTTAGTAGATTATAGTTGATGATGGAGTTTAGGATCTATTCAAAAAACGCACATACATTCATGATCACAGTCTTGTGGATCAGTAATAAGTGAGTCAAGTAGAGGATTTGACCAACAAGATGGTAGGTTTTTTTATTCTAGTGGACATTAAATATAAATTAATTGATATAGTATACCTAGATGAGTATATTCAGGATTTCAATTGGTACATTAGATCAGAAACCATTTCAGAGGAAATTTTGAGACTAAGAGCCTACCCAAATTGGTTATGATGGCCCTCTGGGGGGGGCTAGAAAGAGGTTTTTATGAAGAAAGGGGAGTTAAAATTGGATGATACATAAATACAATTAGAACACTATAAAATATAGGTGTTCCAATATATTACTAGGGTTATAGTGTCTATAGAAATGGATAAATGAGTGCTATAGATTATTTCAACTAGGGAACACCAAAAATGGTTTAAATAATGATAATCATCTTCTCTATAGTTGCACACATGATTTTTTACATTAAAATGTTCCATTATATTCTTTTAAACATATTATGATTGTTGGAATCCTAGTAAATCCCATATCCTAACCTATTTAACTAGAGACTCCTCTTGGAGGATACCCCATGCCCACCCGCATATTCCAACATTGAAATGTTACACATAGTGGAAAGTAGTCTTCATTTGACCTCATTATTACTTGGATGAATTCTTATAAAGGAATCCTTATTATAGATGGGCTATATTTAATCCATTATTGTATAAATAACTATCATGAAAATGTATATTGTTATTTATATGATGGGTTGAGATTCTTTTTTTTGGAAAGTGAGATCATCAATCTCTGTTAATGGGTCTTACCAACATGATGTTGCAACTGATTGCCCACTGATTAGTATGGTTGGTTCTATGTATGATAGATGACTATAAGGATTATATTTTTATAGTCATAAATTTTTAAATGGATATTTTTATAGATTATTCCCCATGATAATTCCCTCATCATGTGATCGACTTCTGCAACAATTTACACTCTCAAACCACATTGATACCTTCAAAAGAAAATAAAATAGCCCAGACTAGGTAACAGGGTGTGGCTAAAGGACCATATAAAGAATTTTTTTATTAGGATAATCATTTCCCCTATTTTAGATAATGTTATTTACCCCAACAATAAAGAAAAAAACATAATCCATTTTATTGACTATCACTAACAAAACAAAGTGAAAATGAAGAAAAAATACCGTCATCTATGGATGACTGACCACTTTTACTAGTTGAAGGGAGAGAAGAGGTTATTGAAAATAAAACATATTTATAGATATAAAATACTATGAATTTATATGGAGGACATCATAAATAAATTTTTCATGTCTTCTTATAACAATTACAGTTTCCTAGTGATAAAGTTCACCCTAAAAGATTCTATTTATGGGTCTCAAGAACTAAAACATCCATCCATATAGGGATATGTTTATAGATTTATTATTTGATTAAATCCTCATATATTCCATATCTAAGGATGGGAATACTATCCAATTTAGGAATTTCATGGACCATTTTTTATTCCACTGATTGTATATAAAAATATTAAAAAGTAAATTTTTTATTCAATAAGTCCATTTTTAGGGAATGTCATTTCCAAGGGTGGACTTTTAGTCAACCTCATGAAAATGAAGGGAATTTTTTATTAGGATCCTGAAAAAATTTATATCAAGTTAATAGATTTATTAGGATAGAATGATACTACAATTTGTTTATAAGGGACTTCACTATGATTATGGCGGAACCCTTTTTTATGATTTAATAATTTTTAGATATCTTTTGAGAAGTTGAAGGGAAAATTATCAAGTGGTCAAATATTTTGATTTTTATGGGAAAGAGTTGAGTATATAGTATTATGTGAAGCCCATGGAACTAGTCTTAGTTGTATAATGATTCATCGGTAGGTGGTGGTTGCTTATGGGTCAAGGTAGTTAAGACTCACCAGAAAAATACAAATCCTAGCTTCTCTAACTCCTAATATTAATGTCTTCCATAATGTCGTAGAGACTCTACCATCTCAGTGATTGAATCATTTTCCCTGTTGAAAACAAATGTATTGATCATATTTTCTCTTATTGAGAACTCAACCTATGACATGGATAATGGATCAAGTTAATATAGGATTATTATTTTGAGATTATACATATTAAAAAAAATGTTGTTCTTCAATCCCATAGTACAAAATCACTTCCTCGGTATGTAAATGTGTAATCTAAGGAGTGGTGTATGATAAAGTAGTTATACTCTATGTATTTTTTTATGGTGGAAGTGGGAGATACAACTATCATATGTTATAGAATAATGCCCAAAAACTTCTTTAATGAATAAAGGAGGCCCATCATATAGATACAAATTATAATATTTTGTATGATCAATTATTCCTTGGTGATGTGTTAAGGAATTATATGAAATTGGTAAGTATATCATCCCATCTAAGTGGTAGATAGTAAAATCTGTTAAGATATGTGATATGGTTATAATATATTTTCACACCTCCCATTTGTTGGAACATTTAAGAAACATGATTATATAAAAAATATTAATCCACTGAGATTGGTACCCAAACATTAACAAATGTATTTTAATGTTCATGTCTCAATGTCTCACCAGTTTTCTTGTGACATTAGAGAATTATGTTTTTGATTATTTATTACTTACACTCAATGTTACATCATGGAAATGGGATTAAATATCATTGGACTTCATTAATGGATTCAATATTAAATGATAAGTTATGATCCTGTCATCGAGTTCATTGATTGACTAATAAAATTATCCCACTTTCTCCCTATTCAAGAACAATATTGAAAGAGATATTTGGATTTAAATATATGGATATGATTGTATGATTACAGAAAGTTTCCTTGATGATTTTATTACCAATATTCTAAATTCATGGCCCAGAATAAGTATTTCTTTAGGAATATTTTATTTCCAAATTACTATTGATCATGACATTCAATACCCTTATAGACAGCTAGGAAAATATAACCATTCATGTTCTCAACGTCATGTTTTGAGATTTTGTGATTGATTTTGGTAGGATATTGCATAATCATCTACTATTAGTAGAGTTTTCATAATAAAACATTTTCTACTATTCCATCAATATGGATCTTTTTGTGGACTAGTATGTAAGATATTACATGTCTCCCCTTTATTGGATGAACATTAGTGAGTAATCAATTATTAGATCTATGATAGTATAGTTAATGATGGATAATCATAAAGGATCTATAATTATATGTGAATATGTAAGATTCATCATAGTTCATATTGAAACTGAATATAGATGCATTTGGAGTTAATGAAGGAAGATTATATATTCTGAGAGGTATCTCCACAATAATATTGGATGATTTTTTATAAATAAGGAAAGTTCTTCTTGATGTTTATTAGAAATTTAAAGATCATATAAGGGTTATGTGAGGTTTCATATCACTTGGAATAGAACTAATTGTGAAATTCAGTGCATGAAGTCCTTTGTGTGTCACATCTTATAATTTATAAGTGTGACTCCTAAAAATTTATTGAATGAGGTGATTTTGACATCAAGGACAACACCACCATGGTATATTACCTCGTAATGATCAAATTATGGCATAAAAATACTCTTCATGGATTGTTAATTCCATTTTTATATATCCATTTGAAAATGGGGATCTTATAGATAATTTTTGGAGTGTTGGAATCAAATGTTAGCTCAATACTGTCACCACTTCTGAGTGATTTTTATTTTTTGGGATTAAAAAATAAATTATAGGGGGTATAGTGACTTTTAATTTTTTTATTAAGAACTTTAAATACTCTTACTAATATCTAAATAATTCATTTCATGGTTCACTAATTTTCATTATTGATTTCAGATCTTGGTAAATATTAAATATTTTAAAATATAACATATTTTATCCCACATTCATGTTAATTGGTTAAATTATCAATATCTATTTAATTTATCCACTAAAAAAATAAATCATTGTAGTTTACCTTGTGATGTAGGTTTTACCAATGATAGTTATAATTTATACCTAGTTAGTGAAACCCTAAAGTTATAAATATTTCTATAAATGTATAATTTTTTAATTGTTTGTTTTTTGATTCTTTCTACTTGAGTAGGAATTGAGTGTGCTTTAGTTCTTCCTCCAAGACTGGGACACCTCCTTTTCATAGTTCATGGCCCTTCCAGTGTAGTTTCCTAGTATTTTCACTTTTAAAAGGAATATGGGCTCTCGAACTATGTTTGATGATTCAGCTATAAGATCAGAACTGGATGATGGGATGTCAGTTCCTCCCTCTGTGGATTACTCCTTGTACCTTTTTCCTTGTTATGGGTCCCCTCATAGATTTATGAAATGTTCATGAAGATCATTCCTCACACCATCACAAATTGGAAACTAGATAATTATGTTTCTTCTATTATGATTGGGTAACTACCTATATATGAAGCTGATGGTAGTGTTAGAAATGTTAGTACATCTATGGACATTGGGTGTGTTGGGAATATGCAATTCCATCCCCTTTCAATTTTGGTAAAACCTCATGTATGAGGTGTCTTAGGAGTGGAAACAAAGGAATTCCAAGAATATCATAGAGAAATTTTATATATGGGCCTAAGGCATCAAAGTATCTTCACATTGGGCATCCAATGTTCATCATATGAGGTAGAGATTAAGATGCTTCAAGAGGGGTAATATTTTTAAGGTCTTGGTGGGACACATACACAATTTTAGAGTATCATGTGGTTATGTTTATGGATTTAAAGTCCCATGCGGACTTGTTCATCAGTTTGGAGCCTTGTGGTGAAATTTCCCATGAAACAATTAAAACACATTAGGCTAGTTATATATTATCATCACATGGAGATTCTAAGTAACTTTTGGGAACATAAGTAACGACTGGTGAGGTTGAGTGTTCCCTCAGGGGAAGTGATCTCACTTTAGAGTTGTCCCCTCCCACAGTGAGGATAATTATATTTAATGTCAGTGTTGGGGTATCATGGTTAAACCTTATAGAGGAATCTTATATACCCTACTAGGATACTAGGATCAAAAACTATATAGTTCATGTGAATAATTTAAGGATATGTGGTAGGACAGGTCTAGGTGATTTAACATCTTGTAGTAAATACAGTTATGTCATTAAAGGAGAAAGGTCAAGGGATTGTTCGGGGATTACATGTAGAAGCTTTCCAAATGATACAAAGAAGTAGTGATTGTATGATTTTGGGCCAATACATGGAAACTACTTTGGGGTGGTGTATCATTCCATGTGAGTCATACACAAGGAATCTTATCTTTATCACACAAGGTAAGGCCATAGTTTAACACCATACATTGGGGATGTTGTTTTGAAATTTAACATCATGAAAGAAGGATTATGGGATATGTAGTTTAAAGTATTCAATCTGTAAATTCAGTGGGGTATACACCAATGGATATCATTTTAAATAAGGAGATAATTATATAGCAATATCCCTTTTTATAAAGAAAATAAAATGGTTTTGAAAGATAAATCCACCTTTGATGATTATGTGCCTAATGAGTTTATACTTTTGGATGGGAAAAGCGATAAACTATACTATGTTTGTGTGATCTATAGTTGTCTTGAAATTCATGTTCATATGCTTAGGTGAAATAGGTTACACAAATTTCTAGGAAATGATCATATAAATGTTCCTAGATAAGATGGTTAATGATACTGGTTGTGTCGATGGTCAAGGCATGATAAATCATGGGTTGGATAAGAATAAGGCCCATAGGCAATCAACTTTCTGGAATATATGTATGATTAAAGGAAACATCATGTTGGGGGATAGTAGGTGAGTTTTGTGAAGAATATAGGCTCGTGAAGGTTGGTCTTGTGAAGCTAATTCATTCATAGAAGAAGGGTACCTTACATTATTGGGCTACCCTTGTTCTTATGGAGTGACTTTAAAAAAATAATTAGAGATCTTAGGGTACCCCTTCAGAAAAAAGCAGCATCCCCTATCATAGAAGGAATAAACCCTCACAAATTTCATCTCCACCATCATCCTCAGTACTATGGTATTGATGGGAGGTTGTTCAAAATAGGTGGGCACCTATAAGAATCGATTTCATATTTTTCTTGAAAATGATGATGTTTCAGGGATTCATAGCTTCTTCTTGAAGTCCAGATGTAAAATCCCCCTTAAATGAAGTATGATGGGGTTATTTATTGGAACAACTGAGGTAGATAAATATTGTTTGTTAAGTATGATTTTATTTTTGTATGAATATCTGTATTGATGATCTGATGTATTCTTGATGTTGTTCTATTTCATCAAGGTTTTATCCTCCACAAATAAATAACCATTGGTTGATTTTACCACTATTTTATCATGTATTCACATCAAATCATCAGTTAACTCCTCGGATTTTCCTAAAACATTTTATTTTTAATGTTTTAACAAATTCCACCCCCTCCCCTCAGAATAGGATCTAATGTGGGAGATAAGGATTGAACTCTAAGGTGAAATCATCAAAAACCAGCAATATGGATACCCTTATCATGAAAACTCAACTCCCTCCTAGAATAAAAATCTAGGGAGGGTCCCTAATAAGTACCACATGATTCTCACAAAAGATCTATAATTGTTGGAATCTCTCTAACTTCTTGAGAGATATATGGTTTAAAATCCAATTGATCATGAAATATTTCAACTTTACAAAGAAAATTATATGAGATATTCAAGGGAAAAAATTCATGAGATATATCTACCAAGAAATATTAACCATTGTAAATGATATTTAGACAACAGCCCTATATAAATTTCCAAATACCTTCATATGGACTTTCAAGTTGTTGATCCTACTTCTACCAAATAGAGGGAGATGGTTGGGAACATCTAGGACCGAGATATATTTTAGAGTATTTCTTATCATGAAACACTTTTAGATTTACTAATAGAGTATTATAGGTAATATCCAATATCCAAAATGATAAAACTATGTGGATTAAGACATATAGATAATGTATTCATCCCCAACACTAATAGAGATTCTCTTGCTTACTAGTTCTCAAGTTTCATTTGGAAATACTGGTGGAACAGTGCTCACACAGGTAACTATATTAAAAACCATGATGCAATCATAGATAAATCCCTAAAGAACCCCATGAGGAACATAAATAGGGAGGTTCTTGCTGTAAAGGCATCTAGTTATCAATATGAGATAATCTTCAAGGAGTTCTAGCTAGACTGCTTCTAAGGAAGGACAGAGGAGATGGACCTACACCAAGGTGGAAGCTTCAAGGGTGAGTAGGCCTAGGTGTACTGCGTATAACTGTAATGAAATGAATTTAAAGTGGATATATGGAGTATTAGGTTGTATGATATTTCATGAAAATCCAAGTTCCCTACCAAGCAACACATAAATATCATGCCTTAACTATTGAGCTAGTGGTCTCTAGAAACCACCACTTTTATTCTACACCACATGGAAGTTGGAATCAACCTATAGTGCCTCTACCAGTTTGTTTGGATCCCCATTTAGGGGGATATATATAATGATTTTCCCCCTATAGGGAATGCATGGGAGGACCAGTAGAAACATCCATTACTAGAATGGGATTTGCTGAGGCTCATGAATGGGGGGGTAAGTGGCCAAAGAAATGAGTACAGGACATGTCATTTAAGTAGTGGTTCGACTATTACATGAATGGATTAGTGGATAGGCTACTAGGGAGAACCCCTTAGTTCCTAAGGGTATTGTATCATGGAAAGGATCACTCCAATTAGATGATATTGGAGGCGAGATTATGGAATCTGTGGGGATATATTGTAGATCACCTCTCCATGGGGTTAGTTTTTGATGATTCATCATGAATATCATCTATGGGTGGATTCTACCCATCCATGATAAACCCATTTTTGGGTTTCCTACCATGATTATAATATCAGTAGTGATGGTGATTGGGTAGCACATCAATCTGGCAATGATGGTGATAGAAATGTTATAAAGAGTGTTGAGGAACATTAGAAATAAAAAAACCCCCACACTGTGTGAAATAAATTTCATTTTTGTATGGCATGGTGAATATAGTCTTGGGGGGATATGAGTACCCAAACCCTATCTATAACCTGGTCACTTACATTAGGCCATTGATGTTTAACATCATTAGGATTTGGCCTATTCTGTTAGAGTAGGTTGTTGATACATTCATGATAAGGTAGATGGATCACTTTATGTTTCATCCACTCCCCCTTCTAATGGGGACCATCATTGATGATGGGGCAGATACCATGAAGTATTTTTCATTCCTCCTAGATATCTAAAGAGGAATATTGGCAGTATTGGTAGATTGAAAATTGATTTAAGAATCATATACCCCATAAAGGTTCACTTTCCAATTATGGTGTCTCCCAAGGATGTCCCTGAACATGTACACCATAGTACATAGTGATAAAAATTATATGGTCCCCTTTTAGATATGGAACATGTTTTTGTGGGGAGGAAATGATGGGTGGACAGAGTTACCGCCAGCCAAATATCCCTATGGGATCTTTCGTGATCATGCATTGGTTTGGGATAGTACGTACCCTATGGATTTTCTAGAGAATGTTTCTGATTGGATGACACTAAAGGAAGGGTATAGTAGTTTTGATGTATTTGGTGCACTACAAAATGGGGAGCACACCCTTGAGGAAGAGATGGACCCATCAATGGAGTAGTGGTTAAAACTCAGGTAGTTTTTATCCCTTGATGGTGTGAGTCTCTGGAGGGAGAAACATTTTCAGGCCCACATCACTCATGAAAATTGCATCAAGAGTATTTTGAATCTTCTAGAGTGGTCTCGAGGGAGCATCTGGTGGATTCTAGGAATTCCTTATGCTATATATATGTTCCTGGTGATACAGTCTTCCCTAACACCCAGAGGGACTGAGAATTTTTTTTGACAATTAAAATCCATCTTGATGATGTGACTACATCTCCGAGATGAAAGGATTCTCCTTCTTGGTAGGTCCCCATCGTGGGTAGCTTCCAAGCTTCCAAGTATGAGGTGGTTCAATTCCTAGAGAAGCTGGAAGACATGATCCACTCTTGGGGTGGATCACACTCCTTGATAGACTAGGTGTAACGCCCTGACCCAAGTTACATAGAATAGGTGCATTATTACATAACATTGGCATGATACAATGAATAATGTCATAAAAGAACAATCAGTTTAGTAGCCTTGAATGTAATATATACATAAATAAGTTTTACATTACATAATGAAATAAAAAAGCATAATTGTGTCCCCTTGGAACACACTTTTATCCCTTATCCTATTCCTGCAGTTTAATCATAATATACTTATTTGCATCCTGGGAAAAATAAAACATAAGAAAGCGGTGAGATCATATGCTCAGTAAGGATAACAATATAGTGGAAATTGTCATAAATAAGAATAAACATTTATGGAAATTTATAATGCTAGAATGCAAGAATTTTAAACATAAACTTCAGCATAACATAGAAAAGATAAATCAAATAATTCCATTTACATATTCACAAGGATTTTCTACTTGTCGAATATTCACATGTAATATAAATATCCAATTTCATAATGATTGAATTCATTATTCTAGACTTCATAACCACATATTCAAGGCCTTGTGTGAAGACTACAAATAAGATTTTGTCAAGGCCTTGTGCCAAGACACTAGTTTGTCTCATGAGACCTACTGATTCATCGAGCAGCTATAGCGGGCTCCACCCATCACTTACTAAGTCCAATTCAATCCACATATGAAAGGGTGAAACATAACATAAACATTCCTATTAAAACTAGAATATGAAATGTCAATACTTTATTCAGAAACCATTAATGGTATAAAAATAACACATCCATAGTCAAACATATCACAAAACCATCAATATAGTATGAAATATTTGTATCATAATAAATCAAACTCGATCAAGTATAATATCCCATAAATTATGTTCACATAGTTGAAAATGATCAGTAAAAATCATTGAGAGAAATATCCATTTTTGATGGAAAAATTTAAAAGTATCAGAATTTATCCAGAAGCTATTTATAATAGATTTTTGAATCAAAGCATCCCATACCACTTTGAAACATTTAAAAATAATTTCAATTTTAAAACATTAATATCCATATAAATAAAACATTCAAAGCATTTTTTAAACATGGACATTAATTAGAAAGATTTAGAATAATATATTTTTAAAACATTTAAAATGATATTCTAGTTAGAGTTCCTAACCAAATGAGAGACACTTGAATAGAAATAATTGAGGTAATCAAAATGTTATAATATCATGAGAATAAAGGGATTCAAGATATAATATTTCAAAGTAGATTATATACACCAAATAAAGTTAATTGGCACAAAACAACAAATAATTCTCAATGGAATGTAAGTTGAGATGAATTCCTTTATAAAGATCGTATCGTTAGGTTAAGGATAAATCAATGACATAATTATGTGTGAAAATATAAATACACTTAATATGATTTTATAATCAGTGTAAATCAATCAAAGGGCATTCACACATATTCTTGTAATAACAACACCAATGACTTTGATGTTTAACTCAATGAATATAAATTGAGATAAAATTACTCTTATCAAGTTTATATTGATGACTTAAAAATTTATCAATTGAGTGATTATGTGTATCAAAATTATATCCACACAAAAGGGAGTGTAAATTTCTATATAGGTTAATAAATATTGATTTCACACATTATCTTATAGTAATGTAATCAATGAGGTTTTCATAAAACTGAATGACTGAAAATTGAAATTTGAAATTCCCTTACTGATTAGATAACTTATGAACATACACCCAATGAAATAAGGATCATATAATGATGATTTAGATACCCAAAAATTAATGTATATTACGCAGAAAATACAACCATGGGCAGTACGTATACCACACAAAAGGTAATAGTGGAAAATATAGCATGAATCTCACCGGAATAAAAGTGAGATGAAAACCTGTTACCTTGTACTTTTCTTTAGTATAGGGTAAGTTAACGTCCTGTATAATGGAGAAATAATTGTTTTTAAATTATAAAATAATGAAATAAATAAATATGTTATCATATATGATCTTCTAATATTTCTTTGTTAATGGTATTTCAGTAGTATCATTGTTTTGGCTGTTAACTGATTTGTTTTCCTTTATATGTTTTGTTACATAAGTCATGTTTTTTATGTATAGAAAGTGTTTGATTCATATCAAAAATGATACTAAGTTCTTAAAATTTATTTTTAATCATAAAATAAATCTTGTTCTTGAATTATTATGATGGGGAATGAATCTCATTGCGTTCGTGGAGACGGTAAACCGTTCGTACACACAAGCGACAATATCATTATATTGATTGTGAAATAGTACGTAATTGAATAGTATATCATATATAAAGAATAATTAACATGTAATATTTTTTATTTACATCATTTATACTCATTATTATACACATCCAAATAATGATGTGTTTTAATAACAAACTACACCACGACGTGGAGACGGTAAGCTGTATGTACGCACGTATGGTGACTTTGTCATTTATATGATGGATAGAATTACAAATATGGTTTACCATATTTAAAATAACATCATATTATGTATAAGGTAATTGATTTATTATTTTGGTATAGAAACAAAAAAAGAAAGAGGAAATGGAAGAAGAAAAGAACATGAAAGAGGGTGGTGAAATTATTACCTCTTCTTTGGGTTTTTCCTTTTGAGTTGGTTAAAACGGATTCTTAGGTCAGATTTATAATCAAATTAAGGAATATAAGTTTATTTGAGGTTATTTGGGAGGATATTTGGGAAGTTTTTGGCATATACAGATGGAATTGGAGGTGTAATTGTGAGAGAAGGGGAAGTGCCCTTCTATAAGAGGGGTGAGGGGCACTTTGGGAAAAACGTGGAATATTATTTTATAATAAAATCATTTTCAGTTTATAATGTCTCAAAAATGATTTATTTAAATTTTAAGGTGGGTATGGGTCGAAAAAACCTCAACCAATAGGTTTTAGACAGTTTTAGGTCTCCATATTAAACTTATCTTTTAGATTTTACTCTTAGTTAAATAGTTTAAAATTTACCATGTCTCTTTGTATTTTTATATTATATGGTTAATAAACATAATATAACTTGAAAAGAGAACCCCAAGTGGTTAATTATTAATATATATAAACTTATATAAGTCCTTTGGTCGAACCAGATATTTTTAGGAATATTATATCAATTAATAATATAGTATTTGTTTTAAAAACACAGTTATGTCAATTTTGACACTATTTAGAATTTGATTTTTTTAAAAGCCATAAATACATTATCACTTCAAAAAAATCTATTTAATCAACCCTAAAAAGTAATATTAATCTATAAATTTAGTGGAATTCATCATAAGTCTCATTTTACATTTATTTATATATTTATAATGTCAATTATTTTAAAATTTCATTAATAAGGTAATTAATGCATCATCGTTGTGTCATAAATAAATTAAATTATTTAATGACTAAAAATTATAAATAAAATACCATTATTTAGGAAATATTCTTAACATTATAATAAATATTTATAATCTATTTTATCTTATGTGTAAACCTATATTAAAAATGGTTTAGTTATTAAACATTAAATTTAACACTTTTAACTCTCTTTAAATAAAATAATAATAAATGTCCTAATCTAATCCAAGTGGAACAAATAGGATCATATTTTATTCCTAAGATTGTTTTTGGTCGAATTACACTTATCCAATAGAATTATTACATGTGTTAGGGTAATTATAATATCATGTTTACCCTTAGTTACCCTATTACTTTTTACCGTGATAAATAAATGTCAAAAGTAACTATTCACCAAAAATTATTTTCATATTATTGAGCCACATTTTACTTACAGATGTTAACCTTGTCTCTCGGATTTTTGAACTTCAACTTATAGAAGCGGAAAAATTATGTTTTCTGCAAATTTTCAAATGCACCTAGAAGGTGGGTAAAAGACGGTAAAAATTTCAATAAAATTTTATATATCAAAACTCATTATAAATTTACTACAATGAATTATAGTGAACATATATAGGTATTATGTATCTATTTTGACTTAAAATAAATTTACATAAAATAAATAATTATTTAAATAAAAAGTTGGTTTTAAACAATAAGGCGGTGTTTTTCACTATTCATCAAAAATTAAATTTTTTAGAAAAATACCAAAAAATAACCATAGGCTAATTTTGATATTCCAAATTAAAAAATAAATTCTATTTTTTCAAATTAAAAACATAGAAGTTGCATTAATTAATTGGAAATTAATTCCCATTGTCAAAACCAAAAAGCGGGTTTTTAAAAAGAAAAAGCTATCAAAAGATCGACATGTGTTTATGTCAAATTTAAATGTGAAATTACTTATAATGACCTAAATTTTATTAAATGATAAAAATATAATCTAATTATACTTCAAAACCATTCAAATTCAAAATTTAACACTATAAATTATTTCTATTAAAAAAGTTGTTTTCAATTAAAATTTAGTATTTTTCAGTATTCATCAAAATATAAATGTTATCATGAAAGTAAAAATAATTTATCCAAAATAAATTTTTATGTCCCAATTCTAAAGAAGAATTTAATTTTATTAAATTTAATATAGAAAAGTGTCAGATATTGGTTTTAAAAAGGGTTTTCTATTAAAAGGTAGAAACATTTCATTTTTATAGAAATACTTATTTTATCTGAAAAAATGTATTTTATCTTATTTTATGTCTAAGAAACACATAATATAGATTCTAAAATTATATGGAGTATATAAAAATTCAAAATTAAGCTAATACTATTCATAACCACTTTTTGAAGGGCTGGTTTGGCAAGTCCTGGTGCGCTCGAACTCGATGTTGCATGTAAAGCAATCTATTGAATTACTTTAAACAAAATAACTTACTATGAAATCTTGGGGTGTTACATTCTTCCCCCCTTTTGGAAAGTTTTCTCTCAAAATTTCAAAATTGGGCTTAGGAACTTCATTGAAAGTCTCACATTGGAAAAAGAGTCAATAAAACTATCACTTTAAAAGAAAGAAAGATAAGTACAAAAGTCACCTAAGATAACCCATAATAGGATTACATGTAGGAAAACAGGGATATAAGAAGATAAAATAAGTGTCATGTTCTGATGGAGAGTGATAGAAAACATGATTAGGATAAAGTTAAAAACAAGAAAACCACAATCTTTTGATAGGATAAACGGTAATTAGTTTCCCAGAAGGAAAAGTAAATAGACAATGATTTTTTATTTTATTTTCCATTTCATAAAGTTGGGGAATTTTTTTATGATATTTATTAAAAACATAAAGATATAGACTTACTTATTAAGTATAGTTTCATCCTTTAATAAATTTATACCACTAACTCATCTTTTTTTTCAAATGATGAGTATTCAAGATGATTTGGTCACTCCTTAAGTTGTAAAATCAACTTCTAGAGAATCACATAATCCACCTATGATAAACTATATATTTACCTGGTCTTTAGAGATTAACCAAAAAAAATATTGTTAGTACAAGATCAGATAATCCCCAAAAAGGATATTACTTTAGAGAAAGAAATACTAATCTTAATTTCTAAAATTAAACCAACAATACCCAAAGTTCAATAAATACCTTTCAATAAACAATTGTCCTTAAAGTCCTTCAACATAATCCAAACAAATATTGAATCTCAAAACCTATAAGAATTTGATTACAGAGTCTTCCACATTAATTTGTATCTCCAAATAACATTGATTACTCTTAAAGTCACAAACTTAAAAGTAATTAACCTAATCACATATTCTCTATTATAGGTTAATCATTTATATAAATAACACAAATTGCTATAAATCCACAATAAAAACATAGATAAAAATCTACCACTACTCCTAAAATGAAATCCCATAGTATTCTATTTTACTTAGCCATATAGAGTTCCCAACAAAGAAAACTTCTTCCAAAATAACATTTATCACTTAATCACCAAATCATTTTCCTATACTAAGGATATCCATTTGATAAGACATAAGATCCCAAGTCAACTAATTATTGATCAATACACTCATTTAACTAAAAAAGAATTATGTACCTCACATAGTCCAATGGTAGGTGATAAATTCCAATCAAACTCTGGTTTGGGGTTCGATTCTTACAGCTTTGTCCAAAGTGACGGGTTGTCTCACGGTCTGCGTGTTGTCCTTTTTCAAAAACTATATTTTATAACATTCCCAAAATGGGATAAATTTTTCAAAATAAACATAACCTAATTTCACCACAAATGTTATCTCATACCTCTCATTTTCATCCCAAAATTTAATAACTTGTAATTGCCTCAAATTCAAGAATCATATAAACCCAAATTGTTATTTATAACTATATCAACAATAGAAAAGATAATTCTTCTTGAAATAGAATTTTCACATAACAAACTGTAGGGTTACACATACTAGAGAAAAGTCTTCCAAAGTAATCCCATCAAAAAAGAGCACTAATACTTTTAAACATTTCACTATCCATTTATTTCCGTATAGGTTCTTCCTTGACAAAGAGGTTATCCTATAGAATAGGGAATTCACTCGGGTAATGCCCAGGTCCCCTATATTTACGGCAAATGACTGTAAATGGATTCTTAGGAATATTTTTATTTTATTCCATAGTACTCTTCATTTTTCCTCATTAATTATTTATATTATGTCCTTCTTTCCCACACATAAAGCATTTATTTTTTCCATTGAGACACTTCCCTAGGTGTCTCCATCCACATTTCCTGCATGATGGAAATTTATCTTTCTTTTCTCAATGGTCTCCACAGCTGGAGCTCTTATTATTCATGACCTTTCTCTTCTTTGTTGAGTCCGGGAGTTGGTTAATATATATGTTGTTGATCGTATTTCTGGAAAACTGATTCGGCATGAACATGATATCTTTTACACCTATTAACTTTCCATTTCTTTTCCCATTTCCAAAACCGTGCCCATCTTGTACATCTTTTTCAACGTTACTATGACTTCTTTTGAATCCAACCATTGACTAGCACAAGAAGGCATAGTGTGAGTCATAAAATATTTTAGAGAATATCATAACACCTTATTTTCAATCTAAAATACCTTAGGATTAACCAAGGTTATTTATTCTCATCTTATATTAAAATCCTTCAAATCACTTTGTAAATAAATTGTGAATTATCCTAAGAATATCCCCTAGGAGTGTCATAACCAAGAATACAACAATGCCTGTTGTTGTGTTCCAGGATACCTCGGGTCAATCCCGAAACTCCTTGACAGAGTTTTCACACCTAGTAAAATCTGTTCCAAAGCCGCCTCTACCTATTCATATCTATACAGGGACGTATTTCTTGGTAAACCCACATAATATTTACAGTACCAAAATTTTTGGATGTTATTCTATACTAATCCTCAATTTATATCTTAGGGTAGTGTTTCCTAATCAGAGTTTTTTCTAAATCTATCTTCAAAGATTTTCAATAATCTTTTTCTAATATCAACTGTAACGCCCCAACCCTAGTTACCCAGAATCGGTGCATTATTACAAAACATTGGCATGATACAAGGAATCATGTCCCGAATGACCTATTAGTTTAGTATCCTTGGACGTACTAGATACACACATAAGTTTTACATTACATCATGAAATAAAAATAAAAACATTGGGTCCCCTTTGAACACTCTTATATCCATTAGCTTATTCCTGCAGGTTAATCGTAATACACGTCTTTGCATCAAGGGAAAAATAAAACATAATAAAGGGGTGATCTCAGATGCTCAGTGAGGATAACAATATAGAGGAAACTTTCATAAATAAGAATAAACATTTAATGCAATGTATAAGGCTAGAATTCAAGCCCTTTAAGCTTATACTTAAGCATAATTTGAAGAAGATAAATCAAATAATTCCATTTAAATATTCACATAGATATTATACTAGTCAAATAATGACATGTAATATCAATATTCAATTTCATAGTGATGGAATGCATAATTCCAGGCTTCATAACCACATAGTCAAGGTCTTGTGCCAAGACTAAAAATAAGATTTTTTCAAGGCCTTGTGCCAAGACACTAGTTTGTCTCATTAGACCTACTAATGCATCGAGGAGATATAGCAAGCTCCACCCATCACTTACTAAGTACAATGCATTCCTCAAATAAAAGGGTGAAACATAACACAAACATTTCTATTAAAACTATCATATGAAATGTCAATACTTTATCCCTAAACCATGAATGGTATAAAAATAACACATCCACAGTCAAAAATATCACAAAACCATCAATACACTATGAAATATTTGTCTGATAATAAATCAACCTTGATCAAGAATAATAACCCACAAAGGAAGTTTACATATTTGAAAATGATCAGTAAAATTCTTTGAGATAAATATCCATTTTTCATGAAAACATTTAAAAGTCTCACTATTTATCAAGAAACTGTTTAAAATAGATTATTGAATCAAAGCATCCCATACCAGTTTGAAACTTTTAAAAGAAATTTAAAATTTAAAACATTATTGTCCATATAAATACAACCTTAAAACCATTTTTAAAACATGGACATTAATGAGAAACACATAGAAGAATAAATTTTTAAAACATTTGAAATGTAATTTTAGTTAGAGTTCCTAACCCAATGAGAGATGCTTGAATAAAAATAATTGATGTAATAAATACATTATGATATCATGAGAATAAAGGGATTCATGATATACTATGTCAAAGTACTGTATATACATCCAATAAAAGTGAATTGGAATATTACGACAAAGAAGTCTCAATGGTAGGTAAGTTGAGATGAATTCCTTTATAAAGACAAAATCCTTAAGTTAAAGATAAATCAATGACATAATTATGTGTAAAAAATATAAATACAATTAATATGATTGGATATTTAGTGTAAATGAATCATATGACATTCACACATATTCTGGTAAAAACAACACCAATGAATTGGATGTTTAACTCAATGGATAGAAATTGAGTTAAAATTACTCTTATCAATATTATGTTGATGACTTGAAAATTTAACAATGAAGTGATTATGTGTATAAAAATTATATCCACACAAAGGGGAGTTTAAATTACTACATAAGTAAATAAATAGTGATTTCACACATAATCTTGGAGTAAAGTAATCAATGAAGTCTGTGTAAAAGTGGATGAGTAGAAATTGACATTTGAAATTCCTTTACAGATTTGGTAACTTACAAAACATACACCATATGAAAGAAGGATCAAACAATGATGATGTAAATAACCATAAATTAATTTATATTATGCAAACAATACAATCAGGGGCAGTACATACACCACAGAAAAGGTAATCATGGAAAATATAGCATGAATCTCACGGGAATAAAAGTGAGATGAAAACCCATTACCTTGTACTTTTCCTTAGTATAGGGTAGCTGAAACTCCTGTATTATGGTGAAATAATTGTTATTAAATTATAAGAAAACCAAATACATAAATATGATATCATATATGATCTTCTAACATTGCTTTGTTAATGATATTTCAGTAGTATCATTATTTTTATTGTTAACTGATTCATTTTTCTTTATATGTTTTGTTAAGTAAGTCATGTTTGTTATGTATAGGATGTATTTTATTCATATCCAGAATTATATTATGTTCTTAAACATTATTTTTAATCATAAAATTAAAGTTATTCTTGAATGATTACAATGGGGAATGAATCTCATCGCGTTCATGGAGACGGTAAGTCGTACGTACACACGAGCGAAAGTATCATTATATTGATGGTGAAATCTTATGTAATAGGATCTTATATCATATATAAATAATAATTAACATGTTATATTTATTATTTACATCAGTTATACTCATTATTATACCCATCCAAATAATTAAGTGTTTGAATAACAAACTACACCACGATGTGGAGACGGTAAGTCGTACGTACGTACGTATAGTGACTTTGTCATTTATAGGATGGATAGAATAACGAATATGGTTGTACCATATTTATAATACAATAATAGTATTTATAAGTTACTGGATTTATTATTTTGGTATGGAAACAAAAAATAAAGAGGAACTGGAAGAAGAAAAGGACTTGGAAGAGGGTGGTGAAATTATTTCCTCTTCTTTGGGTGTTTCCTTTTGAGTTGATGAAAAGGGCTCCTGAGGAGGGATTTATGATCAAATTAAGGAATATAGGTTGATATTAGGGAAGTTATGAGGATATTTGGGCAGGTTTTGGCCGATCCAAATGGATTTGGAGGTGTGATTTTGGGAGAAGGGGAAGTGCCCTTTTATAAGGTGGGTGATGGGCACTTTAGGAAAAGCTTGAAATATTATTTTATAATAAAATAATTTTTGGTTTATAATGGCTCAATAATGATATATTTAGAGGGTAAGGTTGGGATGGGTCTAAAACCTTTCAACCAATATGTTTTATACTGGTTTAGGTCAATATATTCACCTTATCTTTTAGATTTAACTCTTAGTTAAATAGTTTTACATTTACCATGTCTCTTTGTATTTTTATATTATATGGTTAATAATATTACTATAAAAAGACAACAGAACCCCAAGTGGTTAATTATTAATATATATAACCTTATCTAAGTACTTTTTCCAAACCATATATTTTTAGTAATATTATATCAATTAATAATATAGTATGTGTTTTAAAAACTCAATTATGTCAATTTTGACACTATTTTGTATTTGATTTTATTGAAAGCCATACAAACATTATAACATAGAATAAAATTTATTTAATCAACACTAACATGTCTTATTTACCTATAAAATTATTTTAATTTATTATAAGTCTTAATTTACATTTATTTGGATATTTATAATATCAATAATTTTAATATTTTATTAATAAGGTAATTACTACATCATCATTGTGTCATTAATAAATTACATTATTTAATGTCTAAAAATTATAAATAAAATACCATTGTGGTGGAAATATTTTTATCTTTCTAATGAATAATTTTAGTTGAATTTATCTTCGGTGTAACCCCATATTAAAAATGATTTATTTATTAAACTTTGAATTTAACACTTTTAAATCTTCATTAAATAAAATAATAATAAATGTCCTAATCTAATCCAAGTGAACCAAAGAAGATCATATGTTATACCAAAGGTTTTTTTTGTTGAATTACAGCTATCTAAGAGAATTATTACATGTGTTAGGGTAATTATAATATAATTTTTACCCTTAATTACCCTATTTACTTTTAATCGTGGTAAATAAAAGTCAAAAGTTACTATTTACCAAAAATTATTTTCATCTTATTGAACCATATTTTACTTAATGATGTTAACTATGTCTCTTGTATTTTTTAAATTCAACTCATAGAAGTGGTAAAATTATGTGGTATTCAAATTTTTAAATGCTCCTAGAAGGTGGGTAAAGGACGGTGAAAAGTTCAATAAAATTTCATATATCTAAACTTATTATAAAATGACTATAATGAATTACATTGAATATATATATGTATTATGTACATATTTTGACTAAAAATAAATTTACATAATGCAAATAATTATTTAAATAAAAAGTCGGTTTAAAATAATAACGCAATATTTTTTACTATTCATAAAAAATTTAATGTTTTTAGAAAAATACCAAAAATACACCATAAGCTAATTTTGATATTATGAATTAAAAAATGAATCCTATTTTACCAAATTAAAAACATTTATATTTCATTAATTAATTTAAAATTAATTCTTGTTGTCAAAACCAAAAAGAGGGCTTTTAAAAAGTAAAAACTATCAAAAGATTGACATGTGTTTATGTCAAAATTGAATGTCAGATTGCTTATAATGACCTAAAGTTTATTAAATAATAAAACTATAATCTATTTATAATTTCAAACCATTTAAATTCATAATTTAACACTATAAATTATTTCGATTAAAAAATTTGTTTTCAATTAAAATTAATATTTTTCAGTATTCATCAAAATATAAAAGTTGTCAGAAAAGTACCAAAAATTTATCCAAAATACATTTTTATGTTCCGATTCTATAGAAGATTTTAATTTCATTAAATTTAATATATAAAAGTGTCAAATATTGGTTTTAAAAGGGATTTTCCAATAAAAGGTGGTAAAATTGCATTTTTTGAAATACTTCTTTGATTGGAAAAAATGAATTTGTTCTTATATTATGTCTAAGAAACACATAATATGGATTCTAAAATTATATAGAGTATATAAAATTTAAAATTCAGTTAATACTATTCATAATCGCTTTTTTAACGCCTCGTTTGGTATGTCATTGTGCGCTCTAACTCTGTGTTGTGTGTAGTAGAAGCTATTGAATTACTTTAAACAAAATAACTTACTATGAAATAATGGGGTGTTACACTGGGCGAGGACATTACATGACATTAATTCTCCTACATAGATTTACTGGGGTGGATCGACTATAGGTGAATCTAAGATAGTGGAATTTTTCAAGAAGGATTAGTAGGGAAGTCACACTTTCCTAGACTCCATCCAAGAAGAATACTCAAATGTTAATCAGGTAAATATCAATCATTCTAGTAGATTCAAACTAACCCTCACACTTTTGGGATTATAGAATTTTTTCCCTTTAACTATATAGATATCATATATGTATTAGATGGTTATATTATTGATTAATATTTTAATGATGATTATATGACCCCAAACCATTAAAATTAGGGGTTGGAAACACCCACTAAAACTACAGTCACAAGTGGAAAACCATCTGTTGTAAAGTAACTACATGTGGTTGGAGTGATGGTTCAACAACTCCAAGTTATTCTTGGTAACTATCATCATTCTTCCCTTAAATCGTAGTACAAAAAAAAGTCTTTCTGATTCATTATAATGACTTTTTGTTTCTTTTAAAATTATACTATGTGTCCAGCAGTGGAGTAGCTTCTAGTGGTAGAGCCATTGGTTATTGTTGGATTGTCCTCTTGTTCGATGATTCTAGTGAACATATCTAATTTATTTTACATCATTTACCATACATTCAAATCTTCTCTTTATTTCATCCTTTCTTTCCCATAACCTGTGAAAGACTAGTATTTTCTAACCCCTATACTTCAACAATAGTGCTTTCGGTATTGGGGACCCATATAGAAGTTTCAATACTAAATTAGGTATATCAACCCAAAATTTCCATACATAAATATTACATCTTATAATATAAATATTAAATACCTAACAATAAAACACATACAAGAATTTTATAGGAATATTATCTTTGGAAACTATGATTCAAAAAAACTATTAAATAAGTTAACTAAAATATCTCCCAATATGTTCTTCAGATCATGGTCCCTTCTTATAAATATCATACATAATATCTTCCTTCATAACATAGGAAAAAAACATAAAACATTGTCATATATAATTCTTAATATAAGGTAAAAATGGATATATCAATGATCATTTAAAAAATAAATTACATTAAGGGTTTGAGAATAGGATTATAACATTCGAAATCTAGGCCATTCATTTCACATATCAAAATCCTTAGTGATGGAACAAATGTTGGTAGTTTATAAGATAAGGATCATAATGGAATCAAACATCATAATCTATGAGATTATAAAATTGGCATAAGTCTTAGATTTGTTAACACACATAAGAAATGAAAATAATTTCCTTATTAGTTAAGGTTTATTTATAATACTATCAGAGTATATTAGGTTAAATTTTTCAATCATTTTGTTGGTAAAGGATCACATCCAAGACTATCCTAGTAGGTAGAGTCAATTACTAAAATAGTTTCAATCCCCATTATAATAATATTTATCTCCTATGTTATATATTTTTACCCAATTAATTAGGGGATATATGATTCTGGTCACACCAATAACATAATTGTAATCTTACAGATGTGTATCATAATACCATAAAATATTCATCATATCATAAACTGTAAAAAGAAATGGGTTTCAAAAACATATCAGCATGCAATAAACCATGGAAAAAATAAATGGGTTTCATAAATATATTAACATAATAATAATAAATCATCAAGATAAGTAATTAGGATGGTATCATTGTATCATATCCCAATTAAATATTTTTAATCATCTAATGATTTCATCTTTGATGAAAAATCCCTTAAAAAGATCATTGGAACACTTATTGAGGAAAAAAAACCTTTCCACATTTGAATCACTTATTTAAAATATAAAAATTTAAAATATATTAAGGGAAAAATTTATTTAGAGATATATTTTTTATTAAATAGAGGAATCATCAAATCATTTAGCGGTAATGATGGTGGGAAATTTTTTTCATGTAACGTACGTTAAAACAAAGCATACCTTCACATTTTTTTGTAAAATTTCAAAAGTTTTTTAATCATAAAATGATAAAAATATTCCTTATAAAAAATTTAAATACAAAATATGTTAGTAAAAATTAATTTAAAAAAATATGATAATAGTAATAACATTCTTTAAAACATTATTATAAAACACAAACATGGAAGATATTGGATTTTTGACTCAAAAGACAAATTAATTTGATTTTTATTTAAAATATTATTTCATCCTCTTTATTTCATAAAGAGATGAAAATTAAAGGAAAATAGGTGTTCTATATAAATTTAAAAAGGAGAAGAAAATTCATGGGATTCTAGATATATAAGTCAAAAAATTCATATCCAGAAACTTAATCATAAACAACCCTAATAAATAATGAGATTGTAACATAAATCCCCTGCCTCAAGTTCCACATGATTCAAAAGCTCTATAACCTCCTATATAATAAATTTAAATTTATCCTGACATTATTCAAAAAATAATTTACAAACTTATAACATCATATGTGATACCTTTCTTAACATTTGAACACCCATTTATCAATAATTCCTTATTACAACCTTCATTTCTCGGTGTCAAATGTTTTATTTTTAAATAAGAATTTTTGTTTGATAGTTCCAATAATAAAAATTTTATCAGGGTTAAATCAAATTTACAATGTTAATTATTATATTAATATAATATATATTTATTAAAAATACATATACATCCACCCATAAAAGTTAGAGATAGAAAAAAATTACATCATTTCTGCAGATGGTCAGTTGTACTTACACATGAACATTGTTTTCACTTTTTGATGGATGTAACAAAATAAGGTAAATGATAATTCACCTTTAAAAAATAATTAATATATAATATAATTAATATCTAATAATTAAATACAACCTTATTACCTTCCATGTAAAATAAAAATGAAAAATAAATCACATCACTTCAGGGAAGTGATAGTCCACAGGTACGTATGAGTGACATTAACGTTTTCCAATGGATTGGAAGGTATTGAGGTAGATATTATTTTAATATTATTAAATTATTATTATTTAATAAATATGATATATAAATATTATTCTAATCATAATAACCATCCATAAAATGGGGTGATGAAAAATGATTTGTATCTCTACGTAGAGACGATAAGCCATATGGATGCACAAGAGATACTTTCACTTCTCATTTGATAATGAAAAGGGTGGATACTAGTGGTTTTATAATAATAACAACATTTTATTATATTAAGGATATATAATTTTTTATTTTATGATTAATACCATATATTTATAAGAGGTAAAATAACAATTAAAAATAAAGTGATCAGTTATGGTGATTACCTCTATTTTGAAAGAACTCCTTTGGATCTCCACTTAAGGATCTTAGGGTTGGTTTTTTATATGACAAAAACCTCTAGAATGTGTCTAAGTATTTATATAAGATAATTTGGTAGGTTATTTTTGTGATATAAGGATCATGGTTGTGTAAAGAATAGAAAACATGGGTTCCATTTTATAAGTGATGGGTGGGGAACTCATAGAATACAATAAACTATTAAAAAATAAATAAATCACCCCTTAGAAAAATTATTAAAAATGGCCATATATTAAAATTTATGGTCAGATTCGTTTTAAATCCTATAATTTTATAAAAAATTTATCAGTTTAAGTGGTGTTCAAAAACATTATTTTTTGGATTAACATCATAGTTAAACTATTTTAACCTTAATTGTGGTAACAACCATTTCAAACTTAAACATATAGGAATGTTACCATAAATAGAGAACTGCATCATAAATGGAAAATGGTTTATATTTTAAACAACATTCAATTAAATTGGATGAAAATAATATTTTTAATAATTTTAAATCCTTTAATAAAATATTACTTTTTATAAAATATCATTAATATCAATTTTGGAACTATTCATTTAATTTGAGTTTAAATACATTAATTCAGTGATGTAATTCTATTATAATCCTTTAAAAACAATACTTTGTTTTATTAATTTATAATGTTAACGTAAATTATAAATCACCAAAATTATATTACTTTTAATATTTTAAAATCATTTATTTTATTTTTCTATTAATTGAAGAAATATTGTGTCCGTGCTACATAAGAATTTAAGAAAATTATATAATTATGAAAAATTATAAATTATTTTCCATCAATAAAAAAATTAATTATTCTAAATATGACCATTAATATTTATGGACACACATTAGACTTTAGTGAGAGATACCCTGATATGAGAGGATAATCAAGGTATGAAACTCATTCGTTTTTTCACATGTAACCATGAAAATATCTGTCTCCAAACTGATCATGACCTCAATTAGTATTAAATACACTCTTGTAGTCACCTCTTAAGTAATGATCCAATTATATTTTGTTATTATCTTATCCTTATTCATATAATATCGATGATATCTCTATCCACATGCACTGATTGTCGTCCTGTTAAATATAAGTCAAGAAAGAACACAAGACATAAGAATTTTACGTGGGTTACCTGAAATGGGATACATCCAAGGAGCACACATACTGATTGTGTCAATGTACAAAAATAAAAAAATAATTATTAATTGGTAGATTTATTATAGGTCACTCATATTCCCAGGGTAACTCCCATTAAAATTCTTAGAGAAGATTCATTGTCTCACCATGATCACTTCCATCACAAGGTGTAGGGTCATCTCTACGCCACCCAAGGGTCACCCAATTTGTCTTCTAACGTTGATCACAATTTCAGGACGAAATTCTCTTTGGAACATAGGTTATTGAACAACTTCAACGTCTAATTGTTGATTCATTGATTAGTTCATGTACATTTTCACACTGGTCTTTCACAAACATATTGTGAATATCACAAGAGTAGTTTCACTTTCCCTATTGAACTAGTTTCAAAGAATACTAGCTTCCTTTAGAAATGTCTTCCAGGAATACCGATAACTTTTTTTCCTAAAACCAAATATGTTCATGAATCCTTTACACCACATTCATGAAAATTTTATTTTATTCATGTAACTTCATGATTTAATGATATTCACAACCTTTAACAAATCAATCTAACCCTTCATGATACTTCCTTCCTCAAAAAAATTGATCTTCTTATGAATCCTTAATATAAGAAAATACTTCATGAAATTCATTCCAAAATTTAGAGAATTAAAATCTTTAACAGTTATGGATTCTACAAATGATAAGGATAGTGACCTATTTATAGACATTAATTTCCCTTCAAAAAACAATATCTATCACTACTATATTTTGTAGAAACTCTTGAATAATTTCAACAAACACACCGCATTCAGGATTCATTATGGATAATTTTCATAGTTGTGATACTTACTATATTTCATGAAATATTCCTACAAAAAATCAAAATTATTTCACAAAAATCATTTCTTTCATGAAACTCAAAGCCTTTATTAATTTAATACTTTTAAAATATTTTAATGAGGTAGTCATGAAACATCAAATTTTAGGAGACTTATTCCTTCTTCTAAATTTGGGATCGAAAAAAATCCGTAAACTCTCTAAAATGGAACCACCTCACATGAAAAAAAAATTTAAACCACTTCCAAACCTTCCATAAATTTTTCTTTAATAATTTTCAGCATACCTAGTCAACAATCACATTGGAACCCCTCAATTTATGTTAGCATGATGAAGCCGTATTCAGGTGTTCCTATTTATTCGATAGCTTCAAACCATATCTCATAATTATCAAGATCAATATTGCAAGACTGCACATTACTTTATGAAATCCACCACATCCCATATTTTAATAACATCATCATCTCAAGATGTTTTGGACATGTTGAACCACAAATCCATCATGATTCATCCCATTATATTAATGGAAACATTGTGTCTAACACACCAGATCATCAGGATTGATAGTGATAGAGTTAACAATGAATCCAACACATAACACTTATAATCAAAAATTCTCATGAGTTTCTCATTAAGATTCACTCACATCTTTATTTTGTCTCTATGTGAACACATAATATATATTAAAAAGTAAGAGAGTGACATTTTGAATTTTTCATTGATTTAAATGTTACATAGTTCATTTTCATGGAGATGTTCCACTTAAAAATTTAATTTATAGCTTAATGAGATAAGGGTCGAATTACCAATATTAAATAATAATTAATTTGGAAAATGGTGACCTTATCATTGAGTTTTAACATAGTTTATCCATATTTACCCTTTATCGAGGCAAAAAAAATTCTTAAGTTACTGTTCATAATACATAAAAATAAAAGGGACCTATTTACTAAATTTGTACCTCCAAATACCCAATATTGAATCATCATTTCACACTTTAATTTATATAAGGGGTATAAATTCATTTTAAAAATAAGTGTGAAAAATTGATATAAACTATTTTTTATAAAATATATTCTTAAGCATAAAATTGGATTTATTCTTATCTCATACCAAGAAAAAACATTATATGAATTTTAAACCATTATATTTAAAATATAATACATAAATTTCAAAAAAACATATTCACTAATAGTTATTGATTTAATTTATTTTGATAGAAACACATTGTGAGAATAAAGACAATTTTTTAAGAACACATATCCTTTATTTTCAAATGATTTTTATTGTCATTTACAATTAATTGATAAACAATAAATTCATATAAAAAATTTATAAACTATAGATTTTTTATAAAGTAGTTATTCTTATTTATACCTTCTATTCCAATGGGTAGAAGATAATTTAACATTAAATAATAATATTTTAATTTTATATTTGTTTAAACTCATTGTTACTTGTAAATTGTGATTTAAATGAAATAAAATTTACATTAAGATAAATATTTTCTAAAATATAATATTGTTACATTATATCCACCTTAAAATGAATTTATCCATTGTAATTTCTTTACTATAATACAATCAATTGTGGATATCCTGGTTTTGAGTAAATCTTGAGTTCCCATTTATATTATTTATTTTTGTTATTCCTCCCTAATACATTAACTAGGTGAGTATTATTTTTTCATAGAACATTATCAACAAAATCCATGATTTCTAATAGTTGTTTTTATAGAAAATATCATTCTCTAAAAACATGACCCATGATTTCAATACATGTGATTGATTAGGTATGAACACCTCAAGAGAGATGCATGGAACACATCATGAACCTTAAATAGGTTCAGGGGAAGTTTCAAGTAGTAATCTACCATCCCTACAGGATAAAAAATCGTGAAGGGGATAATATAACTTGTGATAATATTTCCTTTATTCTAAAATATTATAAACTTTTTACCTATATAAATTCATAAATATACCTTTTCACTGACTTCAAATTCTAGATTTTACTAATTATTATTAACATAACTTTTTTATCAACATTGAGATGCCTTGATGAGTTTCTGAATAGCTATAAAATTCTCTTGTATTTCCTCAACTATCTCGGGTCACAATATCATTACTTCTCCACCTAAATCCCAACATAATTTAGATCTCAATTATTTATAAAAATGGCCTTATAAATAACCATCATAATTCCCATGTAATACCAATTCTTATAGAAAGATTTAAAAGAAGAAGGTGCTGATCCCAACCACCTTATAAATCAATAGAAAAAAATCAAAAAATATCCTCTAGGGTTTTAATGTTCTTATTAGACTAAATATATTTTTAAGGGTGATGATATGTAATGAAACTAAAATCTATATCTAGATCCTGCTCAAGAACTCCCTATAACTTCAATGTAACCCTGATACCTTTATCACATACAATCGAATGTGGTAATCCTTGAAACCTTGCCAATTTTTTTTATGTATATTCTATAAACCTAATTAAGTGATAAATTTTATTTGATATTAATGATGTTTTCTAACTTTGTATGGGAACAAACTAGAACAACAATATTATTATGAACATTATACATTTCAGAGATCCTAACAACAATTTCATGGTGATGTTTTCCAATTTCCATTATAGAATGGGTAATGGTTGTAAAATCCCCTTTAATATATTTCATTCAACCCTAACATTTTGACATGACAAGCACTGAGATATTTATTTTTCAATATCTCTATTCATGTTTTTCCACCACAAATATTCCTTCAGATCTCTATATGAATATATACTTCTAGGGTGAATAGAGAATTCAGAACTATTGGCCTCATCCAACAACACCTTATTCAAATATAGTATGGATAGAACACGTATATGATTCTTAATCCTTATCATTCTATCACAATCAATGTTGATCTCAGAACCATTTATAACCTTGTTCTATCATTCCATATATTTCTTTTACACCTCTTTTGTACTCACATGGATATATGGTTGAACACTAATTTGAGGAAGATAATACTTCTCCCCATCCTTAAAAATTTCCATATCTATCCTTTACGAATCCATAAATATTGGATTTTTCATAATTATCATCATAGATATGCTACCATGAATCTTTTGACTCAAAGCATCAACCACCTAGTTTTCTTTCCCATGGTGTTAATGTATTGAGAACTCATAATCCTTAATCAACTCCAACCTTCTTCTTTGAGGAATATTAATATCTTTCTAATAAAATATAAACATTAAAATTTAATGATTAGTATATATGTCCATCCTTTATTCATAAATATAATGCATCAATATCTTTAATGAAAAAATTATTACAGTTAACCCACAATCATGAGTTTGGTAATTTATCTCATGAAAATATAGTTTTTATGAGGCATGAGATATCAACATTTCAATATCCGTGAGAATGATTCCCATTCCATTCCTTAGAGAATAAATATAGAACAAAAACCATTATCCTATATAAGGTAATGTTATTACATGTGCAATGACTAACCCTCTCTTTAGTTCATTGAAATTTTTTTCACATCCATCTTTACAAAGTAACTTTTATCCCTTTCATGTTAACTTGCTGAATGTATTAGGTATATGTGAGAAATTATTCAAAAATAAATTTAAATACCCATACAATCCAAGAAAACTATGGATCTCAGTCACAATGGTTGGTCTTTTCCAACATTTAATAACTTGTGTTTTCGATTCATTTACTAATATACACTCCCAATAGATGATATAACCCAAAAATGAAACATTTTTATCAAAAATTTAAACTTTTTTAATTTTTCATATAGATTATCCTTCCTTAGGGTCTTTAGTAAATTAATCAATTGATCTTTATTATCTTACATGCTCATTAAATATATAATAGTATACTCGATAAAGACTACCAAAAACATATCAAGGAAATATATAAATACTCTATTCATTAAATATTTCAATATATTGGGGTATTAGTATGACCAAATGAAATCACTATAATTTCATAGTTTCCACACCTTGTATGGAATGATGCCTTGGCCATATCCTTCTTTTGGACACTCAATTGATGATATCCATGTTAAATTTCTATCATAAGAAATTATTGAGATCCACATAGTTGATCAAAAAATTAATCAATATGAAGTATAAGTAACTAATTCTTGAGTTTAATCTTGTTAAATTCCCAATAATCAATGAAAGACTTCATTGATATATCTTTCTTCTTAAGAAAAATGAATAGTTTCTCCCCAAAGTGATTCAATGGGCTGAATAAATCTATTTTCAAGTTTATCCTCAAGTTATTTTTTTAATTACTGAAACACAATCAAGTCCAATTTTTTATGGAGTTTGTTAAATAGGTGTAGCACCATTTATGAGTAATATTAAGAAATAAAATTCATGATTCAGTTTAATACTATGTAAAAATTCTAAAAATATATCTACAAACTTTTTCATAATAGGAACATCATCGATGTTGGGTTTCTCCCCAACCATCTAAGAAAACCACCCCTTCTGAATAGGAATAAAGACTCATACAATGGATCTGATTTACATAAAAATTTCATATTTATTGATGCACATATTCAACATCATAGGTTGGTTTATAATATCAAATGTGTCTTACCTTCCCCATTAATAAATGTGGGTTTAAGGTACATAAATCAAATCCATTCCAAAGATAACATCAAATTCAACTTGTGGAAAATAATAATATTTTTAGGAATTACATTACTATAAACATAAACTAGATAAGAATCATAGACATGAAATGTGATCATCATACCATTATGGGTTTTCACTAATAATTAAATATACAATCATTGGGGACATGAATTTTCATTCCTGGATACTTTTTGTGATATATGGGAATTTATAAAACTATGATCAAATTAGATACATCAATATCTGAGCACATCTGTAACCACATAAAATTTACCATTATATGTTCAACCCCTTACTAACACCAAGATGGTTAGTAGGACCATTAGATATATTCAATTTGAGTTATCAATCAAGAAAACTCATTAATAAGAGGTCTAAATCATGATAACATATTTTCATTCGATGACACCTCAGATTTAACCTATGTTAACCTTGATTATATTTTTTAAAAATCCTTTATAGAGGTTCAAGTAGAAAATGTAATTTATTAATGAATATCCCCTATGAGTGTCAAACCAGATGCATAATAAAGTAAAAATCATTGCGCACCCTAATAATAGCCAATATAGGCTCAACAAACTCTTTTAGGGTTATTACCCCAAGATGCATCTACTCTAAATTAGTGTCCAATTTTAGTGTCAACAAAAGGAAGTTTTTTTAGGAAAATCAGACTCCTTTCTCTACCATAATAATTTAAATTCTTCTATATATAGTATTTTACTAATTTTCCTCACTAATGTATTCTCATCCTAGTTTTGAAAGGTAACTAAACCTTGATCTGATACCACTTATAGTGACCCATAATTTTCATATGTAAATATTACATATTATTTTATTAATATTCTATAGATTACTTTACGATCCATGCTAGTAACATATAGGTCTAGTATATTCGGAAACATGAATACCTAAACAACTATTTATTAAGTGAACTACAACATCTCTAACTAAGTTATTCAAAACTAGCACCCTTCTTAGAGAAATTATATATAATACCATTGTCCATAACATGGGGAAAGGAAACATAATAAAGTGTGAGATCTGATTCTCATTAATGGTAAATAAGAGATATATCACCAGTAACTATAACATAACAAGAGGATAAATAAATGAGAATATGAGGATAACCTTTTAAAACTATATCATAGATAATATAAAGCATAATCTTGAGTCATGTCATAAAGCATGGTATTATATCATTAATGAATCACAAAGGAATCAAAGATCATAAGCCATGAGACTGTAAAATTTGCATAATACATAGATTTTTTCCATGTAAATATTCTTATAAAATAATATCCTTAGTAGTTAAGGATAATTTTCCATATTATTATAGTGGATTTGGTTCACTCCACAATATAACACAGAAGCTAAGGTTCACTCCCAAAACTGTCATAGTGGATAAAGTCCCTTACTAAAAAGTTTTCAATCCCAAATCAACTCCATATTATCTCATGAGATATGCATGTTTATAAAATTAATTACAGGTAAATATAGTTCCTAGCACACCAATTACATAAGGAAAATCATATGTATTTTTTCCATAAGATCATCAAACATTCATCATATCACAACCCGTAAAAAGAAATAGGTATCATAAACATTTTATCGTTCTGTAACGCATAGAAAAAACATAGGATTCATAAAAATATTTTTATTATAATCATAAACCATCAATGGAAATAATAAGTATGATATCATTAGATAATATACCTTGTAAATTTTTTTTAATAAAATATTATTTCAACTTTGATGAAAAATTCCTTTTAAAGATCACTAAAGTATATCATGAGGAAAATAACCTTTTCATATTGAAAATTGTTATTTAAAAACAAATATTTTCCAAAATATTAAAGAAAAGGTTAATTTTAAAATAAAATTAATAATAATAAAATTATTCTTCAAATTATTGAGTGGTCATGATGGATGAAAAAAATTATGTATTGTACATTTAAAATAATATTTCATTCAAATTATTTATAAAAATTCAAAAGTTTATCACTCAAAAAATTACAACAGGATTCATTCAAAACCAATTTTTAATAAGTAAAAAATTTGTAAAACTAAATTTAAACAATAAAAGTATATTATTAAAAACATTCTTGAAAATATTTTTATAAAACATAGACATGGAAGGGAACATATTTTCAACCGAAGAGAGAGATAAATTTGATTCTTCCTAAAAACATTATTTCAGTATCATGTGTTCTTGGAGAGAGGGAATAGAAGGAATATATGTGTTATAAAAAATAAAAAAAATGGGAATAAATTTATGGTATTATTTAGATATAATAAATAAAATTACATCATCATACTCATAATCATAAACAACCACGGTAAATAATAATATTGTAACATAAATCCCTTACCTCAAGTTCCACTTTCTTCGAAATAATTCAAAACTGTGGAAAATAAGTTTAAATTTATTATAATGATATAAAAGAATAATTTAAATACTAATAATATCATATATTATTCCACTATAACATTTCTACACCCATTGATCAATAATTCCTTATTAATATCATTATTTCTGGGTGTTTATGATTTCATTTTTCAAAAGAATTACAGTTTGGTAGTTCTGGTCCTTGTATGTTGATCATGGTTCCATAATCTACAGAGTTTTAATTATAATATAAATATCATATATGTTACCTATATATATAGTTATATTCACCCATAAAAGTTAGAGATATAAAAATTAATTACACCATTCTGGGAGACGGTAGGTCGTACGTATGCAAGAACGCTATTTTCACTTTTTAATAGATGGAATGAAAGAAAGGTAAATAATAACTCAAACTTATATAAAAAATATTATATCATATAAATAATATATATTCATAAAATTCATCCTTATTACCATCCAAGTAAAATAGAAATGAAAAATTAATCACATCGCTTCATGGATGTGCTAGTCCCTATATACTCACAAGCAACATTATCATTTTTTAATGGATAAGAAGATAAAGATGTATATTTCATATTATAATATTATAAGAATAAATATTTCATAAATATCATATATTAACATTAAACCCATGATAATACTCATCAATAAAATATAGTGATGAAAAATGAATTGTATCGTTGCATTGAGATGGTAAGTCATACGTACGCATGAGTGATACTTTCACTTCCCATTTGATGGGGAAAGGTGGATAATGGTGGTTTAAAAATAATAATAACATTTAATTATATTTATTATATTTAAATTGTTACTTTATGATAAATAATGATGAATTATAGAATATAAAATAATAAGCTAAAAAATAAAGTTATCTGTTAAGCCGATTACATATTCTTTGAAATAAATTTTTTGGATATCCTATTAAAAATGTAAGGGTTGGAATTTTGGGAATAAAATCCAATATATAATGTGTATAATGATTCTCATAAGATTATTTTTTACAATCTGGTCAATCTAGAGGGCTCAATGTCTTGTAAAGAAGAGACAGTAGGGGTTCCCTTTTATAAGTGAGGGTAGGGGTAAACATGGATTTTTTTTAAATATAAAAATATAAAAATTTAATTATCTAAAAAATGATTTAAAATAGATAGATATTTCATGATAAGGTGTTATGAGTTTTAAATACCTTCAAACCTTAAAAATTGGGTCGGTTTAAGTGGAGTTTTTAACCCTTACCTTTTGGTTTAAACCCTTAGTTTACCAATTTTATCCATAATTGTTATAACAACTATTTCAATGATAAAGGGTTAACAATTTTACCATAAATAGAAATGTGAATCATAAATATACCATGTTTTATTATTTAAACTATAATACACTCATTTGGATAATTTTAATATTTTAATGAATTTTAAATTATTTAATGAAATATCATTTATTATAAAATTCCATTAATTTCAATTTTGAAACTATTAATTTAATTTTAATTTAAAGACGCCAATACAAAAATAAAATTATAATATAATACTTTAAATAAATGATATTATATTATATTCATTATTAGGTTTTTGGTAAAACTATAACTCACTCAAATTATATTACTTTTAATATTTTTAAAGACGTTAATTTTATTTTTCTATTAATTGATGAAACATTTCATAAGAATTTATGGTAACTATATAACTACTAAAAACTAGAAATAAACTTCCATTAAGAAAATAATTTCATTATTCTAAAAATAATAATTAATATTCATTCACAAAATTATTGTTCCCCTTTGTGAACACAGAATATATATTTAAAATTAAGAAAGTGACCTTTTGTATTTTCCATTGCTCAAAATATCATATAGGATATTTTCATGGAAATGAATAAATTAATATATTAAATTTCGAACTTTTAGTGATAATGGTTAAATTATCTTCATCCAGTAAGAATTTAGTTGAAAAATTCTAACCATATCATTTAGTATTGAAATAATTTAACATGGTTTACACTTTACAATGGTGATAAATTTTACCAGAGTTACTATTCGTAATGCCTAATAATATAAGGGTGTTATTTATAAAATTTAGACCTCCTAATTCAAAATATCAAATAAATTTTTAAAAACTTAATTTCTATAATTTTAAAAAAATCATTTTGAAAATAAATACCCAAAACAGGATTATATTTTTTTTTAGAAAATATATTTTAAGAATAAAACTGTATTTATTCCTACCCCCTGATAGAAAAAAAATTAGATGAATGTTAAAACATTGCATTGAATCTATAATAAAAATATTTCACCAAAAAATCATCAATAGTGGTTAATTAAATTTATTAGGATAAAAACACATTTTTTTCACATTAAAACCATTCTCTATAAAAACATTCCTTTAAATTCAAATGATTTTTATTTTTATTTCTAATTAATTAATAAGAAATAAATTTATTTTATACATTTGTAAAACATATGTTGTTCATAATTTAGTTATTCCTACTAATAATATCCAATCTAATGGCTAAGTGAAAAATAACATATTAAATAATAATATTTTAATAGTATGTCATCATATATTTAAACCCAAAGTTGCGTGTAGCACAAGATATCGAAAAATTAAATTTATTTAAAGAGAAATGTAATCTAAAATATTTGGTTGTCATATTGGGAGTATTTGGAATTATAGGTAGAGACAACTGAAGATCTGGTCTTGATAGGGGTTATTGAGGTGGTTGTAACATTTGAGCGTGATGTTGAGGCACCATAGGAGCTTGGTGAGGCTTATTCCCTGTGAAAATAGGTTGGTGGGTCTGACCGTCCCCTAGAATTGAAACCCATCCTCTCAGAGAGGATTCCCACTACAGATCATATTTCTGAATTTTTTTCCACTTTCCCAAAGAACAAGCCAGCAACTCCTAAAGACCTTAAAGGTTATGGATTTAATGTTGATGAGGAGAATCAGGTTGTTTAATTCAAGGTGGGGTGTTGATCTGATAATCTAGATAGGGTCCCTCCATCGTCAACTTATGAGACTGGGAACTAATGCTGTGGACTCCCATGGCCACCATACTCTAGATTAAGACGTCCTTTCCAATTTGGTATGTTTATTATGAAAGGATTTCAATGCTTCTTACAATGTGAAAACCTTGGAGGGTACCAAGGCACCTAAGGAAGTAGACTAAAAGCTAAGTTGGTTGGGGGCAGTTGTAATAGTTTTATTTCATCATCACTATAATCGGAGAGATGATCATCTACTTGAATTCATAGCTATCAGTAGTCAAGTTTTATGTAATTGACATAGAATACCAAGAAGTGGAGTATAGGGTTGATTCAAAATATATAATGTATAGGTTTTCCCTAGGGATGAGGATGAACTGAAAGTGATAGCCAAGTGGAAGTTGGAATCCAAGGACATCACATAGAGGATAGATGATATGGAGAATTCCCTCACCAATTTTAGAACCTTTGGGATCCCTCTTATTCTTTTAAGTAAAAGAGAGCCACTAGCCTATGGATGACCCTCCTCACTGAAGGCAATAAAAATGTTCATTTCAATCCCATGTGTTCTTTTTTTTTCTACATCTCGATCACAATAAAAATTCTACCAATCAGGACTGTATAAGACCATGTGATCCATTATAGGTGTGAGTAATAATAGATAAAAATAATATCATCCACTCATATAATTTTTTTAAAAAAATACAGGATGATTGGATATGAATTTATCAATTGACAACCAGGACTGTCCTGACTAGGAAAACATTGTGTGGGGAGTGGGAAACTGTGCAAACAACATTACTTCCCAATGTGTGCAGGAGCATGAACAAGGTAATACTAAGGGCATTGGATTCTTCTAGAACAAATAGGAAGTTATAGGAAATGAATCGATACATTTAGGACATGGAATTCAAGGAATGAAAATAGGTTTAATGATAATGATTGTTGAAAACATTGAAAATATAGGTTTCACAATCGCACTACCAAGCATGAGGACATACAAATGAGGTTCGACCATTTACCATGTCTAAAACACAAAACATAACAAATTTTCATTAAATTCTATCCAGGGCATGGGTCCAGGTTGGGAGGTGAGCCATTTTTATGGGAACCATTACTTTCGATGGGCCTATTCGAATGTGGAAAATTTTGGGGTTCCTAGTTAAGTAATACAAGAAGAATGGGGGTGAATTTAAGAGATGTTTGAATGGAGTTCAATACTCTGGGACTTATAGCACCGTAGATCTGAACATGTTGAGGGGTCTTATTAGCCATAGTGAAATCCAGACTCTCCTCCCAAAGTGAGCATCACTATTTTTGTAAAGTGATGGTTAAGGAATTCACACGGTGTGATATGTGACCGACGCCGATGGGGGAAAATGTCCTCTCAAGTGAGGGGAAAATAATTTTACAATTTTATATGATGAAATAATGACAGTAAGCATGAAGTTTCCCATCTTGTAGTGAGGACCTTAAATACATAGTTTAATTTCATATGGTGAGGTTAACACATCACACATTTTAACATCTTGTGACAAGGATATTTATAGCATTGTTTATTATCACATTTCTAGGTTGTTAATAGTATTCACTCTATCGACATACAGGTAAGTAAAACATAGGAACATAGTGGATGGTACCTTGTGGGGGACCTTGTCTAGAAGAGGGGAATGGAATAAAATGTTTGTCTCTCACATTTTACAGAACTAGTGGGTTCGATGAGTTCAGACTAATTTTTCTTGGGGATTAATGGTGAGTTCCAAATGATTTGTACTGATTTCATTCTTGACCTCATTTTTTCAATTTTATAGGGGAAACTTGGAAGGGGAAATTATGAATTTTATTCATATTTACCTTATAAATTTTAAACCTAACATGTAATTATTCATCTTACCTTGGATAGTTTAGGGACATTTTAGTCAGACTTGATGGCACACATTCATGGTCGTATGTTTAAATGACTACATGATTATTAAGTTCATGATACTTGTACTAGGGATGCTAATTTATGGACATATACCATGGAACCTATATATGGGTTTCTTCAAGAGGGTTTTATGGAATGGTCGATTTGTTAACCAATCGTGAAAATAAGTTCAAGGGGTCCTTACAATAAATGAATGTCTCTAAAGAAACATGGAAACAATTTAAAGTTATAATTCATGGACAAAATATGTCTGAGAATCACACTTCCATTGTATTTATAGAGGCTCTAAGATCTAAAGTGGGACAAGGTGTGTTAAAACAAGGCATGGGAGATTGGATTATTTTCAATTAGGCCGCATATAATATATCTAAGAATCACTACACACCCCTAGTGAATGGAGAATAAATCCATGCATAGTTATAGAATGTGGAACATAAGGAAAAGAATACCAAAATGGGGTGTCCTTTCAAGTGAGGATGCACTAAAAAATTGGCCTTTGTCAACTAAAAAACCATAGGTGACAAACACAAGAAGTGGATTGTGGAAAAAAGAGGAAATATGTACATATTTTAATGTCATAACTAATGGTCCAAAGAAGGTATTATGGATAAATTCACATAGAATAAGACTGATTACCAAACCAACATGAGAGGAGGTACAAGAGGGACACTTTCCATGAAAAAAAATCTAGGGTGAGGTGCACAAAGTTTATGGTCATGTTGCGTAGACCATTGGTGAGTTGATGTATGGTTTTTTCAAGAAGTTATTCATAAACCTACCATAAATATAGGTATGGGGGTTGAATATCTACAAAAATAGTCTCACTGGATAGGGGTATTGGTAGTTGGGCCAGATATAGGAGGTACATGTATCACTATGTATTATATGGGGATAGAAACAAGAAACATGTATTTACAGAATGTGTTGTGGTAATAAATTAATTCTAAAAATGGGTAGCTCAGTCCTCTTTGGAGTGGATGAGGATTAATTTTTTTAATTTAAAATTCCATATATTATGATTCTAGATAAACAGTTTAAGGTCATGAAACTAGGACCATGAGGTTCAATGATAGTTTAATGTCTTATAACTTAGATGATGGGTTTCTCTGCTAGTTTATACTCTTATAGATTTAACAATCTGAGGGTGTGTACTGGAGAAGTACTTGGGAAGTAAAAGGGGATTCAACTAATGTGAAAGAAGGATCAGAGTGGCCTCATACCTCATATGATAGTTATGAGATATGTTTCTCAAATTTTAATGACGTGATGCTTAGACAAGAATTCTTACAAGTTTAAGGAATAAGAGATCGAACCAAAATGAGGATTTATTCCAATTTAATTTCATAGTGACAAAAAGTAGATATGTAAAAATTTTAAGGATATAATGCTTGGACCAAAAGGGGGTTTCTTTTTTAGGGTTGTTTGTGTGGAACAAAGACTATAACTCAATGTGAAGAGAGGGCCAAGGAATACCAGTACCATGCTAACCATATCTGATACAACTTTCACATAGTTTAAGTTAATTATGCTTGGAATAAAATATTGTACCACTAATAGATTAAATTCATGGTTCTTGGTCTAAATATGAAGGTGAAATTCCTTTTTAGAATTCTTATTCATCTCAACCATGATTTGGAGAATTCCACCATGATTCATAATCCCACATGATCCGTGATCAGTGTGAGAAATAAGAAGCATCGTGGAATTCAAAATTTCCCAAGGGGAAACATGATAGGGGGAAATGAGCCAACTTGGGATGGTTTTGACAACATGAACTTTTTTGTGATCATGAATGAATACACAGGGGGTGACACCAAGGGATTTTGAAACTCCATCGCTACTAAGGGCGGTGTAATGAAAGGTAAATCCTGAATTCCAATATATATACCATGAAAAGGGAGTCCTATGTCTAGGAAAAATGATGGACCCTCATTGAAAAAATAGGTTCTAAAAATACACCAGTCAAGGATGGAGATAACAAATACTAGATCGATCTTGGACCATGTTCAAAACATGCGAACAGTCATTTGTTGTAAGGGATACTTCAATGAATTTTCCTAGGATGGGAGGTGATACATTTCATCACGGAACCATTTCCACTATGGGGCATGTTTCGGCTGAGAGGGTGATGATGGTCCACACCAAGAAATGAATGAAGTGTTGAAATGGAAATTTCAGGGTGATAATTGGAAGTTAAACACTCTGAAATCAATTTCCTAGTGCACTCGATAGCACTTTATGGGCACATCAATAGGAGGGGATTTAGAGTGTTCCCAATAGAGGAGTCCCTATAATAGGATAGTGGTTTTCCTAGGTTAAGGATATGGTATTTGGGATTCACTATGTAACCTATTAGAAATGGGAATCAATTTTTACATAATTCAAGAAATAAATGGAGTAGAATATCAACACTAAAAGGGGATGCTCTCTCATCTATGGGGACAAAGAATCTTTTAGTTTGACATCATTTTATTGGGACATGGATCATGAATTTTAAGTCATGTGGTAAGGATGTTGAACACATTTTTTAAGTTCATACAATGATGAAATGTGGTGGCTATAATTTAAGTTCATATTGTGTTAACCATGGTGAAATTTATTTTAACATTGTGTGGATATGAAATTGAACCATAGTTTAACATCACAGAACTGAGATGATGTTGTATAGTTTATATTATTTGAAAAAAAAATGTCCAAAATTTTTTCATTATGTGACCAAGGAATTGGGATTTAAACTTTAAATTAATTCAACTTAGACTATATCAGGATCATGTGAAGTACAACTCTAGGAACCGGGTATTGGTGGGAGGTGTGATTTGTTCCTCTTCCATGTCGATCAATGGGTATACATCCTTATAGTATATCTTATAAATGAAATAATATCCTTTCCATTTGGGTTCCATATTAGGTATCTTATTTCCATGTATCATCATCATCCCAGGATCCATTACCATATCACCTTGAAGGATGAAGAGGAGGAAGACCTTTTTTTGAATTCTCACACCACCTAATTTTGATGCCTGTACGAGTTATGCAATGCCTAGAACCATTTTTAATTAAGGGATTCCATATCAACCAAATAGACTTCCACACTTTTTTGTATAACATTTTGATCATAATGGATATCAGTATTGATGGATTCTGAAACTCTATAGGTAAAACTACCTTGGTCCCATACACCAAGGCATATAGTTATGTTTGGGTGAAGCTGTAAGTCATCATCCAATAGGACCAAAGGAAATTGAGAGCTTACTAGTACAACTCTTTTATTTTATTGCACCATTTTTTATAGGATATTCAATATGTTTTTATTAAATTATTCAATCTTTCCATTTTCCTACATGTAATAGAAAGAGGTGTGGATAGAACAAATTTTTTACTTAGTTTACAACTTCTATAGCTGCAAATAACAAAAGGTGGAGTCATTGTCTATAACAATAGTCTGATTAATCCTAAATCTATGGATAATGTGGGATTATAAAATCTCAATCCTATAATGTGAGTTTCCCACTTTGATGGGGTGGAATCCTCTTTCTTTGAGAAGAAGTCTATGGTAGTCAAAATGGGCCTACACTGTCAAGCTATCTCCAGTGGTTAGATCCCCACAATGTTCATTCCCCATGCAACAATGGGCCAGGATGACATGATGGTGTGTAGAATCTCAAGTGGTTAATGCATAAATATTTCATCGATATTTCAATCATTAAACCCCATGGTGAATTCATTGCAACCGTGAGGCATGGTTGGAGAAAAGTACCTCATCCTACAGATCTAGTGAGTAATCTTCAATCTAACTTGATGCACCCCACATAACCTAGGATTAATTTCTTTCAGTACTTGAGGTATCTTTTTTTCTTAGATACAATGGAGTGGATTCAATTAAATCCATTCTTACAGAGAGTATTCTACAAATTTGGTCCATCATGGAGGGTAAACTTCATTATGTTCATATGGATCCACTCGTGCTCAACTTACTCTGGTATTATGGTCCAACATTTGAGATACTCAAAAAAAGTATTCATCATACAAGGTGGTTCGTTGGTTATGGGGAATTTAGTGGTCCCTTTAACTAAATTTTTGGTGGCTAACTAGTTCATCTATCAGTCTTCTCTATAAAAAGTGATGGGGAAATGACCATTCGATGTGACATGAGAATGACCAAGTCAACCCGTTAAGGCTCTACAAGGGATATGGCAAGACCTTCCGAGGCATCGACTCAATAATTTTAGGATCAAGTAAAATGAGAAAAATATTTATAGTAATGAAACTAGGCCATCATCACATGAGTTCAATCTAGTAATAGGATGTGTTATAGCTTCCTTAAAACATATTCCCATTTGATATTTTTGATAATTATGTATGAGTATCTGTTCACATGAAACCAGGGAATTTTATTCAAGAGAGGAAACCTGAGGCTGGTGAAAAAATCTTGATAATCAGCCTCATTGTTGGTATAGCCTTATGATAGTAGGAATGATTATTGAAATACAAAGTGTGGTAGTTATGAAGATAGTATTCTAGCCTAACCTATATAGTTTGGGGTTGTTGATCCTCCACCTAGTAGATCTCGATGAGCCACTATCTGACTCAATCTAATAATATGGTGAATCATGATCAAGAGAGAGGATTGAATTTTACATGAAATTGGAATCCAAATGTAGTCCAATAAGGATCATGAATTTCACCAAGAAGTATGAATGTTCTTGGCCCTTAACAACATTCTAGGAAACAAACTTGATGTTGAACAGTTGTCTAATTCCTAAATAACATACATTACCCACTATCAACATGGGGTAGTTGAGGACATAATTTAGCGTATAAAATTAGGATGTTAGCTATATATGTTGATGCTACAAGTAGGGGAGCAATTTCAAATCCTCCAAAGTGAGGTATCAAATATCAATGGGAGATTATATAGTATTTTTGTCAAGTAACATGAATTTAAGGTAATATGGGTTGTTTTATCTTCCCTAAATATATTTTGGGATAGTATAGGGATAAGGGATCATGCCAAAGTGGCCATGTAAATGACTATAGGCTTCCATCTGATTCATATAATCAGGACTGGAGGATGTATAAAATACATCATGATGTCCTTGAATGTGGTATGGAATTATTTATCCCAATAGTAAGTGGTGAAATTATTTATGATCCTTGATAATGGCATACACTTTCCTACAAAGTTTATGGTAAATCAAAAAATGTGAGCCAATTGGACATAGAGGCATTACCACTCCCATAATTTGTGTAGGGGAGGCATCTGGTTCCTGGATTTTATCTTCTCTAGATTGATATTGATTATTCTGTATATGATGATATAATGTGGGATTTTTTTTAGAGGGGACCCTAAACACACCCTTCATGGAGTCATTGTGCTATACCATTGGGATTCTTGTGCATCCTAGCCAATATTCCATGATGACATCACATGCTATAATCAGATGAATTATTTCCCTACAAAGCTAATATAATCTTCACTAGTGATTACTCACTACTAGAAACTAAGGCTTTACCAACTGTTTCAAACCATTGTTAAAGGGTGCCAAACCGTTGGTATACTATATACCAACGGTTTTCCAAACCGTTGGTAAGTAAGGCATTGGAATATCCCATTACCAACTGTTTTAGTATAACTGTTGGGAAAGGCTGTGTAATCCGGAGTATTCCCAACAGTTTGTAAAACCGTTGGAAATACTATCATTTTCATGTTTTACCAATGGTTTACTAAAACCTTTGGTAAAATTACGTACAGTACTATACCAAAGGTTTTAGTAAACCATTGGTATAGTGTATTTACAGTATTTAACAGACCAGCCACCTAAAATCTCCTCCACTACACACTCAACTACATACACCTACATACACTCTTAACAGCAAAAAAACACATGTTATAGCACACAAAAGCACATAAAAATAGGATACACTTATAACCATGGATTGTACCACAATTATAATCATGTATATGAACCCAATTATTCTATGGAATATAGAATTCATAATTGAACTCTCAATTGAATACATACATAATGAATTATGTAATGAATTCTGAATTATGAATCAATAACACATACAAAATAAATTATGTTGCATTCAGAATTCTGAATTATATATAACACATATATAATATGACATAAAACAGGTTGGGGGTGTCCTAGGGGTGGGGGTGTCCAGGGGAGGGGCCTATCCATGGGGGTGGGGGTGTCTAGGTGATGGGTTATACAGAATTAAGAATACATACCAAATTGCATTTTCTATAACACATACATGATTGAATTCAGAAATTAGAATCTATTAACCCCAAAATAAATTACCAACATAATCTGAATATGTTTGGTTGGTTTTCCATATACCAGTTGTTTTTTACATAAAATGATGTCCATTTTAAACAAAATACATACACTTGGAGTGATACCAGCCACATCGTGCCTCAGATTGAGGCGGGGTTGACCCGTACACGTCACAAATGTCTCATGGATCATTTTCATAAAGTATCAACAGAATCTGAATGCGTTTGGTCATTTTTTCATATGCTAGTTGTTATTTTCAGTTAAAATGTTTTACATATCAAATAAAGGTGAGACACTTATAGTGGTTCCAGCCACACCATTCCTCGGATTGATGCGGGGTTGACTCATACACATCACATATGACCCATAGATCGTTGTTCTAAAGTATCAACACAATCTGAATATGTTTGGTAGGTTTTCCGTATGCCATTTGTTTTTACTTAAAATGATGTCCATTTTAAACAAAAGAGAGAAAGTTAGAGAGATGTTAGACACATCCCACCTCATATTGAGGTGGGGTTTACTCGTACATGTCACATATGACCCATGGATCATTTTCCTAAAGTTTCAACAGAATCTGAATGTGTTTGGTCATTTTTCCGTATGTCAGTTGTTGTTTTCACTTAAAATGATGTCCATTTTAAACAAAAGATAGACACTTTGAGTGGTTCCAGTCACATTGCACCTTGGATTGAGGCGGGGTTGACTTTTACAAATCATATATGACACATGGGTCATTGTCCTAAAATATAAATAGAATCTGAATGCCTTTCATCAGTTTTCCACATTTCAATTGTTGTTTTCACTTAAAATGATGTTCATTTTAAACAAAAGAGAGACACTTTGAGTTGTTCCGGCCACACTGCACTTCAGATTGAGGAGAGGTTGACTTTTTCATGTCACATATTACCCATGGAACACTATCCTAAAGTATCAACACAATCCAAAAACGTTTGGTCAGTTTTCCATATACCAGTTGTTTTTACTTAAAAGAGCATCCATTTTAAACAAAAGAGAAACACTTTGGGTGGTTTCGGCCACACCGCACCTCGTATTGAAGTGGGGTTGACTCGTACACATCAAAAATGACTCATGAATCGTTTTCCTAAAGTGTCAACACAATCTAAATGTGTTTGGTCAGTTTTTTGTATGCCAGTTATTGTTTTCACATAAAATCATGTCCATTTCAAATAAAAGTGAGACAGTTTGAGTGGTTCCGGCCACACCGACCCTTGTATTGAGGGGTGGTTGGCTTGTACACGTCACATATGACCAATGGATCGTTTTCCTAAATTTTTAACAGAATCTTAATGCCTTTGGTTGGTTTTTCGTATGTCAGTTGTTGTATTCACTTAAAATGATGTCCTTTTGAAACAAAATAGAGACACTTTGAGTGTTGTCGGACACACCGCACCTCAGATTGAGGCGGGGTTGACTCATACTTGTCACAAATGATCCATGGATCATTTTCCTAAAGTATCAACACAATCCAAACACGTTTGTTTAGTTTTCTGGATGTGAGTTGTTTTTACTTAAAAGAGTATCTATTTTAAACAAAAGGAGGACACTTTGAGTGGTACTAGCCACACCGCGCCTCAGATTGAGGCGGGGTTGACTTATAAACGTCTCAAATAACCCATGTATCCTTTTCATAAAGTATCAATAGAATCTGAATGTGTTTGGTCAGATTTCTGTATGCTAGTTTTTTTCACTTATAATGCTTTCCATTTCAAATAAAAGTGAGAAAGTTTGAGTGGTACTATACACACAGGCCCTTGGATTGAGGTAGGGTTGACTCGTACACATCACATATGACCCATGGATCATTTTTGTAATGTTTCAATAGAATCTGAATGCCTTTGGATGGTTTTCCGTATGTCAGTTGTTGTATTCACTTAAAATGATATCCTTTTGAAACAAAAGAGAGACACTTTCAGTGGTTCCATCCACACCACGCCACGGATTGAGGCGGGGTTGACTTGTAAATGTCAAAAATGACCAATGGATAGTTTTCTTAAAGTATCAATAGAATCTGAATGTGTTTGGATATTTTTACGTATGCTAGTTGTTTTTACTTAAAAGAGTATCCATTTTAAACAAAATAAAGACACTTTGAGTGGTACTGGCCACACCGTGCCTCGGATTGAGGCGGGGTTGACTCGTACACATCACATATGACTCATGGATCATTTTCATAAAGTGTAAACAGAATCTAAATGTGTTAGGTCGGTTTTTTATATGCCAGTTTGTGTTTTCACTTAAAATGTTGACCATTTAAAAAAAAGGGAAACACTTTGAGTGGTGCCAACCACACCTTGCCTCGGATTGAGGCGGGGTTGACTCGTATACGTCAAATATGACCCATGGATCATTGTGCTAAATTATAAACACAATCTGAATATGTTTGTTCGGTTTTCCTTATGCCATTTGTTTTTACATAAAATGATATCCATTTTAAACAAAAGATATACAATTAGAGTGATACCTGCCACACTGTGCCTTGGATTGAGGTGGGGTTGACTCATACACATCACAGATGACCCATGGATTGTTTTCCTAATGTTTCATCAGAATCTGAATGCGTTTGGTTGGTTTTACATATGTTAGTTGTTGTTTTCACTTAAAATAATGTCTATTTTAAACAAAAGATAAACACTTTGAGTGGTGCCAGCCACACCGCGCCTCAGATTGTGGAAGGGTTGACTCATACACATCAAATATGACCCCTGTATTGTTTTCCAAAATTTTTAATAGAATATGAATGCCTTTGGTTGGATTTATGTAGGTCAATTGTTGTTTTCACTAAAAAATATGTTCATTTTAAATGAAAGAGAGATACTTTTAGTGGTGTCGGCCACACCACGCTTCAGATTGAGGCGGGGTTAGTTCGTACACATCCCATATGACCAATGGATCATTTTCCTAAAGTATCAACACAATCCGAATAATTTTGGTCAGTTTTCTATATTATAGTTTTTTTTACTTAAAAGAGTATCCATTTTAAACAAAATAGAGACACTTTGAATGGTGCCGACCACATCGCACCTTGTATTGAGGCGGGGTTGACTCGTGAACATCACAAATGACCCATGGATCATTTTCCTAAAGTATGAACACAATCCAAATGCGTTTGGTTAGTTTTTTGCATGCCAGATGTTGTTTTCATTTAAAATCCCATCCATTTCAAATAAAACTGAGATAGTTTTAGTTGTTCCAGCCACACTGGCCCTCGTATTGAGTCAGGATTAACTCGTACACGTCACATATGACCCATGGATCGTTTTTCTAAAGTTTCAATATAATCTGAATGCCTTTGGTTGGTTTTCCGTATGTCAGTTGTTGTATTCACTTAAAATGATGTCCTTTTGAAACAAAAGAGAGACACTTTGAGTGGTTCCGGCCACACCACGACTCTAATTGAGGTGGGGTTGACTCGTACACATCGCAAATGACCCATGGATCATTTTCCTATAGTATCAACACAATATGACTGCATTTGGTCAGTTTTTTGTATGCTAGTTGTTTTTACTTAAAAGAGTATCCATTTTAAACGAAAGAAAGACACTTTGAGTGATATCGGCCACAAAATGCCTCGTATTGAGGAAGGGTTGACTCGTACACGTCACAAATGAACCGTGTATCCTTTTCCTAAAGTATCAATAGAATCCGAATTCGTTTGGTTGGCTTTCCATATGCCAGATTTTGTTTTCACTTAAAATGATGTCTATTTCAAATAAAAGTGTAACACTTTGAGTGGTACTAGCCACACCATGCCTCGGATTGAGGTAGGGTTGACTTGTACATGTCAAAAATGACCCATGGATCATTTTCCTAAAGTTTCAACATAATCCAAATCCATTTGGTCAATTTTCCGTATGTCAGTTGTTGTTTTCGTTTAAATTGTTGTCCATTTCAAATAAAAGTGAGACACTTGGAGTGGTACCGGCCACACTGTGCCTTGGTTTGAGGTGGGGTTGACTCGTACACGTCACTTGGGCATTTTGAGTGTCATAAAGTGCATATTAAATATCCAGGTGAGTCTAATCCTCTTCTTGATTTCTCTTTTCGATTAGGGTTTTCAATATTCTCTCATCTTCTTACGATGCTCTAAAGCCCTATTTTCCATTGGGATTTAGGGTGAATCTTGAAGAGAGCTTAGATTGGGATCCGGGGTCCAAGGAGGAGGGTGGGGGGCTGTCAGGGGTCTAGGGAGGAGGGTGGGGGTTGTCCTGGGTTCAGGGAGGAGGGTGGGGGGGCTATCCGGAGGCTGTTTGGGGGGTTGTCCATGGTCCAGGGATGAGGGTGGGGGCGGTCAGGGGTCTAGGAAAGAGGGTGGGGGGTTGTCCAGGAGTTGTCTGGGGGATGTCTGGGGTCCAAGAAAGAGGGTGGGGGGGCTGTCCGAGGGGGGCTATCTGGGGGGCTGTCCAGGGTCCAGGGAGGAGGGTGGGGGGCTATCTGGGGGGTTGTCTGAGGGGCTGTCTAGGGGGCTGTTTGGGGTCCAGGAAGGAGGGTGGGGAGGATTTCAGGGGGACTGTCCAGGGGGCTATCCAGGGTCCAGGGAGGAGGGTGGGGGGGCTGTCCGGGATGCTGTCTGGGGGGCTGTCCGGGGTCCATGGAGGACGCTGGGGGGGGTGGAAGTTTGGGGGATGTTCGAGTTCCAGAAAGGAGGGTGGGGAGGCTGTCCGGGGGGATGTCCGGGGTCCCGGGAGGAGGGTGGGGGTTGTTCAAAGGGTTGTCTAGGGTTCAGGGAGGATGGTGGGGCAGTCCAGGGGGGCTATCCGGGGTCCGGGGAGGAGTGTGGGGGGGCTGTCTGAGGTCTAGGAGGGAGGGTGGGGGGCTGTCTGGGGGCTGCCTGGGGGGGCTATCTGGGGTCCAGGAAGGAGGGTGGGGAGGATGTCCAGGGGGATATCCAGTGAAAATGCAATTTTTTCACTTAAAATAATGTCCATTTTAAATAAAAGATAGACACTTTGAGTGGTTCCAGTCACACTTCACCTTGGATTGAGGCGGGGTTGAATTTTACACATCATATATGACCCATGGATCATTTTCCTAAAATTTAAACAGAATCTGAATACCTTTCATCAGTTTTCCATATTTCAATGGTTGTTTTCACTTAAAATGATGTTAATTTTAAACAAAAAAGAGACAATTTGAGTTGTGCCGGCTATATTGCACTTCAGATTGAGGAGAGGTTAACTTTTACACGTCACATATGACCCATGGATCACTATCCTAAACTATCAACACAGTCCGAATATGTTTGGTCAGTTTTCTGTATGCCAGTTGTTTTTACTTAAAAGAGCATCCATCTTAAACAAAAGAGAAACACTTTGAGTGGTTTCGGCCACAACACACCTCTTATTGAAGCAGGTTTGACTCGTACACATAAAAAATGACCCATGGATCATTTTCCTAAAGTATCAACACAATCTGAATGCATTTGGTCAGTTTTCTGTATGCCAGTTGTTGTTTTCACTTAAAATCATATCCATTTCAAATAAAAGTGAGACAGTTTGAGTAGTGTCGGCCACACCGGCCCTTTTATTGAGGGTTGGTTGACTTGTACACGTAACAGATTACCAATGGATCGTTTTTTTAATGTTTTAACAGAATCTTAATGCCTTTGGTTGGTTTTTCGTATGTCAGTTGTTGTATTCACATAAAATGATGTCCTTTTGAAACAAAAGAGAGACACTTTGAGTGTTGTCGGACACACTGCACCTTAGATTGAGGCGGGGTTGACTCATACACGTCAAAAATGACCCATTGATCATTTTCCTAAAGTATCAACACAATCCAAATGCGTTTTTTCAGTTTTCTGTATGCAAGTTTTTTTACTTAAAAGAGTAACCATTTTAAACAAAAGGAAGACACTTTGAGTGGTACTGGCCACTCCGTGCCTCGGATTGAGGCGGGGTTGACTTATACACATCTCAAATGACCCATGTATCCTTTTCTTAAAGTATCAATAGAATCTGAATGTGTTTGGTCGGATTTCTGTATGCTAGTTTTTTTACTTAAAATGCTTTCCATTTCAAATAAAACTGAGAAAGATTGAGTGGTACCGGACACACAGGCCCTCGGATTGAGGTAGGGTTAACTCGTACACGTCACATATGACCCATGGATCATTTTTGTAATGTTTCAATAGAATATTAATGCCTTTGGTTGGTTTTCCGTATGTCAGTTGTTGTATTCACTTAAAATGATGTCCTTTTGAAACAAAAGAGAGACACTTTGAGTGGTTCCAGCAACAACGTGCCTCATATTGAGGCGGGGTTGACTCTTAAATGTCACAAATGACCAATGTATAGTTTTCCTAAAGTATCAACATAATCTGAATGTGTTTGGATATTTTTACGTATGCTAGTTGTTTTTTACTTAAAAGAGTATCCATTTTAAACAAAAGAAAGACACTTTGAGTGGTACTGGCCACACCGTGCCTCGGATTGAGGCGGTGTTGACTCGTACACATCACATAAGACTCATGAATCATTTTCATAAAGTGTAAACAGAATTTGAATGTGTTTGGTCAGTTTTTCATATGCCAGTTTTTGTTTTCACTTAAAATGTTGACCATTTCAAATAAAAGGGAAACACTTTGAGTGGTGACAACCACACCCTGCCTCGGATTGAGGGGAGGTTGACCCATATACATCACATATTACCCATGGATCGTTTTTCTAAATTATAAACACAATCCGAATACATTTTTTCGGTTTTCCTTATGCCAGTTGTTTTTACATAAAATGATATCCATTTTAAAAAAAAAGAGATATAGTAAGAGTGATACCTGCCACACCATGCCTCAGATTGAGGTGGGGTTGACTCATACACGTCACATATGACCCATGTATTGTTTTCCTAATGTTTCATCAGAATCCGAATGTGTTTGGTTGGTTTTATGTATGTTAGTTGTTGTTTTCACTTAAAATAATGTCTATTTTAAACAAAAGATAAGCACTTTGAGTGGTGCCAGCCACACCGCGCCTCAGATTGTGGTAGGGTTGACTCGTACACGTCACATATGACCCATATATTGTTTTCCTAAATTTTTAATAGAATATGAATGCCTTTGGTTGGATTTCTGTATGTCAATTGTTGTTTTCACTTAAAATGATGTTCATTTTAAACGAAAGAGAGACACTTTGAGTGGTGTCGGCCACACCGCGCTTCAGGTTGAGGCGGGGTTAGGTCGTACACATCCTGTATGACCAATGGATCATTTTCCTAAAGTATCAACACAATCCAAATACGTTTGGTTAGTTTTCGGTATTCTAGTTGTTTGTATTTAAAAGAGTATCCATTTTAAACAAAAGAGAGACACTTTGAGTGGTGTCGACCACACCACACCTTGGATTGAGGCAGGGTTGACTCTTACACATCACAAATGACCCCTGGATCATTTTCCTAAAGTATGAACACAATGTAATTTCGTTTGGTTAGTTTTTTGCATGCCAGATGTTGTTTCCATTTAAAATACCGTCCATTTCAAATAAAACTGAGATAGTTTGAGTGGTGCAAGCCACACTGGCCCTCGGATTGAGTCAGGATTAACTCGTACATGTCACATATGACCCATGGATCGTTTTACTAAAGTTTCAATATAATCTGAATGCCTTTGGTTGGTTTTCTGAATGTCAGTTGTTGTATTCACTTAAAATGATGTCCTTTTGAAACAAAAGAGAGACACTTTGAGTGGTGTCGGCCACAACACGACTCTAATTGAGGTGGGGTTGACTCGTACACATCGCAAATGACCCATGGATCATTGTCCTATGGTATCAACACAATCTGAATGCATTTGGTCAGTTTTCTATATTCCAGTTTTTTTTACATAAAAGAGTATCCATTTTAAACGAAAGAAAGACACTTTGAGTGATATCGGCCACACCATGCCTCGGATTGGGGAAGGGTTGACTCGTACACGTCACAAATGAACCGTGGATCCTTTTCCTAAAGTATCAATAGAATCTGAATGCGTTTGGTTGGCTTTCCGTATGCCAGATTTTGTTTTCACTTAAAATGATGTCCATTCCAAATAAAAGTGAAACACTTTGAGTGGTACTGGCCACACCGTGCCTCGGATTGAGGTATGGTTGACTCTTACATGTCAAAAATGACCCATGGAACATTTTCCTAAAGTTTCAACATAATCCAAATCAGTTTGGTCAATTTTACGTATGTTGGTTGTTGTTTTTATTTAAAATGTTGTCCATTTCAAATACAAGTGAGACACTTGGAGTGGTACCGGCCACACCGTGCCTCCTTTTGAGGCAGGGTTGACTCGTGCACGTCACTTGGGAATTTTGTGTGTCGTCAAGTGCATATTAAAGATCCGAGTGAGTCTAATCCTATCCTTGATATCTCTTTTCGATTAGGGTTTTCACTCTTCTCTCATATTCTTCCGATGATCTAAATCCCTCTTTTCCATTAGGATTTAGGGTGAATCTTGAAGAGATCATAGATTGGGATCCGAGGTCCAGGGAGGAGGGTGGGGGCTTTCAGGGGTCTAGGGAGGAGGGTGGGGGTTGTCCTGGGTCCCGGGAGGAGGGTGGGGGGGTTGTTCGGAGGCTGTCTGGGGGGTTGTCCATGGTCCAGGGATGAGGGTGGGGGCTGTCAGGGGTCTAGGAAGGAGGGTGGGGGGCTGTCCGGGAGTTGTCTGGGGGATGTCTGGGGTCCAAGAAAGAGGGTGGGGGCTGTCCGGGGGGGGGGGGCTGTTTGGGGGGCTATCCAGGGTCCCGGGAGGAGGGAGGGGGGCTGTCCGGGGGGCTGTCCGGGGGGCTGTCTGGGGAGCTGTTTGGGGTCCAGGAAGGAGGGTGGGGAGGTTGTCTGGGGGACTGTCTGGGGGGTATATCTAGGGTCCAGGGAGGAGGGTGGGGGGCTGTCCGGGATGCTGTCCGGGGGGATGTCCGGGGTCCAGGGAAGACGCTGGGGGGGCTATCTAGGGGGTTGTTCGGGGTCCAGAAAGGAGGGTGGGGAGGCTATCCGGGGGGATGTCTGGGGTCCAGGGAGGAGGGTGGGGGCTGTTCAAAGGGTTGTCTGGGGTTCAGGGAGGATGGTGGGGGGCAGTCCAGGGGGGCTATCTGGGGTCTGGGGAGGAGGGTGGGGGCTGTCTGAGGTCTAGGAGGGAGGGTGGGGGGCTATCCGGGGGCTATCTGGGGGCTGCCTGGGGGGCTATTCGGGGTCCAGGAAGGAGGGTGGGGAGGATTTCCAGGGTATATCCAGTGAAAATAAAAAAAATTCACTTAAAATGATGTCCATTTTAAACAAAAGATAGACACTTTGAGTGGTTCCAGTCACATTACACCTTGTATTGAGGCGGGTTTGACTTTTTCACATCATATATGACCCATGGATCATTGTCCTAAAATTAAAAGAGAATCTGAATGCCTTTCGTTATTTTTCCATATTTCAATTGTTGTTTTCACTTAAAATGATGTTCATTTTAAACAAACGAGAGACACTTTGAGTTGTGCCGGCCACACTGCACTTTGGATTGTGGAGAGGTTGACTTTTACACGTCACAAATGACCCATGGATCACTATCCTAAAGTATCAACACAATCCGAATACGTTTGGTCAGTTTTCCATATGCCAGTTGTTTTTACTTAAAAGAGCATCCATTTTAAACAAAAGACAAACACTTTGAGTGGTGTCGGCCACACCGTGCCTTGTATTGAAGCGAGGTTGACTCGTACACATCAAAAATGACCCATGGATCTTTTTCCTAAAGTATCAACACAATCTGAATGCGTTTGGTCAATTTTTGTATGCTAGTTATTTTTTTCACTTAAAATCATGTCCATTTCAAATAAAATTGAGACAGTTTGAGTGGTGTCAGCTACACCGACCCTTTTATTGAGGGGTGGTTGACTTGTACACATCACATATGTCCAATGGATCGTTTTCTTAAAGTTTTAACAGAATATTAATGCCTTTGGTTGGTTTTTCGTATGTTAGTTGTTGTATTCACTTAAAATGATGTCCTTTTGAAATAAAAGTGAGACACTTTGAGTGTTTTCAGACACACCACACCTCAGATTGAGGTGGGGTTGACTCATACATGTCACAAATGACCCATGGATCATGTTCCTAAAGTATCAACACAATCCAAATGTGTTTCTTCAGTTTTCTGTATGCAAGTTGTTTTTACTTAAAAGAGTATCCATTTTAAACAAAAGGAAGACACTTTGAGTGGTACTGGCCACACCGCGCCTCATATTGAGGCATGGTTGACTTATACACGTCTCAAATAACCCATTTATCCTTTTCTTAAAGTATCAATATAATCCGAATGTGTTTGTTCGGATTTCTGTATGCTAGTTTTTTTCACTTAAAATGCTTTCCATTTCAAATAATAGTGAGAAAGTTTGAGTGGTACCGGACACACAAGTCCTCAGATTGAGGTATGTTTGACTCGTACATCTCACATATGACCCATGGATCATTTTTGTAATGTTTCAATAGAATCTGAATTCCTTTGGTTGGTTTTCCGTGTGTCAGTTGTTGTATTCACTTAAAATGATGTCCTTTTGAAACAAAAGAGAGACACTTTGAGTGGTTCCAGCCACACCGCACCTCGGATTGAGGTGGGGTTGACTCATAAATGTCACAAATGACCAATGGATAGTTTTCCTAAAGTATCAACAGAATCTGAATGTGTTTGGATATTTTTACGTATGCTAGTTGTTTTTACTTAAAAGAGTATCCATTTTAAACAAAAGAAAGACACTTTGAGTGGTACTGGCCACACCGTGCCTCAGATTGAGGCGGGGTTGACTCGTACACATCACATATGACCCATGGATCATTTTCATAAAGTGTCAATAGAATCTGAATGTGTTTGGTCAGTTTTTCATATGCCAGTTTTTTTTCACTTAAAATGTTGACCATTTCAAATAAAAGGGAAACACTTTGAGTGGTGCTAACCACACCCTGCCTCGGATTGAGGAGAAGTTGACTTGTATACTTCAAATATGATCCATGTATCATTGTGCTAAATTATAAACACATTCTGAATACGTTTGTTCCGTTTTCCTTATGCCAGTTGTTTTTACTTAAAATCATATACATTTTAAACAAAAGAGATGCAGTTAGAGTGATACCCACCACACCGTGCCTCGGATTGATTTGGGGTTGACTCATACACGTCACATATGACCCATGGATTGTTTTCCTAATGTTTCATTATAATCAGAATTCATTAGGTTGGTTTTACGTATGTTAGTTTTTGTTTTCACTTAAAATAATGTTTATTTTAAACAAAAGTTAAACACTTTGAGTGGTACCAGCCACACCATGACTCAGATTATGGCAGGGTTGACTCGTACACGTCACATATGACCCATGTATTGTTTTTCAAAAATTTTAATAGAATATGAATGCCTTTGGTTGGATTTCATTATGTCACTTGTTGTTTTCACTTAAAATGATGTTCATTTTAAACGAAAGAGAGACACTTTGAGTGGTGTCGGCCACACCGCACTTCAGATTGAGGCGGGGTTAGGTCTTACACATCCCATATGACCAATGGATCATTTTCCTAAAGTATCAACACAATAAGAATATGTTTTGTCAGTTTTCTGTATTCTAGTTGTTTTTACTTAAAAGAGTATCCATTTTAAACAAAAGAGAGACACTTCAAATGGTACCGGCCACACCGAACCTTGGATTGAGGCGGGGTTGACTCTTACACATCAAAAATGACCCATGGATTATTTTCTTAAAGTATGGTAACAATCCAAATGTGTTTCGTTAGTTTTTTGCATGCCAGATGTTGTTTTCATTTAAAATCTCGTCCATTTCAAACAAAACTGAGATAGTTTGAGTGGTGCCAGCCACACTGGCCCTCAGATTGAGTCAGGATTAACTCGTACACGTCACATATGACCCATGGATCATTTTCATAAAGTTTCAATATAATCTGAATGCCTTTGGTTGGTTTTCCGTATGTCAGTTGTTCTATTCACTTAAAATGATGTCCTTTTGAAACAAAAGAGAGACACTTTGAGTGGTGTCAGCCACACCACGACTCTAATTGAGGTGAGGTTGACTCGTACACATCGCAAATGACCCATGGATCATTTTCCTATAGTATCATCACAATATGAATGCATTTGGTCAGTTTTTTGTATGCCCGTTGTTTTTACTTAAAAGAGTATCCATTTTAAATGAATGAAATACACTTTGAGTGATATCGGCCACACCATGCCTCGGATTGAGGAAGGGTTGACTCGTACACGTCACAAATGAACAGTGGATCCTTTTCCTAATGTATCAATAGAATCCTAATGCGTTTGGTTGGCTTTCCGTATGCCAGATTTTGTTTTCACTTAAAATGATGTCCATTTCAAATAAAAGTGAAACACTTTTAGTGGTGCTGGCAACACTATGCCTCGGATTAAGGTACGGTTGACTCTTACATGTCAAAAATGACCCATGGATCGATTTCCTAAAGTTTCAACATAATCAAAATCCATTTGTTCAATTTTTCGTATGTCAGTTCTTGTTTTCATTTAAAATGTTGTCCATTTCAATTAAAAGTGAGACACTTGGAGTGGTATCGGCCACACCGTGCCTCGGTTTGAGGCAGGGTAGACTCGTACACATCACTTGGTCATTTTGAGTGTCGTCAACTGCATATTAAAGATCCGGGTGAGTCTAATACTCTCCTTGCTTTCCCTTTTAGATTAGTGTTTTCACTCTTATCTCATCTTCTTCCGATGCTCTAAAGCCCTCTTTTCCATTGGGATTTACGGTGAATCTTGAAGAGAGCTTAGATTGGGATCTGGGGTCCAGGGAGGAGGGGGGCTGTCCGGAGGCTGTCTGGGGGGTTGTCCATGGTCCAGGGATGAGGGTGGGGGCTTTCAGGGGTCTAGGAAGGGGGTGGGGGCTGTCTAGGAGTTGTCTGGGGGATGTCTGGGTTCCAAGAAAGGGGGTGGGGGGCTGTCTGGGGGGCTGTCCAGGGTCCAGGGAGGAGGGTGGGGGGGCTGTCTGGGATTCTGTCCGGGGGGTTGTCCAGGGTCCAGGGAGGATGCTAGGGGGGCTGTCTGGGGGGCTGTTTGGGGTCCAGAAAGGAGGGTGGGGAGGCTGTCCGGGGGGATGTCTGGGGTCCAGGGAGGAGGGTGGGGGGCTGTTCAAAGGGTTGTCTGAGGTTCAGGGAGGATGGTGGGGGCAGTCCAGGGGGGCTATCCGGGGTCCGTGGAGGAGGGTGGGGGCTGTCTGAGGTCCAGGAGAGAGGGTGGGGGGCTGTCCAGTGGGGCTGTCTGGGGGCTGTCTGGGGGGGCTATTCGGGGTCCAGGAAGGAAGGTGGGGAGGCTGTCCAGGGGGATATCCAGTGAAAATGAAATTTGTTTTCACTTAAAATGATGTCCATTTTAAACAAAATATAGACACTTTGAGTGGTTCCACTCACACTACACCTTGGATTGAGGCGGGTTGACTTTTACACATCATATATGACCCATGGATCATTGTCCTAAAATTTAAACAGAATATGAATGCCTTTCGTCAGTTGTCCATATTTGAATTGTTGTTTTCACTTTAAATGATGTTAATTTTAAACAAAAGAGAGACACTTTGAGTTGTGCTGGCCACACTGCACTTCATATTGAGGAGAGGATGACTTTTACACATCACATATGACCCATGGATCACTATCCTAAAGTATCAACACAATCCGAATACGTTTGGTTAGTTTTCTGTATGCCAGTTGTTTTTACTTAAAAGAACATCCATTTTAAACAAAAGAGAAACACTTTGAGTGGTGTCGGCCACACTGTGCCTCGTATTGAAGCAGGGTTGACTCATACACATCAAAAATGACCCATGGATCGTTTTCCTAGAGTATCAACACAATCTGAATGCGTTTGGTCAGTTTTCTGTATGCCAGTTATTGTTTTCACTTAAAATCATGTCCATTTCAAATAAAAGTGAGACAGTTTGAGTGGTGCCGGCCACACCGACCCTTGTATTGAAGGGTGGTTGACTTATACATGTCACATATGACCAATAGATCATTTTCCTAAAGTTTTAACAGAATCTTAATGCCTTTGGTTGGTTTTTCGTATGTCAGTTATTGTATTCACTTAAAATCATGTCCTTTTGAAACAAAAGAGAGACACTTTGAGTGTTGTCGGACACACCGCGCCTCAGATTGAGGCGGGGTTGACTCATACACATCACAATTGACCCATGGATCATTATTCTAAAGTATCAACACAATCCAAATGTGTTTGGTCAGTTTTCTGTATGCGAGTTGTTTTTACTTAAAAAGAGTATCCATTTTAAGAAAAAGGAAGACACTTTGAGTGGTACTGGCCACACCGCGCCTCAGATTGAGGCGGGGTTGACTTATACACGTCTCAAATAACCCATGTATCCTTTTCCTAAATTATCAATAGAATCCGAATGTGTTTGGTCAGATTTCTCTATGCTAGTTTTTTTCACTTAAAATGCTTTCCATTTCAAATAAAAGTGAGAAAGTTTGAGTGGTACCGGACACAAAGGAACTCGGATTGAGGTAGGGTTGACTCGTACACGTCAAATATGACCCATGGATAATTTTTGTAATGTTTCAATAGAATCTGAATGCATTTGGTCAGTTTTCTGTATGCCAGTTGTTTTTACTTAAAAGAGTATCCATTTTAAATGAAAGAAAGACACTTTGAGTGATATCGACCACACCATGCCTCGGATTGAGGAAGGGTTGACTCGTACACATCACAAATGAACCGTGGATCCTTTTCCTAAAGTATCAATAGAATTTGAATGCGTATGGTTGGCTTTATGTATGCCAGATTTTTTTCACTTAAAATGATGTCCATTTCAAATAAAAGTGAAACACTTTGAGTGGTACTGGCCACACCGTGCCTCGGATTGAGGTAGGGTTGACTCGTACATGTCAAAAATGACCAATGGATCGTTTTTTAAAGTTTCAACATAATCCAAATCCATTTGGTCAATTTTCTGTATGTCAGTTGTTGTTTTCATTTAAAATGTTGTCCATTTCAAATAAAAGTGACACACATGGAGTGGTACCGGACACACCGTGCCTTGGTTTGAGGCAGGGTTGACTCGTACACGTCACTTGGGAATTTTGAGTGTCGTAAAGTGAATATTAAAGATCCGGGTGAGTCTAATCATCTCCTTTCTTTCTCTTTTCGATTAGGGTTTTCACTCTTCTCTCATCTTCTTCTGATGCTCTAAATCCCTCTTTTCTATTGGGATTTAGGGTGAATATTGAAGAGAGATTAGATTGGGATCCGGGGTCCAGGGAGGAGGTTGGGGCTGTTAGGGGTCTAGGGAAGAGGGTGGGGGTTGTCCTGGGTCCAGGGAGGAGGTTGGGGGGGTCCAGAGGCTGTCTGGGGGGTTGTCCATGCTCCAGGGATGAGGGTGGGGGCTGTCAGGGGTCTAGGAAGGAGGGTGGGGCTGTCCAGGAGTTGTCTGGGGGATGTCTGGTGTCCAAGAAAGAGGGTGGGGGGGGCTGTCCGAGGGGTTGTCTGGGGGCTGTCCAGGGTCTTGGGAGGAGGGTGGGGGGGCTGTCCGGGGGCTATCTGGGGGGTTGTTTGGGGTCCAGGAAGGATGGTGGGGAGGCTGTCTAGGGGCTATCCAGGGTCCAGGGAGGAGGGTGGGGGGGGGGGGCTGTCCGGGGTCCAGGGAGGACGCTGGGGGGGCTGTCTGGGGGGCTGTTTGGGGTCCAGAAAGGAGGGTGGGGAGGCTGTCCGGGGGGATGTACGGGGTCCAGGGAAGAGGGTGGGGGTTGTTCAAAGGGTTGTCTGGGGTTCAGGGAGAATGGTGGGGGCAGTCCAAGGGGGGATATCCGGGGTCCGGGGAGGAGGGTGGGGGATGTCTGAGGTCTAGGAGGGAGGGTGGGGGCTGTCTGGGGGGCTGTCTAGGGGCTGCCTGGGGGGGCTATCCGGGGTATAGGAAGGAGGGTGGGGAGGCTCTCCAGGGGGTATCCAGGGTCTGGGAAGGAGGGTGGGGAGGCTGTTTGGGGGGTTTTCCATGGGATGTTCGGGGGGGCTGTCCGGGGGCTGTCTGGGGTCCAGGAAGGAGGGTGGGGAGGCATTCTGGGGGCTGTCTTGTGGGTTGTTTGGGGTCTAGGGAGAAGGGTGGGGAGGCTGTCTGGGGGGCTGTCCGGGGGGGGGCTGTCTGGGGGGCTGTACGGGGGCTGTTCGGGGTCCAGGGTGGATGGTGGGGGGGGGGGGGGGGGGGGGGGGGCTGTCCGGGGTCTAGGGAGGAGGGTGGGGGGCAGTTCGAGGTCTAGGCAGGAGGGTGGGGGCTGTGTGGGGGGCTGTCTGGGGGGATGTATAAGGGGTATCCGGGGTCTAGAAAGGAGGGTGGGGGGCTGTCTGGGGGGCCTATATGGGGGGTTGTCCGACGTCTAGGAAGGAGGGTGGGGAGGCTCTCTGGGGGGCTATCTGGGTGGCGGTCTGGGGTCTTGGGAGGAGGGTGGGGGGGCTCTCCGAGGGCTATTTGAGGGGCTATCTGGGGGGCTATCCGGGGTCCAGGAAGAAGGGTGGGGAGGTTGTCTGGGGTTTGTCTGGGGGGTTGGATGGGGTCCATGGAGGAGGGTGGGGGGGCTGTCTGGGGGGCTGTCTGGGGTGTTGTCCGGGGTCTAGGGAGGATGGTTGGGGGCTGTTTGGGGGGGCGTCCGGGGTCTAAGAAAATTCATTCAAGGTTAAAAAAAATAATTTCATTAAATAAACATTTAAAGAATTATAATTTCATTAAAATAGGGGGATTTTAGAGAAAATCATCAAATCAAGTTTTATTATTTATAGATAAAAAATAAAGATAATGTGACCAACCTAATCAAACAAATATTCAGGCACAATAAATCAATAAACATCAAATTTCATTAATATCCATCAAAAATGTAATGGATTAATCTGTCTCTCAACACCATCACTATAATCACCATTATTTTCACCCTCACCCTCATCCTCATCATCATCCCCATCATTATCCCCACCCTCCTCCTTTCCCTCGTACTCATCCTCAGCCTCCTTATCGCCCTCCTCCTCCGCCTCGGCCTCCTCTTCACCCTCCTCCTCCGCCTTAGCCTCCTCCTCGCCATTATCTCATCCACCACTAGAACTACCACCTGGTGCACCATATATAAAATTCATCGACAAAATATATTCCTAAAAGGTAGTGTTGGCCTCTAGTGTAAGTGTTGGATGTAAAGCATCCATCAATTTTATAAATGTAGTTTTTTCCATAGCAGACTGTGCTACTGTCTCTGTGGCCCTTTTTTCAACCTATTCTACAAGTGCCTTAACCTACTGCAACTCAGTGGCACTACAACTCATACCTGAGGAGGGCCAATACCAAGTTAGAACTATACTCTTCCTAGGCCGGTAGCGTACTTTACTAGGGTTCTCATCTCTAAACACCTAATGTAAGTGATCGTTTGGTCCAAAATTGTCGGGTTCTTGGGTATCAAAGGCCTATAAAGAAACCTGTTAAAAATATAAATAGATTATTAACTTACAAAATATAGATTGAAATTTTAAATCTACAAAGTAAATCTTAAAATCTGCAACTGAGCCGGTTCATTAACCGCACTTCTATCTTTCTTCTTTCTACCCAAGAAAAATAGTTTTTCTTGAGGCACTTGTCCTTCTATATTCAATTTATTCCTCTAAATGACATAGAATTTAAGAAATGATAATTAAAAAGTGGTTCCCAAAAAATATTAATTTCATAACTAAAATTATATAACAACATTAGAAATTGAATAAATTAAGGAGGAAGCAATAGAAATTTCAAGTCGTAAAGAAAGATTATAAACATTCATAACAGATGTCTCTCATGATCTGGAATCATAGTATGTCCCAATGTGTGGACATATTTATTATCATTGATGTTTTTTTTATTTCTTCTAGATGCATCCTAAATAAAATTCAATAATTAGTACCAAAGAAAAACATGAAAATTTTCATTTAAATACTTATAATTTGATTATTACCGTAAATTTTCTAGTCGTCCAATGAGTAATCATCTGTTGATGCTGTTCTAATGGACAATCATCCACGACAAGGACCGCCTCCATCTATGTTCCCACTCTATCACGCCATCCAATGCATAAATCATGCTTATAATCTCTCTAAATATCGCCTAATTCCTTTAGACATGCTGTTCATGCATCCTCACCATCGGGGAAATTAAACCGTAGCTAAAACCAAAATATTAATTCATATAAATACAAAAAATAATATATTGCATTAAATACAAGTAATTTTTTTACCCATATCTCTGCCCAGGCTTTATCCTTGACTTCATTTAGAAGTTGTCTCCATGAGAGTGGGCTGACAGGAATGATGTCGGAGTATTTGGAAAGCGTCGCCAAAAAACTCCGACATTGTTGCCCTGATTTTTCAATCATCTGACTATCTTCATTGTAGTGCACCATTAACTGTGTGCAGTGGTTCCACACTGCACGCATGTGTGTACGCCCCATCCCCCGTCTCCTATCAGTATATGTTTCTGTTATGAATGAAAAAGAAATATTTATCAATATATGTTATAATGAAAATAAATAATGGTGTAACAATTTGTTAGGGTTGCATAAGTATACCTGTGGTAGTCTGATCAATGGGCATCACTGGATCTATAGAAATAGAAGTAACACCCTGTACAGATGGAGTGAGTCCCAATGTATGCTCTATAGAGATAGGCGCTAGAAGAGTAGGAGTTGATGAAGATGGAATATTAAATCCCAAAGAGATCGAAGTAGTAGTAAAATAAGATGACATGGATGGATAGCCAAATGCGGGATGGGGTGTGGAAATCATCATTGGATATGGTACAGATGGGTGACGAGGGTCGGATGTAAAGGGTGGTGAAAATATGGGAGTCCAAAATATCATGTGTGTCCCTAACGGCACATCAGGATCTGAATAAGGGGTGGATGGTATGTTAGTGGGAGAGGCAGGGTCTAATCAGGTACGCCGACCGGATCATCTAGCTCCCGTACCACCCCCCTCGTACGAACACCCCGACTGCTGGGGCCACAACTCAGCTGCTCATCAAATAATTATCGCCTAGTATATGGATCCTGAAAAAATGTTTTAAAAAAATTTAATCACATGAAATTATATATAATTTAAATAAATATATTTGAAATAATATACTCAGTGTATGCACTAGTTGGGGGATGCCCAACTCGGTCATGCGACGATTGTTTTCCATAATCTGTTTCAGTCGCCTCTCTTCAATTGGTTTCATTTCCTGCATTTGAAAACAAATATAGATGTTAATAGAAAAGGATAACTAATGTGTTACCCAAAAAACTAAATAAATGATAGGGAAAAGAAATTGTCAAAATTAAGGAAAAATGTAATTTCCTTAGCTCAGGTAGATGATGCAGGTTTCAATATTAAATCATTTTGAATAGAACCAACCTTAACAACCCCACATGAGGTAAACCAAAAGAATTGACAACATGAATAACTGATTTTATATATTTCCCACCACAACTTCAGGTTCACAATCAACTCTGAAAATTGAGCTGTTGGAGTCATCAAAAGAAATAAATGGAGTGGTTCTACTGGGAGTAGGGATGGTGTCAATTCCATCATCACCATCATCAAAAATATGTCTTGAAATTCCATCAACAATGACACCAAATTCATGTCGAAGTTAGTCATTGACATAAAAAACTTGTTTAGTCATTGATTCCAATACATATGGTTCTTCGGTAGTAATATTTTGAGTCATATTAATTACTCAAAATCCACAATCATCAATAAATGTTCCTTGTCTCATCATCGAATCAAACCAATGGCATTTCATCATCGTGACTCGTCCATGAGAGTAATAATCCAACACTATTATTTTATCAACGACTCCAAAATATCCAAAATATTCAAATCGTGATCTACTATCTGATGCACTGGCATAAAAATATGTTGTGGCAGTAACCATAACATCATTATGTTGTGTTATCATGTTATTTTCTCGTTCATTGACAATAAATTTGTACCCATTAATAACAATTAATTTAAAATCACAAACCATGGTATTAGGACAAAAGTCCAAAACTCTTATTTCCTCAGAGACAGAGTCAACAGGAAAACCCAATAGCTTCAATATAAATGAATATTAAACTTAATTAAATATTGATTTCATTATTTTAAATAGTAATATTTTTACCTTTAATTTTAACCAAGCATAAAACTCTTTTCTATGGAAAGTATCCCTCTTTCTCAAAGATAAAGAACAATGCTTTCTATTTATCATCATTTTATGTTCCCTATAGATAAAAAATATAAATAGTTTGGAAAATATATATGTAAGACATAAATATTCAATTTAGTTACCTTATTTAGTCATCGAATAAATCACTGTTGAAAAAAACTGTGTGATGTGCCATCTCCCGCTCTTCAGTTCTTAATGTCTTCATTGTATATGATCCAGGAATTCCTCCCATTTGAGGAAGTGATAGAAAACTGGGTTCAAGTTGCTCATATTTTTCTTCTTCATTTCTTGTTGGTCTATTCATTCTTGTAGTAAGATCAGACAAATACATTGAGCAGAAATCCATACATTCTTGAGCCAAGTAACAGTTCACGATAGATCCTTCAGGATGATTATTGTTTCGTACATAAGACTTTCATGTGTACATATTTCTTTCAGTTGGATACATCCAACGAAAATAAATAGATCCCCTGAGAAGTATTTCAATGGGAATATGGACAGTCAGATGGAGCATGCATGTGAAAAATGATGGAGGAAATATTTTCTCCAACACACACAGAATTAATGGGGGAATCTGTCAACATTTTTTGTCAAGAACGTCTTGGAGAACTTCTTAAAAAAATGATATATAAACAAATGGCACAACCGAATAACAGTCACCCTTTCATTATTGGAAAAAAGATGATGGATTTTTATTGGAATAAACTCATGCAGAAGAACGTGATAATCATGAGTCTTCAAAGATTTTATTTTCAACTCTCTTCTGTTGACCCATTTAGATATGTTTCTTGAATAGCCATCAGGAACTCTATTAGTATCTAATACTTCCAGAAATTGTTTTTTCGAAAGGTTTCATTACATAAGAACCAAATGGAACTTGCCATTTATTTTCACTGATACGCAGAGGATGCAATTCTGGTATGATGCCCCAATCCACCAAGTCACGCCTTGACCTTAAATCTTCTTTTTTTCATTCCCTTAATAATTATAAGTATCGAAATAAAAATTTCACAAATATTATTTTCAATGTTAATTAAGTCTAAGAAATAATGTAACAAATTGGTTGACCAATAAATAAAATCAAAAAAGATACTCATCTTCCTCCAATTGTAATAGGTTTCAATGGAAACATCCTTTCCCTTTCCAGATTTCATTAGACCCTTCCTGAATGAAAAAATGAAATCATTAAATTCGGTAAGCACATTATTTCCAGACATACGCTGAGGTGGATCATCAGTTCCAGAGATATGCTGAGGTGGATCATCAGTCTCTGTGGTATTATCAAATCTTCGAAGATTATTTCTATATGGATGGTCCATTGTCATGAATCATCGATGTCCCATAAAACTGAAAATACAGTGATGCTTCAGTCTTCTGCATCATGTATTCTTCATACAACCAGGACATCACAGTTTTCCCTTCGTGCTCCATCCATACATCATTTAATAAGCTGGAAAATCATTTATCGTCCACATAAACACAACACACATCTGAAATATGTCTTTTGAACATGCATCGATTGTGCGCACACCAACATCCCAAAGAAGTTTCAACTCTTTTATTAAAGGTTTTGTTTATACGTCAATATCAATGTCGGGATCAGAAGGGATAGATATGAGTATACTCATGAAAGTGAAAGGTTTTTTCAAACAAAACCATGGAGGAAGATTATAAATGTGTATAAAAACTGGCCATGTGTTGTGCGAAGTAAGCATATGCCCAAAAGGATTAAAACTGTCGCATGAAAGACCAAGCCTCACATTACACACAGCAGCAGCAAAATCAGGATATTGAGCACCAAATATTGGCTATGAAAATCCATCTACAGGGTGAACTAACTCATCATTAGTCTTCTTTCTCTATGTATCATGCCATATAATTTTTATTGATATGTCATCGTACATAAAAAGATTCTGGAGTCTGGGGATCAGTTGAAAGCGCCACATTACTTTCTATGGCATGCGGGATGGTGCTCCATCAGATTTTGACTTCCAACAGGATGTGACACATTTTATACAATCTTTTACTTCAGCGGTTTCCTCCCAGAGTCAACTGCAATATTTCAGGCAAGCATGAATTTTGTTTCTTGAAAATCCATGTTCCTCAACTAACTTTCATCCAATATAGTGATTTTAGGAAAAATATGGATCAATAGGATGTAAATCCTTCAATAAGGTAATAATTTAATCGATCTCTATATTAGGACTCCCATACATGGTTTTCCCATGAAACAATCGGATTAAAAATTCAATCTTCTTCATTTTATCACACTGTCGATATACTAGAGTCATGGCAGCATCATTCAATTTTTTCACCCTTAAAACATCATCATTTTCATTAGACTCATCATGTGTTCTTATATCTAAGTCTTCCTAGGTCGAAATCCATTATTTTTCATGATGATGAATAAACGGAAACTGGTCATCTAACAAATTTTCCATTCTTGTCCTTTCATTTTGATCATCATCAATTTGAGGTTTCATTTTCTCCCCATTGTGATACCACAGAAAGTAGTTTGCTTGAAAATAATATTTGGTTATGTGGTAGCTAACTTCTTCATGGATCAACCAAGATCTGCCAACACAATTGGAATATGGACAGTGTATGTGACCACTATCTGAAGCATTGTGAAATGAAAAATCTAAAAATCTCTCCAAATTGTTTTAAAATCGCTTGAGATCCGATTGGTTTCATACATCCAACTTCTATCCATTCTGTAAAAAGAACTGTTATAAGTCATTTCATCACAAACAATTCAATAATATTTAAGTTTAAAAGAAAATATAATTAAGTAAACAATAAAGGAAGGAGTTTCTAGTTTATTTAGTAAAATATTAAAACAATGTAAAGATATACTAATTGATTTACTTCAGATGGATTTATAGGGAGGAAGGATTTCCCACCCTAGGTAAAGAGAGATTCCACTAGTTTAGAATCCAAGGGAAACGCCCCCAAGGCTTCCTAAATCATAATCACTATGAATCCAAGGAATATTTCCTCAAGGTATTCTAAACCAAATCATCATGAATCTAAGGGGATTTCCAAATGGGATTAAAAGATATATTTTTAACATGAATCCTTAGTTGGTTTCTTCAAGGAATTCCAAATCATTAATACAAGAACAAGTACTAAAAAATTAAATTAAAATTTAGTTCTATTTATTTTCATTAGGTCTCATATAATAGGCACATGCCTCGGGTCCCATTATGTGTTATAGGCATCCCAAATCACTCACTCATGTTCAATAACTCATTCTTGGCACCTTTATGGTCATACCTTTCATTACCCAATTAGTTACCCAAGTCAAGCGCATCTCATGGGTGGATAAAGTTTAGGCTTCTACACTAATAGGTTTCTCATGGATTGTAAAAAGGTTTAATTTCATAAAGTATAGACAAAAACATTTATTTTTAAATTTGAGATTAATAATAAATTATGTCAATGTTGACAAGATTACTGAATTAAACTTGTGACTTATCTAATATTGTTAGGGATGTCTATACATGCTATCATGGCTAGTGAAAATCACCCCACCATCATAAAGGTGAGTCTTGGCCACGAAAGAGACATAATATACAATGTACAGTGAGAACTATATTTAATTGACCCTAAAGTTATATTAGTACAGTCATATTAGGAATCCAATTATCACTCATGACTAACCACGCCACTATAAACAACCTGGAGTGTATATGTTTTCTCTCTGATCTCAAAAACATCATTACACATTCTTACCATGATGTGAATCTTGTGGAATATGGATGATATTAACACAAAATTCCCAGTAATACCAAGCCATATAAAAACTTAAAATTTATGGATGATATTAACACATAATTAATTTTGAATCAAATTTGATTCACTTTACTACTTATCCCTATAGAACAAACCCACACTATAATCACTATATGTGTGCCACTGTCAAAGACCAACACACAAACCCAAATCAACTAGAAAAAAAGTCATACACACACAAATCAGAATCAAGGATTAGAATGATTAATATTTCATGTTGTTATACCCGTGACTAAATATAGGGTTTAGACAGTCTAAATCTCCAAATACATAATAGTCCAGATAAAAAAGGGCTATCTTTCATACAAATTTTTCACAAAAAAGATGGACTTCCATCAAACCAGACAACTGCCTGGTCAAGTATTTTTACTTCTCCACTTCACCAGAATGAAAACATAAAACCAAAATAGTAGATTAAGAATAATAAAATGATGGTATACGTACAGATTACAAGTGATGAACTGATAAATTTTGAAGATTGAATAATTTCGGTAGAAGGGTAAACAACTCTGTGCTTCTTTTTCATGCTGCAGTCATGTGGAATGGAGGAGCCTGAGATTTTGGTAATTTAGGGTCAAACTGTTCCAACAGTTTTTAAAAATCGTTGGGAAATAAATCCTTTACCAATGGTTTTTTAAAACCATTGTTATATTATCATTAAAAACCACTCTATACCAATGGTTTTATAGAACTGTTGGTATAGAATAGATTTTACAAGACTTTCCCAATGACTTACTCAAACCGTTAGTAAAAGTAATGTACACCAACGGTTTAAGAAAACCATTGGTACATAGGCATTGGGAAAACATGACCCTCAAGTAGTGACTTTATACCACTTATAATAGAATATTATAGATTTTATAGAACTATTCAATCAATGATATTCACTAAATAACCTACTGGGATGGTGGTAAATTTAATTTTTACTCCTAAATCTCACCTCAAAAAGGCCACAAGTTTTAGACTAGAACAAACTATATATAACTTACAATGGAAGTGGTATTACCCTCTTTAATCCAAGTACATATGTATAAAAACACAAATAAACACAATATTCAAAAATAAAAAAAATATAAAAATCCAAATAATGATAATATAAATATGCATGAAATGTCATGCATGTAAAACTACATCATGATCAATACTAGAACCAAACAAATACTAATTATTAAACACCTACAAAATCAGTAAGAAACTGTATCATGATATTGTAAGGTCTAACCCATTATTCAAATCTATCCTATATATTTAAATAAAATATATAAAATTAAAGGATAATATAAAGGTATACATGGTAAATTCCATCTTATAAACCCTCATTCTAATGTGAAATGAGTATAAAAAATCCACAGTGAATAAACTAAAAAAAATACTCAGATTCCATCCCACTTCAACTACAAAACCATACCACCACACAAACACTCTATAAATAAAAAAACAATAATATAATTTATTAAATCATAAATATATTGAAATAATGGTACCTCATATCCAATTCTGCACTTATCTTGTTGGTCCATGGGCCTTCTTGAGTCCTCAACCTTTTTGATTCAAGTAATTAGAGGTGGTGGAACAATCTCTAAAGAATGATATTTTTAAAATTTTAAGGGGAAAATGATCAGTTTGAGAAGTCTTATATAATGGATTTAGTCATGATCTGATTGTGGGAAAGTATAGTTATAAATTTTTATGTGCTTTTTGAGTTGAGCTCTAAAATTATTATTATGGGGCGGTTTATTCCTAGCCTCCATAACATGACCATAATATATAATCCCATTTGTAATCCACTTTATATATTATGGTCATTCTATGGAGGCATGAAGGAAATGGGGTTTCGGGTCATTTAGGTTGTGGTGGTTCATTGGATGATATGGGGATTAGGGGTGAAACAGACATGGTTAAATCTATTATACCATCATATTGTCCAATGTCTCATTTATAAAAAAAATCAGCATTTATGGATAGATTAATTCATTTTAAAATCCCATGTTGTGAAATAATATTTAACAAGGCTCAGTTATATCATGATTAAGTCTTATCCATTGTATGGAATGTAATATAATTTTTTTTATAAATTCAACCAATATCTTCACTTTCTATTATCTTCATAGTCTATATATAACACTAAGAAACCATTTTATATCATTTAGTTATCTTTGGTAAATTTATTTTTAATCTAAGGTTCTTGTGTCATGTGATCAATCCCTTGAACGAAGGTGACTTCTTCCTCCATGTCCAAATATTCTCTTTCCCTTTATTTCTTTCCTTCTTTTTATTTCATATCTATAATTCTATAGAATGATATAAGGTTTATTTCATGTTTGTGATCATGGTTTTGATGTAATTGTTCTGTAAAAGGTTTTTGAGTCTTCCTCCTTAAGTATTAGTGGAAATTATTATTCATTATTCTTCTTATTCTTTCACAATGATTTTTAAAGATCCATTTGAGGGGAGGGATTCAAAATCACTTTATTCTATTTATTTTCTATGAATTTAATTTCATCAAACCTATGTTTTCAATTAGTGAATGACTAGAATTATAATCTAATTTTAATAATTAAATGGATTAATATAAATTGATAGTGAAGAGTGGGTATTTAATTTGAATATATGGTTTTGTTTTTATATTATTTCATAGGTTAATTAATAACAATGTTATTTAGATATTGTTATTATTATTGTTGATATTATTTGTAATGCTTATAATTGGTTAATAATTTAAATATTTTAATTGAAAGAATAGGTGGAAATTTTGAAATTATTATTATATACTGTTTGTGTAAAACTTGTATAATAATTATTAAATAATGAATAATTATAGTTGATTGATGTTGTTTACTATTTATCTAAGTACTAGTATAGTTTCTTTGTTTTGGTTGAGAAAGTTTGATGATATATTTATGATGTGGTGGTTTTTTATGTGTTTCTTATTAAATAGAGTGGATGATGTTTCGAAAGAGGTGGACTTGTTTTGTGGGTATTTTCATGAGATAGCATTATGGTTGTTATGGTTTTGAGAGAGGTGATTTGGGTTGGTATCATAGTTTCCAAAAAAAAATATAGAATGGTAGTGAGTAAGTGTAATGATTAATGGGTAATGGATATAATAATATAAACAGTGTTTAAATAAAAAAATAAAAAAACAAAATAAATAATTGGAAGCGGAACGGATTATGGTTGAATTTCAATGTGTCATAAATAATGAAGCATCGAGTATATTATATGTGACAAATTGAATTAATAATTTTAACATTGGAAGTGTTAAGAATATAGGTGGCATAACAAATCTAATGTGGATGGTTAATGTTATTGGAGTTAATATTTATTCGGGAATTGAATTTATAAATAATTGAACAAATGATAAATATAAAGTGTTTTGTAATTGAATAATGTGAGATTGATTATAAAGTGAGGAATGTATTGTTTTTGTGTCTATTAGGTAGTTATCAGGTTAATATTATGGAGATAGTTCTTTTTATTTTTGAGGAGGTAGTAATATCGATGTTGGATGGTGATAGTTATAATATTTAGTTCTGTGTTGGGTTTTTAAACTTATATCTGGAATGTATGAAATTATATATTCAATTTAGATCATTTATTTTTTAATCACTGCCACCCAAGTCGGGTTGAACAAATAATTACCATATGATATTTTGTTTTCTAGGTGTTTTCCCCAATATCTACTATAGAGGTGATATAGATGGATAATAAATCCCCCTTCCCCTAACCTCCAGAAGTTGTAAAGGTTGTAAAGGATTGAGGGTATGGTAAATGATGAGTCGGAAGCATGGTGGAGGTGTATATGGGGATATATAGGAATTTAGATAATTTCCTTCATGGTTATTTTCTCTATCTTTATGTGTTATGAGATGTGGTGTATGGATGTGGTAGATATGTGGTTCTCGTATGTGGTTATGTCTATGGATATATTGATGTGATAATGTTGTTATACGGTTATGTGGATATTTAGGGGATGTTAGAAACATGATGTATTTGATTGGGGCTTAAGAATAATAGTTTAGTGTAAAAGTCTTTGTGGGGTACCTTTTTATCTATATTTAATTGATATTAAATTACCATAACTGTATATATATTTGGGTTTATTTTTGACTTGAGGACCTACAATATACACACTATAAAGGGGTTGAATTATGGTGACTTAAAATTTAATCGTAATAGATTTTTAAATATATATTATCCATACATTTTCAAGTATTCCTTGAATTTATCACAATGATCACGCACATATACAACCACATGTAGTAAAATAAGGAACCCTTAACATGGGTGTTTTACTTAGTTCACTCAAACATGGCTATTTATAAGAAGCGCATGTAAAAAATGTGTTTATAGGCCAATAAATCACCTCTCTATAGTTTTTTTATTACAATATTTTGAATAATTTCACTGGTTATACAAGTTCAATGACCTCTTATTCTATTCTAATCACTACTTTCTAAGAGGTTCAAAGGATATAACTCGGTTGAAAAATAAGTTCAACACCCAAGAATAAGTATAACAAAAATAACATAATTGTAACTGTAAGATAAACCACTAGAAATTACTATGGTAGATAAAAATTTATATAAAAATCATAGATTAGAATCAACATATCAAATTAATAGAAGTAGAATATCCAATAGATATTTTTAGGTTGGATTTTCATACAATTGGAAAATAAATCCTTGTAGAGGCAGGGTTTCCAGAAGTTATGATTCAAAACCGGGTGTATATATATTTAGAGATCTAGAATTTATATTTACATAACTTATGGTTTATTACTTATAGTTCATTGATTTTTATACATATTGTTCTTTCCTATAGGTATTATGGTATAAAATATATGAAACTGTAATTTATTTTTTACATTATATTGAATTTTACTTCTACCATAAGATGGTATTTTATTCTATGGAAGTTACATGAAATCAGAGGTAACCATGACGAATTGTTGGTCTCCCACAAGTTTTTTATGGTGTAAAAATCAGTTGATTGACTAGGATGTGATATAAGGGATGAATGGTATAGCATGTTTATGTTTTCACTTGTTGAGTAAAATTTTGTCGATAAGTAAAATTAAAATAATTTTCATTAGAGTTAATAGTAGTGAAATTTTGTAATACCCATTTAAATAAAAGGTGAAACATTTTTCTCAGGTGGATTAAGGAACATACTTCTAAATTATGAACATATTTATTTTTATTTTTTTATGATTTTTTTCTTAAGTTTTTTCCTTCCAAGAGTTCCATTTCTGTTATTCAATGTGGAACGATTGTTGAATCAGTGAGGTGATATACAGTGAATCTTGAATTATTATGTTTTAGTATATCTCGTACAGGGGTTATTTACAATATATGATGTTTTTTGTCATTTTTTTAGATTTTTTATTTCAAGTGGGTAAAATTTTTATGATTTATGTTATGTGGTCCTCTAACAAAAGGTATCAAATAAGGTTCTATATTTTATCCTTGATATCAACAAGTGATATCAGATCATGTGGTTTGAAAACTTCATTTCACTAGACTTGATAGCATACTCTGATGTATGAATATTGTCTTAATGTCTTTTGATTTAATAAAATTTAATTTTTGTAAGGTACAGTCTTATAATAAGGCATGGTTTGGATTTGAAAGGTCAAAGAAATTAAATTAATCTTTTGGAAGATGTATATGGAAGAGTATCTCATTCAAAAGAAACTTGAGGTTTTATTAAAGGGAATAAATTGGATCTCATGGAAAAATAAAAATGAAAAAATTTCAACAAAAGGAGTTTAGATGATTAGGTGTGTATCCTTTAACATTTGTGATATGAAGACCATAATGGAGTGTATGGATTATTTGTAAGACATGTATGAGAAAACAACAGTGATGAATGAGGTATTCATGATACCGAGGGCATTTGGAATTCTAATATAAAGAGAAATACCTGGTGTGGATCATGTGAATAACATTAATATTATTCAGATTCATCCTGAAAAAGCTAAAGTAATGTTTTTAGAAGATGTGTGGGAATTTTTAATGTTTTCATTACTACAAGCGTATTGGGATATGATGTTAAATTTCATAAGTAACACTTTTAAGAAGACATACTTTGTGTTTGAGGATATCAAAAATAGTATTCTAAATTTGGATATTTGATGGAGATAATTAAAAAACCTATTGAAACCACACTCAATGTGGCAGGAATAGAATATTCTCCTCGTTAGAGAGGATATAATAAAATTTAATATTGATCAAAAGAAGGAAGCTGTAAAAAATTAACTAGTCCCAAACTTTTATTTTCCCCTATAGGAATACAGAGAATCTCCAAAAATATTTTTTGGATAAGTAGATGAATTATAGAGTGGTATATTTCATAAGATCAACTTATGAGTTCTACTAAAAAAGGTAGTATAATTTTATTACTAACTATCAAAACACAATTGGAATCAATGATAAATGATTAAAAATATTTATTTCACTCTATGGAAAAGAAGTGATGTAGATAAAATTATGTATTTTGAAGGTATAACATGGTTCCCTAGGTCAATGATAAATCACTATAGATCACAGGGAAGGGTGATGTTATAATCTTGATGTATAATGTAAGTTACCTTGACATTAAAAGATTTTACCACACACTTGATTTGTAGAAGATATTAATTTTCATTAGTTATATGGATGAATCTGGATTCGGAACTATATTAGAAAATAAAGTACTAAAGATAAAATAGGATTCCATGATCATGGAAAGAGGTGTAAAATGTGGGGATTTGTATCTATTTAGATGTTTTAAGCGATAAAAAATTTTTAAAATGACATATTTTGAAAGTTAAATGTTTTGGTACTATCATATTAGAGACTACAGTGATAATTATATATTTTTTAGTTGATAAGGATATTTTGAAGCTTAATAACATGAAGATCAGAATTATAGAGAGTTATGTACTAAGAATAGAGAGAAAATTTTCATTAAAATATAATGGAAGGACACCAAAATATTAGAATTAAGATATTGTACCTACAGATGTTGGGGATCCTACACTAATCCATTATCAATCTGGGCTATTATATATTGTGAACTTCATTGATGATACAACCAAGATAGTTTGGGTTTACATTATATGGCATAAATCTAGGGTGTTCTGATGGTTTTTTCATGTTAGTTCCATAGTGGGAAAAGAGGCAAGAAGTATGAATAAATAATTGTAAACTAATAATGGTTTTAAACATAGTATCAACATTTTGCAAAATTTCTAATAGAAGAGAGGATTCAATTTTGAAATCACCATACACAAAACACCGGATCAAAATGGTGTTTAAAAATGGAAGAATTTAATGTTAACTGAAAAAATCATTGTTCATGAGGCTACATTTAAAAAATCGAAATAATATTTTGGAAGGGTAGTCATTTGAGTTTTATATCTTTTTAATAAGAGTTATTCCACACCAATAGGGTAGTATAGTTTTACATAGTTATAGACTGGTTAACTATCAGAAGTTACCCTCATCAATGTTTTTATAAGTTGGGCCTCTATCCATATTATTTCCAAGGATTGGGACAGACTTGAATTTAAGTCCAAATCATGTTTGTTTATTGGATATTGAGATGAAAACATCAGTTTTTGTCTTCATGATGGTGATAATAAGAACATAATAATAATTTGGAATTTTTTATTCAATGAGATGATCTTTTTGAAGGACCTTAACTTGGTGGAAAATAATGTAGATAATAAAGGTTTAATTGATAAAATATAATTTGATTTAAATTGATGTTTATAAATCACATCAAATCTAGAAATATTATGAGGCTTGGAACTTACAATGGATTTAATCAGTCTAATGGAATATGTACCTAAATGCTCTGGGACAACAGAAGATCTGGTCAAAGTTATGAAAAATAATATTCTGATTGTTATAGTTATGAAAAGAGTAAAGTCATATTTTTAATTATAGAGATCTTATAGATTAATCCAACTAGTCCTAAGGTTTATAAATAATTTTCATTACTTGATTCTAATAGATATAGGAGAAGTAGTGATCCTATAAAAAGAAGTTAGTCTCATTGATTCAAAAAAGTGGAAGTAAACTATTAAAGATGACTGGGAATTATTTCATTCCAACAAAATATGAGAGCTAAAAAATTACCATATGTGAAGAAATAACTATAAATAAATGGGTATTCTATTCGAAAGAATAATCTAATGGTATAAATAGATACATGGATTGGATGATATTGAAATATTTTTATTATAAAGGAGTGGATTTCTATAAAAATTTCTCACCGGTAGTTAAACATACTAACATCTAAACATTTATAAGTTTGGTTGTTTCAAATGTTTTCATAGAGAATAGATTGATGTAATATAGATTTTGTGTGTAATTTAAATATAATCTCAATGGATTTAATCATGTTCCACGGAAATAGAACTCGAAGTTTGATGCCTATATGGATGTGAAGGCATTCATCTAGAGTAACATAGATCATTATTCTACTAGAATGTGTTCAATGATAATATCATTATAATTATTCTACTATGCGTTGATGACATACTCTTAGATGGTCAAAACGATAAGAAGATTCCATAGGGGAATTTTGACTTTTCAAGAAGATTTGATATGAAATATCTTGGTGAGACTAAGAAAACCAGGGCGATACTAATTAAGAAGGAAATTAAATTCATAATATTGTTTTGTTTCAAGAGGATTATATTAATAATATCCTAAAGGTATTCAAAATGACTAGATTTAAACTTGTCTCAACTCCATTGGCTGAACACATCAAACCATCTCAGGAGAAAGTATTGAATATTGAAGATAATTCCATATACATGGAAAATGATTAATTTGAAATAGTGGCATGTAACTTGATGTATTCCATGATATATAAAATGGGAAATATTGAATTCTAATTTTTATGTGTTGTTAATTTTATAAAGAGTCTATGAAAGGGACATTGGGATGTTGTGAAGAAGATTATTTTGCATCTTAAAGGATCTAAAGATATATACCTATGGTTAAGAATGGATGATCTATTGTAGGGTTATAAGTATGCAAAATTTGGTGGGGATATAGAAACACAAAAGAGTTTTATAGAATATGAATTTTCATTTGGGGGAATAGCCATAAGTGAAATGTAAATATTGTAACTAGTGATAAAATTATCCATAACAGAATAAGAATATCTGGCCAGCACAAAATAAGTGAAAGAACTGATATGTTTAACGTTTTTGTTATAATACCTCATAAATATTCAAGACAGATGATATCTCTACTATAATAGTTGTTCTGAAAATTTTCATTCCATGAATCCAGTTTATCTTTCATGGAAGAAGCATATTTATCTAATATATAACTTCAACAATAATATATTGGAGGATAGTGTTCATGGAATTCTTAAGTTCGATGGAAATCATAATCTAGTTGACATGTTCACTATGATTTTAAACTTAGAATTTCTTAGGCAGCATTGTGAATTAGTGGGTCTAGGGTGATCAGAAGGATGTTGTAGATACAATCTATTTGATTCTGTAGTATTTGTCTTGTTTGTAGTATTTTATAAGTTTTAGTGGTTATCATTTTTTCTTTAAAGAAAAATTAATGTGGGAGATAAAAATAACTTTAGGAACTATAAAACACTGATAACCAAAATTAAACCCACAAGAACATAAAAAGGTAGGAAAATATAAAAAACTTTATAGATCATAAATAACCCCTCTACTGTTTGTATATAAAATAATTATGTCAATCTATATCCTAAATCACTACACCGGGTCAATACTCATTCCACGCTTAAAAATAAAAAAAATATCTCAAAAAAATTCAATAGAAAAAACATAATGAAATACTAATAAAGATTTATGTTGTTATGAATTTAATTCTTTCATTTATAGTATAACAATGTTTCACCATTAATTTTAATGGAATTCACAATATTACACTTCATTGTTACACTTACGTGAAGTATTTTACTTTTAAATATTAATATAGCTTAGCTCAACTCAGTAAAACATGTGTATAAGTGGAAAAACCTTACCACTATAGTAGAACCCATCTAGTAAACTAGTTCCACCATCTTCTGTAACTATTGGGGGCCTAGTTTTCACCTTGGTAACCTCTAATTTATTATTTCATCCATTTCCATTATCTCTCTCTTCTAGAAGAAGTTAAAGATACCATTACATATCAAAATAATGAGACCGACATATAATTTTCTTCATAGAAACTCTAGGGATGAATTTTTCAAATCATCATTAGTGACCCTTACATAATAAACCATAACTTCCAGACATTCAACTTCTAGATCTCTGATAATCTATACACCCAATTGAAAAAAATACCTTATATGATGCCTACTTCTTTTATGATTCTTCTTCTACTAGTATATACATCAATCCAAAATGTTTCTTCTAGATATTTTCTTTCTATTCATTTAAATCAAAACATGAAAGAGGATTCACATTAAAAATAGTCTCCCTCTTGAAGTATTCTATTATGGAAACACATCAACCACCAAAACATAGTGAATACTCTGATAAACCCAACATTTATAGAAACAAATAGATAGTGTCCCCATACTCCTTCTAATCATCCTTGTCCTACTAATTAATAATGCTTCATCAGACATTTTCATAACAAAATCAAAGTGAAATTGGAAATTATATTCTAATTTCAACAGATCATTCACAATTTAAGAACAAAATCCTCCAATATCTTTCTGATGAAATAATACTATAGTTTAATGTTTTTTTTCCAACAAGGAATGATTGGATTCATGGAAAAATTCATTTCACTTGAGACATCATAGTATATAAATACGCCTTACTAACTCTTCCAATAAATACATTAACCATGTCAGTTCTTTCACCATTTCTATGTTGGATATATATTTTTCCTCCATTGTGGATAGTATCTCCATTATCTGCAACATCAACACCCAGGTTATGGTTGTTCCTATGAATGAAATCACATGGATTATGGAACTCTTCCATGTGTCTATATACTCTAGAAGGTCCACATCCAAAATAAACCTACAATAGATCATCTACTTTGAAACACAAGGCTATATCTTCCAATCCTTTCAAATACCATAAAATCTATTTCACTTCATTCAAGTGTTCTTTTCCAAAATATTCCATATACTAACTAAAATATCCCATTGTAAATTATGTTTCTAACCATGTATATATTATGGTGTGTATCCAGCAATCTATAGTGTATTCAAGCATAACATTATCCATTTACGTAACCTCATCTTTTGTTTTAGGCACCCTCTTCTGGGATTGTTTGAAGTTTCTGGCCAACTGGTTGGAGACTATTTTTCATATGATAATTCAAAATCTCTTGATGAAATTATATACATGGAGTTTATAAGGTAAAAAAACATTGGACTTTAAAATATCCCTCAATCCGTATTCATATGATTTATTAGCCTCATAGAGATCTCTTATCTAAAATATTTTAGATAGGTCACACTTCACCTATTAAATTTACTTAATTTCTAAACTTAACAAGAAAATTTCCTTGAAAAGAAAATATAAGGATGACAAAACTACCATCCTTGAACATATTCAGGTAATAATAGAGATATGAGTTTCCCTAAAATAAACCCTTTTCCTCCATAAATGAATTGAAATTCTGGTTCAAATTCCTTAGTGCCTACTTCCAGCCATAGATAATTCTCTTTAGCTTACACACAAATCTCACATTATATTTTTCCAAAAATCCATATATTTTATTTAGATAAATTTATTATTATATATCACCATGAATAAATTTAATTTCTACATCAATCTATTCCAAATATAAACTTTTAAAATAACAAAAACATGGCACTATCATAACGGTAATATGTTTAATTATAGGTGAGAATTACACCAAAATACACTCAACATTTCTATTTAAATTATTTCATAACCATCCCAACCTTAAACATATTTCTTCCATTATATTATTTTTTTCAAATGGAATACCCATTTTTTATTTATTTCCTTATTTCCCTATTGAAATTTCATTGGATCCCATGTTTTGTTTTCATGCAATGAATATAACTCATCTTTCCTAGTTAACTCCCACTTTCTATAATAACTAAGACTATTTTCTTCTCTAGGGATCTCAAGTTCTCCTCAAACTATTTCAATACATTAATGAAATTTATAAACAAAAATATGAATCGATTATATCCCTTTTGTAGATATATATAACTCATCCTATAGCACTTTTATTTTCATACCTGTGAATTCAAGAACATCTCCTTTTGGAAATTTAACCCATGATTCACAATTACTTAAACTTTCAAGTATATCTACTACAAGACTAATTGAAAAATCTAGAAATTTAATTCCATTTTATCTTTTTAGAATGTATATCCTTCTAGAAATTCTATTCAAATAAACATGGAATTGGTCAGTTAAATATTTTTTTATCAGTATCATTTTTGACCATGTTTTTTTCATTTCACAAGACCGTCCCAATAAAAGGAACTTTTATTTCTATGATTATCCTCATATTATTATCATCCCAAACCCAGAAACCAATTTTTTCACCATATCAAAAAAAATGGTAGGGACTTATCTATGATTTTGTGTTGCAATCAGCAAGGGAATAGGCTAAACATCCAAACACATTCAGGTGTATAACATATGATGGATTACCCATCCACAACTACTCCAGAATCACTTACAAAATTAGTGTATAAAGACTCATATTAACATTTAAGGCAACATAATTTACTATTTATATAAAAATATCCTTTTAAATTTAAAATTGTAGCCTCATGCTCCAAGACTTTTAAATTACCATCTGATTCATCTTTTTTTTCCATGCCATTTTGATATAGTTTACTTTGTATTTTTTTTATCAAACATGATTCCATTTTTTGAAAAACAAATGTGTAAACACTTTATATTCCTTTCAACAAAATTATTGAATATTTAATTTTTCAACTTATATTTGTTCTATTTTTTAGCCATGGCCCTATTTTGAATAAATAGTCTGAATAAATAGGATTTATGGTTAAACAATTTATACCATTATCTACATATTAAATAATTTATTAATGTCACAAATTATATCAACCCACTATGAGAACGGATTAGTGAATCCCCCTTAACATCTGTGTTAACAAGCTATAACCTCAAATAATTTGGTGTTCTTTTATTGAAGTTGACTGAAAAAATATATTATTTATGAGTATATAACTCTAACAACTTCTAAACATATTTTTATCAATCTTCAGCAATCTATTTGCCTATATAAGAGTCATGTTCTTCTTACAAACATTCCCAATACAATAGTTCTATAGCTTATAAATTTTGTGTACTTTTGTATTGGAAATCTTTTCTATGTCAAAAAATTTAATTAAATACAATACACCATATTTTAGTCTTCTAGAAATGACCATAGAACCCTTAGTAATATTCCATAATAAATTCACAAATCCAGTTCTGGATCCTGATTCAGCCGATAGACTAACTAAAACTAGTTTTTTCTATTAACTTGGTATATTTATAACTCCCTTCAAGTCAAGGTAGATTAAATTATATATCTAAACACTATCATTACTCTTATCTATGACCTCAAGAGCTTCATCATTAACTAAGTGAGCCTTTTAAAAACATCTACATACAAAATTTATTATCCATCCCTTCTCGGTCATAGAGTGGAATGAGACTTCATAATCAATGATCCATTATTCTAAAAGAATGTTGACTACTTTAACCTATGTAATTCAAGGTAATTTAATTTATAGAATCCTCTCTTCTAGAATTCACCTTTCATTCCTTTCTATATTTATATACATTCCCCTTTTTCATATAATACAAATATATAAGTTCATTCCTAGTCAATTTATATTTAATTTATTCTCTAGATATGTATTAAATTTTCTTATGACCTCTATGGTGAAGAGAACATCTTCAATAATTCTATTGAGTGTGGTTCTATTATGTGCCTTGACTACATTATATCTGAGCTCTTTATTCAAAATAAGTTTTTAAATATCAGAACATATATTGTTAGAATTCCTAAAAGGATTACTTATGATAGTTACCATTTCATCCCATGACATGGATAACTTTTAAAATGATAGTAATATTAACACATCATATGTAAACATTTCATTAATTTTTTCACAATGACACTTTGTATTATATAATTTATTGACATAATAATTCATTTCTCCTCCTTCTGGAATTCACCATCCTAAAAACCTATGTACCATGAATTTTTTTTTCAATATTATTTGATTCACATACATCCCCTTTAAATAATCCATCAACTCTAGAATATTATTTATCTTTCATACATTAAAGGACACATTCAATGATAATAAAATCACAATAAATTAAAGTGTCTTTCTATCAATCCAATCCCATTCCAGTTTCTCAATTCCCTCTTGTTTGAATCCCATAAACATAACCTTGATGTAAATCTAAATTGGATAATCTTCAATCTACATTATTGAGAAGATAAATTTCATTATGTCAATCATATCAATTTGGACCCACCTTCTTTTTATGTTATACCATCTAAAAGTAATTACTCCCACTGAATCGAACTACAATATGATAAAAGTGTAACCTAAGAGTTAGCTTCCAATTGTGTAACCGGACCTTATCAAAACCAAATTCTCTAATACCACTTATTGTTATCAAACACCATATTAAGAAACTTCTTTTATACCACTTGTTAGGGTAATGTGGAATATCCATCAATAGAATTCATCCCATTGAAACATACAAATGAGGAAACAATTACACAAAAAAATTGTATAATAAAAGGAAAAATTCCACTCCATAAACTCAAAAATGTAACTAAATCTAAAATTTAAATCACTTCACTAATTAAACAATCATCATACACATAAACACAAACATATAACTCTTATAAAAAAAATTCATTAAAAAATACATAACTAAATGGAAAATAATAGTCTATTGGGATAAGATATTAAGTCTTTCATATATAAGAGAACACTTCAGAGTTAATCTTACATAATGTTTTAAATTTATTATATTTGTAGAGTTTTACATAACTCATGAATATGTGTAAAAGTGTTCAAACTCCATCTATATTATGGGGTCCATCCAATAATCGAGCTTTATATCCTTTTGAATATTTAATGGGACCTATTATTCCCCATGGTAACCTATAATTTAATTTATATCTATTATTCATGAACACCAACTTCTAATAGATTTCAATTTTGCTCTCAAATATCAAAATGATGACCTTTATGTATCCCCGTGGACTCAGAATTACTAGGTAAGATCAATATGTATCATCATTAGTGACCCTTATTTAATAAACATTTAATTTTTAACATTTAAATATAGAACCTTTGACCTAATGTACATCTGAATGCAGATCATAACTTCTAAACCATAAGCTGATATTGGACTTTTGTTTGAGAAATCCTGAATACCAGGCCAAAACTTATCTTTTGGATCTTCTCATATAGTTCATATATATTAAAACATGATTGATAATTAACATTACTAATATATTATACTCCCTACTTCCAAAGTTGGTTGGAGGGTATTATAGAGTTGAAACATGGGTCAAACTCAAAAGAATGAGGAACGTGTAAATAATACCAAAAAAAATTTGGTGTTCTCCATAATGCTCTATTTTTCATTTATGGATTTTCAAAGTTATGAACATAAACTCATTAATTATAGATATAAAATAAAGGTATTTTTATTCTACTTTTATCCTTCAATAAAACTATTTCTACTTTTCTCGGTTATTTGAGCATGAATTTTCTACCATATTTTTCAATAAATATCGCTCAATTTAAAGGTAGGTAATTTGATTTTAAAATTAAAATTCAGGAATTTAATAACATAAAAATTCTATACATCAAATAAATATGTCATAACATCATCAAGAAAATTTAAACCATTGAAATTAATTTATGTTAATGAATTTGTTCCATAACCATCAAGCAGTTGAAAGGTTCTAATAGATCAATTCATTTTTAATTCTAGAAATTTTTACATGATCAATTTTATTTTACAATAGATAATTTATATCTTAATATGCAGTTGGGCGATGGATTCTTCTAGAATGAGTCCTGTGTATCACCTTAGAGTCAACTCTTTACCTCAAATAGAAATGGAAAGACTCATACATGTGGGTTGAATAACCATTGCATATCATTTTGGAAACCATTATGTATCACAATGAAAATTTCTAGCAACCATTATATATCAATTACTTTTCCATTTTTCTAAGACATATAAAGACTCCTATGAATTCCTTGGTAGTTTAAAACTTTTACAATTTCTCTTCATGATAACTCTTATGTATCAAATTGGTTACCTTTATACAGAGCCCAATGACCTTTAAATATCATCAAGGGGGCCATCAAATACCAATACTGTTAAATTATTTATTTTATGCACCATTTCAACATTTCATAGTATTATTACATATTAGACTCGACTACTTTTACATATTCCCCAATTATATATTTTGTCACTATAAATTTAGAATGAAAACTTAGAAAAACTACTAACTTCTTCACATATTTCAAACTAATTCAAAGTACTTATAGTTGATAAAAACAGAACATTACAACAGATATTTTTTAAACATTATCTCCATTTGGATTGTGTTTTCCATACACTTGTTTTTACTCCCAATTCAATCCTTCTGTCCATGTAATTGTTTCATGTGAAACTCCCCCTACATACATCCCCCCCCCCCCACAATTAAATTCAAAGGTAGTATCCTTTTACACATATGACTACATCCAAGCAATTGTGGAACTTTACTGTGCCAAAAAATACGATAAGGGATATTAACAAATTCTCTAAGCCTATGTGTATCAATGATCATTATAGGATATTATGAAAAAGTTTAATTACTAAATACGTTCCCTATTTAAAGTCAAACCAATATTCTTCTTTAAATTCATTAGGGATTGTGTCTACCTTATCTTATTATACCCCACAAAATATAAACACCTACAAGAATAATAAATATCTAAGTGAACCAATGTGTATATTGGGATAGGGTACATGAAAGAAACATAGTTTAAAAAGAGAGGTTAATGTATAATGTCTAACTGATTCTTATCAAACATAAGTCCGACAAATAATTTGGTAAATATATATTCTAATTAATATTGAGTGAAAATTAATTACAATTTCATAATGAATTTCACCACCTTTCCCTTTAAAAATATATAATAGATTTCTATATTCAATTTCTGAGAGTAAACTACAAGATTCTATGTTAATTAAATGATTCACATTGGTTGTATCTATGAAGATACATTAGTTGTATTACCACTTCTCCAAGATATTCCAATTTCATATTTATCCACATCAATTGTATATAATCCTATGTAACCGAAATGTATTTTTATTTGTCATACTCAAGGGAAAAATATAAATGTTCTTACTTAGCCGTAAAATGTAATTTATTAGAATGAATATTCCCACGTCATAAGTGAAATTTTTATTCACGAAACACTTATCCCAATAAATATCTAAATAATACTTCAAATGTTGATATTCCTCAACTTAAAAACCAACTCTATTTAAAATATCATTTTATGTACCTTATTATCAGCTTAACTTTTGAGATATTCTCTTCCTTTAGATAACTCAAAAAACTTATTTCCAAACATGTTTCGTAGAAGATATTTCTACTTATTATTTATAGATGCATTAAACAATAAATAGTATTTCTATACAATGTTGAGTGCAATCCCTTATTATCCACATTACATCTAAGATTCATTCCAACTATTATCAAAGTTATAACGGGTTTTATTTCTTCTATTCAAAACTTATTTAGAAGATATTTTACATATTTCACTAGTGATATTAATGTGTCTATATCATTATGATTTACATGTATCCCAAGAAACTAATTCAAATCTCCAGTCATTGATATCTAAAATTACAAACACATTAATTTTGAAACATTATAAATTGAATTATAACTATTTCTACCAAATATTATGTCATTGTCAAACACCATTACAATGGACTATTCTTCATTTGAGATGTTCTTGTAGATATCTTGATCAACCCGCCTCTTTTATTATAATTTTCTAAAATAAATTTCCCACCAATTATACCAATCATGGGGAGCCTAATTTTGGACATACAATTACTTTTGAAATATAGAAACCATGAAATCATCATATCTAATATGAAAGGATATTTATTATTTAATATATAATTGCTTTTACAAAATCGATTCTAATATTTCATATTCATATCCAATTAATAATCCATAAATTTTCCTTAATATAAATTTCTATAAAGAGTCTAATTTATTGAATTAATTACACTCGATAAAATGTTTCTTCAACACCATCTCCTTCATCATATTCATATACATTAAAAACCATACACACTTTATTCTAGATCATCTTCCATGTTCATCATGATTATATTTTAAGATCCATTTTATACCAATCACATTATGATGTTTTGGTATGTCCATTTGATCAAAATTTGTATTCATATAGATTTAACATAAATCATTATTCATGGTATTCACCCATGATTCACCCATTGTCCCTTATTCAAATGAATTTGGATCTACCTATGATAATAAATCAATTTGATCTATTCTCTTCATCCTCTAGTTCTATATGGGAGTAGATATATCTATAATTATTTATCCTGGATCAACTTAAACTCTAATTCTTCTTGATTGATTCATGAATATAATCCATTAATTAAATTTCTCTTCCTTTGATGTCACTTTATAATAATCATCAATTGGGAAATTTTTATGTTATCCTAAATCTAAAATTATCTCTTCTTCTTCATCACTCGACTCTTCAAGGAAAAAATTTGTATAATTCTCTTTAACTTAATTTTCAACAACATTCTCATCACATATTTGAACTATTTTTGATAAATTTTCTAAATTATTTGTCGGATTTATTTTTTGACGTGTAGACTAAAAAAATATTACTACATTTATTTCATCCCCAAAATTTACCATATTTACAACTTTATTATGAATTATGTATTTAATTATGACTATTATTAGATGTTTCAATGTGGGTTTTTTTCCATTTCATATTTCCTAAGTAATCTTCTCATTTCAATGATTGAACAACACTTGATTCTAAGTGTACATTAGCACTTTTACTGCTTCTTCCCAGTAGTGTAAAGACATTTTAATTTTAATTGATACTCTTGGCCACGTAATTTTCTATATGATTTCTTCTTTACACAACTCCATTATATTGAGGATTCCTTACCTTTAAGACATCATGATTTATTCTTTGTTTCAAAATATAATTTCCATCTTCAATAGAAGTGTATTCAGTTCAAATATTAAACTAAAGGATCTAAAGTATTCTTCTACTTTCATTCACCACCCTTTTTTGGAATCATTTTATTTTTCTAACACATATCTATTTTACCACCTAAACATATCACTTCTTATACTTAAGTTATAATCAATAAATAAAATAAAGTATTTATTACTGAAATTTCTATCCTTACTTATTGGACCACATAAATCAATGTGAAAAATATTGTATATATTTTATTCTAACTTATTAGTTGGAAAGTTATGGTATCTCTCCATATTTTCAATCAAGAATATGTCATAAATATTTTAATTATTTCTTTTTATTGAATAAATTTTAATAATTTCTTTTAAAATTGAGGGATTCTCTATGTGATACAAATGAATGTGACCAAACCTCTAATGATATAAATTGTTCTATTATTCTATAGTAAGAAGGTAAGTACTCTCCTTTATATACAGTTGATATAAGTAGTTATTCATTCTCCATCCCAATATCAATTAATATCTCTTTTCTGCATTGATATTTTATCCTTTACAACTAAATTTAATTTCCAATATTGGGGTACATAACTGAATTACACATAGTAAATTCTGTCGAAGACCATCAATATATAGAATTTCAATATTTTTTAATTCATATATGTATATGAAATTCAATCCAATTAATTTTATATTTAGAGATCCATAATTTTCAAACTAGATAGTTATATCAACTTGTCCATTCACATCCTTGATATGATTTATATTACCTATCATGTGGGAGGAACACTCACTATCAAGAATCCAAGTATTATTATTCTTCATTTCATTCAAATCTATCTCAGCAATAATAGATTTCTCATTCATAATCTTCTTTTTATCTTTCCAAGAAACTATATATTTTATTGAGATATATATCAATATATAATCATTTTCATTAGCATAAAAAATCATATCAAATTAATCTTCATCAAATGGGTAAAATATATTTCTTAAAGTAATTAGATTGAAATTAATTTCATTCATTATTATTTTTCTTCCATATTGAAACATTCCACTTATTTACATTCAATTAATATAACTTTGTTAAAATTTGGGGAAATTGAAACAATATCCCTAGAATGAGTGTATAATTTAATATAAAAGATATGTTTTTATTCTAATTTTATGGCTACCAATTTTTATCCCTTTCGGTAACTTTAAACTTCACTGAAATAGGTTACTTTGTGGCCTAAGTATCTACATAATTAGCACTTCATCAAAGGAAACATCTTATCCCTAGATTCTACCCTTATATAATTTTATTTCAAAACACCTTGTTTGATGTTAAGTTATAGATGATTCAAACCATTCTCACATCATCTAATTAATTTTAAATTTATAATTTTTTTATTTACTTTTGATGTTCAACCATTATACCATAGGCCACTTTTACACATGAAAATGGATCTTTGTGCAGTCAACACTACATAGAATCATCTTGTTCCACATTAAACACTTTACTTTAATAAATCATTTGATCTATTTTATAATTGTATCTTCTTCATTGAGTCGTCCATTTTTTTATTAGACTCAAGATTCTTTCTGAAAGATATAAATTTCTATTTGAGTGTTTAAATATTCTTAACATTCTCCATGATAGAAATATTATGATCATAAATTATATTATCATGTTTCTTATTCTTTATCATATAGTATAATAATTATTCTAATTTCACATGATCCATTTCATGTTATTCCCCACCATTTTTAATATAACCAACATAAGCTTCATGATAATTGGAATATTTTAAATATTCCTTGATAAATCCTCCAATGATTTTGTTTTTCTTTATTTATAGATTAAGATACTCCAGATTCCTTTTAAATTCCAATATGAAATCAAAAAAACTATCCATTTTATTATTATCTTCTAAGATTGATTTTTATTTCTCCATTATATTCATCATATCATACTTTTTTATATAAACATGGTTTTAACCCTTTAAAAATGATCTTTTTCGATATCTTATTTCACTTTACTTATTAATAACTTTCTTAAAATTATTATTCAACTGGAATTTCCTAAATTAATTTTTCTTCTTTAGGAGATATTTTTTCTTTATTTTTGTTTCATTTTTATATGACCATACTCTCCAAAAAATATTTTTGTACACATAGTGATGGTGTGACAAACCTTTACACAATAAAAATTAGTTTGGGGTAGCTTACCCTAAAATATTCCATTTCTTATCTAAAACTTCATTTCTTCAAGTGATAATAAATCATCACCAACAACATATTCCATTTTGATCAGCTAAATATATTTCTTCTCAATATATTTAAATTTCATTTCTTTTTACGGAATTTATGATGAATGTTTTGTAATCATTATAATTTCTTATACAACCAGTTTTTTATGTAGTTCATCGAGAGATAATTCCCCATTTTTTATTTCTAGAGGTTACAACACTTTTGGATTTTAAAATGGTGGTAATATTTTTATAATATTCTATATTTTATCAAAAAAATAACCTCTTCATCATTTCCATAGATATATCTAAAAACATTTGAGGGTATAGTTTAAGAAACCATTAATATTTTCACTTTCACTCATCTTAATGTCATTAAATCAATTATTAAGAACCTACTTCTTATCCACTTTCTATTTCTTCACCTTAATTCATAATAGAATTATTTTTCAAAAATATATTGAATATTTTGAAACTAATCACATTAAAATATATCTAATTATACAATGATCCGTATTTTACATTCAGATCATTTTCATCATCATTTTCCTATTTCTAATCAGGTTCAATCATTGAATTTTTTTTAATCACTTACTTGAAGTCTATGAACAAATTTTCAGTAAGAATAAATCACAATAGAGTGTATATGATATTTTATTCTACCCTTAAATTCCTAATAATTACATCCATAAATTAAATATATTCACTTTTAATTCACATCATTCCCTATAATGAACACATTCTCAAAAAAGTACCAAGAAATAACATGTGGCTCAGATACCACTTATAAAAATATAAGGTACCACAATATAAACACTAAGATTGGGGTAGAATTTGTTTTATTTGAAATTTAATATTATATCAAGTTAAACTATATATTTTCCATGAATTTGAATATAAAAATTGAGTCCATCACACCGATCACACACACACACAACCATGCATACTAAAATAAGGAAAATTGAATCTAAGGATTTTACATGGTTTACCTATATTGGGATACATCCAAGGATAGAATATAAAAAATTTATTGATATTATAATTAATAAATACTCCATTATTTTTTAATACAGTTTTTAGGATAATATCACTACTCGTCTAACATCCACAATCTCTTCCTCTCTTCCACACACTACTTCTTAAGAGGGTTAGTAGATATGAAAGAGTTAACACATACTTAAAACTCAAAATAATAAGGATAAGAAAAATTAATCCCAAAGATAAATGGGTGTCCTTTAGGGTTCTGTATTATTCAGTTCCTAATATTTATAAGTATACACAACAACTCTTTAATTACATATATTAAATTAATACCACTTTATTCTTCCTTTCCTATTTAAAAATATTGTAACCACTTTTATATATTATCCATATATCTTTTTTTCTGTAAATTATCTTCCTTATCATTATATACATCTCTCTCCATTTTCAGTTAGGTGATTTGAATATTAAATTTAAATTCAATAACTTAACTACCATGAACTTCCATGACTTCATATCCTTATCTTATATCATATTAAAGAAAAATACACCATTAAACATCATTCAGGATGTTGAATTTCAATATATAATCACCAAAAAATTTATCAGTTCCAAAAGATAAATTATATTTTAATTAACCTAATTTACACATTATGTGTCATATTTTATGATTGATAATGTATATGGTAATCCATAGCAAGAAGATTACTTCTTCCAAAACGATTCTTACATATCACATTTGAGTAGGTTGTTCATCTCAAGTGGAAATATAAATAACCTTATGTATAGTCCAAATACCCCTTAAATATCATTATATTCACACTTACAAATCATAGAGAATTTTTAAAAACCATTATCAATTAAGCAATTTTCTATATCTCTTTGTTGTGGGATGAATCTTATATATTTCTTGGTAGTTCAACACTTTTTCAATTTTACATCAGGGTAAAAACTATAAATTATTTAGGTTAGCTTTATATATTTTATAGTGACATTAAAATATCATCCTAGTGACCTTTACAAATTAATATTTTCATGTTATTCCTGCAACCTTTACATATTAGCATGGTGAGCATTTGATATTGTCCTATTTACCTTTTTGTGTAAAATTGATTCCCATATGTATGAGACTTTATTTTTTTTATTCTTATCAACACCCATGTAAACATTATATATATGAATTTTTCCATTATGTATTGTCCTTTACAAAATGTTTACCATTTTGAATCACTTAAATATTTCATTTTACCATTATGTGTCATCCTATATTACTTTTACATATTAAACTTTTCCATTTTATTGTAACTCTAAATTTTGATAAAAAACACAATTGGACTCCCAAAAACTTTTCAAATTTCAAACTACTTCCAATGGAATCTATTGAAAAAAAATACAACATTAAAACATGTGGTTGAAACAGGTTGTGTGGGTCATGGTGATAATGGGTCTTCATTCACCTATTATAGGTAATGAGTTGGTTTTATTATTTATCCACTTAAGAGTTAGTATTTTTATTCCACATTTTTTTGAGAGGTTTTGGGGAGGATAATATAGTGTGTAATTTCACACCCACCTTGATAAAAACACACACATATATATATATTATTTGTAATAGGTTTGTATGATGGATTTAGTGTTTGGTTTGGACATTTTCAGTTCATGATGTCGAGTTATATAGTCTTCATGGAGCTTTTGGTGTGGGAGATGTTTTATATAATTTATTTTAGATACTATATTTATGTATGAAATTACATATATTATAGGATTATTTTATTTAAATATAGAGTTGATTGGTCGTGTTACTTTATGTTCCTATAATATTTTATAGTGATTCATCCCACATGTGTGTTTATATTACTTCGGTGTTAGTATAAGACCTAGAGTGTATTAGAGAAGGGATTTCAGGGTTATACTCATATTTATTAATGATCCAATAGAGGTTACAGTGGAGGTGATTCATGAAATATTTTTTTACCCTCATATCATAAAGGAAAACATGTTTCTTCTATAATCCCATCTTAGATCCACATACCACAACCACAGTCCACAACCTTATACCATGCCCATAATCCCTAACCACTTACCATAAACAAGTCTACTAAATTCCATAACTACTACCACTCTTAGAAAACCACACCATGACTAGAAGAAATAATTGAAATGGGTAGTATTCATCCATCCATATACCCTACATCATCTATATTGGGGATTCAATTATTACCCATAACATTATATGGGATCAGTCGGGTTACTTGAGAGAGGTGGTGGTCCATAAGAAATAAAAAACTATAAAATGATATATAATATATCGCAATTATTATCCTATGGTTCACTACTGAACAATCACATCTATATCAAATCCCATCACTTATTTCCAATCCTATAACCAACCGACCGAGATACCCTCTCAAAACTATTACCCGACCCAATCCACCACGTACCTAAAGGGGATTCCTGATCCCCATGGGCTGGAAACTGAAACCTAGGTATCAAAAAATAACTATAGGAAAATATTTCACCCAACCTAAAGAAAAAACATGAAATGTACACATATAGTTTAGAGAAATATCTGAATAGATAAATATATTCAATAATAGATAAATAACAATGTAAGTGATATAACTGAAAAGGTAAAAATATAATATCAAAGAAAAAATTTAAACTTAAAAGGATGAAAATACTAAATAGTTAATCAAAAAATACCAGTATATAGTGTGGATAAACTCCCACCATCTTTCCACCATCAACCCAAAAACCAGCTAACAAAAAACCTTGTCACCCCACTATAGTGCTTTGCCTTTCCCTGCATCGAAATACATAACAAGGACTATGCACCCCTGAAGGGATGAAAATGGTATGAAACAAAAGGTCCATTTGGATCTCACCCAGTTGTTCTATAATAAGTCTCTATAAAATAATCCAAGAATTCTCAACATTAATGAAAACAAGGAATGATAATAGTTTAACAATTTTTTATATCAAAAGCAAGGGGAAAATTTCAATTTCCCCTTTTTCCACATTTCCAAATAAAGAGGGAAAAATAATTTCAAATCATTTTATAAAAATATATAATAATAGATATATTAAATACATCCAAATAACTTATTTCTTATCATATCAAATCCATGGCTATAAAATTAAACTAGTCCAAGACAAAATAACCCAAATCGGCCAAAGAATATGTAACATAATTGGAATGATCACACTGGGTCAGGATAGCTAGGACACTAGTACCAAACATTAAAAATCACACATGAATCAAGACTCTATACATATTCCTTGAGTCTATAGAGAATAATAACACTATAGAAAGTGTACACCCAAATAGGTGTAACGAGTCCCCGGAATAATAGACTTAGTGTGTAGAGGAAATTATAATGAGAAATCCTCCCAAAAGTGGATGAGGCCTATTACTACACCATCCACATTAATACCCAAGGATTCCCATGGGATATATTTTCCAAAATATTTCATTAAAACATTTTCAGCTAACCATTCATTGAAAATCATTTCAAAAACCCCATTCTAAACTACTTTGAAAACACCTTGTTGTTTTCCAAAACTTGTGGAAAACCATATTTTATCAAAAAAAAAATTATAAACATTAATCCCAACATTAAATCCTTCCATTTCATTTAAAAAACAACTTATAATGTTAATATAGTAATGCATTTTAAAACAAAGTCTAGAGACAGAGAAACCTACCTCAAAACTTGTGTTGTGCATGCTTGTAATGGGATCCACCAACAACAAAGTACAAATTAAGAAAATAGTGAACCCAGAACCAATAAAAACATATTTTAATTGATTCAACTTAACATAAGTTTTAGTGAATATAAAATATCACAAAATACCATAAAAACTCACACTCACCGCACCAAAACCAACAAATAATTAGTCTTCGAAAAAAGATCACATAACAGATCTATAAAGGAATCAATAGAATCATCACCAAGGGTCAATAGATCTGATTACACAATAAAATTTTGATTCCTTGATAAATGGTAATGAAGAAGTGGAATGTATTACTCACCCAAAGATATAAAACTCAATAAAAATAGATATGAACCTCTAAATGAAGAGATTCTAATGGACCAGAGGTTCCCAAAGTCATTGGGGAAGAGCTCTATGTTGAGATCAATGAGGATGTAGAGAGATGAAATAATATATCATCCACAAAACACCCTAAAATTCAAAGACTTGATGATTACAAGATGAGTAATACCTTTTAACATAATCTTTACACAATGTGTAATATTTTGTTCTTGGTTCTCATATCATGACATGATCTTGATATACAATACATGTCATGTATTCCCATTACATGGTGTGTAAATTCCCATCATACATCAAAAACTCCATATTCTTACACGAAAATCCAAACCATCTCAGGCATTCTTTGAACTCAATAAGAACCTCGTTACACCAAAACAAATTTACAACTAAACTCCATTAATTCAAACAAACATACTTCCCTGAAGTTTAGTAAATTTTCCCCAACAAACTATATCCATCCATGGGATTCCCATGATTCACCTAGTCAAAGATGAAAAAAAGAAAGGGGTAGGGAATTATCTGAAAGCATTTAATAGGATGTTTCGAACTCCCCGCCATAAAAAAATGCATGGTCAATAATTCATGTGTAAGAATTTATCTTATTAAAGGGGTTATGACATTTCCACCTCATCAAAAAAAATTCTCCCAAGTCTCATGATAATATTATTTGTTCCACCATAATAATATAACCAGTGAAATTGATTTCCCTTGCAAGAAATTCACGTGAGATCTACTGATAACTTCTAGATAATCAACAACCAAAACATCTAGATATAACTCAATCACTTCCCAACATAAAATTTGAGAGTGATCAAGATGGTATTTATTAAGATGTGATATGTGGAAACCATCAAGAATTTATTTCAATTGTACTAGCAATAATAAATGACAAGCAACCATACTATGCCTCTTACTGACCTTAAACGGTCCATCATTTCATAGATCCAACTTTCCATGTTTCCTATATCAATTTTGACCCAACTGATGAGAATCATTCATGAAAATATAGTCACCTAAAAAAATGATGATACTGTTGATCTATATAATATTTCTATTGACTTTGAGATGCAACCATGTACTGAAGAATATCCGGAATCTTTGAAAACATATCCTAACACAAATTCAGTCACACCAAATATACTTTATCCTCCTCTAACAAAAAATGACGTGATCTGAACGATATACCATACAAGCATCAAAAGGATCCATTATAATCTAGGATGGATAATATTTTTTTATAAGAAAACTCAACCATTCTCAAATGGAGATCCCAAGATCCACAAAAATTCAAGACAAGGGCCTATGTCATATATTCTAGAATATGAATAGAACACTCCATATTATCATTGATCTATGGATAATATATTGTACTCAATATGAATTGAGTCTCCATCACCTCTTGGAGACACATCAAGAACCTCAAAGTAAACCTAAGATCCCTGTTTGAAATAATGGAAGAAAGAACCTCATGTGACCACACAATTTCATTCCTGTACCCCTTACCCATATATTCAACTTTAGTGGTGTACTTGATCAGAATGAAATGAGGTGAATTTTTCAATTGATCAACCACCACCCATATAGAATTCCTCCCTCAGGGATTCCATGGTAATCCAACAATTATATCAATGGATACCTCATCCCATTTCAAAACCGGTGCCAAAAGAGGCTAGAGAAAACCAGATGTTTTTTTACGTTCTTCCTTTATATGTTGGAAGGGGTAACAGTGGGATACATAATCAATGATTTAATACTTCATACCCAGTCACTAGAATCATCGTCTCATGTCATAATACATATTCACAATGCCAAGGTGGATATTCTATGAAGAAAAATGACAATGGAACAAAACTAATCTCCTCAGAAATGCTGGAATGACCAACTGATCAGAAAAACTAATAATAAAATCTAAAGAGATAGACCAACCAAGAACGGTCACCAACTATATAGGATTTCTCAAATTAATCTGAAATCAACACCCTGTTACTGACACTATAGAATAGACTCGATTAGTGGTGATGATAACTGAACACTAGTAAGAACCATACCAAAAACATCCTCCTATGTATCCAGATACCACTGAGAAAAATTCCCTATAAGGTTCCAGTTTTCATGTGATTCTAAAACATCTTGTGATGGAACTTTTCAACTAAGATCATCTACAATGGTATTTCCCTTTCTCGGAGTGTAGGCAATGTCAGATTCAATTGTCTAAAGGTATTTCACCCACTGCCTATATTTAAGATTCATATAATTATGTGAAAATATATTGGTCAAACTCTTATGGTCAGAAAAAACTATGAACCTCTCACCAAGATGATAGCATCACAAACACTTGAGTAGATTCATAAACATGGAAAAATTGAAATCATGAGGGGTAATTATTCTCATGTGGTCAAAGTTTAGGAAAGTTGTAATATATTAAATAGACATCCTACAAGATCACACAACCCAAACTAGTGCTAGATGCGTCACAAAAAAACTAAATACCCATTACTAGGAACAAGTAAGATCATAAGAGAAACTGATGTTAGAATTCATTTCAACTTGTCAAAGGAAAACAAAAAATTTTCATCTCATTTGAATTTAACTCCCTTATTAATAAGAGTATTCAAATTTGATGATAATTATATTAAATACATAATGATCTTCCACTAGTATCCATTAAGAAAAATGAATCTATAAATCATAAATACATTATATATTTCTTCCCAAATTATTGGATTTTACCTTTATAGGATATAATGATAATCCATTCTTAGAAATTGTGTTCCCCATAAACTTCACTTCTCGAATCCATAAATTGCATTTTTATGCTTTTCATATAAAATGTGACTCCTCATGATTTCCAAAAATCATAACCAAATGGTTCCCATACTCACACGTATATCTCGAATAAACCAAAATATCATCCAAGAACACTACCTCAAATGTGCCAAGATACATATGAAATATCCAATTCATTAAATTCATAAAAAATGTAGGAGTTTTATATAGACCAAACATCACCAAAAGATATTAAAAATGATAATACCGAATCCTAAATTATACTTTCTTTATATCAGACTCCCAAACACTAATCTGATGAAAACCAAACTGAAGATTAATCTTTGAAAATCACTTTTACCACATTAACTTATCAACAAAATAATCAAAATGATCAAAATTATGCTTTTAATTAACCATTATTCTATTCAAATTATGATAATCCACACATAATCTGATTCAACCATCTTTATTCTTAGAAATGAGCACTAGGTATTCCCAATTTGAAATACTAGGGAGAAAAAAACCCTTCACTATCAGATCATCCAATTGAATCTTGGTCCATTTCATCTCAATGGGTTCTTTAAGATAATAAGTTAATGAAATCAGCTATGTACCAAGCAAAATTTCAATCATAAACTCCACATAGCTCTCTAGTGGAAGATCATATAAATATTTTGGGAAAACAATCGAAAAATACATAAAAAGGAAATATCAATAACAGAAGAAAAATAATATTGCACTGGTATTATAGATGAACAACAAGACAATACATCCTGATAATTATGTCAATAAGATCCTTATCGAGAAAGAGGAAATCCTAGACAAAATCTGCATCAGCAATTAATAGTGTACAAGAACACTTAAACCCCAACTCTTTAACGATACCCATAGGGGTTTCTAACACATTAAAAAATAAAATGATCTACGTTGGAAGTTAAATCATATTAAAAATGGCCAGATATAAATGAGTGGGAAGTATGGGTATCAAATAAAGAATCTACTATTTAATAGGAAATAAAGATGGTTCCTCTCACTATCACTGGACGTGGATCTACCTAAACCAAAATATAATTTATTTCATGAAGGTGCTTCAATAATGAGGCATGCGGCTGGATCCCTTTACTCATTGAATCATATGACTACACCGCACTCCCATGATGGCCTTCTAAGTTCCTTGTCTTCCATGGTGAACCACTAAAGTTTCTATTAGGTGAAAGATAAGAGCTACAATATTCAAAACATCATTCTTTATTCATTTATTCCATCAAAGTCTTATCCATAGTCTTCACATTGGTCGAAATATTAATCATAAATAGATGTGTTCTGATGTCTTATCACAAACCCTATATGTACATTTGAGATTTATACTGGTAATTCTTTATAACCTCTTGTGCATAATGACCCAACTTCACAAACTTATTGGTGTATGTTGACACTAAAAGCACACCCTGGTGAAAAGAGAGGAACTCCAAATACTTCTCCATTATCAATGATTCTAGAAAAAACTATTGGGAGAAGAGACTCTATAATCCCTTCCAATCCGAACCCACATGTATATCCTCATGTACAATGGAATCCAACATTCTCTTGTTGGGACCCTCATTTCTATACACCATGCACTTCACCTTGAAACTTTCATGTGTACCCAGAATTTCAAAGATCATAACTATCTTTTCAAGAAAATATTATCCCTCTTATGATTCACTCGAACGATTAAAGGATGGTGGATTCTCACACAAGAAATATTGGGAGAAATTTCTTTCTCCAATAGCTATTCGTTTTACTTAAAAAAATGAATTATAGACTTGTGGTATGTTCTGTTTGATAGAATTAGCATTCCACATGATATAATTGATAAATTTATGAATGTGGGTAGATTACCCTAAGGATCATCAGTTGCACCCTTTGATGGAACTCACAGAACACATCTCTGAGGCATATCGATGCACACTAAATTAGATGAAATGATAAAATATAGAATAATATTATTCTAAAACAAAAAATACATAAGAAAAAACTGATATTAATATCAAAACATAAAATATGAGACACGCACACCACTATCCCATAGTAAATTGAGTCTTTTCATGGAAAGAGTTGGCCATTCCCACACCAAAACTTACCTCTAAAATCCTGAAAATTTTTATATCCAATCTATCAAAATTCCCAAGGAAAAAAAATATTGAGTAAAAACCTAGATATGATTCTATTTTTTAATGAACCACCCAAGATATACTCAAAAAAACTGGTATCTACCCTGATCCACCACATACGTGAAGGGCGTTCCCTATCCCCATGGGCTGGCAACCAACACCCGATCATTAAATGACAACTATAGGGAATTCTTTCTCCCAACCTAAAGTAATAACATGGAATATACACATATAAAATAATGAAATAGGGAAAGAGATAAATAAATACCATTAAAAATAACGAATAATGGAAGAGATAAAATGGATAACTTTGAAAAATAATATTTAATGAACATTCCAACTATAAAGTATGATATAACTAAATATATACTCTAACATCTCTGTGGGATGGCATGGGGAAACTCCCACAATCTCACCATGAGCTTCCAAAACCCCTACTAATAGAAAACCATGTCACGTCATTGTTGTGCCTTTAATTTCTTTGCATAAAAAGATATAACAAGGTATATGCACCACCAAAGGGGTGTGCAGGGTGTGAGATTATTGTCTTTGAAGGATCTCACCATGGTGTTCCATAAAAAGCCAATGTATAATAATCCTAGAATGCATGACTTTATTGAAAACAAGGCATGATAAAATTTTAAAAGTTTTCATATCAAAATCATGAAAAAAAATAAATTCCCATTTGTCTACATTACCAAAGAAATAAAGTAAAATAGTTTGGAAGTATTTCATATAGATATATCAATACAGATATATAAAATGGAATAGAATCATGTATTTCAAATCAATTCAAATACATGGTAGTACAACTAGAATTGTACATTCAAAAACATATCTAATCATCCAAATAAAAGGTAACATCACACAAGGGATCACACTATGCCAGTATAGGTTGGAAAACAATACATAACATATACAATTGGGTATGAATCAAGCCTCTATAAATATGCATCTTGTCTAGAGAGTAGAGGAATGTAACGACCCAAACTGTTATCAATAAAAATCCCCATTTGATTTATTTAAATGTATTATTTTGTATTAAGGTTTTATAAAACACATGTACCTATTTGGTCTAATTATATCCTTTTCAAAATACCATTAATCAAATTTATCATTGATAATATATTCAATTAATACTGATCACATGATTAATATAAATGACTGGTTTTTACTAATCAGACTGACACAAAGGAAGTAAAGTCCTCAGCCCGTAGGATTGTACCCTACATAGCCCATTTATTAGATCTTATGAGGAAGATAGAATCTCTATAGTTTTACCTTGACCAAGAAAAAGCTAATATCCAATAACTTAAGTATAATAAAAATATTTTAAGGAATAAATTCAAGCTCATCGATATCACGGGCCAAAACATGTACGCGGAACCACCACATGAAAATATCACTATCGCACCCCTTAATCTTTAGGCATTTGTAGGTGTATAAAAAGGATATGTATCAAGACTCTATAAATAAGAGTATGTAATTTACTTTTCATAAAATAAAGAATATATTTTCATCATATTATTATTATGTTATAAATGATTTTTGTACAATAAAGTTCAGACTAAATTTTTGGGTAGTAATCAAAATCAATTAACGAATTTATTTTCAAGAATTAATGGATTTTTAAAAAAATTAATATTTCAATAAAATATTAATATTTAATAATTTTTATTAAATATAAATGATTATATCATTTTTATGATGTAAAATTTAATTTTTTTTAAACGTTCAAAAAATATTATTTTCAAAAAAACGCATCATTAATCAATATATGAAGTCTGTTATTTTAAATGTGAAGATTCACATATTTAGAAAATTATTATGATAAAATGATCAATATTTTTTGAATTATAACATAGAAATTATCCAAAGGATAATTTTTTAAAATTTTCTGAGATAGTCAAACTTTTGGGTAAAAATTAAATACCATAAATATTTGTGGTCGGTATTATGACATCATAATGACCAAAAGTGATGAAATAAATATTATAAAAAGTTTCAAAAACCAAATATTTGTTTTCCTTTAAGATAATTTGATTTTATTTTAATTTTTATTATTTTATAAATCCATTACAAATCCTCCAAAACATATAATTTGTTTAAATGTTTTAAAATATTTTCTTTAAGTTTAGGACTCACCTCTAAAAAATAAATGGTATTATTTTATTAAGTTGATCCCTTTTAATTATATAATGATTAAAATAACTCTTATTTTGAATAATGGATGGTAAAATACCTTGGTAATGTTTATGTTTTTTTTAATTTTATTATATAGAGTCCAAAAACTATGTTTGTGAAATGATAAAAAATTATCCATTCCTTTCCTATATAAACCCACCCATGATCCCATTTATCTTCACTAAAAATCATGGATCACATACTTACTCTTCCTTACACCCAATAGAGTCCTCCCAAGGTTCCCCCAAACTCTCAAGAAGCTCCTCCCATGCTTTTAGAGTCACGCACTCAAGTAAGGGATCCTCACTTTCTCTTACATAATCAAGTTTATTTATTATTTTATACCATATATTTCCAATTCATAATGTCGGTCTATGTCTTTACAATTACCTATTACTTACCATTTCATGAAAAATGAAGATAAACCTATTTTTCTCTCCTTAAAATATTTTGTGAATTTTTATGTGACGTTGTTATGATGATGAAATTTCACCGTGATTTTTCTGTAAGAAATAAGTTTGTATAGAATACCATAACCATTTAATACCATGGGTGTTCACATATATACACTTATAATTCTTTGTCTTTTGAATTAAATTTATATATTCCACACTCCTAGATCTTGGAATAAAATATTATTATGAATTAATCCATGTTGTATGATCTATGTGGAACATGTAAGCATGATAATGAAATGAAAGTGGAGCGTGCACCTAGAATTATATAGTGCTCCAATGCATTGGGTAATATGTAGTATCGTGATACATCATGTTGGGATAGGTATTAAACATTATTCCTTAATGGGAATTTTTTTATATTCATTTCTCGGTAGTTATCCTTAACCATAGTTTATGATGCATTGTTTTTAGTTGTTTCCACATTTCCCTAGTAATGATTATCAGATTTTATCATGAATTATTATTCATGTTTATGGTTATCACACCTTTTATTAGATATTGATATTCCTAATACATAACATGTATTATCTTTTTCATGTTATTCCATATTTATTCCCTTACTATGCTTTATAGATCATCATTGTCTTATGAATGTCCCCAGGTTATTCCATGTAGTTTAAAGTGTGACCATGTTAAGGAAGTTTTCAATAAAGATAATGTTTTTTAGTTTTAAATTGTTATGTAATATAACTAAATCTCAAAGTCACAAGACATTTCAATATTCCAGGTTGTATGATGTTTACTTTTATGTAATAAATCAAGAACTAATGTGAAATTAAGAGTAGGGTTATCATAATTGGTATTAGAGGAAAGGTTTAGTTATTTTTGGGATTAATATTAGAAAAATATTTAGAAAGTCTTAGAGATAAAATAATATATAAGAAAAAATCCATAAATTTTTGTAAGATTAAGAGTTTTATCAATCTAATATATCCATGTATAGATACTATAAGTGTAACTAGTTCTGACACAAATTTACCTAGAGGTAACAACTCCAAAAAAAATTATTGGGCATGACCTGAAAAAGCGGGTACATGATGATGATCCTTACTACGCACCTAGATTGACACTCCCAAGGGATATACTTTGTTAAATTAATAATCTCATTATGAACCACTATTAAGGGAACAAAAAAATATCATAAGAATATATGTTAGGAAATATGTCATGTAGAACATATATTGATGCCTAAAAATACATAAGTTAAGAAAAAATGTATGTTCTAATTTATCCCATTAATTTCATTAAATACCCATTTATATGATTAATTGTTAAAAAATATCCATTCCTAGTTTTTCCTTTATTCTAGACAGAAGTCGGAAATAGGAGGAATCAGGTAAAAAATCATTGCGATGGAAAATGTGATGACTACCCAAATGGATAATGTGATGACTTCCTAATTGAGTCCTTTATGGTACGAAGTCCCTTCAATTTCAATGGATCATCTGATCTCTTAATCATAGAACAATGAATCAACTCCGTTGAGAATTTATTCTTCATCATTAAATGTTATGAAAAATAGAAGGTTCTACTGGTTGTTTTTCACATTGAGGGATAAGCTGATCAGTGGGAGAAATTGATCAAGAACATGAAGCTCGAGTAAGAGACTAAAGTAATTGGTTGGAAGAATTATAGATTTTTTTTATAAATATTTCAATCACACTCTTTGACATAAAATGGCCAGTTATTTAGTTTTCTTCTTGAAAAAATATGAAAAATCTATTAGGGAGTACGATGAAAACATTATAAGACATTCATGACATGCCTTCATATTTTTTATTACCCCTAAATTCATGGTTGACCACTTATTTGGTGTAATAAACCCCATTCTACAAATATCCCTAGAAATCTGTGACTTTGATAGCTACGAGGAAATTTTCTTGATGTTCCCTCAAAGTCGAAAAGGAGATCGACTAATATCAAGGGTATCATAAGTATAAGAATTAGAAATATTTGTTCAATTATAGAGGTCAGAAAGAGAAATATAATTATGATAATAAATTTTAACATCCCACTTGTCAAAGGTACATAAATAATAACCCCAAAAATTTACTAAGGGGTGAGAAATTTCTTTACGCACGTTTTGGAAAGGAACCTACCAATAGATTACTGACAATAGAAACCCACTCATGCAATGGAGTAAAGTAATAAACTTATCAACCACCAGAACATTTTTCATTTCTTCAAATATAATAAACCATGGAACTTTTCAACAAATGCACTAATCCAAGGGTTTTTTGAGAAAACTAACAACATCAATGCAAGTAACGGTGATATTTTTCCACCACAACTGCTGATATAGATCCCAATAATAATGTGGTTATAGGTATGCATATTATTCCATCAAGAAAAGAGAGCATACATTTTTATTTGAGTTCTTTTCATTCTTTCATATCATGAAAAGTTAGTAGAAAAATATAAACACCGCCACAAATCATGGAAGTGTACCTATCAGTTAAAATGGAAAATGGGAAGATTATTACATCCTAAGTATATAACTCCTCCCCTATCCTATTTTTCTCTCTGATCTTCCCAGAAAACTTTTCATCATCAATTTTTTGTAATTTTAGGCAATTAGGGGTATAGATTGGTTTTACCTATATAGAGACAACATAGATTACCACGAGAATGAAATCACTCTTCATTTTGTGAAATGAACCCCAATTTTGTATAGGTGTAATGAGGTGGATGAATCTTATTTAGCAACAACATCACAAGAATGGAAATTATTACCCTATAAGAAAGTTTATCTAGCTAAAATAATTGAGTATATGGAAAGAATCATCCTTAAAGACAAGACTATTGGGAGGGAATAAACTAATCTGTTTCCTGAGGAATTTTTGGGTCTTCCTCCTAGCCGAGAGTTTTAATTTTCAATCAAAATCATACCTAGGGTATTACCATTTTCCAAGACTCCATATTGAATGGATTATGTGGAACTTGAGGATCAGAATAAAAAACTATAGGAGAATCTAGACAATGGGTTCATACAACCAATGGCTTCACTATGGGGTTCACTAGTCCTCTTCATCAACAAGAAGGATGGATCAATTCCCCTTTTCATTAGTTATCATGGTCTTAACAAGATCATGATAAATAATAGGTTTCATTTTCTTTGAATTCAGGAATGTTTTGATCAGATATATGGAGAAAAATACATATCTAAGGTGGATATGTGATCGGGATTTTACCAAGTTAGGCTGAAAAGGAGGATATACCAAATACTTTTTTATAGGGTACGAGCACTTTGTGTTCATATTAATTCATTTTGGACTCATTAATTATCAATAATTAATAATGGAAAAAATGTATAGAGTCTTTATGGATTACCTTGACCAATATTGGGTAGTATTTATGAATAATATTCTCATAGACTCTAAAATAAGAAGGATCATGATGAGCATCTGAGCACTATTCTAAAGATATTACGAAAGGAGAAGCTTTATTCCATATATAGGAAATGTGATTTATAGTTTAATAAAGTCTCATTATTGGTTACTATCATCACAAGAACTAGGATATCAATGGAAACTTTATATAAATAATCAATTGATGGATGGTCTAGGCCCATATATGTGACATATAACTATTGTTTTCTTGGATTATCTAGGTATTATCATCGATTTTGAGATATTTCTCACAATTGAAAAACCTTATAACCAAGATAACATGAGAGGGAGTCATTTTTACTTGGAATGTTGAATGTGAAGAGATATTCAAGGAGTTAAAGAACAGGCTTATCCCTAAACCAGTGATCACACTACCCACAAGTGGATAACAATTCATCATATTCAATTATTATTCGAAGAAGGGATTTTGTTGTGTATTGATACCTAATTATAAATTGATAGCCTATACTTCAAGGAATTTGAATGTTCATGAATAGAACTACCCAATGCATGATTTGGAGTTCACTACATTGATCATTATGATAAAAATATAGCAACATTATCTCCTTGGGGAAAAGTGTGAGATATATATGGATTACAAAATCCTTAAGTATATATTCACATAGAAATAGATGAATATGAACCAAAAATGGTGGTTAGATCTGATCAAGGACGATGACTACTCAATCCACTTCCTTACTAGTAAGTCAAATAAAGTGTAAGACATTATAATTAGAATGGATCTTGAAATTATATCATTAATGATAATTGAGAGGGATTTTATCGTCTTATACTTCAAGAGGATGGACATGGGGATCATAAAGGAAGGAACATCATAAATACTTTCAATAATTATTTATCAACAGAATATTCTAGAGAGATTAAAGGATTCTCAAAGAGATTATATAGGAATTCAGATGAAAGTGGAAGCTATAAGGAATCTGAAATCCTTGGTGTTCAATTTTAATGAAGATGGAGTTATGAGATTTGGGTCAAGACTATGTGTACTATCAAACACTGAGATAGAGAAAGAGATGTTGGATGATGCACATAGATCAACCTTCTCTATCCACCAAGGATGCACTAAGATATATTGAGATCTTCGAGAACACTATCAGTGGGACAATATGAAGACGGAGATTACAGAATATACATCAAGATGCCTTGTATGTCAATAAGTGAAAGTGGAGAGGAAAAAGTCCAGGGGGACGATGAAATCATTAACCTTACCTGCATGAAAATTGGAAAACATCACCAAAGAATTTTTCACTGGTATTAAAAAGACATCAAGAGGAAATAATGTTATAACGGTTTTTTTGGATCATATTACAAAAACTATGAACTTCAGTGTGATTCGAGAGGATTTATCACTGGATCAAATGGCAAGGATAAACATTAGAGAAGTGGTGATGGTGAATGGAACACCACTATTGATTGTATCAGATCGAGATCCAAGACTCGTCTCAAATTTCAAGAAGAGTCTCTAACATTCTCTGAATACTAAGTTGAACTTCAACATATATTATCACCCTAAAAATAATATCCATAATGAGTGGAATATCCATACACTTTAGGAAATGTTGAGAGAATTATCAGTTGACTTCAAAGGAGGATGGGACAGACATCACCCTCTGGTTGAGTTCTCTTATAACAATAGTTTCCACTCGGGCATCCAAATGGGTACATATGAATCCCTTTAGGGGAATAGGTTCATAACACATGTATCATGATATGAAGTTGGGGACCAAAAACGTCTAGGTCCATAAATGGTTAAGGAAATGATGTAATGTAACGCCCCGACCCCAGTTACCCAGAGTCGGTGCATTATTGCGTAACTTTGGCATGATCACAAAATATCAAGTCTCTAAAGACCGATTAGTTTAGTAGCCTTGGAAACACTAGATACATTCATAAAAGTTACATTACATCATAAAGTGAAAACTACAATAACATGGTCTCTATAGTCCAGACTCATATCCCCTTCTGACTATCCTTGCAGGTCATTCATAAAATACTTCTTCACATCCTGGAAAATATTAAAACATTGAAAGGGGTGAGCTCAGATTCTTAGTAGGGATAACAATATTGCGGAATCTTTCATAAATAAACATAAACATTTAAGGCAATGTATAACTAAACAAAATCCTTTTAAACATGAACTTCAGCATAATATGGAAAAAAGTAAAATGAAATAATTCCATTTACTTATTCACATGGATATTCTACTTGTCGAATAATCACATGCAATATCAATAACCACTTTCATAATGATGGAACTCATAATACCATACTATCATAACCACGTAGCCAAGGCTTTGTGCCAAGACTAAAAATAAAATATTGTCAAGGCATCGTGCCAAGACACTAGTTTGTCTCATGAGACCTACCAATGCATCTAGGAGCTATAGCGAGCTCCACCTGTCACTTATTAAGTCCAATGCATTCCTCATATGAACAGGTCTAAACATATCATAATCCATAACATAATCGTATCACATAAAACATGCATAAAGGAAACATAACATTTCCACATTTCAATCACAAGATATCAATACAACACATTGATATAAAAAAACACTTTCAAAACCATTTTCAATACCAAAATAAAAGAAAATTAAAACTTTGTAATTATTTTTCATTTAAAAAAAATTATGGCCTGTAGAGGAAGCCGAAACTCAAATAATGGTCATGGTTGCGGAGAAGTCATTGTCGTTGCATACGTACGACAATAAAACATTCCCTTTTGTTATTTAGTAAAATGATTCGTATAAAAATGATTCCTTTTGAATAAATGTAAAAGTCAAAGGGTTTTATACACCATATAAAAGAAAGTTGTGTATAAAACAAAATATGCCTCAATGAAAGGAGATTGAGACGAAGTCCCTTACCATGATCATTTTTTAAATAAAATAGATTTATTATGTGTATTCACTATAATTACACATAAATAAAGTACAAATACAAGATAGTACATAATAATATCATGACATAATTTGAAAGTAGAAGATTAACTCAAAGAATGGAAATTGGGTTAAGAAGTTCCCTTACCTCGTGTCCGATTTGACTCGATCATTATTTAACCTCTTGAATAATAAACTAGGGTTAATTTCTACTTTCTTAAGAAGATTTTTCAAGTTCATTATTCATTCTATATCACTTATTACCTTGTTATGAACATTATGTAATTATTTAAGTTAATAACGGTCGTTTTGTCGATCTTTGGACCTTAAGTTAAAAATAAACTTCTTATAATTATAGGTTGTTCATGTGGTAAAATATCTATTATATCCAAGATTATATTCACGATTTAGATATCATATATATCATATATATCCATTATTTATATGCATTTATAATATTACATAACATTTAGAGTTAAGAAATGAAACGCACCGTTCATGGAGACGGTAAGCCGTACGTACGCATAAACGCTACTTTCATTTCTATTTCATATTTAATGGAATGAAATCATAATTATATAAAGGTATATTATAATTACAGTATAATATCATATATAATATCATTTACCCCATCTCTTATTCATCCCACATATGGCATTAATGATTCAAATCACTTTGAGGGGGCAGTAGTCCGCACTTCCTAAAATAAAATTATCGTGTTTACCCATAATGGAAATCATAAAGGTATACCATACATGATAAATACAGAAGAATAAGGAAAACGTAAAAATAATATATAACATATATAAATATAGTGACATCTTAATGGCCTCCATGAGATGTGTTAAAAGAAGATTGAACAATCATCGTTTCGTGAGGCAGAAATTCGCCAACCACAGAAACAACATGTTCTTTAACCATTAGACGAAGGTGTGTGTAAGTGTAAATAAAATAATTCACATAAAAACATCCTATTATATTTAATATACTTGTGTTGTTACAAAATAAAGGAATAAAAATATTTTAGGGGGTTGGAGAAGCAAAATTAAACAAAATAACACAAGAGAAGACATTACCATAAAATCGGGTAACACCCCTCGGTTTGAACCAAAATGGTTTCTTGAAGATCTTTCTGCCTAAGGTAAGACTTATAGGAGTAATAGAGGGAAGTTGAGTGAGTATTTGGGCCGATCTTGGCTGAGCCAAATGGCTTTAGAGGTGTGAATAAGGTGGTAGAGGTGGGGGCCTTTTATAAGAGGAGAGGAGGGGCACTCTTGGAAAGTCATGAAATGTTAAATTATTATATAATGAGTTTCGGATTTTAAAGGTCCCACAATGATATATTTCAAGGATACGGTGATAAGGGTTCGAAATATACTCATCCAATAGGATTTTGACAAGTGTACGTCTAAGATTTTACATTATATTATCATTTTATTTTAATCGTTAATTAATGAGGTAATCGCTGCATCATCATGGTGTCATAAAAAATTTAATTTATTTAATGTTTAAAAATTATAAAAAAAAATTTCATGATGTACGAAATCTTTTTATCCTTACAATGAATATTTATAGTCAAAAATTTAATTTATATAACCCCCTGAAATAATTGTTTTAGTAAAACAACACATGTTTGTGACAATTTTATTTTTACATTAAATAAAAAGTTATTAATGTCATTTTATTACCCAAGTGGCTCCATGGGGTCCCCAAGTTGACCCATTGATTTTCTTGGTCGGAAATGACTCATACAATAAGGTTAGGAAAAGTGTAAAGGTATTTTCATATTTTTATAATATCATTTTTACCTTAAATTTTACTAATTACCTTTAATCGCGATTAATAAAACTTAAAAGTTACTATTCACCAAAATATTATTTTAATCCCATTAAACCATATTTTTCTTCCTAATGAAAACCATGTTTTCGGATTTTTGAAAATCAAATCACATAAGTGGTAATGTTTCATTTACACGAAAAATTTGTTTTTAAACTACCACTTAGTGGTTTCACTATTAATCAAAAATTGAAGTTTTTCAGAAAAATACCAAAAATTCACCCTAAGATATATTTGATATTCCGAATTCAAAAATGATGTCTATTTTAAAAAATTCAAAACATATAAGTTTCATTAATTTATTTTATAAATAATTCTCGTTGTCACAACAAATAGCGTGTTTTAAAGAAACAATATATATCAAAAGATTCACAATTTTTAATGTCCAATTTCAAAGTGAAATTAATTTTAATGACCACAATTGGATAAAATGGTAAAAATATATTATTATTATACTATAAAACCACTCAATTGTATAATTTACCACTATAAAATATTTTGATTAAAAAAGTTGTTTTTAAGTATTTTTCACTATTCATCAAAAATTGGAAGTTCTCAGAAAAATACCAAAAATTTAACATAGGCTAATTTCGATATTCCGAATACAAAAATGACATCCATTTTGAAATATTAAATTTATATAATTTCAGAATGTGGGTATTACTATTCTTAACGGCTACTTTTATTTGTCGCGGTGTGTTAGAACTCGAGGTTGCGTACAACACACACTGCTTTATTATTCAAAGAGAAGCGTACCATGGAAGCTTGGGGTGTTACATTCTCCCCTCCTTCAATAAATTGCGTCCTCACAATTTGTAATTTTTCTTTGAATATAAAAGGTTGAAAATAGAAATACCTTTGTTTAAAACCCACATCGGAAATAAGGTTAATAAAATTATAACTTTAAAAGAAAGAAAGAGAAGTACAAAGGTCACCTGAGATAGCCCATACTAGGATTTTATGAAAATATGGATATGGAGGAGAAAAACCCCATCAAGGTCTGATGGAGAGTTTTAGAAAACAGGATTAGGAGAAAGTTAACTACAAGAAAATTAAAAACTTATGATTGGTTAAACTATCATTGATTCCAAGTAGGAAAAGTTAACGGACAACGTTTTTGTTTTAAGTTACCATTCATAAAGTTGAGGAATTTATTTAGGAGATTTACTAAGAACGTAAGGAAATATACATACTTGTCATTTAGACTTTCATTCTTTAATAAATGTTTACCAAAAACCCATATTTCACTCAAAAAGATAATAGAACTCAAAAATTCTCTATTTATCATAATTGTATAAGGTTCAAAAAATTAACACATACCATTTAGATTAGGAAATATATTTTGTAATAACCAGGGACTTCCTGTAGGTTAGTGGTAGGTAATAAATTCCTATCGCACTATGGTTGTGGGTTCGATTCCTGCAGCTTTGTCCGACGCGATGGGTTATCCCCCGAACTGCAGGTTGTCCTTTTCCTAAAAGTATAGTATTATAATTTCCAAAAATAATCTTTAGAAATGTTTTAACCTTAAACAATACTATCCAATGTTCAACTTAATCCACTCCAACATTTATAGTTATCCAAAATACCTCTGTCTAGACTTTTTCTAAAAGGTCTCTAAATTCCAAAATCAATTGTATCATCAGATTCCTCAAACAAAGTAATGTTTCTATTATTGTCACATTCAAAAATATGATTACCTTCATCATATTAAAACCTTAATGAAAACAAAAAGTACTACAGTACAATCCTTATATATATCACACTATTCTTATAACCAGAATATAATCCTTGAGTCCAAAAGCACTAATACATTAATTATTCCACTTCAACTGTAGTAACAGCAAAAGATTGTCCTTAATCTCTTGTCCTTTTCTGAGGTAAGTTTTCCGGATGCTTAGGATATTTATTTTCATAATGCCCCATTTCCCTACAATTGTAGCATTCAACATTGATAGCATCTTTCTTTCCCTTGCAATCACGATCCTGCTGTCCTTTTTCTCCACATTTAAAACAAACTCCCATTCCTTTTAGGCAAGTACCGGGGTGATTCTTCCCTTAATTATCACATAATGGAAAATCCTTCTTTCCCCTTTTCCCTTTATCTATCTCATGTTCCACCGTTCTCTTCTTCTCTTGCTTTAGTTTTTTGTCATAAGACATAGATAATTCCTTTTCTGTCTTAATAGCACACGAGACAATATTTTCGTACAATGAGAAGGATTGTGATACTAATGCTCGACGGAGAAACGGTTTTAACCCATCAAAGAAACGATCAATATTACTTATTGGGTTACGTATATAATCTGCTGCATGCCTCGCTATCCTTGTAAAGTTAGCCTCATACTTTGAGACATTCTCATCCTCCTTTTGTCTCAGACTAAGAAATTGTCTTTCCATATCTTCTCGATGGCCACGAGGAAAGTATTTTTCTAAGAAAATATCTTTGAACTATCTCCATTCCATACTTGATACTTCTTCATCTTCGTTTGTGTTTTGAATCAGCGACCACCATTGATCAGTATCTCTAGTGAGGCGGTAAACTGCCATGACAACCTTCCCCCTTTAGCTACTCCCCAAGGCGTGGAATATTTTCTCTAAGGAGTTTATACATTGCTCAGCTACTAAGGGATTTGTACCCCCATTAAATATTGGTGGTTATTGCCTCATGAAGCGGTCTAACATTGATCCTCCATGTTGCGGATCAGGGTGCTCCATACGAGTAAGGTTATTATTCATAACCTGAGTGAGTTTCCCAGTATGGTGATAAGTTGATCATCACCAGTTGTATCTCCAACTCCACTATATTTATCTTTAGTAAGAGGGAAATCCCTACATGGAATGTGTTCATTGATACGGTTTCCATTCCTCCCACTAGGCTCCATTTCTAAACAATGGCATAAACTAGATTAGTTTATGAATCAAAATACATATTTAAAAACTTTCAAAACACTTAACATAAATTGAACTATTTTGGGATATAATCCATAATCATAAAAATGTTTTCTTTGAAGAAGTATATACTCATAACCCTTCATAGTGGTTTGTAAATAAAATGAGAATTATCCTAAGCATATCCCCCAGGAGTGTCGTAACCAAGAGTGCAGCAAGGCCCGTTGTCGCGCACCAGTTCCCATTTGAGTCTAGCTCAAAGCGGTGTTTTCGGGTTTTACCCCTAGGAACATCTGTGCCAGAGCCGCCTCTACCTTCTCATATCCAGACAGGGATGTATTGCTCGGAAAACTCAAAAAATCTCCATAATACCAAAATTCTAGGAAGTTATTCTATACTAATCCTCAAAGTTTATCTTAGGTGTATGTGCTCTAATCAGATTTTATCTAAATCTAGCTTCCAAGGTTAGTACTAAACTACCTCTGATACCAACTGTAACGCCTCGACCCCAGTTACCCAGAGTCGGTGCATTATTGCGTAACATTGGAATGATCACAAAAGATCAAGTCTCGAATGACCGATTAGTTTAGTAGCCTTGGAAACACTAGATACATTCATAAAAGTTACATTACATGATAAAGTGAAAAACTACAATAACATGGTCTCCATAGTCCACACTCATATCCCCTTCTGACTATCCCTATAGGTCATTCATAAAATACTTCTTCACATCCTGGAAAATATTAAAACATTGAAAGGGGTAAGCTCAGATGCTCAGTAAGGATAACAATATTGTGGAACCTTTCATAAATAAACATAATCATTTAAGGCAATGTATAAATAAACAAAAGCCTTTTAAACATGTTCTTCAGCATAATATGGAAAAAGTAAAATGAAATAATGTGATTTACTTATTCACATGGATATTCTACTGGTCTAATAATCACATGAAATATCAACAACCACTTTCATAATGATGGAATGCATAATGCCTGACTATCATAACCACGTAGCCAAGGCCTCATGCCAAGACTACAAATAAGATTTTTTCAAGGCCTCATGCCAAGACACTAGTTTGTATCATGAGACCTAACGATGCATCGAGGAGCTATAGTGGGCTCCACCTATCACTTATTAAGTCTAATGTATTCCTCATATGAACAGGTTTAAACATATCATAATCCATAATATAATCGTATCACATAAAACATGCATAAATGAAACATAAAATTCCCAAATTTCAATCACAAGATATCAATACAACACATTTATATAAAAAAACTTTCAAAACCATTTTCAATACCAAAATAAAAGAAAATTAAAACTTTGTAATTATTTTTCATTTAAAAAAAATTGTTTCTTGTAGAGGAAGCCGAAACTCAAATAATGGTCATGGTGGAGGAGAAGTCGTTGTTGCCGCATAAGTACGACAAAAAACATTCCCTTTTGTCATTTAGTAAAATTCTTCGTATAAAAATATTCCTTTTGAATAAATGTAAAAGTCAACGGGGATTATACACTGTATAAAAGAAAGTTGTGTATAAAACAAAATATGCCTCAATGAAAGGAGATTGAGACAAAGTCCCTTACCAAGATTAGTTTTTAAATAAAATAGATCTATTATTTGTATTCACTATAATTACACATAAAGAAATTAAAAATACAAGATAGTACATAATAATATCATGACATAATTTGAAAGTAGGAGATTAACCCAAAGAATGGAAATTGGGTTAAGAAGTTCCCTTACCTCGTGTCTGATTTGACTCGATCGTTATTTAACCTCATGAATAATAAAATAGAGTTAATTTATACTTGCTTAAGAACCTTTTTCAAGTTCATTATTCCTTTTATATCACTTATTACCATGTTATGAACATTATGTAATTATTTAAGTTAATAACGGTCGTTTTGTCGATTTTTGGTACTTGAGTTAAAAATAAACTTCTTATAATTACAAGTTGTTCATGTGGTAAAATATCCATTATATCCAGAAGTATATTAATTATTTAGATATCATATATATCATATATATTTAGTATATATATTCATTTATAATATTACAAAACATTTAGAGTTAAGAAATGAAATGCACCGTTCATGGAGAGGGAAAGTCGTAGGTACGCATGAACGCTACTTTCATCTCTATTTCGTATTTAATGGAATAAAATCATAATTATATAAAGGTATATAATAATTCCAGTATAATATAATATATAATTTTATTTACTCCATCCCTTATACATCCCACATATGGCATTAACGATTCAAATGACTTTGAGGGGGCGGTAGTCCGCACTTCCTAAAATGAAATTATCGCGTTTACCCATAATGGAAATCATAATGGTATGCCATAAATGAGAAATACAGAAGAATTAGGAAAACATAAACATAATATATATCATATATAAATATAGTGACATCTTAATGGCCACCATGAGAGGTGTTAAAAAAAGATTGAACAGTCATCGTTTTGTGAGGCAGAAATTCGCCAACCACAGAAACAGTATTTTCTTTAACCATTAGACGAAGGTGTGTGTAAGTGTAAATAAAATAATTCTAATAAAAACATCCTAGTATATTTAAGATACTGTTTTTGTTACAAAATAAATGAATAAAAATATTTTATGGGGTTGTAGAAGCAAAATAAAACAAAATAACACAAGAGAAGACATTACCTTAAAATCGGGTAACTCCCCTCAGTTTGAACCAAAATGGTTTCTTGAAGATATTTCTTCCTAAGTTAAGGCTTCTAGGAGTAAGATAGGGAAGTTGAGTGAGTATTTGGGCAGATTTTGGCCGAGCCAAATGGCTTGAGATGTGTGAATAAGGTGGTAGATGTGGGGGCCTTTTATAAGAGGAGAGGAGAGGCACTCTTGGAAAGTCATGAAATGTTACATTATTATATAATGAGTTTCGGATTTTAAAGGTCCCACAATGATATATTTCAAGTATTAGGTGATAAGGGTTCGAAATATACTCATACAATAGGTTTTTTACAAGTGTAAGCCTTATATTTTACATTATATTTTCATTTTATTTAAATCCTTAATTAATGAGGTAATCACTACATCATCATGGTGTCAAAAAAATATAATTTATTTAATGTATAAAAATTATAAAAAAATTACCATGATGTAGGAAATCTTTTTATCTTTAAAATGAATATTTATAGTCAAAATGTTAACTTATATAACCCCATTTAATAATTGTTTTAGTAAAACAACACATGTTTGTGACAATTTTATTTTTACTTTAAATAAAAAGTTATTAATGTCATTTTCTTACCCAAGTGGCTCCATGGGGTCCCCAAGTTGACCCATGGATTTTCTTGGTCGGCCATGACTCATCCAATAAGTTTAGAACAATTGTAAAGGTATTTTCATATTTTTATAATATCATTTTTACCTTAAATTTCACTAATTACCTTTAATCTCGATTAATAAAACTTAAAAGTTACTATTCACCAAAAAATTATTTTAATCCCATTGAACCAGATTTTTCTTCCTAATAAAAACCATGTATGTTGGATTTTTGAAAATCAAATCATATAAGTGGTAATGTTTCATTTACAATAAAAATTAGTTTTTAAACTGCCACTTAGTGGTTTCACTATTCATCAAAAATTGAAGTTTTTCAGAAAAATACCAAAAATTAACCCTAAGCTATACTTGATATTACAAATTCAAAAATGATGTCTATTTTAAAAAATTCAAAACATATAAGTTCCATTAATTAATTTTATAATTAATTCTCGATGTCACAATAAATAGCGTGTTTTTAAGAAACAATACATATCAAAAGATTGCCAATTGTTTATGTCCAATTTCAAAGTGAAATTAATTTTAATGACCACCATTGGATAAAATGGTAAAAATATATTCTAATTATACTTTAAAACCACTAAATAGTATAATTTACCACTTTAAAATATTTTTATTAAAAAAGTTGTTTTTAATTATTTTTCACTATTCATCAAAAATTGGAAGTTCTCAGAAAATACCAAAAATTCAACATAGGCTAATTTCGATATTCTGAATCCAAAAATGAAGTCCATTTTGAAATATAAAATTTATATAATTTCAAGAAGTGGGTATTACTATTCTTAACGGCTACTTTTATTGGTCACGGTGTGTTAGAACTTGAGGTTGCGTACAACACACTATGCTCTATTATTCAAAGAGAAGTGTACCATGGAAACTTGGGGTGTTACATTCTCTCCTCCTTCAATAAATTGCATTCTCGCAATTTGAAATTTTTCTTTGAATATAAAAGGTTGAAAATAGAAAATATCTTTGTGGAAAACCCACATCCGAAATAAGGTTAATAAAAATATAACTTTAAAAGAAAGAAAGAGAAGTACAAAGGTCACCCGAGATAGCCCATACTAGGATTATATGAAAATATGGATATGGAGGAGAAAAAAAACCATCAAGGTCTGATGGAGAGTTGTAGAAAATAGGATTAGGAGAAATTTAACTACAAGAAAATCACAAACTTGTGATTGGTTAAACTATTATTGATTCCTAGTAAGAAATGTTAACTGACAACGTTTTTGTTTTAAGTTACCTTCCATAAAGTTGAGGAATTTATTTAGGAGATTTACTAAGAACGTAAGGAAATATACATAATTTTCATGTAGACTTTCATTCTTTAATAAATTTTTACCACAAACCCATCTTTCACTCAAAAAGATAATAGAACTCAAAAATACTCTATTTATCATAATTGTATAAGGTTCCAAATATTAACACATACCATTTAGATTCGGAAAACTATTTTGTAATAACCAGGGACTTCCTGTAGGTTAGTGGTAGGTAATAAAGTCCTATCACACTATGGTTGTGGGTTTGATTCCTGCAGCTTTGTCCGACGCGACGGGTTGTCCCCCGACCTGCACGTTTTCCTTTTCCTAAATGTATAGTATTATAATATTCCAAAAATAATCTTCAGAAATGTTTTAACCTTAAACAATAATATCCAAAGTTCAACTTAATCCACTCCAACCTTTATAGTTATCCAAAATACCTCTGTCCATACTTTTTCTAAAAGGTCTCTAAATTCCAAAATCAATTGTATCATCAGATTCCTCAAACAAAGTAAAGATTCTCTTATTTTCACATAAAAAAATATGATTACCTTCATCATATTAAAACCTTAATGAAAACAACAAGTACTTCAGTACAATTCTTATATATATCACATTATTCTTATAACAAGAATATAATCATTGAGTCCAAAAGCACTAATACATTAATTATTCCACTTCAACTGTAGTAACAGCAAAAGAATGTCCTTTATCCCTTGGCATTTTCTGAGGTAATCTTCCCTGATGCTTAGGACATTCATTTTCATAATGCATCATTTTCCTAAAATTGTAGCATTCAACATTGATAGCCTCTTTATTTCCCTTGCAATCACAAGCCTGGTGTCCTTTTTCTCCACATTTATAACAAACTCCCATTCCTTTTAGGCAAGTACCGGGGTGATTCTTCCCACAATTGTCACATAATGGAAAATCCTTCTTTCCCTTTTTCCATTTATCTGTCTCTTGTTCCACCGTTCTCTTCTTCTCTTGCTTTACTTTGTTGTCATAAGACTTATAGAATTCCGTTTTTCTTCTTGACAGCACATGAGACAATATCTTCATACGATGAGAAGGATTGTGATACTAAATGTAGACGGAGAAATGGATTTAACCCGTCAAAGAAACGATCAATATTACTTCATGGGTTACGTATATAATTTGGTGCATGTTTCGCTAACCTTGTAATGTTAGCCTCATACTTTGTGACATTCTCATCCTCCTTTTTTCTCAGACTTAGAAATTTCATTTCCATATCTGCTCGATGGTCACGAGGAAAGTATTTTTCTATGAAAATATCTTTGAACTCTCTCCATTCCATACTTGATACTTCTTCATCTTCTTTGTGTTTTTAATCAGAAACCACCGTTGATCGGCATCTCTAGTGAGGCGGTAAACTTCCATGACAACCTTCTCCCTTTCGCTACTCCACAAGGCGTGGAATATTTTCTCTAAGGAGTTTATCCATTGCTCATCTACTAAGGGATTTGTACCCCCATTAAATGTTGGCGGTTGTTGCCTCATGAAGCGGTCTAACATTGATCCTCCATGTTTCGGATCAGGGTGCTCCATATGAGTAAGGTTATTATTCATAACCTGAGTGAGTTGTCCCAGTATGGTGATAATTTGATCATCACCAGTTGTATCTCCAGCTCCACTATAATTATCTTTAGTAGGAGGGAAATCCCTACATGGAGTGTGTGCATTGATACGGTTTCCATTCCTCCCACTAGGCGCCATTTCTAAAAAATGGCATAAACTAGACTAGTTTATGAATCAAAATACTTATTTACAAACATTCAAAACACTTAACATAAATTGATCTATTTATGGATATAATCCATAATCATAAAAATGTTTTCTTTGAATAAGTATATACTCATAACCCTTCATAGTGGTTTGTAAAGAAAATGAGAATTATCCTAAGCATATCCCCCGGTAGTGTCGTAACCAAGAGTGCAGCAAGGCCCGTTGTCGTGCACCAGTTCCCATTAGAGTCTAGCTCAAAGCGGTGTTTTTGGGTTTTACCCCTAGGTATATCTGTGCCAGAGCCACCTCTACCTTCTCGTATCCAGACAGGGATGTATTGCTCGGAAAACTCACAAAATCTCCATAATACCAAAATTCTAGGAAGTTATTCTATACTAATCCTCAAAGTTTATCTTAGGTCTATGTGCTCTAATCAGAGTTTATCTAAATCTAGTTTCCAAGGTTAGTACTAAACTGCCTCTGATAACAACGGTAACGCCCCGACCCCAGATACCCAGAGTCGGCGCATTATTGCGTAACATTGGAATGATCACAAAAGATCAAGTCTCGAAAGACCGATAAGTTTAATAGCCTTGGAAACACTAGATACATTCATAAAAGTTACATTACATCATAAAGTGAAAAACTACAATAACATGGTCTCCATAGTCTACACTCATATCCCCTTCTGACTATCCCTGCAGGTCATTCATCAAATACGTCTTCACATCCTGGAAAATATTAAAACATTGAAAGGGGTAAGCTCAGATGCTCAGTAAGGATAACAATATCACAGAACCTTTCATAAATAAACATAATCATTTAAGGAAATGTATAAATAAACGAAAGCCTTTAAAACATGAACTTCAGCATAATATGGAAAAAGTAAAATGAAATAATGTGATTTACTTATTCACATGGATATTCTACTGGTCGAATAATCACATGCAATATCAATAACCACTTTCATAATGATGGAATGCATAATGCCAGACTATCATAACCACGTAGCCAAGGCCTCATGCCAAGACTACAAATAAGATTTTTTCAAGGCCTCGTGCCAAGACACTAGTTTGTCTCATGAGACCTAACGATGCATCGAGGAGCTATAGTGGGCTCCACCCGTCACTTATTAATTCTAATGCATTCCTCATATGAACAGGTTTAAACATATCATAATCCATAACATAATCGTATCACATAAATCATGCATAAATGAAACATAAAATTCCCACATTTCAATCACAAGATATCAATACAACACATTTATATAAAAACACTTTCAAAACCATTTTCAATACCAAAATAAAAGAAAATTAAAACTTTGTAATTATTTTTCATTTAAAAAAAATTGTTGCTTGTAGAGGAAGCCTAAACTCAAATAATTGTCATGGCGGAGGAGAAGTCATTGTCGCCGCATACGTATGACAAAAAAACATTCCCTTTTTTCATTTAGTAAAATGCTTCGTATAAAAAATATTCCTTTTGAATAAATGTAAAATTCAACGGGGTTTATACACCGTATAAAAGAATGTTGTGTATAAAACAAAATATGCCTCAATGAAAGGAGATTGAGACAAAGTCCCTTACTAAGATCAGTTTTTAAATAAAATAGGTCTATTATTTGTATTCACTATAATTACACATAAATAAAGTACAAATACAAGATAGTACATAATAATATCATGACATAATTTGAAAGTAGGAGATTAACCCAAAGAATGGAAGTTGGGTTAAGAAGTTCCCTTACCTCCTGTCCGATTTGACTCGATCGTTCTTTAACCTCATGAATAATAAACTAGATTTAATTTATACTTTCTTAATAACCTTTTTCAAGTTCATTATTCCTTTTATATCAATTATTACCATGTTATGAACATTATGTAATTATTTAAGTTAATAACGGTCGTTTTGTCGATCTTTGGTACTTGAGTTAAAAATAAACTTCTTATAATTACAAGTTGTTCATGTGGTAAAATATCCATTATATCCAGAAGTATATTAATGATTTAGATATCATATATATGATATATATTTAGTACATATATTCATTTATAATATTACATAACATTTAAATTTAATAAATGAAATGCACCGTTCATGGAGACGGTAAGTCGTATGTATGCATGAACGCTACTTTCATTTCTATTTCGTATTTAATGGAATAAAATCATAATAATATAAAGTTATATTTTAATTCTAGTATAATATCATATATAATTTCATTTACTCCATCCCTTATGCATCCCACATATGGCATTAACGATTAAAATGACTTTGAGGGGGCGGTAGTCCGCACTTCCTAAAATGAAATTATCGCGTTTACCCATAATGGAAATCATAATGGTATGCCATAAATGAGAAATAAAGAAGAATTATGAAAACATAAACATAATATATATCATATATAAATATAGTGACATCTTAATGGCCACCATGAGAGGTGTTAAAAGAAGATTGAACAGTCATCGTTTCGTGAGGCAGAAATTCGCCAACCACAGAAACAGTATGTTCATTAACCATTAGACGAAGGTGTGTGTAAGTGTAAATCAAATACTTCTCATAACAACATACTAGTATATTTAATATACTATTTTTGTTACAAAATAAATGAATAAAAATATTTTAGGGGGTTAGAGAAGCAAAATAAAACAAAATAACACAAGAGAAAACATTACCTTAAAATCGGGTAACTCTCCTCGGTTTGAACCAAAATGGTTTCTTGCAGAGATTTCTTCCTAAGGTAAGGCTTCTAAGAGTAAGATAGAGAAGTTGAGTGAGTATTTGGGCAGATTTTGGCCGAGAAAAATGGCTTGAGAGGTGTGAATAAGGTGGTAGACGTGGGGGCCTTTTATAAGTGGAGAGGAGAGGCACTGTTGGAAAGTCATGAAATATTACATTATTATATAATGAGTTTCGGATTTTAAAGGTCCCAAAATGATATATTTCAAGGATACAGTGATAAGGGTTCGAAATATACTCATCCAATAGGTTTTTGACAAGTGAAAGTCTTAGAGTTTACATTATATTTTCATTTTATTTAAATCCTTAATTAATGAGGTAATCACTGCATCATCATGGTGTCAAAAAAAATTAATTAATTTAATGTCTAAAAATTATAAAAAAATTACCATGATGTATGAAATCTTTTTATATTTACAATGAATATTTATAGTCAAAAAGTTAACTTATATAACCTCATTTAATAATTTTTTTATTAAAACAACCCATGTTTGTGACAATTTTATTTTTACTTTAAAGAAAAAGTTTTTAATGTAATTTTCTTACCCAAGTGGCTCCATGGGGTCCCCAAGTTGACCCATATATTGTCTCTTTCGGCCATGACTCATACAATAAGGGTATAACAAGTGTAAAGGTATTTTCATATTTTTATAATATCATTTTTACCTTAAATTTCACTAATTACCTTTAATCTTGATTAATAAAACTTAAAAGTTACTATTCACAAAAAAATTATTTTAATCCCATTGAACCAGATTTTTCTTCCTAATGACAACCATGAATGTCGGATTTTTGAAAATCAAATCATAGAAGTGGTAATGTTTCATTTACACGATAAATTAGTTTTTAAACTACCACTTAGTGGTTTCACTATTCATCAAAAATTGAAGTTTTTCAGAAAAATACCAAACATTCACCCTAAGATATATTTGATATTACAAATTCAAAAATGATGTCTATTTTAAAAAATTCAAAACATATAAGTTCCATTAATTAATTTTATAATTAATTCTCGCTGTCACAATAAATAGCGTGTTTTTAAGTAACAATATATATCAAAAGATTGACAATTGTTTATGTCCAATTTCAATGTGAAATTAATTTTAATGACCACTATTGGATAAAATGGTAAAAATATATTATAATTATACATTAAAACCACTAAATAGTATAATTTCCCACTTTAAAATATTTTTATTAAAAAAGTTGTTGTTAATTATTTTTCACTATTCATCAAAAATTGGAAGTTCTTAGAAAAATACCAAAAAATCAACATAGGCTAATTTCGATATTCTGAATCCAAAAATGAAGTCCATTTTGAAATATAAAATTTATATAATTTAAAAAATTGGGTATTACTATTCTTACCAGCTACTTTTATTGGTCACGGTGTGTTAGAAATCGAGGTTGCGTACAACACATGATGCTCTATTATTCAAAGAGAAGTGTACCATGGAAGCTTGGGGTGTTACATTCTCTCCTCCTTCAATAAAATGCGTCCTCGAAATTTGAAATTTTTATTTGAATATAAAAGGTTGAAAATTGAAAATATCTTTGTGGAAAACCCACATCAGAAATAAGGTTAATAAAAATATAACTTTAAAAGAAAGAAAGAGAAGTACAAAGGTCACCCAAGATAGCCCATACTAGGATTCTATGAAAATATGGATATGGAGGAGAAAAAAAACCATCAAGTTCTGATGGAGAGTTGTCGGAAACAGGATTAAGAGAAAGTAAACTACAAGAAAATCCCAAACTTGTGGTTGGTTAAACTATCATTGATTCCCAGTAAGAAAAGTTAACTGACAATGTTTTTGTTTTAAGTTACCTTTCATAAAGTTGAGGAATTTATTTAGGAGATTTACTAAGAACGTAAGGAAATATACATACTTGTCATGTAGACTTTCATTCTTTAATAAATTTTTACCACAAACTCATCTTTCACTAAAAAAGATAATAGAACTCAAAAATACTCTATTTATCATAATTTTATAAGGTTCCAAATATTAACACATACCATTTAGATTAGGAAAACTAGTTTGTAATAACAAGGGACTTCCTATAGGTTAGTGGTAGGTAATAAAGTCCTATTGCACTATGGTTGTGGGTTCAATTCATGTAGCTTTGTCCGACGCGACGGGTTGTCCCACGACCTGCACGTTGTCCTTTTCCTAAATGTATAGTATTATAATATTCCAAAAATAATCTTCAAAAATGTTTTAACCTTAAATAATACTATCCAAAGTTCAACTTAATCCACTCCAACCTTTATAGTTATCCAAAATACCTCTGTCCAGACTTTTTCTAAAAGGTCTCTAAATTCCAAAATCAATTGTATCATCAGATTCCTCAAAGTAAAGATTATCTTATTGTCACACAAAAAAATATGATTACCTTCATCATATTAAAACCTTAATGAAAACAACAAGTACTGAAGTACAATTCTTATATATATCACATTATTCTTATAACCAGAATATAATCATTGAGTCCAAAAGCACTAATACATTAATTATTCCACTTCAACTATAGTAACAGCAAAAGAATGTCCTTTATCCCGCGGCATTTTCTGAGGTAAGTTTCCCTGATGCTTAGGACATTCATTTGCATAATGCATCATTTTCCTAAAATTGTAGCATTCAACATTGATAGCCTCTTTCTTTCCCTTTCAATCACAAGCCTGGTGTCCTTTTTCTGCACATTTATAACAAACTCTCATTCCTTTTAGGAAAGTACCGGGGTGATTCTTCCCACAATTGTAACATAATGGAAAATCCTTACTTCCCTTTTTCCCTTTATCTGTCTCTTGTTCCACCGTTCTCTTCTTCTCTTTCTTTACTTTGTTGTCATAAGACTTAGAGAATTCCTTTTCTGTCTTGATAGCACACGAGACAATATCTTCGTATGATGAGAAGGATTGTGATACTAAAGCTCGACGGAGAAATGGATTTAACCCATCAAAGAAATGATCAATATTACTTCATGGGTTACGTATATAATCTGGTGCATGCTTCGCTAACCTTGTAAAGTTAGCCTCATACTTTGTGACATTCTCATCCACCTTTTATCTCAGACTCAGAAATTAAATTTCCATATCTGCTCGATGGTCACGAGGAAATTATTTTTCTAAGAAAATCACTTTGAACTCTCTCCATTCCATACATGATACTTCTTCATATTCCTTTGTGTTTTTAATCAGAAACCACCGTTGATCGGCATCTCCAGTGAGGCGGTAAACTGCCATGACAACCTTCTCCCTTTCGCTACTCCCCAAGGCGTGGAATATTTTCTATAAGGAGTTTATCCATTGCTCAGCTACTAAGGGATTTGTACCCCCATTAAATTTTGGCGGTTTTTGCCACATGAAGCAGTCTAACATTGATCCTCCATGTTGCGGATCAAGGTGCTCCATACGAGTAAGGTTATTATTCATAACCTGAGTGAGTTGTCCCAGTACGGTGATAAGTTGATCATCACCAGTTGTATCTCCAAGTTCACTATAATTATCTTTAGTAGGAGGGAAATCCCTACATGGAGTGTGTGCATTGATACGGTTTCCATTCCCCCCACTAGGCGCCATTTATAAACAATGGCATAAACTAGATTAGTTTATGAATCAAAATACTTATTTACAAACTTGCAAAACACTTAACATAAATTGAACTATTTATGGATATAATCCATAATCATAAAAATGTTTTCTTTGAAGAAGTATATACTCATAACCCTTCATAGTGGTTTGTAAAGAAAATGAGAATTATCCTAAGCATATCCCCTGGGAGTGTCGTAACAAAGAGTGCAGCAAGGCCCGTTGTCGCGCATCAGTTCCCATTCGAGTCTAGCTCAAAGCGGTGTTTTCGGGTTTTAACCCTAGGTACATCTGTGCCTGAGCCGCCTCTACCTTCTCGTATCCAGACAGGGATGTATTTCTCAGAAAACTCACAAAATCTCCATAATACTAAAATTCTAGGAAGTTATTTTATACTAATCCTCAAAGTTTATCTTAGGTCTATGTGCTCTAATCAGAGTTTATCTAAATCTAGATTTCATGGTTAGTACTAAACTGCCTCTAATACCAACTGTAACGCCCCGACCCCAGTTACCCAGAGTCGGCGCATTATTGCGTAACATTAGCATGATCATAAAAGTTGAAGTCTCAAAAGACCGATTAGTTTAGTAGCCTTGGAAACACTAGATACATTCATAAAAGTTACATTACATCATAAAGTGAAAAACTACAATAACATGGTCTCCATAGTCCACACTCATATCCCTTTCTGACTATCCCTGCAGGTCATTCATAAAATACTTCTTCACATCCTGGAAAATATTAAAACATTGAAAGGGGTGAGCTCAAATGCTTAGTAAGGATAACAATATTGCAGAAGCTTTCATAAATAAACATAAAAATTTAAGGCAATGTATAACTAAACAAAATCCTTTTAAACATGAACTTCAGCATAATATGGAAAAAGTAAGATGAAATAATTCCATTTACTTATTCACATGGATATTCTACTGGTCGAATAATCACATGCAATACCAATAACCACTTTTATAATGATGGAATGCATAATGCCAGACTATCATAACCATGTAGCCAAGGCCTCGTGCCAAGACTACAAATAAGATTTTTTCAAGGCCTCATGCCAAGAAACTAGTTTTTCTCATGAGACCTACCGATGCATCGAGGAGCTATAGCAGGATCCACCCGTCACTTATTAAGTCCAATACATTCCTCATATGAACAGGTTTAAACATATCATAATCCATAACATAATTGTATCACATAAAACATGCATGAAGGAAACATAACATTTCCAAATTTCAATCACAATATATCAATGCAACACATTGATATAAAAAACACTTTCAAAACCATTTTTAATACCAAAATAAATGAAAATTAAAACTTTTTAATTATTTTTCATTTAAAAAAAATATTGCTTGTAGAGGAATCCGAAACTCAACTAAAAGGTCATGACGGCGAAGAAGTCATTGTGGCCACATACGTACAACAAAAAAACATTCCCTTTTTTTGTTTAGTAAAATTATTCATATAAAAAATATTCCTTTTTAATAAACGTAAATGTCAAATGGGTTTATACACCCTATAAAAGAAAGTTGAGTATGAGACAAAATATGCCTCAATGAAAGGAGATTGAGACGAAGTCCCTTACCAAGATCATTTTTTAAATAAAATAGATCTATTATGTGTATTCACTATAAGTACACATAAATAAAGTACAAATACAAGATAGTACATAATAATATCATGACATAATTTGAAAGTAGGAGATTAACCCAAAGAATGGAAATTTGGCTAAGAAGTTCCCTTACCTCGTGTCTCATTTGACTCGATCGTTCTTTAACCTCCTGAATAACAAACTAGAGTTAATTTATCCTTTTTAAGAACCTTTTTCGAGTTCATTATTCCTTTTATACCACTTATTACCATGTTATGAACATTATGTAATTATTTAAGTTAATAACGCTCGTTTTGTCGATCTTTGGTACTTGAGTTAAAAATAAATTTCTTATAATTACAAGTTGTTCATGTGGTAAAATATCAATTATATACAGAAGTATATTTATGATTTATATATCATATATATAATATATATCCAGTATATATATGAATTTATAATATTACATAACATTTAGAGTTAAGAAATGAAATGCACCGTTCATGGAGACGGTAAGCCGTACGAAGGCATGAACGCTACTTTCATTTCTATTTCGTATTTAATGGAATGAAATAATAATTATACAAAGTTATATTATAATTCCAGTATAATATCATATATAATATCATTTACTACATCCCTTATGCATCCCACATATGGCATTAACGATTCAAATCACTTTGAGGGGGCGGTAGTCCGCACTTCCTAAAATGAAATTATCGTGTTTACCCATAGTGGAAATCATAAAGGTATGCCATAAATGAAAAATACAGAAGCATAAGGAAACAATAAACATAATATATATCATATATAAATATTTTGACATCTTAATGGACACCATGAGAGGTGTTAAAAGAAGATTGAACAATCATCGTTTCGTGAGGCATAAATTCGCCAACCACAGAAACAGTATGTTCTTTAACCATTAGACTAAGGTGTGTGTAAGTGTAAATCAAATACTTCTCATAAAAACATCCTAGTATATTGAATATACTGGTGTTTTAACAAAATAAAGGAATAAAAATATTTTAGGGGGTTGGAGAAGAAAAATAAAACAAAATAACATAAGAGAAGACATTACCTTAAAATCGGGTAACTCCCCTCGGTTTGAACCAAAATGGTTTCTTGAAGAGCTTTCTGCCTAAGGTAAGGATTCTAGGAGTAAGAGAGGTAAGTTTAGTGAGTATTTGGGCAGAGGTTGGCCGAGCCAAATGTCTTGAGAGGTGTGAATAAGGTGGTATAGGTGGGAGCCTTTTATAAGAGAAGAGGAGGGGCACTTTTGGAAAGTCATGAAATGTTACATTATTATATAATGAGTTTCGGATTTTAAAGGTCCCAAAATGATATATTTCATGGATAATGTGATAAGGGTTCTAAATATAATTATACAATAGGTTTTTGACAAGTTTAAGTCTTAGATTTTACATTATCTTTTCATTTTATTTAAATCATTAATTAATGAGGTAATCGCTGCATCATCATGGTGTCATAAGAAATTTAATTTATTTAATGTCTAAAAATTATAAAAAAATTACCATGATGTAGGAAATCGGTTTTTCTTTCCAATTAATATTTATAGTAAAAAATTTAACTTATATAACCCCATGTAATAATTTTTTTGGTAAAACAACACATGTTTGTGACAATGTTATTTTTACTTTAAATAAAAAGTTATTAATTTCATTTTCTTACACAAGTGGCTCCATGGGGTCCCCAAGTTCACCCATGGATTTTCATGGTCGACCATGACTCATACAATAAGGGTAGGACAATTGTAAAGGTATTTTCATATTTTTATAATATCATTTTTACCTTAAATTTCACTAATTACCTTTAATCGCGATTAATAAAACTTAAAAGTTACTATTCACCAAAAATTATTTTAATCCCATTGAATCAAATTTTTCTTCCTAATGACAACAATGTATGTTGGATTTTTGAAAATAAAATCACAGAAGTGGTAACGTTTCATTTACACGAAAAATTAGTTTTTAAACTACCACTTAGTGGTTTCACTATTCATCAAAAATTGAAGTTTTTCAGAAAAATACCAAAAATTCACCCTAAGCTATATTTGATATTCCGAATTCAAAAATGATTTCTATTTTAAAAAATTCAAAACATAAAAGTTTCATTAATTAATTTTATAATTCATTCCCGCTGTCACAACAAATAGTGTGTTTTTAAGAAACAATATATATCAAAAGATTGACAATTGTTTATGTCCAATTTCAAAGTGAAATTAATTTTAATGGCCACCATTGGATAAAAAGGTAAAAATATATTCTATTTATACTTTAAAACTACTAAATTTTATTATTTACCACTATAAAATATTTTTATTAAAAAATTTGTTTTTAAGTATTTTAAACTATTCATCAAAAATTGGAAGTTCTCAGAGAAATACGAAAAATTCAACATTGGCTAATTTCGATATTCCGAATCAAAAAATGAAGTCCATTTTGAAATTTAAAATTTATATAATTTCAAAAAGTGGGTATTACTATTCTTAATGGCTACTTTTATTGGTCGCAGTGTGTTAGAACTCGAGGTTGCGTACAACACACGCAGCTCTATTATTCAAACAGAAGCATACCTTGGAAGCTTGGGGTGTTCCATGTAAAATTTTAAGACCATTCAGCAACCCATCAAGGCTTCTCATAGTTGAAATAATATTTATGCTACCAATCCTCAATGAGACCTTGATTTTGATGTCGTAGATATATTATTAATCCACATATCTCTATGGAAGAAATTAACGATATTTAGGAAGAAGGTAAAGCTTATTCCAAGATACGTCAACCCTGTTGAGATCCTTGATCGTATTGGACCGGTGGCCTACTGACTTGAACTCCTGCATAACCTATCTCTAATACATGATGTATTACTTGTATCCCTCTTGGTGAAGTACATACCATACCACATACATTTTCACAATCTAGATTTGGTACTAGTGGATAATGTTATTTCATATGAAAATCATTTGGTGAAAATCATCGATCACAGAGACAATGTTTTACCAAATAATACAATGCACCTTGTCAAAGTGTTGTGTAGAAACAAAAATCTTGAATAAGTGACATGGGAATGAGAGGAGGTGATGAAATAGATTCACCCTCACTTGTTCTGGTTTGGTAAAGAAAAATTTCATGGGGGAAATTTTCTTTAAGAGGAAGATTGTAACGACCTGGTCGGTTATAAATAAAATTCCAATTTTTTGTTCATTTAAATATATAATTATGTATAGTTGTTATAGAAAACATATGAACTTATTTGGTCTTATAATATCCTATTTAAATACGATTAATCATTTTTACCATTTACAATATATCCACTTAACAGTGATCACGTGATTAGTATAAATATAGTGTTTTAACAAATCCAATAGACACAGACCAAGGGAGTTATGGCCTCAACTAGTAAGAGTTTACCCTATGAATCCCATTTATCAGAGCTTCCAAGGAAGATATAATCTATGGTATTTCCCCTGGACAATCGCAAGATGAGATCCTGAAACTTAAGAATGATCGAAACCTTTTACGGGACAACTTCAAGCTTATCGAGATCACATCCCAGACCATGCACGTCGAACAACCCCATGAAAGTCTCATCATCGCACACCTTACTCATAGCGTGTTTTCTGGTGTATTAAAGGTATATGTATCAATACCCTAGAAATATGAGTATGTAATTTACTTTTTATAGAATAATGAATATATTTTCATCATATTCTAGATACTTGGTAAAAAAAATTATATAGTAAAACACAAATAGAATTTTTGGGTGGTACTCAAATGAAATTTAGAAATTTATTTTGACCAAATAATGGATTTTTAAAAATAATAAGATTTTCATAAAATATAATTACAAAATAATGATTATTAAATATAAGTTATCATATTATTTTCATGAAGTTAAATATAATTTTTATAAGGGTTCAAAAACTATTATTGTCAAAAAAACACAGTGTTTATCGATAAATGAAGATTATTTTTTAAAAAATCAAAAATTACATATTTAGAAAATTATTTAGATATAATGAATATTGTCTTTCAAATAAACATTTCTAAATTAACCAACATTTAATTTTTCATAATTTAATGAGATAGTCAAACTTTATGGTAAAAATAAAATACCGTATAAATATATGGTGTGAATTATGACATCCTAATAACCCAAATGTGTTGTAATGAATACAATAAAAGGTATGAAATACCAAAAAAAATTAATTTAAAATAATTTAATTTTTAAATTTGTTTTTTTATTTTATATATTAGTTATGAATCCCTTAAAACTTATAATATATATTAATTTTTAAAATCTTTTCTTTAAAAGTATGAATCGCCTCCACTTAAGAAAGGGTATTATTTTATTAATCTCCAACCATAGAACTATAAAATAAATAAAACTACTCTCAGTTTTCAGAAACCATTGGCAAGAACCATGATAAGGTTTCTGGTTTTGGCTATTTAATTATTTAGATTTCAAAACCTATGTTTGAGAAATGATAACTAATTCCCCACTCATTTCTTATTTTAACCCACCCAATATCCCATGTATCCTCACCCAATTTTTTTTTTAAATTCCATTAATCTTCATCACCTCTCTAGATTCCTCCCAAGGTTTCTCCAATCCCTCAAGAATCTCCTCCAAGTATGTTGGAGTTACACACTCAAGTAAGGGATCCTCGCTTTCTCTTGATTATTCAAGTTTATATATTATCTTATGACTTCTATTTCCAATTAATAAAATTAGGATATATCTTAACATGCACCTATAACTTCCCATTTCATGTCCAAATGATGAGAGACCAATTTCTCTCTCATCAACACATTTTATGAATTTTTATGTGACATCGTTATACATCCGAAATGTCATAGCAATATTTTCATACCAAAGAAATTGTGTAGTGAATACCATGCACATTTCCTATCAAGGTTTTTCACCATTATACAATAATAATTATTTTACTTGGGAGTTAAATGTATTTATTCCACACACATTGATCATGGAACAAAATATGAAGTTGAATAATTCCTTGTTGTATGATCTATGTGGAACACTTAAGTATGAGAATGAAATAAAAGTGACGGGTGTACCAATATTTATATAGTTCTCCAATGCATTTGGTAATGTTTAGTATAATTAGATGCCATGTTGGGATAGGAAGTGAAACTAATTCCGTTATGGGGATTTTTCCGTCAATATTTCTTAGTAGTTATCCTTAACCTATGTTTATAATTGACTATTTTAATTTGTTGCATCATTTACCATGTTATGATTATCAAGCTATATCATGCCTTATTTTTCCTATTTATGATTATTTCACCTTTTATGACCCATTAATATGCCTGTTTCTAACATGTATTAACTTATTCATGTTATTTTATTCTTAATTCTTTATTGGGATTTATAGCTCACCCTTTTCTTATGTATGTCCTTAGGTCATCCAAAGAAGTTTTAAGTGAGATCATGTTAATGAAGTATTCAATAAAGATGATTTTTTCCTGTATTAAGTTTTTATATAATGACCCTAATTCCCGAAGATAATAGATTTCACTATATTCTAGTTTCTATTATGTGTAATTTTATGTAATAAATAAAGTATTTATGTAAAATAAAGAGAAGTGTTTTCTTACAGAACACCCTAGAAAGTGAAACCTGCAATAGGTCTAACATGTCCAAAGAACAATCTTCTTATGGAGAAGATTAAATCCCCATAATAAAACCCCATGAATGTGGATTATACCTATTACTACACCTTCCACATAAGTACCCAATGCTTCACATGTGATTTATTTTCCAAACCGAATTATCAAAACATTTTCATCAAACCATGATTTGAAAATCTATTCACAAAACCATTTCAAAATACTTGTAAAACACATTTTCATTTACCAAAATTATGGGAAACCCATATTTTATAAAAAAACCCATTTATACACACAGAAATCCAGATAGACAATAATGAAATTTAAATTATAAAACAATTTATAAAATAAACATTGTAATGCATTTCATGAAAACATTCAACAGATAGAACAACTTGCCTCAAAATATAGGTCCCACACACCCGCAACAAGATATTTCAACAAGCAAGAAAACACAATGAAAATTGGTGCCATAGAAGAAATCCACACATATAAGAATTAATTTAATTTCAAAAAAGGTTCAGAAAAGAAGAAAGATCAAATCATATCTCATGAACACTCACTTGTCGTAGAAAAACCAATAAAGAATCGGCCCCCTTCATATAAAAGATATGGAAATTAATCAAGAGAATCATTAATATAGGTCAATAGATCTAATAACACAATGTGGAGATGCTATTGTGATCAAAGACTGTGAAAAAGAAGAAACCATTTCCCAATAGAAGAGATTAAACCCTACTACAATAGAGATCAATCCTTAAACAAAGCGACTCTAGGAGATCATAGGTCCCCAAAATTGTAGAAGGATAGCTTTAGGTAGAGAGAAAAGAGGCATCTAATGAATGATTTAAGATATTATCCATGCATCACTGTAAAATCCAAACTCTTGGTGATTAAATGGCATGTAATCCCTTTATATTTCATGTAATCCATTGGGTCCATATACGCTGAAAGTCCCTTCATATTTTTATTAAAAACATGACTTTTAACATTACACAACATTCTGTCATTACACAACATATAATATTTCATGTTGTGTACTTATCTCATGAAATGTGATTGAACAACATTAAATAACATGTATTGACATCACTCATCATGTAAATTCCCAACAGATAGTAAAAACTCCAGTTTCATTAAAGAAATCCCAAACCACCTAGGTATTTCTCTAAACTTGAGGAGAATCCCATTATTCCATAACACGTTTTTTACCAAGACTCCATTAATTCAACAATCATACATCTCTAAACTTTATTTAATTTTTATAAAAAAATTCTCTCCATCTATGGGTGTCCCGAGATGCACCAAATTAAAGAGGAAAATAGGTAATGTAAATGGAATTACCAAAAATTGGGTAATGGGATGTTGCAATTCCACTACTTAACTACTGTTTCTACCTCTATCCATTTCAAAACCCAAAAAAGTAACCAAAAAACCTTCAAAAACATTGAACAAAATTTATTCCATTGTATAATTTATTTTCAACCCCACACCATTCTTTACAGACCACATTCCTTTGACATTTCATGTTTGGCTAGTCTGTTGTGTTTTATAGTCTGGTTCTTACTCCACCTACATCTATTCTTTAGGCTTTCTTAACCCTATCACTTGAATCATATTAGACATATTTTTTGTTTGAGTCAGCTTAGAGAAGTGATGTAGGTTTTTTGTATTATGGTTGTGTCACCAGTCTTATTCATTTATTTTTTTCATATAGAATAAAGTAAAACTAAATACACATTCCATTAAATACATTTATCATTATTATACATTGATTCTAGTAATAACCCATTTTTTATAATCCACTAATCACATCTCACATGATTCATTAGTATAATTAATTAATAATTTAATTATTATATTTAAAAATATAAATAGATATAATCAATAATTAAACACTTCCTTTAATAATAAAATTATCCATATAATCACATACTTATTTCCATTATTCAAATTTTTCATTCATTCCATTATGCTTCACATGTTGTGAAACTAAAACAAATTGTTCACACCAACCACTATACATCATCACATCAAAAAAAAAATTTAAATTTTCTTCTATTGAGACATTAAAATATGATTTATCAAATTAACAAATATTATTAAACATCATAACACTACTAAAATAATAAATAAATAAAATTCCATCATTTAACAATTACTTATCATGTTATTACTTACCTAAAACCACTATTTTCTATATATAATTACTAATGAGTGGGTGTGTGTGTGTGTCACTTATGATCTCTCTCTTCCTAAGTTTTAATACAACTATCATTATTTAATTATGATAATTTGATCTCCTCATACAAAGAAAAAAAACATGAAAATCACCACATCAAAAATAGTAAAATAAAAACAATATAATTTCAGTCACCAACATTGAATTGAATCTCAAAACATCTTGATGCCAAGAATACATTAATTTGATAGATTAATCATCAATACTCTCACAAAATTCCTCTAAAAAACCTTGAATCATCCAGTGTTCACCCCCATTATATTAAAAAATCAAATACCCACTAAAGGAATTCAAAATTCCAAAAGGAAATATTTCAAACATATAGGTTTATATGAGCAATAAGATAATATAACAAGAGAAACATTGGCTCTTGAATTTTTTAAATATATTCTATGTAGAAAAACCCATGTTGTAGTTCCATAAGATGTGTCATTTTTTGTTCAGTCAACCATCATCTAAAAAGTATGAAATATTAAAAGTCAATCATCCCATAAAAATATGTTGTATTTTCCATTATAAATTAACTTCTTTAGTAAAAAATAAGTTAATTTTATAAACCACAATGTATTTTTCTTTTTATCCACTTAAAAGTTTGAAAAAACTATAAAATATGTCTCTATAAGAAACATAATTTTTTTACCCAAATACTTATCCCAAATGTAGTCATTATTCATATTATGAACATATTCTCCACTAAAACACTTATCCAAAACATTTACATAAAAATATACATTTTACAAAATAACCATGTCATGTTTGACTTGACATGAAATAATAATTTTCTCATGGTGACTAAAAGTAATTGTATCACATACTATCCTAAATAAAACCATTAAAATGATGAAAATCAATATTTTTTCTAAGGATAAAACCATAGTGTATTAAAACTAAATCCTGAAATTTTTTACCACAAACCCAAAAAAAATCAACATTTTTCCACAATATACCACCAAAATATTTTATATTACCTTTAATACCATAATATATCATATTTAAAGATTTGAAATACATAGACCTATATAAAACTCTATGATATATCCAATCAAAGGCGGCCTCATTTTAATTTATGAGTATTTGGGGTAATAAACAATATATATAAGTTGTTTAGATGTTTAGAAACTCAGATATATAAGATGGAGAATGAATGATATATATAAGATGTTTAGAAACTCAGATAGAAAGTGAGCTAAGTCCATAACAAGTTATGGAAATAAAACTAACTCAGATTACATGGGATCCATAAATTCCATATAGGATTCATCATAATCCTAAGTGGTATATATTTATTTTTGGGAAATGAGTAAAAATTAATATACATACTACCTACCAAGAGGCCATTAAAATCAATGATTCTAAGAAATAGTTAAAGGTGAGTAAATTAGAGATAAAATCCATAAATATTAACAAAGTTTAGAACATGGTGGATGAAATTGAATGGGTGGGTACCTTATAGTGAATATGGGTTTCCTATAATAAAACTAACATAGATAGTAGATTTTGATTTTATAAATCATTCTTGATGGAAAATGGGTTTAAAAATATTCAATGATTTTAAAATTAGTAAACCTTTTCACTAGTATAAATGATAAATAATATTTATATATTTTTTCCCTAATAGCTCATTATGATTATTATATATATCAAATAGATTTAAAAATATATTTCTTTATTATAACATTATTATTATACATGTATATGATATAAATCATTGTTTTTAATGATCCATATGGTGTTTTTAAGGTATAAAAGATGGAACAATCCATTTATGCCCTGAATAAAGTATTCTATATTTGAAATATTTAGTTAGATGAAGAAATCAAATAGTTTGGTTTCATCAACAACATAGATAAAGTTTTTTATTATACAGAGTTCGTAGGGGTGTCCTGGTATTTGTATAGTTGTATGTGTATGAAATACTACTCATTGAGAATGATATCCTAACATTACATTCTATAAAGGTATAGATGAAAAAATTATTCTCAATGAAAGACATTATTGAAATACCTTTCAACTAGGTATGAAGATCTATAGATATAAGTCTAAAAGGATTATTATAATTAGATAGAATAAATTATATTGGTAAATTGTTAAAGTGGTTTATCATAGTGATATAAAAGGATGGTTTTTTACCATCATTGAATGGAATAAATCTTAATAACACTCAATATACTTTAAAAAAGTCACAAAGGATAAACATTGGTAATATTACTTATAAATATTCCATATGATTTATTAGGTATGAAATGTTTTGTACCTTTCCTGATGTCTCTTATGTTTTGATAACAACTTATATATTCATATCCAATACTTGTGACTGTTATTAGATTATAGTGAATAATAATTTTAGGTGCCTGACAATAACTAAGGATATTTTTTTTGTCTTTTGAGGTGTGGAAGAACTAATTGTAAAGGGTTTCACTATTTATAGTAACCAAAAAGACATAAATCTTATGAGATATCAATTTAGTTTTTCTTCCATAAATAGTAGAGTTATTAATTTGAAGAGATCTGAAAAATATTCTATAGTGGAATTGAAAATAATGGCTTTGTGCATCATTATATCAAATTCTGTGAAGTAATTTGTTTGGATCAATACATTTATCACTAAACTTGGGATGGATCTTAGAATTTTGTGAGAAATTATTCATTACTATGATAATAATAGATTTATTTATCCGTAGAAGGAACCTTGATATTACTAAAGAACAAAACACATCCTTTTCAAATTCCATAACATTCTATAAATCATTAAGAGAGGTTTTTTAAATAGCTATTCAATGGATATATGGGAGAATGTATTGGTTCTAGTTAAAAATATATTATCACCATAATAGAATCAGAATTATGTAAATTATTTGGTTATTAGATACATGAGATATTGGACGTAATGATCATTATTAAAATAAAAGTATCATGATTTTATAATAAAAACAATCTCTATTTATAGTTCATTAATGTGCACATTGTACATTACATGAATAGTGAATTGATAAAAGCGTGTCAAAGTCTGACATTGACTTATCAATAATCAATATATTATGGTGTATTATGAGTTATGATGAAATATTATGATCATTATGAGAAAAATAGTTTATTATATATAAATTAGACCCATTAGAAAATAATTGGATGCACTATGCCAAAATTTGCATTTAAAGGCGGTTTTTTTCATTTACTGGTGGTTTGAACCGTCGCTAAATCATTTTGCGATGGTTTTGAAAAAAATGCCGCTAAATTGTTTGTCGGCAATCAATTAGTGGTTGTTTTTTAAAATGTCCCAAAATTATTTCGCGGTATTTTAAAGAGTCGCTAAATCTTTTTTAATTTTTTTTAATTTTTTTAGTTTTTTTAATTTTTTTTATTTTAATTTTTTTTTTATTTTTTACTTTCATAATTAATGAATTAATTATTTAATAAATTTTTTATTTTTCAGAATTTATTTATTTATTTATTTATTATTATAATGATTTATTTTTTATTTTTTATTTATTTATTTATTTATTATTTATTTATTATTTATTTATTATTTATTTATTATTTATTATTTAATTAATATTTATTATTTATTATTTATTACTTATTATGTATTTTTTATTATTTATTTATTTTATATTTATTTATTTATTTATTATTTACTTAATTATTAATTATTAATTATTTATTTATTATTTATTTATTATTTATTATTATCAAGTTCATGCCCATCTCCATGCACATGCCCATTCCATATATAGAAATTCTATATTGGGTGAGATTTAAACACCTTACCTCTTCCTTATTCTCCAAAGACTTTACCACTTCACAGGCTCTTCATGTGGTCCATAAATTGAATTTAATATACTAATATATATATATATAAACTAGAAAATCAAATAATACATAAGAAATAGATACACACTAAATAATTATTAATCAATGATTATTAATTAATAATGATTAAACAAAAATCAATCATCAATCATCAAAAATTGATAATTAATAATTAATTATTAATTATTATTTATTAATATTTATTAATAACTAATTACTATTTACTATTTAATAAATAGAATATAAATGAATAATAAATTAAAAAAATCTATATTATGGAAAAAGTCTTAAATAGAAAATAGCAAATACTAAATTGTAAATAATAAATATTAAATATTAAATTCTATGTAGTAAATTTTAAATAATAATTACTAAATACTAAATACTAAATAATATATAATATATAATATATAATATATAATACATAATACATAATACATAATATTTAATATTTATTATTTAATATTTAATATTTAATATATAACATATAACATATAACAAATAATATAAAATTTATAGCATATAATATATAAGTAATGTATAAATAATAAATTAAATAAATCATAAATTAATATATGATTAATAAATGATAAATTAATAATAAACAAATAAATAATAAATAATAAATAATAAACCATGAATAAATAAATAATGAATGTATAATGAATATCTAATAAATAAGTAATTAATAATTCATTAATAAATAATATAAAAATAAAATAGTAAATAAATAAATAACAAATGAATTATAAATGAATAATAAACTAATCATAATTAATTAATTAATAAATGATAAATAATAAATAATGAATAAATGAATTAACAAATGAATGAATGAATGAATGAGTAAATAAATTATAATTAATTAATAATTAAATAATAATTAATAATAACTAGTAATTAATAATTGATCATGAAGAATATATTGTTCATAATTAATAATTAATATTTTAAAAAATAAAATAATTATTTATTTATTAATAAATATATAATTTTAAATTAATAAATATTGAATATTGAATAAATAAATGAAAAATAAACTAATAATAAATAAATATTTAATAAACTAAAAATATATTAATAAATAATAAATAAATAAATACAGAAATAGATTAATAAATAAAAAAATAATAACTAATAAATAATTAATAATAACTAATAACAAATAGCTAATAATTAATAATTGATAATTATTAATTAATAATTAATAATTATTTTCTAATATTTAATATTTAATCTTCGATATTTTATATTTTAAAAATAATTAATTAATAATTAATAAATAATGAATAAAGAAGAAATAAATAAATAATTATTTAATTAATTATAAACTAATAATTAATAATTAATTAATTAAAAATAACTTAATAATTAATTTGTACATAATATCAAAATAATAAATAAAATAAATAAATAAATATTAAATATTCAATAAAAAGTAATTAATTGTTAATTATTAATTATTAATAATTAATTAATTAATTAATTAGTTGTATAATTAATAATTAATTAATTAATTATATAATTAATAATTAATAAATAAAAAATAAATATTAAATAAATAAATGAAAGAAAAATAAATAAATAAATAAATAAATAGAGATAAAAATCATAAAATGGTAAGAAACCCAAAAACACCAGAAAAACACTGAAATGACCATAAAATTTGATCTGGGACTCCTTTTTTATTACTACAACCAGTCAAATCAAAGATCTTGAAATGAGCTTCGATATATTATAAGGTACATGCCGAAAAGACAATTGGATTAGAAGTTATAGATGTTTGAATTTTAAAAAATCAAGGTCGGTGACAAAAAAGTTTATTTCAGAGGCCTTCTGGGCCTTTTTGAAGAAAAACAATGGTACATTGCTCAGATATCTAATGTTACACCTAATAGGAATAGATCTCATCGTAGGCTTTCATTTGATATGTGTTATAGCCCAAATGGATACCTGTATCAAAAGTTTTGGTCGTTTGAATTTCAATTTTGATTTTCAGTTTTTTTTAAATTGTAATAACTTTTATTCCTTTAAATTTTACCCAAATTTAATGTAACTTTGTTTTAGATCATTTCATAATCTTTGATTTGACTAGTTTTAGAGCTAAAACTAACTCTTGGATCAAAAGTAATGGTCATTCGATCTGAAGTCTCTTTTTCAACCTATTAAAGATTTTTTTACTTTAAAATGTTATTTACTAATAATTATAAATATTTATCGATTGAAACATTAAAAATAATTAAAATTATAAAGAATAAACTATATTTGATTGTAAATAATAATCAATAATTAATAATTAAAAATTAAATAATTTTGAAAAAACATTCTTCAATTTTGCCGCGGTTTTGATAAAATCGTCGCTAAAATAAATTGTAAAATTTCTTTGTAACATATTTTAAAACAATAATAAAAAATATTTAAAAATCATTTAGCGTTGGTTTTTTAATATTCTTCTAAAAAACCACCAGTAATGTTTTGATCGAAAAACATTTAGCGGTGGTTTTTGAAAACTGTCGCAAAAAAACCGCCTCTAAAACATAGTTTTCCTGTAGTGATAATTATTATCTAGACTGACATAAAAATTCATATCGCATTGAATATCATGTGGTCATTTATATGTGTAGGGGTGTTTGATTCATATTAATCTCCATTAGTAATGATAAGTTGAATACATATCAATTGTACCTTCATACCTTCATACCTCCCATATAGTATCCTTGAGGTTGAGCCAATCTAGGGTGGTTGGGTATATTTTTTTCATTTACATGATTGATTTTGACTAAGATGATATTTTCACTCAAATAAAACATGTATGACATCTAGGCTTATGATTGATTTATATTGAGGTAATTCATGTCCATTCTGAGTTGTGTGACATGTGATGTCCTCAAATATTTGGATGAATGACATGTGATGTAATAAATGAGAATGTATGAGATTTCTTACAATAGATTGCAATATTTAATTAATAAGAGTCACTCAATATCTTATAAAATGATATTATAAAAGCATGTATATGATATATGTAAATACATCTTGTGGTGGATATTTTCATATGGATATTTTCATTTGTTTATTATGATCACACTAGACCTCTTTGTAGTTTGAGTAGTAATAACATTTTTCTAAGGATTTCCATTTTCTTATAATTATCTAATGGGGAATTTATAAATTTTATAATTCTACAATTCCTCATAGAGTCACACAATAATCCATTGAATAATTAATTTTTTTGAAAGGTGTATTTGGTCCACAAGAGACTCAGGTGAGACATACCTTAAAAAGGGGGCTGAATCAAGGTATAAAAACTCTTTCCAATTTTAAGAATGTTCCTCAAACTCTCACAGACCTAACTAATCTTGACTAGTTTATTATGAGTGTATCTTTTTTTATCTTATTTATATTTTTATTTAATTAATTATTCACCAGTAATTATCCCTTTAATTAGTTATTTCAATAGTTTCTTAACCACTTTATCATTTTTCATCATATAGAATATGAATTAATATAAGAATAAATACATAAGGATTTTAAATAGATCTCTTGCATTGGGATTATACTAGGAGAATGAAATCGTTGATGTTATAATGCACCGTAATCCGAAAAACTCACCTATATAGTGGTGCATTCAGTCTATCCTCAGGGTCACTCCCCTTAAAATGTTTTGCGATCACTCATTACCACCTTGGGATCAATTCCCTCACCCTTCCCTTCTTTTCTCAATGCTCTAAAGGGGAAAAAGTAGGTGCATGTCCCAAGAACAGTATCACATATTGTTGTAATTCAACCAAGTATAAAAAGCTTTTGTTGAACTCCACGTTTCTTTCATTACAGTCAAATTGTGAACTCCTTCATGGACAAAATTATCACCATTCCATGTTATGCCATAGAAGCTCCTCTGTATTCCTCTTTGGAAAATTCTTTCATTAGTATTGAGTAGTCTCATTATTCTTTCCATCAATCTAAACTAGGGTTCACTCTGCATTGGTTCATAATAGAAATTCTCTTCGTCATTATTATCATGTTTAGATATGTCTATGTATACTCTCCCCCCACCCCATCTTTCCTAATATTCAAATATATTGATGTGAACTTATTCCAGTTGATTCTCTTAGAACTTTTAGGAGTTGTTTCATAAAAATATTTTCATTCTAACCTTAATAAAATGGTATACTATTAATTATCTTTTACTATGTCCAGAAGGATAATGCCATGTTTCCCACATAATTGAATATAGTCATCAACCCATTAAATTCATAGCTATCTTACTTAATTTATAACAATAAAATACCTTGATTGCAATGTAGAACCCTTCACCCTAGAGTAGTATATCTCAAGTTCCATAGTCCAATGATATGGTCTCTATTCTACAATATTATGATTGGATAAATGTTGGATCCAAAAAATACTCTAATATATTATATTTTGATTCACCCATAATCTCTATATGATTTCTTCAATCTCTCTCGATCGTCACCCTAGTTGTGGCATGATCTTATTTCTCTGTATCGTGGCTACTTAGTTGTTCAATAATTCTATAACAAGGATGGATCCTATATTCTAGGAGTATCTAAAATTTTAGAGCCTCTATAATACATACATTATTCCTTTACAGCATAAAACCATCCCTGTAATGACTAAAATTTTTATAAATGATATTTCCTTTTGAATGAATAAATTACTTATAGAGTATGTAGTATAGAAAACACATCCAATACATTATTTATTTTGGACTATTAAAAAATATATCATGTTATAATAAAAATATGATTTAAAATCAAATTCATTGGTACTATAGAAATTCTACAATGAACATTAAGAATAGTATATATTAAGTGTTGTAATAATATCTAATTGACAGAGATGGAATGAGAGATGGCCCCAACCAGTAATATCGTACCCTATGAGCCCATTTATTATAGAATCTGATGGAGTTAGTATCACTGGTCATTTCCATTGACCAATCCCAAGCTATCGTTTAACTACTAAAACATGATTGAATCAATTTACCGGATAAGTTTAAGCTTATCGAGATCACCGCTAAAACTATATTCACCGAACCAACCTAAGAAGGTACCACCATATCACACCTTTCCCTTAGCGTGTATGTTTGTGTAATATAGGGTTATGTTTGTAGACCATAGTAGTATGAATTTTTAAATTTTATTTATTTTAAAAATTTATTATATTTATCCTTATTCATTATTACCTTATAAACATGATTATATAATGATATTAATAAAAAGTATATTTTCATATGAAGAAACCAGAATCGAATTTTTTGGGAAATATATATTTTCAATTAAACATTATTTTTGATCAATCTATAACTTTTAAATAAATTCTATTTTCAATGAATATTATTGTTAAATAATATTTATTTAAAAATAAATGATAATATGTTTTAACGAAGTCCAATGTATTTTTCGTAAGGATCAAAAATTTGTTAAGGTCAGAAAAACTTGTATTTTATAGTAAAAAAGAATTTCTAAATAAAATTATAAGTTCTCAATTATATATAATTTTTTTATTAAAATAAATATTATTTTTTAAATAAACATGTTTTAATTATCCAATGGTGAATTTTTCATAATTTTCTGAGTTAGTCTCATTTCTAGGTAAAAATTAAATATGGTATAAATATAGGGAATGTACTATAAAATAATAATAAACCAACATTGGTTTAATAAATACTATAAAAGGAATCCATGATAATAATGATTTCACCATTAAAAACTATATTTTTTAGGTTGATTATTAATTTTAAAAACCTATTGTGAGTCATCCAAAACCAATATTATATTTTAAGGTTTTTAAATAATTATTTATCAATATAACTAACCCCCACATTTTGAATGGAGTTGTTTTAAGGATTTAGGTCCTTAGACTAATAAAATATTGGAAAACACTCTTATTTGGTAGAAATCATGGGTAAAAATCATGGGAAGGTTTTTCATTTTTATTATTTTATTACTAAGAGTCCAAAACCTAAGCATAGAAATTAATAAACAATTAACCCCTCTTTTGGTAGATACACCCACCGAAACTCCAATTTATTTTTACAAAAAATAAATAAAGAACTAATTTCTTCTTCCTCTACCTATATAAATCTCTCCTAAGGTGATCCCAATCTCTTAGGAAGATCTTACCAACATTTTATAAAGACTCTCTAAAGTTAATGGATTCTCCCCACTTTTTTTAAATTCAAGTAATTTCTTTTTACTAATAATTTTTATTTCCAATTTTTCTTGTTGTAATGGGTTTTTAAACATATATTAACAGTACTAGTTCTCCTAAGTAATGATATACCACCTTAAACTCACATTAAACCCTTTCATGAACCTTTATGTAAACCTATTATACTAGTAAAATTATCCTATGATTTTCCCTACCAAACTTTTATGTTTTGAATAAAAATCCCCATTTCCACTAAAAAGTATTAATAAGGGTGTAAATATACCTCATTTATTTGGAACCAAAAATTATATAACCCATACTACATAATCATGGTATTATAAGTGATAAAACTTGTACTTATATTGTCTGATCTATGTAACACACAAATACATGTTCATAATTTGAACATAAATGGTGGACCTAGAATTATTTCCCTCCAATGAATTGGGTAATATTTTTATCTCATGATATACCATTTATGGTGGTTATGGGTTTATCTGAAGATTAATACTTTATTATCACTCAGTGGTTAGCCTTGAATTATTCTTATAATGTCATGTATTGTGTTTCTCTCGCCTTCCTATAATGCATTGATGTTATCATCTTATACAATGATTTGATGTTCATGATTATGATTCTCCCCTTTATATTTCATCATGTATGACTCTTGAATCACATTTACTTTTTTAATTTAGTCTATTCTTTTATCATTCTTTTTCTGATCTTTATATCTCACCTCATTCATATGTATACCCTCAAGTTACCCTATGCAGTTTTAGAAGATTAATGGAATTTTATGAGAATGTTATTGAGTTTTAAATAATATAATTATTTTCCTATTTCAATTTATTGTGATATGTATATAATTACCCAAAGACTCTAGTCCTATATATCTTTTTGGATTGTGTTACAAGTATCTCAAAGTACAGAAATCATGAAATAAAATGTATATAATATATTTTTTGTCGCAGATTTTATTATATAAGAATATAGTTATTTTGGGGAATTATAGTTATAAAATCTTAGTGGAAACCATACAGATAAGTCTAAACATTGGAAAACATTTCAGAATATTGGTAAATTAAATATAAAGTGGTTTTTAATGAACAAAATCACTATCGGGCTACTACAAGTAGATGTGGATCTGGCATAGTTGTACTAAGAGGTACTAACATAAAAATACTGGATTGGGTATTAAATATAATTTCACATGGTGAACAATAAAAAAGCATTATTATACACCTAGTTTTATACATCTAAGAGATACAATTTGGTAAATTCAAAAGATCTCTATGAACCATTATAAAGGGAACAAAAATTCCTATAAAATATAATCTTAGTAAGTAGACCACATATAATATAGATTGAAACTTATAAATTCATAGTTTTAAGAATATAAATAATTTATGATATAACCCTCCAATATTCATACATTCCCTTTTATATGTTTGATATTTTAAACACTATCATACCAAATTTTCCTTTTATTTTAGTTAATGACTGCAAATTGGAGGAACTTATTAAATAAAAATATGATGGGTAACTTAATGACTTCCCATGATATTAGAAATCCACTGGGATCAGGATTTGTGCAATTCATGAAAATTATTACTCAATTAACTGACATTTTTTAAAGAAACTTCAATCCGGTGGAAAAACCCACGCCCCCCTGAGAAATAACAAGTTACAATTGAGAACATTATGAAAAATATGTCTCCAACTTTTAGTAGATATTTTGATCCCTTAATCTTGTAACAATGGATCAAATCCATTGAAAATATCCTTTTGAATTTAATTATTAGAGAAATATAATGATGTGTTGTCTGTTTATCACATGGAGGGGGATGATGATCAATGGTGGACATTGATAAAAATAAAATCCTTAGGAACTGATCGAAGATATGTAGTGGAAATAATGTTTTAATTAATATTTTTCTCATTCTATCTCACCTAAAATGGAGATGGAGTTACTTGGCCTTAAGAAAAAGGAAAATTAATCCATCAGTGTGTATAAGGAAAACATCATGAGACTTTTGTGATATACCTATATCTTTTTCATTGACCTTAAAAGTAAAGTTGACTACCATTTTAGTGGGATATATATGAATCTATGAAAATATTTATTTATTTGAGACTTTGAAAGATATGAATAAATTGTTTGATGTTCCCTCAAAGTTGAAATGGAGATCGATAAATCTTAAGGGCATCACATGCCTCTATATAGGAAGTGGATAATAGAGTTTAATTAATTAAGAGTGATGGATAAATATCATGGTGGTAGGAATTTACAACATCCCCCATGCCATAAGTGTTGAAAGAAATACCTCAAAAATTTCCAGGAGGGGGAAAGTAAATGATTTAGGTGTTTTATGTATGGGTTCCTAGTTAGTGAATTTGGATAGGAAACCCACATGAATGTGATGTGATAAAGGAATAATCCAGTCAACCCCCGGCCTATTTTACAATTTTATAACCACACAGATAAAGGACATTATGTGAACAAATGCAATAAACCAAGAGATTTTGAAGATAATTGGGGAAAAAACTTCAAGGGCGTGAGAGAAAGGGTGAGAATATTCCATCACAACTAATGAGGTGGATCTCAAAAATGAAGTGGTGATTGGTATTCTTGTTATTTATTCAGAAATAGTGGATTTACTATTTGATTATGGTTCTAATCATTCTTTCATATCACATAATTTTAGTAAAATAATTAAAACACGAACTCAAAAAATAGAAGTCAAGTTATCAGTGAAAATGGAAAATGGAGATTTTATTTCAACCTAGATAAATGAAATCTCCTTGGTGAATATTTTTAATATGAATTTCCATGAGAACCATGTGATACAACATTTAGTGGACTTCAATAATATTTTGGGTATGGTCTATAATTCCTTGTATAGAGTTTATAAAAAAAATTAGTAGAAGGAAATCACCCTCTATAACACAAATCACCCTCAGATTCTATGCAAGTGTTAGGAGGAGTATGTATATCCTTTGGAATAATCACCTTAAGGATTGATATTATTTTCTTATGAGAAATAATATCAAGATAAAATTATTGAGATAAAGGAAAATTTAATCCTTCATTAAATTCCCATTATAAGAAAATATGACGATAAATCCCTCGAATAGTTATATGGTCCTCCTCCAAGTTGAGAGGTTTAGTTCTTAATTAATATTATACCCATATCTTTTCCAATATCAAATACTCTATAAGAAATACAATATTTTAAACTTTAATATAGAAATAAAAATCTATGGTATAATCTATAAAAAGGATTTATATGTCCAAGTGATTCACTCTGGTGTGTACTAATCATTTTATTAAAGACAAGGATGGGTCAATGCACCTATGCATTCATTAGAATGAGATCAAAATGGTCATAAAAGAACTAAAATCTTATAACATGGGTCATGGAATTATTTGAACAGTTATATGGATATAAGTATATGTTTTATTTTCATTCAGGAAATTATCAAGTAATGGTGAATTGGGATGATATCATGAGATATATTTTTTTACATAGTACAAGAAATATAAGTTCATCGTGATTTAATTTTGACACATTAATGCTCAATATATATCTATAGACCTGATTAACATATATTTTAGGTATTAACTTGGAAATTTTAAGGTATTATTTATAGATGATTTTTTTATATACTCCAAAATAAAAGAGGAACATAAGAAGAATTTTAATGTTGTATTGAAGCCCTTGCGAAAGGAAATGTTATATGTGAAGTGTTGTAAATGCGAGCTTTAGATATAGAAAGTAACATTCCTTGGGTGTGTTATCACCACTAATTTGGTTTATATGGAACCTTTCAAAATATAATAAATTAAATGATGGACCATACCAACATTTTCAATAGAGATCCATAACATCATTGGATTGACTAGGTAATATAACTGATTTTTCATAAACTTATTGTGATATTCAATCCAACATAACAAGTTAACTCAGAACAGAGTGAATTTTTTCTCTACTGATGAATGTGATGAGAGATTTAAGGATTTAAAAAAGAGTCTAATCACATAAAATGTGATGACATTATCAACCATTTGGGAAGGATTCGTAATATATATTGATGCATCCAAATATGTATTATGTTTTACAATCATTCATGTTGACATATTGATAGATTATGCCTCCAACCAATTAAATATACTTGAGTAGAACTACCATGAAATGAACTAGAATCAATTTTAGTGATCGTCTCATTGAATATTTAGTGATATTATCTCTATGGAGATAAGTTTAACATATGTACAAAACATAAAATCCCATGTATATATTCAAACAAATGGATATCAATATACACCAATGAAGGCGTATGGAGATGAAAAAAAATTATGACTGTTCAATTTATTATCACTCTAGAGAGGTGAATAAATTGGAATATTCTCTAAGAAGAAAGGATCTAGAAACCCTATCCATGATTTGGATTGAAAGGCATCCAATTTTCTTGGACATGAAAAGGATGTTAATGGAAATCATAAAAGGAAATTCATCCAACCTTTTCCAAATAACTATTCAACTATCCAATCTTTATAGTATTGAGGTGGGACAAAATTTCAATAAGGTGTTACGTATAAAGGAGGTGAATATTATGGAGTTAAACTCTTCTATATATGGATTTATAATGGTTTTAACCTAAATATGATTCCCCAAAAACCTGAACTAAAGAGGGAACTTCCAGAGGATGGACATAACTCATCCTTTTCCATTCATTCAGTAAATACTAATATGTATAGAGATCTTAACACAGACTTACTATGGGATAACATAAAGATATATATTTTAGAATTTGTGTCTCAATTATTGGTAAGCTAGCAGTTTAAGGGAGAACTAAATAATTATAAGGGTATGATGCAACCATTTCCCATAATAATATAGAAATGGGAATACATAACCATGTATTACATTATAGGACTCCCTAGGATATATAAAGGAAATAATTACATTTATGTGGTAGTTATTGTCCTTAAAAAATTAGTGCATTTTATTTCTATCAAGGAATATTTATATCTTCGCCAACTCACTAAGATATATATATATATATATATATATAAGAAAATTGAAAAAACTACATGGAGTTCCACACTTTATTATATCAAATTAGCATCTGAGGATTACCTTGTTGTTGTGTATAAGTCTCCAGTAAGCATTATATACAGAGATGAGTTTCAACACTACTTGTCTTCCTGAAATGGATGTTCGATTAGAGATTACCATTAAAACTCGGGAGGATATGTTGAGATCTTATTCAATGTATTTCCAAGGATATTGGGATCAACACATTCCCCTATTGGATATTTCATATAAGAATAGTTTCCAATATAGAATTCAAATGGAATATGGTGAAGGTTTGTCTATGATTATGGGTAAATCTCCAACTTACTAGGATGAACATGTAGAGAGAAAGATATTAGGATCTAATCTTATTCAAGAGTCGCAGAATAAGGTGAAAACAATTCAATTCCCAATTAAATAAATGAAATTTTGATATAAAATCTATGAATACGATCACTGATGAGACTTAGAGTTTGATTCTAGAGATAATTTGTTCCTTTTTATATTTTTGTGGAAGAAATCCAGGATTTTTGTGAAGAATATAAATCCTTCTCATAGATACATCATCCCCTTTGAGATCATTGATCACATTGGAGTTCTTTATCTACTTTCACTCCCACCTTACGTATCTTATGTATAGGATGTTTTCCATGTATCACTCTAAAGGAAGTATATAATAGGCCCCTCAAAATTACTAAATCCATAAGTTATACCATTAGAGAATGATATTTCAAATGATGAGTAGTTGGTGAGGACCTTAGATCAAAGAGAAAATGTTCGATGAAACAACATAACTCGCATGGTCAATGTGTTTTTGAGAAACCACATGTTTAATAAGGAAAAATGGGAACTAGAAGTGGTGATGAAATATAAGTACCCTCGTTAATTTTAGTGAATAAAATGAAATTTTTAGGATGAAATTTTTGATGGGTTTAGAATGTAATAACCCAAAATTTTATAAATAAAATAATTAATTGAATTAATAAATTCAATATTTAGTAATTTAGTATAGAAAATAAATGACATTGGTTATTTTGGACCATTAGAAAATAAATCAAGTTGGTCTTAAAATAATATTAAACATTATAACCATTGATAATATAGTCATTATAAAGTGACTCATAAGAATAGTATATATTAAGGGTCATAATAATATCTAATTGACATGGAAGGATAGAGCGATGTCCTCGACCAGTAGGATTGAACCATATGAATCCCATTTACTAGGGATTCTAAGGGAAATGGAATCACTAAATTTTTTCCTTAACCAAACCCAAGTCAAGATTCTATAACCAAAATATGAATGAAATCATTTATGGGATAAGTTCAAGCTTATCGAGATCATTTCCTAAATGATATTAATTGAACCACCACAATAATGTACCACCATTTCAAACCTTACCCTTCAGTTATTTGCTGGTGTAATAATAGGTTATGTATCTAGAAACTATTTTTATGAATTTGTATATTTTATTTTTAATGAAATATATATTATATTATCCCTAATAATTATTACTTTATAAACATGATTATATAATATGTTTTATAAAAACAATATTTGGACCTAAAGAAACAAAAAAAAATTTGGGAATTTATATTTTAAATTAAATCACTCATTTTTAAAAATTAAATAATATTGAGATAAATTATATTTTCATGAACTGTTCTTACTAAATAAAAATTATTTAAAAATAAATGATAATTTAATTTAATGAAGTAAAATGTAATTCTTATAAGGGTGGAAAAGTTTTTAATGTTGTAAAAATTACTATTTTCAACTAAATAAGGATTTTTATTTAAAAGTTTAAATTATCATATATGGAAAAGTATACTAGTAAAAAAATTAAATTTTTTAGATTATCATGTAAAAATTATCCAATGGTGAAATTATTAAAATTTCCTTATAATATCAAATTTTTGGTAAAAATTATATATTGTATAAATATGCAATATGTATTATAACATCATAAAAGACCAAAAGTTATTAAATAAAGACAATAAAAGTATTAAAGGACCAAAATTTTATTTAAACATTAAAATATTGTACATTTAATATTATTTAATCAATTTTACACACCAATAATGAATCCTATAAATCCTATATTTTATTTTAATATTTTAAAAAAAATTCTTTATGAATATGACTTGCTTCCACATCATGAATAGTGTTTATTAATAATTTATTTTCCTAGACTAATAAAATATTTAAAACCACTCCTCTAGTAGAAACCATGTGAAAACCCATGTGATGGTTTTTTAAATTATTTTACCACTTAGAGTCGAAAACATATGTTTAAAAATTAATAAATAATTCCCCTATATTTTTCTATAAATACTCAAAAACAACTCATTTATCTTAACTAAAAACCTATTGAGTGTAAATTTACTCTACTTTTCCCTAAATAACTCCATCCCAAGGTCTTCCAAATCTCTTAATAATCTCCTCCGAAGCTTTTATAAGCTATCTCCCAAGGTAAGGGATTCTCTCCTCTTCCATTTTATTCAAGTACATTATTTGTACTAAGCTTTTTATTTCCAATTGTTCATGTTGTAATGTGTTTTTACATATCCATTTACTATCATTATGATTCTTGTGTAATTTTATATCACTATTCACTCACACTAAACCCTTCCATGAACCTTTATGTACACCTTTAATGCCTCCAAAATTATCTCATCATTTTCTATGCCAAAATTTTGCATTGTAAATACCCATCATCATTTACACTAAAGGTCATTCACCTATATATAACTATAATTTAATTATTGATTAATTATATGTATATAACCTACACTAATTAATAATGGGATTAAATTTTATGAAATACATTCTAATATTGTAAGATCTATGTGGTACACAAATTTATATATGTCGTACGAATGTGACATGTGATCCAATAATCATATATCCCTCCTATGCATTGGGTAACATTTTTATCTAATGAGATACCATGTATGGTTCGTTGTAGGTTGTCCTAAGCACACTATGTTGTGATGTATTGGCAATTAGTGGTGACTTATGCTTATGACATCAGGTTTTATGTTATTTCCACATTCTTATGATGCCTTGATGTTAACTTTTTATACCATTTTTAAATGTTTTTTATTATGATTCTCACATTTCTATGTCATCATGTTATTCCACTAGACTCACATGAGCTTCTTTACTTTATTATATGCTTTTATTATTCACTTACTAGGTTTTATAGCTCACCTATTTCTTATATACATCCTCAATTTTTCTCATGTAGTTTTATAAGATCTGTAGAACAATAAGGGTGTGTTATAGAGATTAAAATAATGTCATTTTATCCAAATTTCACATAATTATAATGTATATCTAGTAACCAAAATTCCCCAGGCCTCTAGATATTTATGGATTTGGTTACATTTATCTTAATGAAATAAACCATGTAATAAATTGTATTATTGATACCGGTTTTCATACTCCTCACATACTAAACACTTTAAAACAAAAAAAAACAAGTCCTGCACACAAATCCTTTATGAAACATCACATCCTTCATGGTGTGGAGGTATCTAAATTTGTAGAGAAATCAAAAATCACCTTAGACCGTTTTGATATGGAAGAAACCTCCACAACATAAAAATCCTCTTCTCCTTAAATTGCTAAATTATGTATCCTTGTAAACTTATTAAGAATACTTATAGAAAATCTCACTAGGTTCATCTTGATGGATTAAAAAGTTATCCTTAATTGATTTCATCCCTCATCAAACATTCCTTTGGAATGTGGTTTCTTTGTTACTCTAGATGTGGCTTACACTTAGCAGTAATATCTACGGTACATACATATACACTGATCACTTCCCCACTTACACTACTCCACAACTCACTCACTATGCCCCTTCTCCTATTCCTAGAAATTCTCTACACTGGATATACACCTCGACCACGTCATAGGTTATTTGTTATCAAGCTGAGCCACTACCTTAATATGGAAAATTCATATCCCTTTGTCTAGCTAGGGTTTACCCCTTTTTACTTTTACTAGAAATACTTCTGAGCGCAACCTATATCTCTACGATATAGAATATTCTTTCCAAAATCAATAAAGTGGTCTATCTTAGGAAGTTAGGCACTGATAATAATGAATTTCTAATCTTCCTTACCAGATTTGGGCTTCTTAATGAAATATGCATCACTATGAAGTGAATGTATCATTTAAAACATATCCACCTTTACTATGGTGAATTTCTATCTTATGGATATAAATATAACTCTGTCTTCTTTGAAAGATTCTTTACTTTGGTTCTAATAATGTAACACCCACCCCTATTATCCCAAAGCTAGTGTATCATTTTATTTCATTTGCGTGATTATAAGAAATAAAACCCTAAAGCACCAGTCAATTTAGCAGTATTGTAAAATCGTATTACATATATGATTCCGATGATACATTGGTAAAATAAAATAAATAATTTTATAAGTAAAATTTCGGAATCCTTGAAGCTCATTCAAAGGATTAATCTTCATAAACTGGGGAAAGGAAACATAATATGGGTGATCTAAAATTCTCAGTCTGGGAAAGTAAATAGGAATAAATAATGAATTGATGAGAATAAATCAACCTGTATAGATAAATAATTGATAAAACATGTCATTCAAATAACTTGATAAGGCATAGTAAATAAGGTAAGGAAATAAACTGAACCACATGAAATTTAGTCAATAAATTGAGAATGAACCCCATACATTGATATGTCAAATAAAAAATATCGTGGATATTAATTATAATTGAATTATCAATAAAGGAAATTATTAATTGATGGACTTAATGTATCAGGGCCATGAGAACTTATACTATCAAGATCCATCCTCTACATAGTTCAAAACTATATCTAGGAACCTATTTAATTTGGATAACTGATTTGTCTCATCAGAACCTTTCGATGTATCGAGGGGGGAAATAAAATCTGGGACCCATTGGTCGCATCATGTTTAAATTATTCCTCATATAAAGTAATTGAGTTACCTAATGAACAATATACCATATCAAAAATTAATATTGAATAAATTATAAGTATTTATCAATATTTTCTGATATAATCAAGTGATTTAAAAAGTAAATAATGTATGTGAAAATGGTATACGATTTCGGAAATAATAAAATTTATCACCCAAGAGGATGTATATATAAGGAGATTTCCAAGGAAACTGATAAAAATAAATTTATTATCACATGATAATGTCGATAATCACAAAATCAATTGACATTGAGAATGTAATCACAAAATACATTCTTGTGGTAAGTAGTCTGTAAACATTCCAAACTGTTACATACCACTTTGAAACAATTGAAGCATAATCCCCAAGAAGGAATAAAATTATATGAAAGTTTTGAATACCATAAATAAAAATGGATTCATGTTATAATATATAAAAAGGGGTAGTAGATACACCACACAAAATAATTAAGTTATGAAAATAACCTTTACCTCACAGATGTAAAAGGTGAGATGAAATTCTCTTACCATATCCTTCCTTTTTGTTTTGTGGCCTTTAACCACATGTATATTTGGCTTAATCATGTTACTAACTAACAAAAGAACCATAATAGTATTTATTATATCATTTATGATCTTATTATAATATATTATTACTTGTTTGATAACGATCTTTCATTATTCTCACTATTTCGAATGTTAATTGCCAAGGTTTTCGAGTATGTTTTGACTTGTTATTTTTTATTCCCATTACTTAGATAATGATATCATCATATAAAAAAGGTAAACCATAATTTAGATATCATATATATTCTGTATATATGTATTTATTATATCCCATAATATTTGGATATATAAAATGAAATAAACCATTCATGGTGATCTATAATTATATTTCTCAATACCAGAGACTAGTATCATTGGTTGTTCCTTCTAAAATTTATTCAACACTTTTATAGATTCTAATTTTATATTTATTTCTACTAACCTATTACAAGACCTAACAGTCTAAGGACAAGATTTTATAAGATGGCTGGAATAAACCAAAACAATGCTTGGATTCCTGAAAATCCACAACACTTTGATGGAAATGATTATGGTTACTAGAGATCCTGAATGGAGGCTTAGCACATACATCTAAGCATTGAAAATTAGTCTATCATGTCAAAATAGTACACACTACCTAAATCTGACCTAAACACTCTTACTAGAATTGATTCTACAAGATATGTTTTAAATTACAAAGTTGTTAGTATTTTATGTTTTTCTATTAATAGAAGTTGTTTTAGTCAAGTGTCTACTTATAATATAGATCATGAAATACGTAATATTCAAATAGTTACTCACCTTGGGTCCGACAAACTAATATATACCAAACTTGAAATTCTTTTTGCTGAGTACCAAGACATCAAGATGGGTGAAGATAAAATAGTAAAGAAAATGTTGCATATATTCAAAAGCATTGTGAATGGAATGAATTCAATTAGAGAAGATCTGAAAAACCTAGTACTAGTTGAAAGATTCCAACAAGAATTACCAAAAAAATGGCATGAATATAAGGTTTCCACTAATTAGTGATAGAATTTCAAAAAATACACACTTGATGAATTGATTGGATCACTACTCCAATAAGAATTAGAATTGAACAACATATCAAATGAGGATACCACAAAAAGAATGGGTGTAGATTTGAAATATATGAATGTTGTTTCTACTTACACTTCTAATTTTGATAATGGATATTGAAAAATAATATATGGCTCAGATTGTGACTAGATTTTAAAAATGAATGGAAAATAAAGGATTCAAGAATTTGTTTAGAAGAAACCCTCAAAATGAAAAATATAATGGTGACAAGAAAGATGGTAAAATTTTCAATGATCCAGATGTAAAAAATATTGATTGTAGGAAGAAAGAACATATCAAACTTGATTATCCTAGACTAAAAAATAAATAAAGATATTAAAATGACAAAAAGGCGTTGACCACTAGTTGGAGTTGTACAGAAGAATTTGATTCTAGTGAACAATTTATAAATGAAAAATAATTTCTTAACTTGTGCTTCATGGAATCAATAGATAAGGTTAGTAATTCTTGTTTTTATTCTGAATATTGTGATTTTTAATTTGACTCTTAAATCACCAATGTTTTTGAATTAAATAATGAAATAAAAATATTAAGAAAAGATGTTTTCAAAGTCACAGATCTATATAAAAATATTAAAAAAAATAATGAGAAAATTATTTCCGAAATAAAGTAATTTTACCAGAAAATTAAAAATTAAGATACACTAATTCAACTTCTCATTCAAAAGTTTATGAAAATTTAAAATCTTCTAAAGTTTTTAATGAAAATTAGAAAAATCAATTTGAATGTATTAAACAATTTGTATCTTATTTTATTCAACGTCATGAAAACTATCATGAAAAGAAGTCATTGACTAAAATTGATAAATATAAATATGGTTTTGTTTATGATAAGATATTATCTAAAATTTATAAATATCATTTTTTTAAAAGTTAAAAATGGTTGTACTTCAATTGTTGCTAGTGTTAATTGTGGCCAGAAAGGTTATTATGAAAATGATTTCTCTCTTATATTTAAATATTTTTTAGGATATACTAAAACTAATATTTATAAATATTTATTATCTAGAGTACCTTACAATACATGGTTAAAATTGGTATGGGTACCTAAATAATTCATTACTAATATTATTGGACATAAAGTTTCTTAGGTAGAAAAAACGTTAAGTAATAGATTTTTGTAGGAAATATGACTCTGATGTCTCAAGAATGACATATGGTATATGGATAAAGGATTCTCTAGGCATATTAATGGAGACTAATCGAAGATTATAACTTAAAACTTGTGTTATGGTGGCACTTTTACTTTTAGAGACAATTCAAAAGGCAAAGTAAAATGTTTTGGTAAAGTGGGTATTTCAAATTCTAATTATATTTATAAAGCTTTATATGTTTAAGTTTTAAAACATAATTTAATCAGTATATCACAATTATGTGATGATGTAATGTAATTTAAATTTCAAAATGATAAATTTTTAGTTTTTAAAGATGATTCATTGTTATTTTATTCTAATATAAAAATAATATTTATACTGTTGATTTTTTTGAACTAACTATTCACCTGTAGGGCATTTGAATGCTTTACAGAATGGTAGCATCCATTTACATAAACATTAAGTTCATGTTAATTTCATAATGTTTCATATGCTATCAAAACATGAGAATGTTTTATACATTCATTACTTGAATAATGAACATCTTCATGTATGTGACTCTTGCATGAAAGGGAGGAAACATAGAATTTATTTTAGACCCATCAATCAAATAAGTACTACTAGGAATTTAAAGTTTGTACAACTTTATTTATTTGGTCCCACCCAAATTTCCAGCCTTGGTCTAAAGAAATATACCTTTTGTTATTATTGATGATTATAGTATATTTACTTGGGTATACTTTCTTACTCATAAAAACGATACGTTATCTAGATTTACTACTTTTGTAAATTCATTCAAAATGAAAAAGATCGTATGATTATTTCTATTCATAGAGATAAAGGAGGTAAATTTAATAATTTATATTTTGAAAAGTTTTAGGAAATGAATAGATATTATCATAATTTTCCTACTCCTAAAACACCACAAAAAATAGTATTGTCAAATAAAAAAATATAACTTTTACTAAAATGGGTCGAACTATGTTAAGTGAATATAATTTCAATATATATTTTTGGACTGAGGTTGTTTTTCTTCATGTTATATATCAAATAAAATTCTTATAATAAATTAATTAAAGAAAATGTTTTTATGAAATATATAAAATTAAAAATAATAAATTTAGTTACTTTAGAGTTTCTTTTTGTAATGATTTTATTTTAAATTCAATGGATAATTTAGGTAAATTTGATGCTAAGAGTGATGAAGGAATCTTTCATAGATATTCTAATAATAGAAAAGCATATAGAGTTTATGATTAAATAATTGTGGTTATTAAAGAATTTTTTTATGTTATGTTTGATAAAAATAATGTGAAATTCATATAGATTCTAATATATTTTATGATGAGTTTAGAGATTTTAATTTTGGGGAAACAATTTCTCAAGATAAGAGTAAATCAATTGAGGGGAAGCACACTCCTTATCAACTAGATCCAAAAACATGGAAAATTCACAAAGATCATCCTGTTGAAAATGTAATTGTAAATGTTGATTTTAATGAAAAAACTAGAAATTCTATTTTAAATATCTTTCCAATTATTCTTTTATTTATGATTTTTTTCTATTAATGTTCATGATGATTTGAAAGATGCAAAGTGGATTATTTCTATTCAAGATGAATTAAATCAGTTTGTTAGAAATAATTTTTTTACTTTAGTATAATTTCTTACGGATAAATAGGTAATTATAACTAATTGGATATTTAGAAACAAGATGGTTGAATTAAATTCATATAGATTCTATTCAAGATGAATTAAATTCATATAGATTCTATTCAAGAAGGTATAGACTTTGAAGATTCTCTTTCATATGTTTCTAGGTTAAAAGAAATTATGATTTTGTGGCCTTTTTTTTAATGGTTTTAAATTATATCAAATGGATGTAAAAAATTGATTTCTTAAATGGTTTTAAAACTATATATTTTTATGTTTCTATACCTCCTGGTTTTGAAAGTGAAAAATTTCCTAAATTTTTTTTAAATTATCTATATATACGTACGGTCTCAAGAAATCACCTCGTGCTTGGTATGAAATACGTTCTTTATTTTTTAACATAATGATTTCAAGAAAGGAAATGATGATCCAACTAATTTTATTCAAAAAAATATGATGATATTTTAGTCGTTCAAATTTATGTTGATGATATAGTTTTTGGTTCCCCTATTGAAATACTCTATAATGAATTTTCTTCTTTGATGTATTCCGAATATGACCTAAGTGTAATTGGAGAATTAAAATTCTTTCTTGGACTTCAAATTTTTCAAAGAAAATATGGAATTTTTCTTAATCAGTCTAAGTATGTTAAAGAGTTAGTTAAAAGATTTAGTCTTGATTCTTCTAAATTGATGAAAACTATTATGATTACAAATTGAAAATTAGATATTGATGCATCTGGTAAATATTTTTATTTTAATGATCATAGAGGCATGATTCGTACCTTTCTATATTTAACTATATCTAGACCCGACATCATTTTTAGTGTTTGTTTATGTGCTAGATTTCAAGGTGATCATAGAGAAAGTTGTACTAAATATTTAAAAAGAATAATTAGATATGTTAAAGGAACTATTGATTCTAGTTTATTTTATCCAAAATATAAATGTTTTGATTTAATATCTTATTCTGAATTTGATTTTGGAGGATTTAGAATTGACCAAAAAAACACATCTGGTATTTGTCATTTTCTGGAAAAAATGATAAATTTTATGGTCATCTAAGAAGAAATTATCTTTTTCTTTATCTACTATAGAATATGAGTATATATTTGATGCTAGTAGTTGTGCTCAAATTTTATGGATTAAGAAAACATTATGTGATTTTTATGTCTATCTTGATAAACATCCTATATATAGTGATAATAATTCTGTAATTTATATTTATAAAATACCTTTACAATATTCTAGAACAAAATATATTGATATTAGATATCATTTTACTAGAGATCATGTGAACAAGGGTGATACAGTATTAGAATTTTTACCCTCTGAAAATCAGTTAGCAGATATTTTTTCAAAGCCTTTAGACTATACTTAGTTTGAAAAAAAATTTGAACTTGGTATGGTGGAATTATAATTTTTTTATTATTGTATTTGTTTAGGGAGAGTTTGTTTTCACTTTTTTTGTTTTCAAAAGGGGGGAGAAATAACTTGGTTTTAATTATTATAAAACATTGGTTTTAGAAAAAAGAACATTTATTTTAAAGGCTTTTAAAAATGGTTCTAAATGGTTTAAAAGTTTTGGTTTTATAATCCAAAAAAGAGAGGGATATTTTTTTACATGTGTGTGTTTTTATTTGTTTGATTACATATGATTTTACATTTGTTTTTAACCTTTTATGATTTTTTTATTACATGTAATATTCTTTTAAAAAAATTATATTTTCAAATATCTTAAAGTAAAATGTTTTGATTTGTGTGATTCTTGTCATGTCAAATAGATAAGAGATTTATCTAAATTTAATTAGTTTTCGAGTAAGTCTGAAAACATATTTCTAGTTCTCTAAAAATTCAATAATGTTTATGATGTAGTTTTAGAAACTCTACAGAATTTTTTTTGAAAATTTTATGAATTTATTTTACTTTAACTTCTACAGATATCATATTTGCATGAAACTTGATTTTTTAGAAATTCAACATGATTATATTGATTTCATTAGTTTACATTGAAGACTAAAAAGGTCTTTTTGATAGTGGATAAATAGTCTGAAGTTTTTCATTGATTATTTATAACTTCATTTTTTCTATGATGTTGTTGCATTTATTTTTTAATGATATTTAGATGAGTAAATGTTGGATTTATTTTAGACATGATTCATTGGAAAGATAATATGATTTTCTAAAAATAAGTATTTTTGAAAAAAGTATAAATCTATTGATAAGAGCCTTTAAAAATTCATTGATGTTTGTTAAAGTTTTTTATCCAGTTTCTCACAAAATTATTGTTTCAACCCTACTTTCGCATGTTATGGTTTGTTGCCTACACTACATTACTTTTCATACCCAATATTACATAACTATTCATTTCTACTAACTATGTTTTGAAAACCCTACATTAATGTTCATTTCTTACTCTTCATTACTTTTCATTCCATGCACTATGTTAGTGTTCATTCCCTACACTACATTACTATTCATGCCCTACAGTATTGTTCATTCTGTGCTTTTATGTTAAAAATTGATTTTGTACATATATATGAATTATTTTCAATCGTTTTTCTACTGGATAAATTCACACTAAATATAAGGATTATTATTTAATATTATTTAATGTTTTTGGTGGAATATTTAAAATAAAAAATTATAAATTATTTGAACATCCTTTTCCAATAAATTTGGTTGTTTCCAGTTTTTTTATATTTAAACATTTAAATTTACACTGGATTTTTGCTTCTAGTTATTAGGATCTATTTCGAATAAATTTAAATAGGTTTGAGTGGATTTAATCAGGTGTTTAAATCAATAAACACTGCTATTATTCTAGATATTTTTTTGGAAGACTTATTCAATTTATTGTGAATTCTTTTATTAAAGATTTATTCTATTGGATAAAAAAGGAAACGATGATGTGATTTTTATGGGGATATTTATGATATCTCTTGACTAATTGTATTTTGAATATCTAAATGAAGAGGAGATATTTAAACTACTAAATATTTTTTCTATATATATATATCATTATTTCTTATTGTTCATACGTACATGGAATAGAAATATAAAAAAGACATGGGAAAACATATTTGACATTCTGTTTAGCAAAGAGAAAATTGTTGTGAACTTTGAACTTGCTGTGTATTTGCAATGTTTTTCGACACACTGTATCATCCTTTGCATGTTCTCTCAAGTGCCAGATTACTTCTATTATGAAAAAATTTAATTTATGACACATTATAATTCCAATGTGAAGAACCAATACATGTTTTTTCATTATTTATCTTCTCTTGTCTGGTTCTGAGTCTCTAACTATTTTTCCCCTCTCTCGCATGCACTCTATTTTTTATTTCTATATTTTTACGCACAAAATAATTATTTGTTATTAAATTTTCATAGATTATGACTCTTTTATTATAAATTTAGGATATAAGGGTTGTGACTCAATTAATCTAATGTTAGGACTATTCGGGTTGTGACTCCCTAAGTCTAAAGTCAGGTTGTAAGGGTTGTGGCTCCCCATACAAAAGTTAGTTTCATGGTTATTCTTCTACTAAAAAAGGATTTTTTTAATTAGGTTATGATTCCCCCTTCAAAATCATTTTAGTCCACACGTATCTCTCGAAAAGTAGAAAGGTATAAGAGTAGAAGTCCACCCACTTTGGACTAAACTATTATAAAAAAACAACCTTGTGTTATTTTCTTTTTATGCTGCTAATTAACCATAATAATTAACTCTGATAAATATTTAATTAATCAATTTATTTGTTTAAAATTTTTAATATGGTCTATTCAACCCCCTATAGACCATCTTTCATTACCCGTTATGACCTAATGTTATCATTATACATCATCACAAAAGAATAATCTGGACCACTTCATTTGGAGTGTTCTATTTTATGATGTGCAATCATCTAAGTAGAATTAGGGGATCTTCTAATTTTGAGTTACTTTTATCATTAAATCTAGCCAACAAAACTACCCCTTCTGACAAAACCAAAGAATTTCTTGGAAAATGTTTCTTTTCTTTTTTAGAACCTGAAGCAATCATATATTCAAGTGTATTATACTGATCAAAATGCACTTGGTCCACCACTTGTGTCTCACCAACCTGCCACACCTCTACTATCTCAGTCCGCGATTTGGTTACTCATTTCCCTATTGATTTCAATTGTCTAAAAATCAATAGCTTGACCTGGAGACTCATAACTAGCCATGAAAATTTTTCATTCCCTCTAACAATCACCAATAAGAATATCACTATAAGAAGTATCAACAACACCAGCCTTATAGATATATTCTCAAATAGTTGATTTCACACCCTATTTCTAACCACACTCGCATCGAAGTCCATTCCCATCCAAGTATACATGAATGTTCCATCCACCATTATGAAGAAGATCCTTACCGTCATTTTACATGCCACCAAAAGCATTATATTTCACACTTCTAATTCTTTCAAAACATGAAAATTAGTAATTCCCTCCAATATAGTGGAAATATCAAATAATATATTTCTTTCATATCAAACTATCATGTCCAATGACTTTTAAATATATACAAAATCAGTGATATTATTTATACTTGATTATCAGGTCTAGTTTATCATCAACTTTTGAAATAAAAACCCCATCAGCTAAGACATAATAAAGATATACTTCCACTAAAAACTGATTATAGTGTCCAAATCAAGCTACCTTAGTTTTCTTCTGATTTTAATAGGAACCCCTATAACCATCACAATTTCATAGAGGATCCTAGTGTGCCAAAGTATGCAGTTCAATCCAAATACCTTGACTAATAACAGAATCGATGAGTAGCCTACCTCTAGAGGGTTAAATTTTTATCTCATTCTCATATGTGTATAAATCCTAGCTAGAGAGACATCTATCAAAATCCCCAAGCCCACATTTTAAGATCCTAAAAAGGGAAGATCATGTGAAACAATCCATGTTCTAGTGAGACACTTCTCTAATTTTCAGGGGCCCAAATATTAAAACGATGCTTGATAAGATCTCTAACCATCCATGGTGTTGAACCTATTGGAAAAACAAGATGTCCAACGATTGGATGCTCCCCAATTTCAAGTCATTCTAAGACTATTGTTGGTTCTTCCCTTACATAGGAAATATTTCCCTTCTGAAGAATGACACTACAAACTGAACATTTGAAGAAATAAAAAGAGCGATTATACGCTCTAACCTCAACGGAAGCATCCACATCATTCCTTCTACCAATGACTTTATAACCTTCCATTTTAACATCCACATAATTGTGGGAATTAAATCTCCCTCGAGCAAAGAACAAGTCAGCAAGAGATTAGATCAACGATGAATCCATAAGCATTGTTAATAACTAATTAAATATTGATTAATTAAAAATTAATTAATTACTATTAACTATTAATACTTAAATTAGTAATTAATTAATTATTTTTATTAATATTTTTAATATAGATTAGTTAATTATTAATATTTAATATTTAATATTTAATGTTAATTATTGTGTACTTAGAATTATTATTATTTATTAGTAATTAATTGATAATTAATATTTATTATTACATAATTACTAATTAATAATAACAATAATAATATTTTATTATTAATTTTTATCAATAAATTGGGAACATGAATCCTAGATTAGAATTCCAAAAATATTTCTAGGGTAACCCCTCTTATAAAAGGAATCACTAAGTGAGGGTTTTTTCATAATTTCATATTTTGTTAGTTTTAGTAATGTTGGATATTTAATAGAAGTTAAATTATGCTAATTTTTTTGTAACATATATTTATAAATAAAAATATATATATATATATATATATATATTTAAAAGTATAAAAAGTATTAGTTTTTTTTAGAAATGTTGTTAAGGCATGTGACGCCTTTTCTCAATGTTTTTGGGAAAAGGTGTTAACGCCCCCAAATGCCTTTGGCCATTTCTGAAGGAGTCCAGAGAATTTTTGGTTTCCAATACCTTTGTTATTTATATTTCAATAAAAAACTAAATCTAGAAATATTTTCATTTTTTGTGGAAAACCTAAAAAACCCTTGGTTGACAACCTGTGAAAATCCAAATTCAGATCATAGGCTAATATTATAAATTAAAATGTAGAAATCATATTTTGGGACATGATGTAAGAATCATATAAAGATTTTCATTTCCTTTGACTTCACCATATTTGGAATTTTATTCATTTTATTGTTTACGCCATTCTGTTTGAGTAGTGACATGATTACTTCACTACCCATATTCTCCCATTTTCTCATTCTTTAAAAGCGAACTCATCTTTAATTTTTTTTCTCTATTATCCAAGCATGATGTATTTTAAACATGAATTTCTATATTATTTCAATGTGTAAAATATAATAATCTTATATTTTTTTCATTTAAGATCCTTAGAATATTATTAATCTTTACTGATCAGTTATATGATCATTATTTTTTTGTTATACTGATCATTATCATATATTTTTTGAATTTCAAGGCATAAAATTGTATGTGATTAATATTATTTGTTGTGTGGTAGGTATATTATGATTCCATTAAAAATTTAATAAAAAAATTATTCAAATAAATTTTCATCCTTTTTTCATTGCATAAATTTTTAACTGGTGTTTCCATCATATAAAATTATTGAATCTTTTGAAGGAAAAATGTTATAGGGATACAGATTATAGTTACTATAAAAATTTAATTATTTTTTGAGTAATCCCATAAACGTACTTTTAGACCAATATTTTATTCCTAGTGATTTATCATTAATAAATAATTGTTTATATTGTAAATGTTTTCACTATAATCAAAAATTATATACAATCTAAATGATTATTTAATTACACATAGCTTAATATTCTTCATGAGTTATGTACCACAGTCAAGTTAAATTCATGTACATTCAAAACAAATCATAGTAGTTCCTTTTGTGCACTACAAAAGGAGTACTTTCCTATATATAGTACTTAATTTTGGGATTAATATAGTAATTTCATCTAAAATATAAATTTCATAACCCAAAATCCCCCAAAAAAATATAAATATTTTAATTTATAGATTGAATTACAATGATTTTGAGCATTTTTATTAATTAATCATAAAAAAATATAACTTAGTGAATTTATCTATTAAAATTTTTCCAATCCAAAACAACAAGTGTTATTCAAAAAAAACAATCTCTTTATGAGACCCCCTTGAAATTTCTTTTGTTGTCAGAAACAAGAGATGTTTTATTATGGTAATAAACTTTATTATAATAACATTCACAGTCAGTGGCTTTTCATGTTTGTCTATACTAATTTTCCAATTTATTTGTGAATAATATAATCCATTTCACTTATTTATTCTTTAAGTTTTTTATTTGTGGTAAAAAATAATTTCAATATTCTAATTTAGAAACACGGTATTTTTATATTTTACCAAATCTATTTAATGATCAATCTCATGATCAAACATAAAAATGAAATCAAATAAGCATTAATAGATACTTTGGGTATACCTAAAGTAGTATACATAGTACAAAACACCTCTTATCTTAAATTTCCTCTATCCATTGAAAATAAATGGAAAAAATTACTTGGATTCTATGAATCTAATTTTTTCAATCCACATAGAATTATGATAATGTTCATTATGATATCTTGAGGTTATTGTTTCTTACCTCACAAAATTAATTTATACTTTCATTTTCTATGTAACTTTTATTTTATTCAATATTATTTAAGAATGATTCATCAAACTATTATCATTTATTTAATTTTTTATGTATATTAAAAGTTATATTATGTTTAATTTTAAATAGATAATAAAAAATCATTATCTTTTAATTATGAAAATCATTTATTATTTTGTTTTCGGTTTATTCTTGAATTATATGACAAGATTTCATTTTCTAGTTTTTTTAACCTTATTAATGAAAAGATGAAAAGTTTCAGTATACCGATCGAAAAAAATAAATTATTATGTATTTTAAACTCAACCATTCTAATTCTATTCCTTTATTTTAATGATATATCTAATTAACACTGTTTGAGACAAGAGTATTGGAGGAAGAGAGAAATTTTCAGCCACCATCGGGGGTCCCCATAGAAATTTTACATATCATGGTTTATTTATGGGATATTATAATCATATTTTATTGTTATTCACTAATATCTCATGAAAGAAAACTTGTTTTTTAGGAATTATAAAAAAAAAAATCGTTAATTATTTTATACCAGTGTAACAAATCATTAAAGAATATATAAAATCAATTAATGAAATTAATTAGTTCATTATTTTTATGCACTTGTATAATTTTTTATGATTATTAGTGATTTTTTTGTATACAAAATGTATATTTTATAAATAAAACATTTTATGAAAGTTTTTTTATTAAAATAAGTGAGAAACAATCATTAATGTTATTAAAAAGGTGAAATTGTGAAGGTTGAGAAACTTTCAGAAAGTGTTGTTGGATAAGATGAAGGAATTTTTTCATTTACTATGTTGGTAAAACATTCTTTAATCCATAGGATGTTAAGATTTCCATAATGTTCCAAACATCATGAAAAAACTCATGAACCTAGATTTTGTTCAAATGGGGAGATCACAACCACTCAATATAGATCACTTGATGGAAGGTAATCTGATGAAGAAGTTACTAAAGGGGGAGAAGTCATAATCTAAATAGATGTACAAAGTGTTACTTGAAGTATCAAATGTAGATAATTGGATATAAGTTTTGAAGGATTATTCAGGAGAAAAGAATAATCATGATACTAGACACTTGTAACTAGACATAGTTATTTTAAAAAACAATTCACAACTCCATCCGAAATAACAGGAATATTGTAATTCGAAAAAACTTTCTTAAAGATCTGTCATGTACTTTATAAGGGTACTAGAAAACGTTTGAAGGTTGGGTAATGGAATAGGAAACTTGAATAAGGTTCACCCTAAGTTGATAAAGGGTATATAAATTTAACACATTCACTTTTTATGGATATTATTCCCAATTCATAAATTTAACAGATGTCTAGTAGCTAGAGATGTCAGAAGAAACATGCATGGTTTAAGGAGATAAAAATTTGTAAGAGGCTAAATTTTTTTAGTATAAATAAAGTGTATGAAGTAAAAAGTAGGGAATAATTACAAATATTTGATTTATAAAGTTTTAGTTGGAAAGAAAAATCTTTCTATGAAAGAATTATTTAGAAGTTGAAACAATGTTACGTCATACCAATGGATTGAGTGTAATGGACTGAGGTAATTGATGTTTCAGGAATTATATTCTTCATGAAATTCAAATGAAAAGAGTCCATTACATATTTTATGAATCCCAAATCCATTAAGGCTGGGTTAGGAATGTACCGGTTTGAGTCCATCAGTTGATGAACCATCAGACTGAGATATTTATTAGACATAGAAAATATGAATAGATATAAAGAAGTACAATGGATGGAGAATGCACAATTAGATAGAAAATAATTGGATGAACATTATAAATTTAATAGGATGGATTACTTAGTGAAATTGTGTTGGATTATGTTTTTCAAATGAAAATAATTTTTTATGTTTGATTTGTCCAAGGATGACTAGAAAAATTCATCCACATAAAGAAAGTAGTGGAGAAATGGAAATTAGAACTGACTGAATGTTCTTAACAAAGTCATCAAAAAAACATCCACTAAAAATTTCTCTCATGATGATTCATATAAATTTTTAAAGCCCATTACACTGAAGATACGAAGTTGATCTATCAAAGGATAGTATCTAGCTGAGATAAGGAAGATTAGAGACACTACTTAACACCAAGGTTAAGGATGTTTGAAGAGTTGTATTGGACAGTGAATATTTAATAAGACTCTAGAATACTCTAGAATACTTGAGAAGCATTTAGTGAGTTTTAGCTGAATAAGAGTTTTGATGATTTATTTTTTTATTCAGCAAAGAAAAAAATGTCCCAAAATTTCTATATCAAGAATGCCTACATAAAGGGGGTGGATTTACAATTTCATATAAACTATTTACAAGTACAAAAATGTTACATAATGATGTTTTAAGTATTTAAAGTCTGTAACCGAACTGGTTGAATAAGATAGGAATTAGTTAGTGTAATCAGATAGAGATTTCCTATTTTAGATACTGTATGGATACTAATTACAAAGCCATCAGATAGAGAAGTTGGTCAGAGTTTCTAGAGAGAAATTTTTTGATCAGTATTATCATATGAATATTTTAAGCAGTGGAATCACACATAGTTTCAAATCATATTAGAGTTTCCTGAGATTTTGTTCTCTAAACCGAACTTTAGTCAAAATTACATTTTTTGAGGCATTCTAGATAGAGAATTAGGGATGGTGTAATGAGGCTCATCGAGTGGACTCTTTCTAGATTGATAAATTTCTAATGAAAATTTATGGATTAGTGATAAAAAAATTCTTAACTTACTGTGGACTAATTTTCTTATGAAAAAATTATAACTAATGAGATCTATTATTATTATACCTATTAGAAGGTAGAAGGATTCCAATTTTAGTTGGTTCATTTTATTCACTTTTCAATTATAATGAATTTCCATGGACCAATATAAGTTTACATAGTAAGGATGTAGTCACCCAAACTGGGGAAAAAAGTTTTAATTCATGCTCTTCATACTTTAATTTCTTATTATTTCATGATTATGGGATTTTTATACAAGTTTTAATAACATAATATCTCTAACATGTTTCAATTTTAAATTTTATAAAATTTTAAATTTTAAAAATATCACCACTAATTCACCCCCCCCCCTAATTCTCAGAAGTTATCACAATACTAAGGAACTTAAATTGGAAATAGATACAAGGTTACCCTATTTGATGCTTAACATGGAAAATATCAACTTAGTAAATATAAGAGGTATTTCAACCTTTATAAAGCATTATAATTTTTTGAAAAATATAATGATACCTTGAATTCGGTCTCATGGCCTCAAGGTAATTGATAAAACAACAGTTAGGTTTCCACACATTGAGAAAAATGATCCAATGACATTTGATGAAAAAATAAATATTAAGGTATATGGAAAAGATAGAAATTTTATACTAAAGTCTTTGTTAGAAAAAAAAAATTCTTGATTGTGATAGGCCTCAAAACAACTAACAAAACTTGGGACAATCATGAAATTATTTTTGTAGGAAATGACAATGTGAAAGTGGTAAAGGTAAAAATATATTATAGCATGATTGAATATATTAGAATGTAATATGAAGAAAATATTTATGTGTAATTTTATATAGTTGAAAAAACTTTTTGTAACATTATAGGATTAAGAGATGTCAAGAAAGGTTCTAGTATTATTTAAAAACTCAAGATAAACATCCCTAATTTGTTTGTTTTCGAAAATATATACTTTAGAATATTAGGAATATTTACCTATTAATGAATTACATAACTTAATTATTTCATATGATATAAGGAATTATCCTCATTCAAGATAAAGATTTGGGATGAAATGGATTATAGAGCAACAAGAAAGTTAAAAATCTATGACGGTGATATTTTATAATCCCAGTTATTCAAAAGATAAGGGAGATGATTAAATGAATGATAATTACATGTCTCTAATATCTAAAAATTATAGAAGAATTATAGGATAATATTCAGCAAAAATCCTTCTTAAATGTTTCAACTTTGGAGGAATAGGGCATTTTTCTATGAATTTTCATAAGAATAAAGTTGGAGAATATGAAGATGATTATAAATAAAAACATCAGTAGATGAAGTGGAGTGAAACTAACAAGGAAAATAAAAATCCAATAGACATAAGAAAAGGTTCACTAGAAATAGAATATTTATGATGACTGGGAAAGTTGAGTACAAATCTAACAAGAAAAATTCATTCAAATATGAAAATCTAGAGAATTTAAAAACTTTATTTTCCAATTTTTATAAAAAAGAATGATTTGTAAAACTCAAAATGAATTTTTTTGAAAAAGTAAATATGATGAAATATCTTAGTAAGAAACTTTCTACTAAGGAAAATCAGGTTCATAAACCAAAATCAATATTTCTTGAGGTTAAAATAACTTAAATAAAATGAGTGAAAATTTCAAAAAGGCAACAAAAATAAAAATAGAAACATATCAACCTTATGAGAATACTCTTCCCGTGAATGAGGTGACATATTTACCCACAAAACAAAACAAAATCATTTGATATTTCTAACCACACATGTATTAGAAAAAACATTATGTACTATTGGATTGAAGAAGATGTATAAAACACATCAAATCAATAAAATTTGAAAATAATAAGAATAAAACTCCATTATAAGAGAAAATTAATATTAAGATATTTCATTAACCCTAAAAAAATTCTAGAACAAAAAAATCATTTTTCTATATAAGATCAAGATATGATGAGTTTTTTGTAATGTGTGATTTATGGACACAAAAATTATTACTCTTGGCACCACATGTCGCTCCCCATAAATAGAATTTTTCAAAACTCTTCTACAAAAACGTTTTTATTATATAAAATAAAAGGTTTTCACAAAGAGGAAATTTGTGGAATGAGAATTTATTATTCACGTGGCTTTAAATGCGAGAAAAACGAAAAAAAATTGAATTCATGAATGCGGTTTTTTCTTATGCATGAAAGTTAGTATGAAAATATTGAAAAATGTTGATAAACATGATGGTGGATCGGTTACTTTCATAAATGATTGTTACTTTAAATTAGATTAGTATGAATTACTGATATAAATCCTCAGAAGAAAAAAAACAAAGGAATTGTTCTGTGTTGATGATCTCAAACACAACATAAATAGTGTTAGAAAGCTTTGTGATGATCGTAAGGAAGTTATCTTCAAAGAAGATTCTATTATCATCAGGATCATTAAAGTTATAAAGGTTGTTACTAAGGGAGAAAGAACCATAAAAATCCTTTCCAAATTATATATCATTGAAATCATGTTACTTATGTATATAGGATAAAAATAAGTTGTTTCATTGAATACTTGGGTATCAGGGGAAGAAAATTATAAGCACACATTCTAAATAAAATTCCATAATAAAATTACCACAACTGAAGTGAAAAGGTTTTTTTATATAACTTTTTAGAAAGGAAAGATAATTGGTAATGGTATTAATAAAGTTAAAATTCAATCTACTAGACCCCTTGATCTTATAAAATCTAATAATTATTTGACAATGTGACATAAATCAACAAAATTTTATTTTAAAATTATCAATTTTACATATGACATCACCCAGATGACCAATATAATTTTTATGAAGTGTAAATCAGAGGCTATTTAAATGTTTAGATATTTTAGAAAGGAATGAAATACCAATACATTTCTCCATACCCGTATCAACAAAAGGGTTTTTTGGAAAGTAAAAAAACATAATTTTAGTTGAAATGTGAATAATTATATTAGCTAAATATAAAAATTTAATGTTTTTCTGGAGATAGGCTCTTAACATGGTTTTACATGTACAAAATAGGCTTTTCCTGTGGATAGAATCTTTAATCATCCCCTATGAGATGTATTATAATAAAAACCATAATTGAAATATTTCAAGATTATTGTGAGTCCTTATATTATTAATATAAAAAATTTATATATTTCAATTTTTGATGAAAAATGTGAGGAATAAATTTTCATTTGATATCCAACTTATAGAATAAGTTATAACTTTTATAATAAATTTTTTCAAAAGTTGGTGGATTTTTATAATGTAAGAGTTATTGAAAATCCTAGTTCCTTAAAAAAAGTTTTTGAAGTTGTTATATAATATAGATTGAAACTTTAAAACGAAGATAACAAAAATTAATATGAATCTAAGTAAAAACATATACAAAGTGGATTAAATGAATCATTTTATGAATAAAGTGATACAGATAGAAAATATCTTAGATTTTTTACCCTAAAAATTTAGGTTGAATTCGAGAACATCATTGGAAATTTGAAAACTCCAGTTCAAAGTAGATATAAGTTGATGTTAGGGAATCAGACATCACTTATCTCATTGGTTGAACTAGAATCAGTTATAGTGGTTTCTCATCATAAATAATGGGTTCAATATATGAATGAAGAGTTTGACCACATTTAGAAAAATGACACTTGGGAACTTTTTTGACTAGTAAGAAAACAAATTATAAGAAAAAATTGTCATTGACAATAAAAGTGAATGAAAAAGGATAAATTTCATGAAATAGATAATTTATTACTTAAAAAGGTTACTCCTATGTGGAGGGAATTAATTATGAATAAAACAATTCTCTTTTTGTGAGAATTTAAAGTATAATGATGATCTTGGTAGTGGTTGTACATCATTATTACAAATTTTATCAGATTTATGTTGAGTAATATTTATTAAATGTATAAATTAATTAATAATATTGTATTGAATAGAATATTTGGTTCTAAATTGATAAATATGAAACCATGGTGTGTAAGATAAAGAATTGTTTTTAAGTTTTGGAACTAGATCCTCAGTGCTGGTACTCTAAACTTCAGAGCTTCCTGAAGTAATTGAACACTTAAAAAAGGAAAAGTTGATAACAAAATATTTGTTAAAGAAGTGATTATAGGTACTTTTATTATGAATAATTAACTTGAAAAATAAAGATAAACTTTGAAATTTCAATTCATAGAGAATTATCATTATTTATGGGCCCACAAGTTCAATAGAAGAAAATATATATTTTTTATCACATGAAAAGTATTCCAAATAGTTCTTACAAATATTTGGCATCGTAGGGTCAAAAGAATATTAAGAACCTATGTATATAGGTGAAAATATGAGAAAATTTGAATCTAGAGAAATTGTGAATCATAAAGAATTGTGTAACTTGATAGAAATATTCCTCTATCTTAAAATTTTAATTTTAGAAATTTTTTATGTTGTTACTATATGTTCAAGATATCTAAGTGAGACTATGAAATCACACATGTTGAGAGATAAAAGAATTATCAGGTACTTTAAAGTAACATCTTCTTAAAACCTATTGTATAAAATAATCTATGACGTGAACTTCCTTGGAAAATTGATACTGATTGGTTAGGATATTGTAATGATAGAAAGTAAACACCATGTGGAAATTGTTTCTTCAAAGAATATTGTGTGAACGGTCATAGTAATAAACAAAGTTCAGTTACATTGAGTACAACAGAAGTAGAGTATATTTTTTCTACCAATGATTATACACAAATGATATGGATGAATGTTTATCTAGAATTTTTTAAATTGAATGATTGTCAAATATTGATGATTATTTTTGAAAATAAAAGTGTATTGGTATTTCTAAAAACCATTCACAAAATTAAAGTTCAAAGAAATTTGATATAAAGTATGACTACATAAAATAGAAAGTTTATAGTACAGATGTTGTGCTTCAATAAATTTTAAAATGGAATCAAATTGCTGATGTTTTCACCAAAGCTAGTCCAAGGGAAATATTTTTGGAGTTAAGGATATAACTACATGTTCAGCCTCCACTAATGAATTCCTAAATTTAGAATGGAATTTGTAACATACCGACCCAGAATCCACTAAACTCGTTCTCTAAGTTGGTGGGTTACTAGGCCTCAAGTGTGATTACCCAAATTCCAGAGGCTTCCAACTAGAAGTGAGGGAATAAGAGGTGATTATGGGGAGACTATGCCCTCATATCAGAGTAGGAAACATTGGAAATAACTGAGTATCATACACAGCTGAAAGTAAACAGAGTGTGGAAGTGATAAACAACTAAAATAGAATAAGATACAAAAGTAAAATAATGTTAAAAACCCAATCATCTATGAAATATAACAAAAAAATGGTCAAATACTAGTCCGACCACATATATACAGTAATACTAAAGAAACTAAAAGTAAAGGTACAATGCTTTGATACTAACTCCAAGCCAACCCGTGTACCTGATCTCTAGATTCTGTCGAACTGCACCAGCCCGATCAAAAAACCACTCGAGTAGCTCTGCTCGAACAAGAAACACTAGGACTCATCCCTATCCACCATGAAACTAATGTTAACCCAAAAAACAGACATAATTTTTACATGTACACCGAGGTGCACTAACAGGGGTGAGAAAGAATTTGAGTAGGCCACCATGAAAAGCAACCTGTAATTGTGATGATATAAGTGTATGAAAAACCAACATGCTTAGCCAAGCTGAAACATGACCAAAAGAAAAGTAAAACCAATGTGAGCCCGCAGTCATATCCAGGGTCTGTAATCCCTATCAACTAGGCAAGTTCCCCCCATGGATATCCATATCTATATATGTATACATGTATAGTCTTACACTTATACATATATACATAAATATTAATATTCATGATTATGTGAAACAAACTACCTGAAAACCAAACTACAGTAGATCCTTGGGTTGGTAATCCCATCGATATACACTTACTTCAGCCAATGCCGAAATTTCAGAATTGAAGAGAGTCCTTGACCGATGGTCCAAGGCACTCATGTAGTAACAAATCCTAGGTGAGCCCTCAGGTTACATCGTAATCACATAGCCCGGCACCATGTGCCTCCTGACACCTCGTGTCTCAAGTACCGAAATCCCAAAGGCATGCCCAAACAATAGTATCTAGGTCCCATAGACCCCTTCTTGAAATCTCACATCAGCCCGTGGAATGAAAACTGTAGGAAAAATGATTTCTATCCTCAAATAAATTATCCAACCCACTACCACAATCACGGTGGGCCTCATTCCCCAACCCAATAGCATCGTCTTTATCAACCGAAGGCTCCTCACCTCCCATGTGGCTTTTTACGGAAGGAACCCCTAGACCTCAAATTCCTAAACTGCAACTACAAGGGCCTCTACCCACATGAGTGGTCAATACCACCTCATCACATAGTCAACTTGTGTGCACATGACCCTATCGATTCTTTGGCCATCAATAGTGATCGGTAACAAAAAAATAAATAAACCAAGACACACCATCTCTGCCACCTTATTCCCCTGCGACCATGTCACTCAAATCTGATGGCCATTCCATCTAAGTATCTTGGTCCATTCCCAACCTAACAGTTACACTACCTCAAACTGATGCCCACAATACCTAATCATGTCATCAAAACTACTCAAGCAAATTCGGGCCAAGCCCAACCAATGATCTGCATCCCTTAATCCCAATGGCCATGCCATACCAAACTCAAGCCATGTAACACCCCAAGCTTCCATGGTACGCTTCTCTCTGAATAATAGAGCAGCGTGTATTGTACGCAACCTCGAGTTATAACACACCGCAACCAATCAAAGTAGTCGTTATGAATAGTAATACCAACCTTTTGAAATTATATAAATTTTATATTTCAAAATGGACTTCATTTTTGTATTCAGAATATCTAAATTATCCTAAGTTGAATTTTTTGTAATTTTTTGAGAACTTCCAATTTTTTATGAATAGTGAAAAATACTTAAAAACAACTTTTTTAATAAAAATAATTTATAGTGATAAATTATAATATTGAGTGGTTTTAAAGTATAATTAGAATATATTTTAACCATTTTATCCAATGGTGTTCATTAGAATTAATTTCACTTTGAAATTGGACATAAACAATTGTCAGTCTTTTGATATATATTGTTTCTTAAAAACACGCTATTTGTTGTGACAGAGGGAATTAATTATAAAATTAATTAATGCAACTTATATGTTTGGAATTTTGTAAAATATACATCATTTTTGAATTCATAATATCAATTATAGCTTAGGGTGAAATTTTGACATTGTTCTGAAAAACTTCAATTTTTTATGAATAGTGAAACCACTAAGTGGTAGTTAAAAAACTGATTTTTCGTTTAAATGAAACAATACCACTTCTATGATTTGATTTTGAAAAATCCGACATACATGGTTTTAATTAGGAAGTAAAATTTGGTTCAATGGGATTAAAATAATTTCTGGTGAATAGTAACTTTTAAGTTTAATTAATCGCGATTAAAGGTAATTAGTGAAATTTAAGGAAAAAATGATATTATAAAAATATGAAAATACCTTTACAATTGTCCTACCCATATTGGATGAGTCATGGCCGACCACAACAATCCATGGGTCAACTTGGGGACCCCATGGATCCACTTTGGTAGGAAAATGACATTAAAAACTTTTTATTTAATGTAAAAATAAAAATGTCACAAACATGAGTTGTTTTACTAAAACAATTTTTAAATTGGGTTATAAAAGTCATATTTTTTACTATAAATATTCATTAGAAAGATAAAAATATTTTCTACATCATGATATTTGTTTTATAATTTTTAGACATTAAATAAATTAAATTATTTATGACACCATGATGATGTAGCGATTACCTCATTAATTAACGATTTAAATAAAATAAAAAGATAATGTAAAATCTAAGACTTAAACTTGTCAAAAACATATTGAATGAGTATATTTCGAACCCTTATCACCTTATCCTAGAAATATATAAGTTTGTAACCTTTAAAATCTGATACTCGTTGTATAATAAAGTAACATTTCATGACTTTCCAAGAGTGCCCCTCCTCTCCTATTATAAAAGGGCCCCACCACTACCACCTTACTAACACATTCAAAGCTTTTTGTCTCGGCCAACCTCTGCCCAAATACTCTCGCAAGTTCTCTCTATTACTTCTAGAAGCCTCAATTTGGGCAGAATTCTTCCCAAGGAATCCATTGTCTCAAATCAAAAAGAGTTACCCGATTTTAAGGTGAGGTCTTCTCTTATGTTATTTTGATTTATTTTGTTTCTCCAACCCCTTAAACTCTTTTTATTCCTTTATTTTGTAACAAAACCAGTATTTACAATATACTAGGATGTTTTTATGAGAAGGATTTGATTTACAGTTACACACACCTTCGTCTAATGGTTAAGGAACATACTGTTTCTGTGGTTGGAAAATTTCTGCCTCACGAAACGATGATTGTTCAATCTTCTTTTAACACCTCTCATGGTGGCCGTTATGATGACACTATTTTTATATATGATATATATTATTTTTTTGTTTTCCTTATGATTCTGTATTTTTCATTTATGTTATACCTTTATGATTTCCATTATGGGTAAACGCGATAATTTCATTTTAGGAAGTGCGGACTACCGCCCCCTAAAAGTGATTTGAATCGGTAATGCCATATGTGGGATGTATAAAGGATGGAGTAAATGATATTATATATGATATTATACTGTAATTATAATATACCTTTATATAATTATGATTTCATTCCATTAAATAAAAAATAGAAATGAAAGTAGCGTTCATGCGTGCGTACGGCTTACCGTCTCCATGAACGGTGAATTTCATTTCTTACCTCTAAATGTTACGTAATATTATGAATGAATGTATATACTGGATATATATGATATATATGATATCTAAATCATGAATATAATGCTTTATATAATGGATATTTCACCACATGAACAACTTTTAATTATAAGAAGTTTATTTTTCACTCAAGTACCAAAGATCGACAAAATGACCGTTATTAACTTAAATAATTACATAATGTTCATAGCATGGTAATAAGTGATATAAAAGGAATAATGAACATGTAAAAGGTTCTTAAGAAAATACAAATTAACTCTAGTTTATTATTCAGGAGGTTAAATAATGATCAAGTCAAGTCGGACACGAGGTAAGGGAACTTCTTAACCCATTTTCTATTCTTTGGGTTAATCTCCTACATTCAAATTATGTCATGATATTATTATGTCCAATCTTGAATTTGTACTTTATTTATGTGTACTTATAGTGAATATGATTAATAGATCTAATTTATTTAAAAAATGATCTTTGTAAGGGGTTCGTCTCAATCTCCTTTCATTGAGACATATTTTGTTTTATACACGACTTTACTTTATACGGTGTATAAACCCCTTTGAATTTTACTTTTATTCAAAAGTAATCTTTTTATATGAAGCGTTTTTACTAAATGAAAAAAGGAATGTTTTGTCTTATGTATGCGGCGACAACAAATTCTCCGCCGCTGTGACCATTATTTGAGTTTCGGCTTCCTCTACAAGCCATAACTTTTTTTAAATGAAAAATAAATACAATGTTTTAATTTTCTCTTACTTTGGTATTGAAAATGGTTTTAAAAGTGTTTTTTTTATATCAATGTGTTGTATTGATATCTTATGATTGAAATGTGGAAATTTTATGTTTCCTTTATGGATGTTTTATTTGATACGATTATGTTATGGTTTATGATATGTTTAAACCTATTCATATGAGGAATGCATTGGACTTAATAAGTGACGGGTGGAGCCCTCTATAGCTCCTCGATGCATCGGCAGGTCTCAGGAGACAAACTAGTGTCTTGGCACGAGGCCTTGAAAAAATATTATTTGTAGTGTTGTCACAAGGCCTTGGCTACGTGGTTATGATAGTCTGGCATTATGCATTCCATCAATATGAAAGTGGTTATTGATATTTCATGTGATTATTCTACTAATAGAATATCCATGTGAGTAAGTAAATGGAATTATTTCATTTTACTTTTTCCATATTATGCTAAATTTCAAGTTTAAAAGGCTTTTGTTTTAGTTATACATTTCCTTAAATGTTTATGTTTATTCATGAAAGCTTCTGTTATATTGTTATCCTTACTGAGCATCTGAGCTCACCCCTTTCAATGTTTTAATATTTTCCAGTATGTGAAGAATTATTTTATGAATGTAGTGCAGGGATAGTCAGAAGAGGATATGAGTGTGGACTATGGAGACTAAGTTATTGTAGTTTTTCACTTTGTGATGTAATGTAACATTTATGAATGTATCTATTTTTTCTAAGGCTACTAAAATAATCGGTCTTTCGAGACTTGATCTTTTGTGATCATGCCAATGTTACGCAATAATGCACCGACTCTGGGTAACTGGGGTCAGGGCGTTACAGTTGGTATCAGAGGTAGTTTAGTACTAACCTTGGAAGCTAGATTTAGATAAACTCTGATTACAGCACATAGTCCTAAGATAGACTTTGAAGGTTAGTATAGAATAACTTCCTAGAATTTTGTTGTTGTAGATATTTTTTGAGTTTTCCGAGAAATACATCCCTGTCTGGATACGGGCAGGTAGAGGCGGCTCTGGCACAGATGTACCGAGGGGTAAAACCCGAAAACACCGCTTTGAGCTAGACTTGAATGGGAACTGGTGCACGACAACGGGCCTTGCTGCACTCTTGGTTACGACATTCTCGTGGGATATGCTTAGGATAATTCTCATTTTCTTTACAAACCACTATGAAGGGTTTATGAATATATACTTCCTCAAAGAAAACATTTTTATGATTATGGATTATATCCATATATAGTTCAATTTATGTTAAGTGTTTTGCAAGTCTGTTAATATGTATTTCGATTCATAAACTAATCTAGTTTATGACATTGTTTAGAAATTGCACCTAGTGGAAGGAATGGAAACTTTATTAATGCACACACTCCATGTAGGGATTTCCCTCCTGCTCAAGATAATTATAGTGGAGCTGGTGATACAACTAGTGCAGATCAACTTATCACTATACTGGGACAACTCACTCAGGCTATGAATAATAACCTTACTCGTATGGAGCACCCTGATCCGCAACGTGGAGGATCAATGTTAGACTGCTTCATGAGAAAACAACCACAAACATTCAATGGGAGTACAAATCCCTTATTATCTGAGCAATGGATAAATTTCTTAGAGAAAATATTCCATGCCATGGGGAGTAGTGAAAGGGAAAAGGTTATCATGACAGTTTACCACCTCACTGGAGATGCTGATCAATGGTGGTCATTGATTCAAAATAAACAGGAAGATGAAGAAGTATCAAGTATGGAATGGAGGGAGTTTAAGGAAAGGTTCATAGAAAAATACTTTCCACATGACCATCGAGCAGATATGGAAAGGCAATTTCTGTTTCTGAGGCAGAAGGAGGATGAGAATGTCGCAAAGTATGAGGCTAACTTTACAAGGATAGAAAGTCATGATGCAGATTATATACGTAACCCAAGAAGTAAGATTGATCATTTCTTTGATGGGTTAAAACCATTTCTCTATTGAGCATTAGTCTCACAAACCTTCTCGTAGTACGAAGATATTGTCTCATGTGCTATCAAGACAGAAAAAGAATTCTCTAAATCTTATGACAATAAAGTAAAGAAAGAGAAGAAGAGAACGGTGGAACAAGAGACAAATAAAAGGAAAAATGGAAATAAGTATTTTCCATTATGTGATAATTGTGGGAAGAATCACCCTGGTACATGCCTAAAAGGAATGGGAGTTTGTTATAAATGTGGAGAAAAAGGTCACCAGGCTCGTGATTGCATGGGAAAGAAAGAGGCTATCAATGTGGAATGCTACAATTGTATGGAAATGGGGAATTATGCAAATGAATGTCCTAAGCATCAGGGAAACTTACCTTAGAAAAGGCCAAGGGATCAAGGACAATCTTATGCTGTTACTACAGTTGAAGTGGAATAATTAATGTATTGGTGCCTTTGGACTCAAGGATTATATTCTGGTTATATGAATAATGTGATATATATAAGCATTGTACTGTAGTACTTGTTATTTTCATTAAGGTTTTAATATGATGAAGGTAATTATATTTTAAGTATGTGATAATAAGAGAAACTTTACTTTGTTTGGGGAATCTGATGTTACAATTGATCTTGGAATTTAGAGACCTTTTAGAGAAAGTCTGGACAAAGGTATTTTGGATAACTATAAAGGTTGGAATGGATTAAGTTGAACTTTGGATAGTATTGTTTAAGGTTAAAACATTTATGAATATTATTTTTGGAATATTATAATACTATAGTTTTAGGAAAAGGACAACCTACAGGTCGAGGGATAACCCTTCGCGTCGGAAAAAGCTGTAGGAATTGAACCCACAACCATAGTGTGACAAGCCTTTATTACCTACCACTAGCCTATAGGAAGTCCCTGGTTATTACAAAAAAGGTTCCCTAATCTAAATGTTATGTGTTAATATTTGGAACCTTATACAATTATGATAAATAGAATATTTTTTACTTCTATTATCTTTTTGAGTGAAAGATGGGTTTGTGGTAAAAATTTATTAATGAATGAAAGTCTACATGACAAGTAAGTATATTTCCTTACATTCCTAGTAAATCTCTTAAATAAATTCCTCAACTTTATGAAAGGTAACTTAAAACAAAAATGTTGTCGATTAACTTTTCCAACTGAGGAATCAATGATCGTTTAACCGATCACAAGTTTGTGATTTTCATGTAGTTAAATTCCTCCTAATCATGTTTTCTATAACTCTCCATCAGACCTTGATGGTTCATTTTTCCTTCATATCCATATTTTCATAGAATCCTTGTATGGGCTATCTCGGGTAACCTTTGTACTTCTCTAACTTTCTTTTAAATTATATTTTTATTAACCTTATTTCCGATGTGGGTTTTCTACAAAGGTATTTTCTATTTTCATCCTTTTATATTCAAAGAAAAATTTCAAATAGCGAGGATGCAATTTATTGAAGGAGGGGAGAATGTAACACCCCAAGCTTCCATGGTACGCTTCTCTCTGAATAATATAGCAGTGTGTATTGTACACAACCTCGAGTTCTAACACACCGCGACCAATCAAAGTAGCAGTTATGAATAGTAATAACCACCTTTTGAAATTATATAAATTTTATATTTCAAAATGGACTTCATTTTTGTATTCGGAATATCGAAATTATCCTAAGTTTAATTTTTTGTAATTTTCTGAGAACTTCCAATTTTTTATGAATAGTGAAAAATACTTAAAAACAACTTTTTTAATCAAAATAGTTTATAGTGATAAATTATAATATTGAGTGGTTTTAAAGTATAATTAGAATATATTTTTACCATTTTATCCAATGGTGTTCATTATAATTAATTTCACTTTGAAATTGGACATAAACAATTGTCAATCTTTTGATATATATTGTTTCTTAAAAACACGCTATTTGTTGTGACAACGGGAATTAATTATAAAATTAATTAAAGAAACTTATATGTTTGGAATTTTGTAAAATAGACAACATTTTTTAATTCGGAATATCAATTATAGCTTAGGGTAAAATTTTGGTATTGTTCTGAAAAACATCAATTTTTGATGAATAGTGAAACCACTAGGTGGTAGTTAAAAAACTGATTTTTCGTTTAAATGAAACATTACCACTTCTGTGATTTTATTTTCAAAAATCTGACATACATGGTTTTCATTACAAATTAAAATGTGGTTCAATGGGATTAAAATAATTTTTGGTGAATAGTAACTTTTATGTTTAATTAATCGTGATTAAAGGTAATTAGTGAAATTTAAGGTAAAAATGATATTATAAAAATATGAAAATACTTTTACACTTGTCCTACCCCTATTGGATGAGTCATGGCCGACCAAGAAAATCCATGGGTCAACTTGGGGACCCCATGTAGACACTTTGGTAGGAAAATGACATTAAAAACTTTTTATTTAATGTTAAAATAAAAATGTCACAAACATGAGTTGTTTTACTAAAAAAATTAAATGGGGTTATAAAAGTCATATTTTTGACTATAAATATTCATTATAAAGATAAAAATATTTTCTAAATCATGATATTTGTTTTATAATTTTTATACATTAAATAAATTAAATTATTTATGACACCATGATGATGCATCGATTACCTAATTAATTAACAATTTAAATAAAATAAAAATATAATGTAAAATCTAAGACTTAAACTTGTCAAAAACCTATTGTATGAGTATATTTCTAACCCTTATCACCTTATCCTAGAAATATATAAGTGTGGGTCCTTTAAAATTTGAAACTCATTATATAATAAAGTAACATTTCATGACTTTCCAAGAGTGCCCCTCCTCTCCTCTTATAAAAGGCCCCCACCACTACCACCTTACTCACACCTTCAAAGCCTTTTGTCTCGGCCAAAATCTGCCCAAATACTCTCCCAACTTCCCTATATTACTCCTAGAAGCCTCACTTTGGGCAGAATGCTTCTCAAGGAAGCCTTTGGCTCAAATCAAAAAGAGTTGCCTGATTTTAAGGTAATGTCTTCTCTTATGTTATTTTGTTTTATTTTGATTTTTCAACCCCTTAAACTCTTTTTATTCCTTTATTTTGTAACAAAAACATTATTTTAAATATAATATGATTTTTTTGTGAGAATTATTTGATTTACACTTACACACACCTTCGTCTAATGGTTAAGGAACATACTGTTTCTGTGGTTGGAAAATTTCTGCCTCACGAAACGATGATTGTTCAATATTCTTTTAACACCTCTCATGGTGGCCATTATGATGACCCTATTTTTATATATGATATATATTATGTTTTTGTTTTCCTTATGATTCTGTATTTTTCATTTATGGCATAACTTTACGATTTCCATTATGGGTAAACGCGATAATTTCATTTTAGGAAGTGCGGACTACCGCCCCCTCAAAGTGATTTGAATCGGTAATGCCATATGTGGGATGTATAAAGGATGGAGTAAATGATATTATATATGATATTATACTGGAATTATAATATACCTTTATATCATTTTTATTTCATTCCATTAAATACGAAATAGAAATGAAAGTAGCGTTCATGCGTTCGTACAGCTTATCGTCTCTATGAACGGTGCATTTCATTTCTTACCTCTAAATTTTACGTAATATTATGAATAAATGTATATACTGCATATATATGATATATATGATATCTAAATCATGAATATAATGCTGTATATAATGGATATTTCACCACATGAACAACTTGTAATTACAAGAAGTTTAGTGTTTACTCAAGTACCAAAGATCGACAAAATGATCGTTATTAACTTAAATAATTACATAATGTTCATAACATGGTAATAAGTGATATAAAAGGAATAATGAACATGTAAAAGGTTCTTAAGAAAATATAAATTAACTCTAGTTTATTATTCAAGAGGTTAAAGTCTGATCAAGTCAAGTCGGACACGAGGTAAGGGAACTTCTTAATCCAATTTATATTCTTTGCGTTAATCTCCTACATTAAAATTATGTCATGATATTATTATGTACAATCTTGAATTTTTACTTTATTTATGTGTACTTATAGTGAATACACATAATAGATCTAATTTATTTAAAAAATGATCTTTTTAAGGGGCTTCATCTCAATCTCCTTTCATTGAGGCATATTTTGTTTTATACACGACTTTACTTTATACGGTGTATAAACCCCTTTGAATTTTACTTTTATTAAAAATTAATATTTTTATATGAAACATTTTTACTAAAAGAAAAAAAGGAATATTTTGTCTTACGTATGCGGCGACAACGACTTCTCCGCCGCTGTGACCATTATTTGAGTTTCGGCTTCCTCTACAAGCCATAACTTTTTTTAAATGAAAAATAAATACAAAGTTTTAATTTTCTTTTATTTTGGTATTGAAAATGGTTTTGAAAGTGTTTTTTTTATATCAATGTGTTGTATTGATATATTTTGATTGAAATGTGGAAGTTTTATGTTTCCTTTACACATGTTTTATGTGATATGATTATGTTATGGATTATGATATGTTTAAACCTGTTCATATGATGAATGCATTGGACTTAATAAGTAACGGGTAGAGCTCGCTATAGCTCCTCAATGCATCAGAAGGGCTCATGAGACAAACTAGTGTCTTGGCACGAGGCCTTGACAAAATCTTATTTGTATTCTTGGCACGAGGCCTTGGATACATGGTTATGGTAGTCTGGCATTATGCATTCCATCATTATGAAAGTGGTTATTGATATTTCATGTGATTATTCGACTAGTTGAATATCCATGTGAGTAAGTAAATGGCATTATTTCATTTTACTTTTGTCATATTATGCTAAAGTTCAAGTTTAAAAGGCTTTTGTTTTAGTTATACGTTGCCTTAAATGTTTATGTTTATTTATGAAATCTTCTGCTATATTTTTATCCTTACTGAGCATCTGAGCTCACCCCTTTCAATGTTTTAATATTTTCCAAGATGTGAAGAAGTATTTTATGAATGACCTACTGGGATAGTGAGAAGAGGATAAGAGTGTGGAGTATGGAGACTATGTTATTTTAGTTTTTCACTTTGTGACGTAATATAACATTTATGAATGTATCTAGTGTTTCCAAGGATACTAAACTAATCGGTCTTTTGAGACATGATCTTTTGTGATCATGCCAATGTCACGCAATAATGCACCAAATCTGGGTAACTGGGGTCGGGGCGTTACAATCCAAGCCTGCATCGAGGAGAGCATAATTATTCTCATCATATATCATCCAACCCATTAGTCATTCCAATGCATTCCTACCATGGGAATCCAAGTATCACTCAACGCGTAAAAATAAACAAGTAAGGCCCAAGATCCGGATACCAGGAAGCACCTCAGGACATCCCAATAAAATATATCCCAATATATATATATATACATCCAAGATCAATATCCAAGTCCCAATTAATACATCTTGGTACCATTAAAATATCATAAATAACAAGTCTTTGGAAGCCAGATACCAGGTAAGCACATTTTCTCATCCTAATATGCCACACGGATCCTAGGAAGAATGTCTAGGAATCCTAAAAGAAAAATATATGCCTTGCGCCAGGAATGAAAACCAAAAACCTGGAAGAACCTCTGGTGAACATCACTGCATCAGCTATAAAGCAGTTAATCCAACAAGGTTTGAGGGTGGACCGAACGCCCAACCCAACACTACAACCACAACCTCATGGGATTTCGAGTTCAGCATGGGATCTAGGTGACACCTGAACACTATCTCCACCCAAACCCAACATACAACTCCGGTTTGGTCAAGAAAAGGAGGAATCCTACAATGGGGAACCTCAAAATAATAAATGAGTACTAGGATCCTACAAGGGACTCCCTATACCATTACATTAGAGAAGGCATCCCTTATGGTATCCTTGTAAGTATCTAGTCTAAAGGAATCATAGTCCAAAAGGGCATGTCTCTCTAGGGGAGAATCCTAAAAAAGAAAATTTTATGAGAGATGGATCACACCACATCTCAGATCAATATTTCAACTAGGATGGTCCAAACACCCAACCAATCATCCACTCCAAATATCACTCTCAAGTGATGACTGAATTCAATAACTAGAGTAAAAACCTCTATATTTACATAAAAACACCAAAACATCCAATGTGAGTCCTAAAATCATTCAACAGGTTTAATCATTGCGATCTACGTGGAAAAACACTCATAATGGAATACTCACATGCCCAAATCTAACATCCAAGGCACAAAATACCCAAAACCTTTAAGCTAGAAAAATTACAAGGCATGTACTTTGCAATACACAATGTCTAATATTATCCCACCCCATGGATGTGTACTTATGCATTTCTAGAACAACATGGGGTCTACCTGTGTAAAAGTACATGGTTTGTACTTTAAAGTACATGGCGTGTACTATCTAAAAACCAACATTCTGTGTTATTTTTCACATGGCTGAACACACTGCCAAGTACCACCACATGACTTGTACATAGTTTACATGATATGTACTTAAGAAAACTTCATCTTCCTTGATAAAGATGAACACATGGTGTTCTCCCCTGGAACACATGTCGTGTAACCTAGTTTTACTGAGGGGAAAACCCTCAAATCTCCCGATACCCCCATTTTTACCCCTGAAACTACAGATCGGGACACAAGATCCCTAAATAAAGTAATATATGGCTATATAAACTTGAAAAAACCAATAACATTAGATCTATGGTGAAAACAGAAATGGTCCTACCTTCAGGCTGAATCCGCCGAAGCTTCGCTTGATTCCACCCTCCAGAGTTTCCATATGTCGAATCAGTACGTCGAGAGCTTAGAAACAGTACATCTATTACCTTGCCTCTCTTTCTCTTTCTCCCTCTCTCAATTATCCCTTAGTTCATGGAGAATGAGGAGCATCACAAGGAGGAATGCATAAGGAGGAGGTGGAAAAGAATAGAAAATAAAAAAAAAGAAGGGAAAAGGAAAGAAGAATAAAACAATGCTCAGGCCGACTCCAGTGCCCGACTCGAGTTTATGACTTCATAAGGATAAACTCCCCATTTCGAAATCAAAGGAAGAGACATAATCTCAAACTGATGATCCATTTAAATTTTATTTCTGAACAAACTTATGTGAATAAATTAATATTTAATTTAATAATATTACATATTAATCATTCCTCTAAAATTCAAACACCTCATATTTTCACCAAACTCCTATCCCAGAGTAAACACCATATTTCGGGGCCAACAGGGTGGTCAGTATAATTATTAATGATCATATTCTTGGTTAAAATAGCATTTTACCCCTCCTGAGCATTTGAAACCAAAAGATAAAATTTCTGCTCAAATGTGCAGTCTGAAAAACATAGGTTCCTACAGAAATCCCCATCGCCCACCCCACAGTAATTTGGATTATGTTGTTAAATAAGTAGAGTAATTAAAACATACTAAAAATAAGTACAACAGTTTCTTATACAAATTTAATGTTTTTGTTATCATAAAATGGGGGATACGATAAAAGTATGGGGGGTTTTCATAACATGGATAAACATTTCTTGTCACCATGGGATAGAATTCCTTCAAAATAATTACTTTATTTAGAATTGTGGGGTTAGTACACTCTCTATAAGAAAATAATTGTGGTTAAAATATTGGATTTACTAGAATTTTTTTGTGAATGTTTCCAACAAATCCAAATGGGAGATTAAATATCCTAAGGGAAGTTCTTGTAAAATGTTTTTTATTTATTTTCAAAACACTTTGCTATGAATTTTTCCCTTAAAACATGTGAGAATTATTTGATGGTGTTGTTAAAAAAGTTTTCCTTATTAAGGTTATGAAACATTCTAAATGTGTTGCTGGAGGAGGAGAAATAATTTGGTCCATAAACATGTTATGAAAACAATCCTTAAGGCGGATGATGCTAAGATTGCCATCAAGTTCCTAACATTATGAAAAAAACATGATATATGCTTCCATTAAAATGGGGAGATCATGGTCACTGAACAGTGATCATATGATGGAAGGTGATATGAAAAATAAGGTTCTAATGGTGTAGTATTCATAATACAAGTGGGAATACAAAGTTATATATAAAGTATCTCATGCAAACCACCATAAAAAAATTTCTAGATGAAGTTTTAGGGGAAAATAAAAAACCATGTTACTAGTCTCATATCACTGGATGTAGGTCACCAAATGAATAATTAAAAATTCCACCATTCATACTATACATATTGATATCAGTCATAAGTTTCTTAAAATTCTATCATCATGTCCGTAAGGGTGTTGGAAGCATTTTGAAATATGTTTAAAGGTATAAGAAGATTTCATAAGGGTCAACCTGAGTTTATGAAGGCTGTGTAAAGGTAACACTATATAAATTTCAAAGGAAAAGTGTTTATTAACTGTTGCGTATTGTTTGAATCTGATAAGAATGAGTTGTGAAGGCATTGGTTCAATTCCATTGTTCAGTGAAACATTGGACTGAGAAAGCTATCAAGAAGATAAAATTTTAATAGAGGCAAGGCATTATAATAAATAGATAAGGCACCATGGAACGGATGATCATTAGATGAAAATTGTTGATGCCATCAGATGGATGATTCATAGAAGTTGTACGCAATAAAGTTTTTAAAAATAAATGAAATTTATGAATTTTGATTTTAGTTGGGATTACTGTAAAAATCCATCTATAGGAATAAATAGTTGAAAAAGTGAAATGTGGAACTAGATACAAAGTTCATAAAAAACACATCAAAAAAACATCCACCAAAAATAGTTATTGAGATATTTTATATAACATTATAAATACCACTATAATGATGATGTTATAATGTTATTTCAAAGGTTAATATCAAGATGATATTATGGAGATCAAAAAGTTCCTTAAATTTAATTTTAAGGAAGTTTGAATAGTTATAGTTGTCACTAAGTTTATAAGATGATTCAATAATACTCAAGAATACTTGAGAAGCATCCATAAAATTTTAGTTGAGTGGGATTTTTGATGTTTTAATTTTCATTGAGATAAAAAAAAATTGTTTTCTCACATTTTTTACTTTGATCATTCCAATATAATGGAGGTTCATGTACAATTTTACTAATACTATTCACATGAACAAAAATTTGACATGTTGAAGTTTTTTGTAGTGTGAGTTTCCAAACGAATTGATTCAATAAGAGAAGAACTGGTTAGTGTGATTAGATTGGGTTTTATCATCTAAGATACTAGAAATAGATCCATTACAGAGGCATTATACATCAAAGATAGTGAATTTTTTTGGACATATTTTTTCTGATCAGTAGTATTAGAAAGAGATTTCAAGCAGTGTAATCGAAAAGAGTTTCTAAACCGATTAGAGGTATGTGATTTTTTTATCAAGAGGATATCAGGTTAAAAGAAATATTTTGAGTCATTCCAGATATATAACTTTAGTTGGAGAATTTTTTCACACTATAATGTCACTTATCAGATGTATAAAATCATATGGGGAAATTCTAAATGAACATTCAGGTAGCAGTGTTGAAGAGTTTTGTAACTTCTTATGGCTCAGTTTTCATAATAAAAATTTTCTAAATAATAGAAGTAAGTATAATCATACCTATTGGGAGATATAATGAGTGTAACAGGAAGTGGATCATTTTATTCACTATTCTGTTATAGTAAATTTCAATAGACCAAATGGTGTTTCCATGGAAAGGATGAAGTCACTAACATTTCGGGAGAACCTTATAAATCTCACTTGCCTTTCTTTCCATTATTATTATTTCATTCCTTTTAGATTATTATGTGTTTTTTATGAGGATAATATATATAACAAGTTTTAGGAGTTAATTTTAGAGAAATTAAATTTTTTTAAAGGCCACCAGAGATTCAACCCCCCCCCCCCCTCTTAGTTGTTATAGTGATGCTAAGTGATTTTAATTTTTTTAATTCAAAATGAATTCACATAAATCATTAAAATTACAATTATCTATCATATCGTTGATAAGGTCCCTAAATAGGGAAATTAACAAAAATCCTTATCCATTTTTGTAAATTAAAACATTTGAAGCCTAGAATTACTGACAATGTATAAGTGTATTTTTATATTGTTTTTAAATAACATGGTTGGTTTTTAAAAAATAAAAAAATAACATTTGTTTTTTAAAAGTTATTATCATAATTCATATATTATTAATCACTTCTCAATTTGAAATTTTAAAAAAAATATAGAATTTAGCGCTTATGATCATTTTTAAAGTATTTCTTATCGGATAAGTGTTTTCACTAACAAATTTTGGTTCTTTTATTTTGGAATTTAATATTGAGTGTTTTTTCAATACAAAAATATTATTCTCAAACATGGTTCACACCCCGAGATGAGATTGAGTTCAATAGACAACACATGATTTATCTTTCTCCCAGTTTCTATGCAAAACAAAAATGTAAATGGGCCTTTGTTACACCTTAAGTATTTTCTATTATTTATATTAATATTTTTCAGTATTTTTTGGATGTGTTTGATGGAACTTATTGATAATTACATGATTATTTAGGGTGTATATGAAGCATTAAGGGGGGATTCCCAAATTACATTTTTTCATAATCGATGATTAATATGATATGTAAACAAATAAATAATTTCATGACCAACATAATTGAATAAAATATTAATTGAAATGGGAATGAAATAACCAGACACTGTATCATCACAAAATTAATTTATGAAATTAAAGAATTACCTTGTGATGTATTCTCTATTTATTGATGAATTTGGAAACATATCTACATTGTATCATAGTTTCATTATAGGAATCAAGTGTAAATTCCCTCTAGTGGATATCCAAACATATACCACAAACCATTTAGTGTCACCATGGGAATAATCAATTGATAACATTGAAGAGGCCAACCCTTGCGTCGTTTGTCTTAGCACACCAAGAGAATTGATACCAAGAAGGATTCTTAAAATCTCTTGGAAATCCAGAGGGTGGTAGAGGAATATCATTATTCATTCTTAAGATCCTTCTTGAAGAGGTTGTCTCTAGGTTTGGCAGGGATTCAATGTATGTTTTGTGCACAACTAGCACAATGGATAGTGTTAGAGTTAGAAATAATATAATTGTATTTATATAGTTCTAGGTTTATAAAACAATAATTGTTCATGAAACCTTGTTATTTCCTTTTTCCATATAGAACCTCATATATATAATATTATTATTATTTTTACAATTATTATTATTATTTCTTAACATGGGTAAAACCATTGAATTAATTAAATATTATTTATAGAGTAAACTATTTAGAAATGTATTCAAATATTATTTAATATATTCTATATATCACTGGACCTTTAAACTCATTATTCCATTCATCTATAATATTTATTATGCCCTGATTATTGACTACTTATTTATTAAATTAATACCACTACATTATTAAAAAATAAATAAATAAATATTATATTCACAAAATAAAAAATAAATATTTATTAAATGTTTTCCTCATAAAATATTTTCTTCAATGACTATTGATAGAATATATATGATCAATATAATTATGAATAATATTAAACTATTTATGAGAATAATATTTATTCAACATGTTAAATAGTAAATAATATTTAACATTTAACTAAATTTTCGAATACACTTAGTGTGTGACCCTCAAGGACACTTTCTCAGTGGAATTGGGTAGAGACACCCAAAGTCCAAGGTTAGCATAGAGAAACAAAACAATGAACCCATAGATAAATAATTTAAAGTCACAAAAACATAAAACCTCATAAAAATTATTATTTTTTAATAAAATCCTTTTATCAAGATATCATTAATCAAGAAGGTTGCAAGATGATTTCATCATATTATTTGATCGATGACTCTTTGACTTTCCAAAAATGAACCTACCTACATTTCACAACCTAACCCATATAGGCCTTCTTGGATGGAAATAAGCTATGTATGAATACCCCAACCCCACCTCCAACAGGATAGGGGCTAGGGACCAACACCAAGTAGGATTATCACACACACATGAGGTGTTAACCTAAGTACTCGTACACACACACACATCTCCAAGCCCATACATTTCTAAAAAATTAAAAAAACATCAGATATAAATAACTCATGCATGAAATATAACACAAATCAGGGTATAGAAAAAAAAAGTATTTGAAAAAATATAAAGGGGTTAAATACATGCATAACTTAAACTAGAAAAAATACCACCCTACTCAGAAGGAGTGGACTATTTTCAAATGAAATACTAGTATACACCTCAGTCTTTCTATCATATAACTATGCTCTGCCCACTCTTGGTCCTCCTAACAATGTTTCAAAAGTTCAATCATCTTCATCAGATAATAAATGTGTTGTAAAATCCCTTTCTTGGGTGAGCATAAGAATACCCTATAGGACAACACAAAATCATCATGCATAATGCATCAAGAGTAAAGTCATATCAACAAAAGATATTTTGATAGGATAAGAGACATAGAAATAATAATAAAAAACCATATACACATAATAGAAAAATATTATTATTTGGTCACAATCAATATTTTCATCCATAGAGTTCTACTCAAGGCTTCTGGGTAATGCTCAGTTTTGGTGAACTCACTCGATGAGCTATGTTGTCACTAAAAAAACTCATCCAAGAGGTCATGCTCATTTTTACATTCCAAAAAAGTCCCCATTAGACATCAAAATCTCACATTTTCTAGATATGAGATCCCACCTAGGACCACTAATGAAAACCACTAACCCTACATGTTCAATCTTCTAGATTTGGGATTGATTCCTTGTGCATGGTGGTTATTTCGATACCATGAATCCAACCTAGGAAATGTATGATAGGGTATCCCATCCTAGTCCTCAAGGAGGGATATCACAAACACTCTATGAATAGGAATATGTATAATGAATCAAAATCCTATTTAGATGATCTAATGCTATATTTTCCCCTTATAGGAATATAAAAAATAAATATACTCAAATTAACATGTTCTAAAATAATGAAATGAAGACATCCAAGAAATCTCATAGAAATTAAATTATATGTATAAAGGTTACTAGGTGTGTACCTATAACCCTAGACCTGCCCATGTATGTGATCATGTTCCTCTTCCTATGACCATGTACACCTGGTCATTACCATGTATATGGCCATACCTGTGTACTCTACTTGTGCCCATGTGTCTTGTCATTTTTGATCCCATGTACTCCTGGAAGGAATGTCATGCCACCAACATTTGGTGATAAGGGGTGTAACACATAACACATGGTGTGTGATGTTTTATTTTATGTGGATATCCTAACATAGAAACCAAGGGATACCACATGATGCATATCCCCATATTACACGTCAGGAACCGTGGGATTTTCTGAAACCAAAATTACTTATTTTCATAAGCTCAGACATCCATCGCCTCCAGATCTACCACTGATCTTACCTATATATTGCAGATCTCATATATTCAATCCTTTCCATCATTAGAGATCCAATTCTATCCATCCCAACCATTTAGGAAACCAATGTCATCGCCCATACTATCACCACACATCAAACTGGGGGAAAAGGAACCTTTGATCTAGTCTTATTCTTCCTCTTATAACCCAATACCACCATCGCACCTCAATCGCACCCTCAATCATGAACCTTACCCACAATATTGATCTATTTTTCATAATAATGGGCATGAAACGATTAAATACAAGGTATTCATCGAACCATGGTCTAATGAAATTTCCCATGGTAAATTAGAGAAGTAATAGGTGATATATCCAAGAAGAAAAATAGAGTAATGAACTTTATCCATTGTTCAGGTTTGCCTCAATTTATTTAAATTAGAACAATTAATAGATTAATTAAATAATAAAAAATCAATGGTCGATGTGTTAATCAATTATTTACGTGGAGTTTATCTTTACTCAGCCTATGATCAAAAAATATAATGAATCCTCTGAAATAAAATTTCCTAAATTAATTTTGATTGATCGTTAATGAATAATGGTCTCATGTTGATATATTTGGCAAGATCCACAACCACCATTGTAGAAACAATATTTGATCCCAATCTCGATCCATCGTCGTTCTCCATGTCATACTCCAATAGCTCCTCTAAAAAATATCAAGTTTATATGGATAAACTTGTGATTGTTTTATAACCATATATTTATTGAGGTATTCTAGTCACTACATCAATACATAACAGAATAAATTTATTTATTTATTTATCTATTTGTTGTTCCAATGACAAAATTATTACAAATTCTCAATGTCGAAAAATATTATGTCTCACCTAGAGTGAAACCCACATTATAAAATCAATGGTGACCTCATATTTCCAATAAGATTTCTCATTCAATATGTATTCCACTTTTTTAGGAACACTGCATCAGTGTGATAATAAAATTTTCAATATTATCAAAATCTTCATTATGTGATCGTCGGGCCTCATAATCATGAATCGTCTCAACACTTGGCTCAGAAAATACTACTAGATATATTTAAAAAAATTACATGGAAAATAATAGATGTTAAATTCTCCCCACCATAGGTATTTTCATCTCAAAAAGTGAAAAGGACCACTCAAAAAGATATGTATACTCAGCTCACATTTGGGTCCCCACTCCTAGGTGTTCTCTTGAAGATTCTCCTGCTGCCACTAGAAACACACTAAGGGAATCACTTGCCCATATAGGATACACTCCCACTACTCCTTGATCTCCACCAAGTACTCTAAAAAGGTAGAGCCATCCTCAATATCCATCCCACCCTAGGTGATAACATGTGATGGGTCATGAAAGAACCTCCTCACCAATGATATTTGAAATAAATTATGCAGCCATCCTAACCACGATGGTAGAGTCAAGTGGTCCACCACTTTGATGTCCCTTCAAAATATCTAGAAAGGGATGATGAATCTCTGAAGAAATTTGTCACCATTTTAAAATCTCTATAATCTACATCGAGGAGATACCTTCATGAATACATGGTCTCCCTCCTTGAACTCCAAGGGGCTCTTTAATTGGTTTAAATAAGACTTCTAATGGTTTTGTTAAATATTCATCCACTCTTGGAGGATCTACACATTCTTCATAAACTTTTTCACCAACTATAGGTCGATGAGTGCTGACACGCCTAGATCCTTCCAACCTAGGGGTGACCTACAGGGTCACCCATATAAGGCCTTGGATGATTCTATACTAATAATGGAATGATAGATATTTTTTATTTAAACTCCACCAAGGGTCGGAGATCCTTCGAACTATAGCCAAAGTTCAGCATATAATCCCACAACTTGTCCTCCAGAACATGAAGGTTCCACTCAGATTGTCTATCAGTATGTAGGTGAAACACCATGCTCAAACAAAACTAATATAGAAATTCATCTAAAAATCCAACCCATAATCACATCATGAAGTGAAGATGGTGGTATGAAATGATTTTCTATGGAACTCCATGGATCTGGACTACTTCTTACAAATAATAGTATCCCTCTCACTCTACCAAACTCCACTCCAAGATTTATAGTTTGTAGGCCAGCTTGGTGAATCGGCCTATGATCACCCGCATGGAATCATGTCCTATTAACATATATGGTAAACCCGTTATGATTTCTACATATATTTTTACCCAATTTTACTCTATCACCAAAAGGGGTTGAGCAAAACCAACCAGAACCCAGTGCTGATCCTTTAATTACTGACAACTGACACATTGACATAAAAATTTGGTTACAACTTACTTTATACTTGGTCACCAAAACGGAAACCGGAGGTCATAGTACATCATCGTCAAACCTGGATATACTATCAAATGAAATGTATGAAACTCCCTCATCGCCTCCTCCCACAAAATCAATGGCACAATGATATCATCAATTCTCTGAAATGGATAACATGTTACCCACCTTAATAAAATACATTTAGAGTTCAGTTAGTGGACATTTTTGTATGTAAGGTCTCATAGTTAGTACCTCTGTGATGAGCCTCCCTAACATGATATTGTATTATTGTGGTAGAAACCATCATATGTAGATATTATGGTCTATCCTTTTCCACTAAGTAAAACTAAAATGAGGATAAATTTAATAAATCCTCAATCATAAACTACATGCAATATCTCCTACTAAGAGAAACTTCCATAATGTTCACCTTCCTAAGAACATAGAATATCTCAATGTAATAATTATGGAGGAAATCCAGTAGCCATATATATCTCATGTTAAGATCCTTCTATGATAATATATACTTGAGATTGTTGTGGTTAGTGTAGATGATAACATTCTCTCCCATTATGTAGTGTCTCCACATCATGAGGGTGAAGACTGCTGTTTCTAAATCCAGCTCATGGGTCATGTAGTTTTTCTTGTATTGTATCTACCACAAAGAACCACAAGTGATCACATCAAACCTCAGCATCAAAACAAAACAAATTCAAATCCCTAAGGGATCACATAACACTACGTACTCAACACCCTCCTTTGGAAATATGAAGATGGGGATGCTCTTCAACCTATGTCGTAGCTCCTAAAAATCCCATTGGAACCTCTCCATCCAAATGAAAAGTTACCCCTTATGGTTCAAATAAGTAAATGGTACTGTTATATTTGAAAAATAGGGAATAAATATCTTGCATTAGTATACCAACCCAAAGGAATCTCCACACCTTTGTCACTCTATTGGGTGGATCCCAAGTTAACACTGCCTTGACCTTTGCCTAGTCAATTGTTACACCATCCACTGAGATGGAATGACCTAGAAATTGATCTCTTGAATCTATAACTAACACTTATATATATTAATTGAGAACTGGTTCTCTTAGAGTATGTCTAATACCATCCTAAAGTGTCTCATGTGCTCCCCCTCGGACTCCAACTACAATAAGATTTCATCAATGAAGAAAACCCCAAAATGGTCTATGAAAGGCTAAAAGAATGGGTTCATTGGTCCCATTAACACTATTTGGTCATTTTTTATGCCAAAAGGCATCACCAAGTACTCACAATGACCACAGAGACATCAAAATGTTTCCCTCGGTATATGCTTATCTCATACTCGCATATAGTGATAGCCTGATCTCAGGTCTTTTTTGAGAACTATTACAACCCTCTTAACAGATCGAAGAGGTCATCAATAATTAGTACTACATTATTAATCATCATTTCTATGAGTTTTAGGTGTCTATAATCCAAACACAACCTCAGACACTCATCACCCTTCTTGGTGAACAACACTGGGGCTACCAAGGGGGAACACTGGGTCTCACGAAGCCCTTCCTTTACAAGTCCTCCAACTAAACACTCAACTTTTGATGTTCAATGGGGTCCATCAAATATATTGGAATAGATATCAAGGTCATCCTAGGGTGTAATTAAATATATAATTCAATCTCTTTTTAGGGATTTAATCTTATCATGTCCTTTAGAAATGTGTCCACATACTCTGCCACCATAATAAGAAACTGGTATTCCATAACAACCACTACACCAAGATTCGTGCTGGCCAACTTATGAGTAATTAGTTTACATCTCCTATACATAATCCCTGGAAACTCTTCTTGGTTTTCATTATCACCCATAAAGGAAAAAATCAATCTATATCTGTGGAAACATAACATCCTTCACATGAAAGATTCAATATGGACATGAACTATGGATAACCAGTATATACCTAGGATGAAATCGTAAGGCCTAATTGATAATACAAAGAGATCCCATGTGAATCTCTCACCTCCAATAATAAAGTAAAACTTTTGGTAAGTATTTAATCAGTGAGTCTCCTCTGGCTGGAGTCTCTAAGTACAAGGGTCGAACAAACGGCTCAATCGAAATATCTATGTCTCGCACTAGATAAGATGCAAGAAAGGGGTAGTCGGAACCTATGTCTATAAGTGATTTAATTAAAGTATATATGACTTTTATTGTGCATATAATTATTAAATGTTCCTTATGGTTGTAGTGCTGCATTTCCTACAGTTTTCCCCTCCCCTGGCCACCAGCTCTCTCATCCAAGAGTGAACCACCTAGGGGTAGTGGTGGAAATAATTAATACTTATGGCCACATCCAACAACTCTACTCACTCCTCTACCTCACCCACCATCCTATGGACCTCCTTGATCCTACCTCTTTATCTTTCATTAAGGTACATTGACCATATCTCTATCAACTTTATGGTAGGTCGAACAATATTGGGAGATATATCCTCAATTGTCACATGAGAAGCATTACCTCTCCCTAAGTTAACTCGGGCAATTCTCAAAGCTCTGGACTACTAATCCTATATCCTAGGGTTTTCTATTGAAGTTTATCATATTCCAAGATCCATGTGACTACAAATGGAAACCAGCTTCCCATGTCTCATCCCCTATGTTCCAATTACCATCACCCATTGTCAACGTCTACTCAGTTTGGAAGCTCTCCACTAATAAAGCCTACTTAATAACTATAATATGGGTGGGAATGTAAAGATATATATCTAAATCTTTGATATATCAATGAATCCCCTACTCAAAGGTACACACCCTGATTGAAGGATCTCTCACCATATCCATAGAGTATCACGAGGGGTCAGTAAACCTTGTTGAAACTCCACTATGGTTATAATACACTTTTGTAAATGAAGAATCTTCGGGATGCACACAAATCACAACATGGATGGAAATAACTCCTATATGAATAGGAATTCAGAATATGACTATAAGGGAGTTATCTAATCTTGTGATTAAGTCAAAAAACTCCACCATCACCTAGAGGATCTCTAAATTTTATTCAATGTTTGGACCACCATCTGATTAATGGGTGTCCCCACAAGTTAGAAATCTATGTCAACTACCTCATGCTATTCCTTAGCTAGTTGAGGGTTTAGATCACCCTAATATGTAATAGTTCATGGCCTATATAACTCATGGAATGTACTAATCCTATACACATCATCAATCAGTACTTTCAACTCCATATTCTATAAAAAATGTGGTGGAATAATTGGAAAACCACCAAGAGCTACTACCTTCTATATAGGCCCCTATACTAAAGCCTCATAACTTTAAAAATCATCCTCATGGATCATATAGTGGAATACTAGTTGGCAGTCTTCATAGAGGTTTTGTGAAATAAACAAAACATACGATGGTAAATGAGCTTATCTGGGTATCTGACTTAAGAAGTATGTGGAAACCATAACCCATTTTAATATAATGAATATTAAAAAATTTCCCTTATAACCATTCTCTACATGTACTGAGTCAACAAGTAGGTTATCAGGGTCCAAGTCAGTTTATATGATTGTGCCACACCAACACTAGACACCATGGCTTGAAAGCCTTACTCAAATTACCTGAACATTGTTTCCATAAATCATTAACCAGCCTTTTCATACTCCAATCCTATTGTAGAATCGTGCTCTAATACAACTCTGAGATGACTGACCCACTAAGGCCCACTTAGTTGGAAATAATCTGAGTGTGGAAACCCCATTCTCACCTTCAATAGGCTAGGGGATAGCGACCAATGCCAAGTAGGTATATCACATACATGGGATCCATTATCTGAAGTACATATACACATGCACACATCTTTAATACCATAAAATGTTGGGAAAGTAAAAAAAATTGATGCCATAAATGCAGGAAAAACTTCTATCCCACATCAACGTACTATAATAAGAACTCAAAAACAATAAAGGGAATAAAAATAAGCCCAACTAAAACAAGAAATATGTCCAACTAGCTCTGGATAGAACTGTTGTCAAATGAAATATTGGTATACACCTCGTTCAAACTAGCTCATAACTATGCTATGCTCACTCCCAAACCTCCTAAGACTCCTTCAAAAGTTTGATTATCTACTTAATAAATGTTATGTATTGGTAAATCCTATACAAGGGCGAGTATAAAAATATCTAATAGGATGACATGAAATATCTAAGTGTAAAGAATCAAGAGTATAGTCCTCTCAACACAAGATATGTTGAAAGGATGAGAGAAATAGTAATAATAAACAAAACCTAGATATAATCATGACAGACAACTAGTCCCAAGTGGTATCGATCGATACTATAATCCTTAGGATTCTTCTTGAGCCATTAAGGTAATATTTGTTTGGGTAGAACTCACATTGTGAGCTATGTTTTCACTGAAGACACTCATCCTAGTGGTTATGCTCATATGGACTTTCCAATATGGTCTCACTTGATCTCAGAAGATCACACTTTCTAGATAAGGGATCACACACAGGAACACTGGGGAATGTCTCTAACCCTACTTGATCAATCTTCTACATAGATGATTTATGCCCTATTCATGGGGTTCAAACTGATACCATAAACCCCACCTAGTAAAGGTATAATAGAAAATCTCATCCCAGGATTCATGTAGGGAAACTGTAAACAATATTTGTATTATAAACCATATAGGGAATCACAATCTTTTGCAGTAATGTATGTTGTATTGTACCCTCATAGAAATATACCAAGGAACCATACTCAAATAAACATAGTATAAACTGGGAAAATGAAGGTTTCCAATTTATTTCATATAAAGTACACTTCATGAATAAAGGTTACATGTCGTGTATCTCTAATCCTATAAATTCTCAGGTTCGTGTCTATGTTTCTCTACTTGATCATGTGTACATCTAATTGATCCCATGTACTGTGGACATTCCCATATACAAGAATGCATTCAAGTATCATGTCATGTCTGCGTACTCTACCCATTCCCATATACCTAATCAGATATGTGCCCATGTATTCCGGGAGTACCTATTGGGCCACCAACATTTGGACACATAGCATGTGACATGTCTCACATGGTGTGTGATATTTAATTTTGTATAGAAACCCTATAACAATAGTCAGGGGTCCCATATAGAATATATCCCCGTATTATATTCAATGTTCCATCAAATTTTCAAAAACCTATATTTATTCTCCATATACACTCACGCCATCATCGCCTCTAGATCCCCCTCTTACCTCACTCAGGTATTGTGAATATCATCTAGAAGAGAATTTACATCAATGAAGATTTGATTCCATCGATCAAAACAATTAAATAAAACCACCATTGTCACCTCTTCCATCACCATGTATCAAACTAGGAAAAAGGAACATTTTATTCAGTCTCATTCCTTTTCTAATCTTTTGATTTCTTCGTCACACCATGATCACAAACCAAATCGACAATATTAATATGTTGCACTGACCAATGATCATGCAATGATCTAATATCATGTATTAATCAAATCACGAGATTAATAAATTATCTATGATGAATGTATGATGAAATGAGAGAGAAATACAAGAATTAAAATGGAGTAATGAACCTCATCCATTGTTTGGCATGAACCCAATCTATTTCCATTAAAAAATTGAAGAAATTAATTGAAAAATAATTAATCAACCATAAAATAAATCAACCATTGATGCACAAATTAATTCTTGTTAATGGAATTGATCCATGATAGGTATGAGATAAACAAACAGAATTAATCCAAATAAATAAAACATACTACCACATGTTAGATTGATCACAAATGAAGAATGGTCACACCTTAACATAGATGGTGAGATCCAAAACAAATGTGGGAAAAATTATCCTTAACCCTGATCTTGATTCTTCATCATTCACTAAGTCCTCCTCCAATAACTCCTCTCAAAAATCAAAGGGTTATGGAGATAACCATGCGATTGTGTTATAACTATACATTTATAAAGGGATTCTAGGTTTTTGTTCCAACACAAAATAATTTAAATAAAGAAATTTATATATTTAATATTTTCATCTACGATAAAATTTTCACAAATTCCCAATGCCAACAAAGATTAGGTATCACCTAGGGTAATACCAACATTCTAAACTCAACAGCGGTATCAAATTTTTGATCTATGTCCCCATTCAATAGTAATTCTAAATTTTTAGGAAAACCACATGAATGGAATATTAATATATTAAATATTTTTTAAATATCAATTTCTGGATCACTAGGCCTCAAAATCACGAGTCGTATTAGTGCATGGCTCCATTAAAATTACTGGATTTATTTTAATTATTTACATAAAAAATAAGGAATTTTCACTATAGAGAACCATGGAAATGGATTTATCTAGCTTTTCACATTCTCATAAAAGGTCCTAACACATCAAATTCAAATAATGAACAAAAGGGAAAAAACTTTCTCATACTATTTATTAATGTAATATTACTCATGATGCACCCAATGTATGATACTTTTTTACAAATATATATCATCATTGTACTCATCAATAAATCAAATTATAATAATAATAATATCCATTAATAATAATATTAAAGTATAATTATTAAAACACTCATCCAAAAATAGAAATATCTAATGACACATTTAAATGTGGATTTCCTACAGGCGTGTTATGTTCTCATAATCTCCTACACAAAAAATGAGCAAGGGGGACATCATGATAATGTACCTCAAAGTTCTATGAGTATTTAAACCTTATATCCTATATAATTTCTGTCATAAAAATTGTATCATCCCACTAAATCACATATTTCTAAGAATAGTATTAATGTTCAAGCAGCAGACCCAAAAACAGAATATCAGACCCATTCCAAACCAGCCTATAGCAGGACAGATCAAAGCCTCATTCCAAAATCACCAAGCAGAAATAGTTTTAGAAGAAAATATAGGTAGAAAAAACTGAGCAGTAAAGAAGTACACAAGGCTATAGAGAGGTGTTTAAAGTTAAAAGAAAGATATAAATTCTGAGCTTCATTCAATGCAGTTTGATCTTCAAAAACCAGCTAACATATAAACTCAAATTAGAGAAAACTAAGCCATATCATCATATCCAAATATCACCAATTCAGAAAAGATAATCAGATCTCAAATTTCCATAAAAAATATCCAAGCCATCTCTTAAAGAGTCCCAATATCCAAAAAATATCAACAAAATAGAAAAGTCCCAATCAGCCAATGTGAAGTACAAGAAAGCAGAAAAAAGGCTAAAACAAACCACCAGCATCAAACATCAAAGGACTTCCAAAAATACAGCTTCTAAAAACCCTTCAAACTAGTTCAACAAAGCTTGAAAAGTAGGGAGAAGAAAGGTAGATGAAACCAGAAATCCATAATACAAACTTCCAAGGAAGATCATCATCATTACACATATAGGTCCTCAGAAGAAAGAAAGAGAAGTAATGAGTTTCTAGGCCACCAATCAATAATGAAACAACTAGAAAAATCCATCAAAGAAAAATTATGGAGTTTTTTTAAACACTCTCTTCAATATATCATTGAAAATGTCATGTTTAATATCAAGGTATGTGTCTTTTGAAATCTCCCCTTTTCTAAGGGAATTATACAGAATTTCATCTCTAAGTTTCACTTAATATTCAGGATCATCACAACTGGGAACATTCTTCTTCTCAACCCCTTCAACATGTTGCTTGTCCTCTACATGTTGAATTATGTCAGGGGGAGAGACTTGCCTTCTTGAAATGTCCAAAGATCGTGTGACTATAGTTCTTTCAATTTGGGAGTAATCTCTACGTTTCCTCATTTTTTTGGGGTTGGGGGTGATGAACCCATATGCATCAACAATTGGCTTTTTTCCTTTCCTGGCCATGGTTCTCAGATATTCTTCCTCAATAAGAGTAGATTTAACTTATTCTTAATTTGGTGAATCACTACTTTCAGATGGATCACACCTCTCATTTTCAACATCCTCCTGGGTATCATCATGCAATTGCATTCTCGGTAACACCTCAAGAGGAGGGGGAGGAATGTGATGGTTATTTTCAGCTACAACTAGAGGTGAAATATCCTTGGAAGGGAGCTCACCCTTTTCCATAGTGGTATTTATTTGAACCTTCTGGAGCTGCATATTGTCCCTAGGTGCTGATATCTCATTAAAAGGCCTAGGGATATCCATGATGTTTCGGATCATAGTGTTATCAACAGGTCCTCGTTTTTATCATCTAAGATCCTTTTTGAGTCAGTTTTTGCCATCCAAATTGACTTTCAAAGAGGTTGGGGGGTTCAAATCTTTGGGTATCACATTCCTCCATCGAATGGCCAATTTTGAAATAGCATTTACAATAAGGAGGAACATTTTTAAATACAACCTCTTGGATGAATCCTTTATCTCCATTTTGAATTCAGAAACGAGATGTCCAATCTCGCGAGATATCGACCTCAGTGCAAATCCTAGCTACTGAAGTTCTAGACAGGTTCAAGGTAGATGTGTCTAATCTAATTGGAAGTCCAAAATACCAGAAATTGAAGAAATAGCACCCTGCTTAAATAGACGTAGAGGTAAACCTATGAAACCTATCCAGTTTGGTAAAATGGGGGGCTTGGAACCAATGTCGAAGTTTGGAGACCACTTGAAGACCTTCATAGCAGACCCCCCCCCCCCCCCAAAGGACCAGGTTCCTCAAATCTAGAATCTATAGTAGTCATTGTCTGAAGAGAAGTGAAATAAAACATTCAAGGAATTCAGAAGCCCAATTTGAAAATTAGTGAATCCAATGTTCTCAAGATTTTTGCGTAGAAAGAACAAGGAAGGGCGATTCTTGATAAAGTGACCTACAAGCACAAATCTAAGATCCGTAGAAAGATCGTGTACCTTATCTTTTGAGAATTCAATTGCTGATAGACCTTTGTGTCTATAGGTTTTTGGGATGAATATGGTCAATAACTAATGTGACTATCATTTTATAGTGTCTTTCTGATTTTCCATTGAAAGGAAAGTAGAGGCGGCGATGTCGGTAAGAACCAATAATCCCTAGCGGCGCTGTCCTGCGGCGATGTCGGCTCCGGCGGCCCCTCCTCCTCCGGGGGAGGAGCCTCAAACCCATGATCTTAGTAACCGAGCTTTTCCTAAAGTTTCCCCCTTCTTTCTCCCCAGCATCGAAGTCTCTCCGAAGGCCCCTGGAATTCTCCATGGGCAACCAGTGGTCCCGATCTCTTCTCAGGAATTCACCCTTGCTTCTTCTCTGCTCTCTACGGCCCTGGTGGTGAAGTTCATCCGTCGACGTCCTTCGGTGGAGATGTTTGACAGGTATGTAAATGAGGCTTGGGGATTAAGTCACCCGGTGGTTGTCGGTCTTCTCGGGCCGAGACAGATGCTTTTACGCTTCACTGCTGAGGAAGATTTGGTGCGGGCTTGGTCCAGAACAGGTAGATCTGTTCGCGGATTCCAGTTTCATTTGCTTCGCTGGTCTTTCGACTTACACATGAATCGCGATCCCTCCACGACGGCTATTTGGCTCCAACTTCCAGGGCTTCCACTGCCCTTCCAGAATCCGGCTCTTCTTCAATCTATAGGAAATTCCATTGGTCACTTCCTGTGCGCAGATTGGAGGACTTCCTCCCTGAAGCACCCAATAGTTGCCCGCATTTGTGTCGAAATGGAACTTTCGAAGCCTCCTCCAGAAATGGTTTGGATCGTGATAGAGGAATAATACAGGTACGCGCAATGCATTGTGTATGAATCTTGGACGAAGTTTTGTTCCTCCTGCTGTAGGAAAGGACACAGCTTGGGCGTTTGCCGTAAAAGGGCTCAGGGTGTGTTGGCGGAACCTCCTATGGTGCCGGAAGGATCTCCTGCTGTGGATGTGGCTGAGGAGCTTTCTGCTCCTGTGTCTGGTCTAGCAGGGACAGCAACGAGAGGTGGGGAAGTGTCTTTTGCTGCGGTTCTCCCTCAGCCCAACATCGCAAAGGCGCCCAATGGATCCCATGATCCTGTGGGCGATGTGGCAACAGGTTATGTGTCTCCTCGAGCGGAGGAATCTCCAGGCTTGGAGTTGGAGTTGGGATCTTCTTTAGATGCAGTGAAGGAAACAGTCCCTAAAAACCCAGAGCCGCGGGTTTCATAAGTTTTTGATCGTCTGAGAAAAGATTTGGGCATTGGCTCCTTGTCAAGTGGATCGGGGGCGCCCGTGCAGGGGTCTGAGGTTGGGATTCGGGAGCAGGGTCTTCAACCGGCTAAGACCTCAGTAAGGCAGTCGGAACCCTCTGGAATGACAACTGCAGATGCTCCCTGTTTGGAAGTTTCTCATAGAGCTGGCGATCAGTCTAACAGTGCAGATACAGTGAAGATAGGTGGAAGGGATAGTCTTCCATTCAACCCGTTGACAATGCTGGAAGGTGAAGAGAACCATGCTGTAGCGGGAGGGAATGTTGAAGAGTCTGATTTAGGAAAGATCAGTTATGGAGAGGCACTGCGTGCTGGAAGTGGTTCAGGCGAAAGAGGTAAAACTCTGAGGATTGGTAGAGAGGGAGAGTTATTTGATGGCAAGGAACAGGAGCAGGACAGAGGGGGCGATCTTCCGATTCATTCCAGCCCAAGGAGGGAGGTTCCAGCTATTAAGCTGGGCAATCGCTTTGAATGGCTGGTGACTGGAGATCCGGTTCAGGACTTAGATGCAGTCCAGACTGAGGAGCAGGGGGTGTCCAGTGATGAGTCTGTTGAGTTCTCCATAGGTGATACTGCTGATGATCTTCATGACAGAGAGCCTCCCAGCCCAAGGAGGAGAAAAAGCTTGAAAGGGAAAGGGAGAAAGGACTATTCTTTCTTACCTCTCCCAATGGAGACAAGGTCCGCCAAAAAGTCAAAGGAAAAGATGATTGCAGGTGTCTCCAAAAACTCTGGTGGCCATGCTGAGGCTGCGGATCATGCAGTCCTTAAGCTGTGGGCGTCAGATGAGGTTCATGAGCATCCTTTCGAGATGCTTTTACATTCGGATGAAGAGATGGTGGAAAGTTTTTTGATGATTAATGCCTCGGATGAAGAAGCTAACAAGATGATGGGTAGACCTCTTAAAGTAGCAATCACTGACGATCAGAGTGCATGGATTGACAAGAAGGACCTAATACTGATAAGGGGATTCAATGAAGGTAAGATAAATCAAGATGAATACATGCAAGCTTGGGACAAGATGGCGACCTGCTTTGAAGATTTATTAGAGGGTGTTCCAGACACACGGGTATCCTCTATCTCTTGGAAACTGCTTAGGAATAATGCGTCTAGCAGACTTAAATTTCTTTTCAATGATTTTGAAATATTTCTTGATGCTTGAACTGGATGGTTTCTCACTTTTACCTTAAATGTGTTTTTTAAATAAAAAAGTAATTTTAGCCAACTAATGTGACTATCATCCTAGTGTCCTCTTCATAGAACTTGGTCTTCTTAACTAAATAATACCAAATTTTACCACAAAGATATTGAAAAAGAATCCTTAAATGAATCCAAATCATATTTATTAACATACCTAGAATGAATAGGAGAAGTAAGATAAGGAGGAGTCCTCTCCTGGTAGAGTAAGATAACATTATCTAATCCAGTCTCCACAAATGGTACCTCAGAACCAAAAGTTTCTAAATGTTCTTCTTCATCTTTCCTCCCTAGAAATTATCCCTTAGGATCCCTTTTCTAAATTGAAATGGGAGGTCCAACATTCTTTAGTGGTCTTCGCTAATCATCATCATCTGATGAATCTAAATAGTCTAAACCATGATGAGAAGATCATAGGGATTTCTCCCCCTTAGTAGGTTCTTCATCCTTATCTCTATCTGAGATACCTAGAACAAAGTGATATGTTGAACCTGATCACCTAGATCACCTCTATCACTGGAGTCCTGGATAGAAAAAGGAAAATATGTTACACCTGTCACTCACCACTCTCAGATCTACTAGTCTCATTAACATACTGATAAGGGTGAGACTACTCATCCTCATCACTTCCATCAGCCTCATACTCAAATTCCTCAAATAACACAACAACATAATTACATGTCTTAGTAGAATACATAAAAATCTAATCACCATGGGATATTTCTCTCTTATGACTTGTCATCTTTTTTCAAAAATATTTCTCTCATAGGAAGATACATAGGAAGACTAACTACTCCAAAATATAAAATAGGTCTCTTATCCACATTTAGTCCATTGACCAATTCCACTTAAATAGATTTTGATCCCGAATCCTCGTCTCTATCAAATTACTCTTATAATTCGAATTCTTCTTCAACTTCCTCAGCAAAGGAATACACCACAACATTATCTAGTACCAATCAAGGGAAAACCAAATCTCTATATCATTTAAGATACTACACCGGATTGAACATATCATGTATTTTGTCATTATTAGACACCCACTACAACACCAAAGGTTTACAATGAATTATCAACCTATTTCAAGTCCCCGAAATTAAGTATATACTGCCACATTTGATCACATTTTCATTACCTTTAAGAACTAAATCACTATCTTCTAACATGGATAAATTTAACTTAATGTTGCCCAAGGAATTTGACTAAGAATAGGTATTTCTAAACTCCATCATATGGACCATAAAATAAATTCATAGATTTATCTTATCTCCCTATATTATAAGAAATAATAAAAATTCATCTTGATTCTTCATGATGGTAAAGTCACCCACTGTAGGAGAGAGAAAGTGTTGTATAAACTTTAATAGAAAATGACACTCATTGATAATCTCTAAAATTGTAGGCCTTAAAATATCATAATTCCTAGTTAACTCCAAAAAATCAACCTCATACGTTAATTTCTCATGTTTACTAGGTAATGCCCCTTATAAATCATTGGATATACATTTATGGGGAACATTGAGGCATTTTTCCCATTGAATCAAAGAAAAGGTCAGTTCATTCCCATCTATCATAGTTTTAATTACATACTTTTTTCACTAAACTCATATTCTAAAAGCCATAAATATTCATGAACCAACCTAGGGAAGAATGGTCATTTTCTCCTTTATAAATAGTCAACCCATCCCTAGTCCGGGGTCACTATCAACATGAGTGACTTTCTCAAAACCATCCACTCAGTATCTATATATTTCTCAACAAAGACATATCTGGATGAGACTTGGGGATTAATTGGTATGAAAACATTCCAGATGGATTCACCTCACAAATTATTCATGGTAAGTGACTCATCCTTTGACATAACAGGATTATTAACTTGAACCATTTTAGTACTATTTTGAGGGAATAAGGGAGGAGTAGAAATTTTCTAAGTCAAGAGAGAAAGAAGAGAAATATGGTTCAAAGGAGGTGAATTAAAAAAGGGGGTTATCATTCTCTGATTATACGTAATATGTTATCATTTAGGGATTTAAAATAGAAATATAGATAATAATAAATAAATGAACCTAACGATAAAAAAATAATCACAAAAAATAAATAAGAGTGGTTGCATACTAATAGAAGTACTAAAATTAAAGCACCAGAATAGTACAAATAGAATGGTATAATAGAACAGCTGATTATAAATGGTGGGTACTAGTAATATATTTCCATTGGTCAATCACTATTGGTAGATCACCAAATTTGTGAAATTTTTCTACTAGAACTAGACACTAATCAAAACATATCATTTTAAGTTCATATCTAATATAGTTAAATCATTTAAAGATCAAAGGTTTTATGAATATTTTAGAAAGATTATGTTCAGTACCTATGAACTCAAGATTTATATCACACCTTGTAAAATAATCCCTCAAAAGGTGATGTCATATATCAATATGTTTAGTTCGTGAATGAGACGTAGGATTTTTTGAAAAGTTAATAGCACTTGTATTATTATAATTTATAGGGAAATGAAAAAATTTATATCCAAAGTCTAGTAAAGTGTGTTTCATCCATGGAATCTATGAATAAAAATTCTCTATAGCTATATAATCTACTTTAACTTTGGACAATTTTATATATTTTTGTTTCTTACTATACAATGAAACTATAGGCTTTACTAAAAAGTGACATATCCCATAATTGTTTTTCAATATAATATACAACCACCAAATTCTAAATCTAAATAACTAACTCAAATTATTGTCCTCTAGAATAAAAAAATCCTAAATTGGTTTTACTTTTTAGGTATTTTGAATTATTTTTATAGATAGTAAATGTTACTCATTTGGATTTACTTTAAAATGAACACACATACACACACTAAACATTATATCAAGTAATATAGTGATTGTGTATAGTAAAATTCCAATCATACCTATATAAATGGTCTGATCAACTAATTTAGTAGTTTCATGAAGATAAAAATTATAGGAAATACTCATTGGAATATTAATACCTTTAGTAATATCCATGAAAAAAAATTAATAGATATTTAGTGTACTTACTTTGATTTAAAATAATTCCATATTTATTTTAAAAAATATTAAAACCAAGAAAGAATTTAATTTCACCCCTCAAACTCATTTCAAATTCATTTTGCATAATTCTTGAAATCATTGTACACAAATAATTTTTTGAAGGCCTAAAAAATATCCTCAACATAAATTTGTACAAACAATAAAACATTTGATTTTTTCTAATAAACAAAGTATGTTAGGTTGTCCCTTTTGTAAAACCTTTTGTAATTAGAAAAGATATGATTCTATCATACTAAGCTCTATGATGATTTTTAAACCATATAAAGCATTTATTAATTTAAAAACATGATTTGGAAAGTGAGGGATTTGAAATCCAGGGTGTTGTTCAACAAAAACAACCTCAAATATTTAACTATTTAATAAGTAAATATTGTCATCCATTGCATATAGTTTGAAATAAGAATGTTCTCCATAGGCAAGAAACATTCAAATTGACTCATATAAAGTGAATGGTATAAAAGTTTCCTCATATACAATACCTTCTTCCAAAAAATATCCCAATGTAACCAATCTATATTTGATTCTAATTATTGTTCTTGACTAATCAAGCTTGTTTATAAGAACCCATTTATTACCAATAGTTAGGTAGTCCTTGGGTATTTCAATTAATTCCTAGACTATATTACTTTCAAATTTCTTTAATTCTTATTTCATTTTCATTACCCAAAATTAATCATTTATTGCATCATTGATGTTTTTAAGTTCAATTAGTGATAATAAAGCGTGATGTTCAAATTGGTTTCTAAGATAACCTCTATTTTGAGTTCTTTTATCTAAGTCTCATATAACTGTATCTAAGTGATGATATATATGAGTCCTAACATTCCTTGGTATATAATATTTTGACACCTCTTTCTCATCTACATGGTTATGTTCAATTTGTTCATCAGAACTGGGAGAATTCTTTATAGGTGGTCTATTATAATTTTTTTATATATTTGAAAGATCGTATTCAAGGTTTTCTAAAGGAGAATTAGGTTCTATGTGGATATGTCTCACCAAACTATACATGAACAAATTCTTCCAAAATCTTGGTCCTTTTATTAAATTCCCAATATGATTAACTAGATTTATAATATCCAAGGAAAATTCATTCATCAATCTTGGTAGAAAATTTTTCTATATTCTCTTTTTCATGGAGTAGAAATAATTTACAACCAAATTCTCTAATGTAATTAACCTTTGGTTTTCTGCCATTCTATATTTTATATGGGGTTTTCTTTAAAGTAAGACAAACTAAAACTCTATTAATTATATATCATGATGTATTTATATAAGCTTCCCAAAAATAGATAGGTAAATCATACATATTGACTATTGACTTGGAAATTTTTTAAAGTCTTATATTTCTTCTCTCTACTATACTATTATGTTGTGGGGTCATGAAATTTGAAATGTTATGACTATTTCCATGTTGTGAGAAAAATGATTCAAACTATTGAATTTAAAAATCACATCCTTGATCACCTTTTAATATCTTAATCCTAAGTCGACTAATATTTTCTACAAGTATAGAATATTTATGAAATTAGAAAAGATATTCAGTTTTATGAAAATAGAAAAACACCTAGGTATATCTTGGATAATAATACCCAATAATAGAGACAAAATGTTTTCCTATTAAACTAGAAACTTTATAAGCTATAAAGAATCCAAGTCAACCAACTCTAACGGTGTATCAGTTGATAATCCCTTCTTAGGTTTTAAGTAATTTCTATGATTATTTCCCTTTTGATAGGGATTAAAGACTTTATCAATGGGGAATTTAGGTTTGGGTAGATCTTTGACTGAACCTTTTCTAGTCATATTTCTATGAGAGTGAATATTACAATGTCTTAGTCGCCTATTCCAAAGCCAAAATTCATTTTTAAATGAACATAAACATGAAAATTTCAGAGAATATAATGAATTTAAATCTTCTACATAAACATTTTCATTTATAATGGAAATAAAATTTAAATCATGTTTGCTGCTAAAATATTTAAAACCATTGTTTTCAAAATAAACTTAAAACCCATCACTATATAATTTTAAAATTCTAATAATATTATACTTCAATCCATCAATAAATATAACTTTATAAATTAAACTTATACTAGAGTTACTGATTTGGCCGAGTCTAATAATTTTCCCTTATGAATTGTCACTAAAAGTGACATGTCCAACATCCAATTTGATTAGGTTATTAGAACTTGAGTATTTCCTGGACATATTCATAGAACATATAATGTTCATATACCATAATTTCAGACTATATCTCTTAAAGTATTTTACATATAAAAGATATTTAGACTCATATGATTTTTATACCCATATTTTATGGGGTCCAGAGATATTAGTAATAAAAGATTTAGGAATCCTTGTTTTTTTACTAGTTTCCTATAATAACTTTAAAACCATAAATAAAAACTTTATTGTGTCTAGTAGAATAAAAAAATTATACGAACTAGCTGAACTATAACTTGAGACAAATTTTATCTTATATATTTTCCATTTTTGATGTTGATATCCAATTATAGTAGTATATTTAAAATTAGTTTTTTTACAAAGAATTTGGGTCAGGGTTTTTATTCCATTTCAAAATCTCCCGATATCATTTTTTTAATTTCTCATTATACAATTTAGGCTCATTATTTTATTTAATTGGTTGATCATCCTTATATTTTTCTATAGTGAAATTATTAATAAAGTGATCAGACCTAACATGCTATTTCAATAAACTTATATATTTATATTTTAATTCATTAAATGTAACTTCCAACATATTACAATATTATAATAATTCATTACTGGTCATATTTGCATCATTATTTTTATCTTGATAATGGTTGGAAATATAAAACTTAGATTTAAGAAAAAATACAACAACTTGGATGTGTTTTCCATGAAACAGATATTATCTTTATCATTTCTCTCTTCTCCACTTGAGTCTGAATCACTTGAACTATCATCAGAGTCACTCCAAGTGGATTTCATATCATTTTTTATTTATTTCATTTTTTCCTCATACTTATTTTAATATTTCGACTAAGGAAAGTATTCTTTGATGTGTACTTTCATTTTTCATTCATAAAAGGTTTATTTATTTTTAGAATCATTATTCTTCCATTCGTTTCACCAATTTCCTCTATTATCATATTGGACTTTATAGTTTTATTTCTAGAAAAAAAAGTAATTTTTTTTTAAAACATCTTTAAACTTCAAGTCAGGTGTGTCATTTCTTCATCACTATCTGAAGGTAATTCTTTATCACTTGAACTTTCAACTTTTATTTTCTCCTTTAGCATGGAGTTAAAAGTCTTAAAGGATATTTACTTTCACTTTGGTTCATCTACATCCCCTTTTTTCACTTGTAATTCTTCTTCCTACATCATGAAAATTCCAATAATATCTTCTAATGTAAGTGTACTAATGCCACATGATACCCTCAAAAAAACAGAGTTTCCTATCCATCTATCAAGTAGGTATCTCAAAATTCTTATAAAAAGATATTTTTCAACAATTTTATTTCTCAGTAGTAACATTGTGTTAAATATTTAATTGAACTAGTGATACATATCAAAAATTGATTCATTAGGATTCATCTTGAAAGTCTCATATAATATGTTAGGTATTGAAACCAATTTCTTTAAAATTTTATTTCCCTTCATAAGATATAGTAAGTGTATCCCAAACCTCGAAATCAATAGCACTGGAAAATATTTGATTATATTTGTCATATACTAAATCACATTATAAATAATTTATTAATATAAAATTAAATTCATATTATACTTTAGAGGAATCACTCTAAGAATCTCTACCATCTTAAGGTTTATCACATTTATCTTCAATTACTAACCAAATACCATAGCCCAAAATTTCTAAATGAATTTTTATTTTTATTTTTTATTGATCATAATTTTATTCATTAAAATTAGAAGGATGATTAGTGTTATTACCCTCTTTTTTATGATTATCTACAACTATTTACATTTTGATAAAGAATAAATTTATGACTGTCAGTAAAAACTAGATCATAGTAAAAAAATATTCTAAACAAACTTGAATATAAAATGTTAGTTTTGGTGGAAAACTAACGAGGGGTGAATTGATTTTCTAAATAAATTTCTATTTAAAAAATTAAAACCTGAATCCCCCAATTTGATAAAATTTCATAGATAAAAAAATTAGTAGAAATATATAATTTAACATTTTCAAAATATTTTATAAATCTTAATCATAGCCTAGTTAAAATACTTTTGAAAATATTATAACTTTTAAAAATAATCAAATCATATCAAACTAATTATATAAAACACTAGTTTAAGTTAACTATAATGTATAATTTCATATAATAAATTAGAAAGTTTAAAATGGGTCTTAATTATAGAAAATTAAAAAAATAGATAAAGAATGGAAAAAACTTAACAAGGGTTTGGTTATCAAGATGTGATTTAATTCCCTACACATTGAAATCACCTACTAATGAATAGTTTATTATTAAATAAACTGATCCACAACCAAAAATTTTTCTATATAAAACTACACATGGGGTTTTCCAATAATATAGATACTTCTATAGTTCTTCATGGGATAAAACAAGAAAAGGTCACACATGAACTCTTCCATAGTTCTTTAAGGGAATAAATTTGAATAAAATAAAGATAGTGTGTTAAGAACTCTCTAGTTATTATAGGAGAATTTTTCTTACAAATATACAAATTAGAACAAAATCATGGTTAAAATATAAATCATAAATTGAAAGAGGAAGATTCTATAGATGATAAAATATAGGGATTCCAAATCCAAATAGATATAGTTTCTCTGAAGTCCTTGTATTAATATTTGGAAGGAGATTCAAACAAGTTTCAAAATAATTGTATAAAATTAGTGGGTCATAAATTCTAGAAAAGGTATTCTACTCTGCACCTATAAAAAAATTAGGGATCTTTCACATATAGTTCCTCTTATTCTTTTTGTTCAATCATGATAGATTCTAAGGTATGGGGTTCAAAAAAGTGACACACTCTTATACATGCATGAGGAAGCTTCTAATGGTTTTATAGATCTTTGGATATAATTATTCATTGTAGGATAATATTGTAAAATGCATGATCCTTGTACCAATCAAAAGATCAAGAAAATACTGGATTTTTCTTTAATATAGTTGTGGATTTGTTTAAGAATAATTATTATTATATCTACAAGCTTCTATCTAGAATGAAATGCGTAAACTAGATGTTTTAGAAATCATTTTGAAATTAATTCTATATAGTCGTTGTGGATTAATAGAGGTGGGTTACTCAAAGAGTACAAAGGTACAATTGTATCTCTTCATCAGTGGTAGATCTATCTAATGATGGCTCTTCTTAATGGTAGCTTCATTTTACAGGTATCACCATTGAACTAGTAGTATGTTCTTATAATGGTATATCATACTGATAGTCATGGTAGTAGACAAGCGGTAGAACAACAAAGCGGCGTCTTTATCTAATAGAAGTACTATTGAACTGGCACTAGGATCATTTAATAATAGTACAGACTAGTGATAGATCTACATGAAGGTAGACAGATCAGGATATCATTCAATTTTCAAGGACTATAGAATTATTGACTATGGAAGTAACAACACTTGATGCTAATAGATTTGAACTAACAGTATCTTGATGATTCAAGGATGTCATACCTTTACTAATGGTATATCAACACTTATATAAAATTTAAAACATGGATAGAAAATGATTTACTCTCATAAAACATTAAAGTTACTAGAAATAAAGAAAACATGATTTGTGATTATTAAAATAAGGAGGTTCTCAACAATACTCTCTTAGATTATTCTATACTAAATCTATTTATTTTATATTTAATGTATGTATCTAGAATTAGTCTAAGAATCCTCTTGGATATATCATGAATGATATAAATCCATATAATTTAGGATACTTCACCTAAGTCGTTCATGGAAAATCACAAGTTTAACCAGTCCTTAACTGTCTTTAAGACTAGTGTTTCATTTACAATAATTAATATTTCATCGGCATATATAACAAAAAGAACAACTTCACTCCTACTAAACCGATTATAAACACATGGATCACATTTTTCTTAGTGAAAAAAATCATTTAAAGCTTTATTAAACTAAATATTCAATGTCCTCGATGCTTTCTTCAATCCGTAAATGGATCTATGAAACTTATAAAGCTTTTTAGGATTATCTGTACTATGAAATCCTTCTGGTTGTTTCATATAGTCATCTTCCTAAAGTTTCCCATTATGGAAATATATTTTGACATCTATCTGCTAAATTTCATAGTCATTATATGTTGCTATAAAAAGTATAATTCTGATGAATTTAAATATAGAAATGGGAGAAAATGTTTCATTATATCCAATTATTTGACAATATTTAAACCCTTTATCCATTACCCATACTTTGTAGGTATTTATTTTACATTCCTTTTAAAGTTTTCTCTAGAATACCCATTCATACAAAATAGGATTTACATCAATCGGCAGATCTACCAGAACCTAATCACAGTTTTGATATGTGGAATACATCTTAGAATTCATAGATTATTTCCATTATTCATCATATGAGATCTTTACTACATATTTCTAGGATAGAGGTTCATTATTTTCAACTAATAATGAGTTAGCCGCTTCGATGATAAGAAAATCGTATCATTCTAGTCATATTACCTTTTTGATGCACCTACATGGTACTTGTGTTCGAGGAACAAATTCTTCCATGGGGACCTATAGAATTTTTCCCTATACCAAATTGTAACATCCCAAGTTTTTCTAAAAATAAATTGAAAATGATTGAAATTTTGTTTGAGGTATATATTTATAAGTATCCTTTAAACATAATTTTATTTCTTCTATGTTTTGAATTTCAAGAAACTGTCATCTACAATTGTGTTCAGTATGTTATTTAGAGTCTGATGAAACAAACTTGTTTTTTTTTGTGAATAGTAACATGCCCTTATGAATAGTAATATGACCTCATCAATATTAAATAATAATATTATTTTATTTTCCCAAGGCAATAGGACAATGGGATCTTAATTAAGTTTCCAATGTCACATAAAACTAATTGCACTTCAACATTGTTATTTTTCGAATTAACTATGACCTTATTTAAAAATTAAATTAATAATATTTAGAAAATTATTTTTGAAAAATGGAGTTCATTTTTGAATTCTACATGTCGAAAAATGGTTAGGGTAAATTTTTGGTATTTTTCTGAAACTCTTGAATTTTCGGTGAATAGTGAAATACGATAAAATATCGTATAATCAATTTATCAGTAACAATGCACTATTTGTGACATCATAAGTGATGCAAGGACACTTGATTCGAAATAACATGATATTTTCACTATTTAGGGCCACTTTATTTGAGAATATTCATAGTATTGATAAAAATATTATAATAATAATTAAAATAATCTAGAATACCTCCCCTCCTCCACTATAAATATCACCCTCACTCGCCTCTTCCTCCCACACCTCTCAAGCCTTGATAATTGTCTAATTTCTGCCAAATTACCTCCCCAATATTTTTCTCCACGTCCTAGATCTTCTGGTCTCACCAAAAGACCAAAATGAAAGCCCTTAAGAAGGATCTCAAGGGAGAAGAGATCAAGAGGTAAACAACCTCTTTTATTTTCTTTCTTTTCTTTCATTTTTTGTTATTCTCTTCCTTTCCCTTTGTCTTGTGTTGGGATATTTCATTAAATATTCCCCCCTTACTGTCCATATCTTTTATTAATGATGATATATTCCATTCCTCTAATCAATCTTGTTTTTATGAAATTTTAAGAGACATCGTTAGGCTGCCAAATTTTCGTGAGAAATTTCGCAAGATTTTCTTTTATTTCATGATTCGTTTTTCTTATTTCCTCAGTACCTCTTATCCAAGAGGAATGAAATCTCCAGAATAATGTATATTAATTATGTTCTCATGATTATGTAAAATTCCTCATCATAATTCTTCTCCTCTTCCAATTATTTAAAGAATCAAAAAACATTGTCCATTTGTGTCGAATTACCGATATCGTGGATGATGTATTTTCAATTTCCATTAATTGTTTCAAGTATGGTCATGAAACCATTTATATTGTTGAACCAGGTTATAATATATGTTTTATGACTCATATAAGGTTCTGGAATTATTTTGTACTCATGATTCAAATTTATAAGACTAAATGAGGTTGAAATTATCAAAGAACCACTTATATGATCTAAACGAACATAATTAATGTTTTAACTTATGAATCATCATCATATAAAACAGAAAAGTGATAAATGGTATAATTTATGGTACTGGAAATATTTAAATACTACTCCATTCCAATTATAGAGTTTCACTTCCAATCAACAAGAATGATTCATCATGAACCGATCGTGAAAATCACAAAAAAACTCACCCAAAATAATGCAAGGAACAAAATACAAACAATTAAGGGGTGAAATGAGGTTATTAAATGACCATATAATATGTTATAAACATGAACCTGTTTCTTTAAAATACTAATAACACTCTTTTAACCATTATAAAGGAGGTTTAAACATTTTTGAAGTAAGACAATCCTAAGGTAAGGGAATTCTTAACCCAATTTCCATTCTTTGGGTTAACCTTCTACTTTATTATTTGTGTGCTATTTAAATTGTTTGTGTGATGGGTTTATTTTTATATTATGTTTCATTATGTGTATTTACAGATTATATACATATTCCATCCACTCTATTAAGTCTCACTTCAGGTATATGATGTTTATAAGGGACTTTTCTTCTAAAATCCTCTTTTAAAATTCTGTTTTATAAGATTCAAAAGCAATGTTTTTATGCTATTGTTTATGTTGTATGATTATATTTTGGTTATTGGGAATTATTTATGATGAAGTTTGGGACCTATATTTCCATCCAATGCATTGGTTATGAGTAAGTTGGAGGTCGGTCGTATGGTTACTCCAAGTGTAACTGTGATGGTTACACAAAGTAAGGTAGCCGTGAGGGTTACAAATTTTAAGGTAGCCAAGATGGTAACAAGATTATGTAAGTAATGCCCCAAGATACCTCTATGATTATGTTTATGTTTGTTTGGATCTTTTTTAAATCTCATGTTACACTAAGTAAGTATTTATGGGTGGAAAGCATGTCTTTTGAAAATGTTTTCATACGTTATGTGTATTCATGGACTAATGTGATTTTTCCTTCTTTTTCATACCTTACTGAGCTTTTGTGCTCATCCCAAGTTTTTAAATGATTTTTCATAGGTTAATGGATGAGTAATACAAGGAAGGAAGACATGTTAAATGTTGAAGAATTTTCAAGGAGTCTTGTTTTAAGTTTTAAATTTTTATATTCTGAGAAAAATGGAAACTGATTTTATGGTATCCACTATGTAACAATATGTAATGTTATGAATGTTTTGTCTTAATTATCTAAAGCTATAAACTTGAAAAGATCCTCAATGTACAAGGAAGTGTTTTCTTGAATAAATTCAATATTATGTATGAAATAAGTGTGGGTCTTTATAGTTGGTATCAGAGGATGGTTTAGATAAATTTAGGGGTTAAGGTGATGCTAATAGAATACCATAAATAATTTTCACTCTTTGTTTAATTTGTTATAGCATTTAAATATTACCATGTTGCTTTATCTAAGAAATGTTTGTTCAAAATGGTTGTCCGCAGAAGGAATAGGGATGCTTAAGAGGAGAGGCATCGACAGAATGACATCCTTCCTGATCTACAGCCCGGAATGGTAGGGATTGGAACCGAGAAGTTTGTGACAGTGATGGCTCAGCTAACGCAGGCTATAAATGGTGGTGGAATCCATGCAAGAGAACCAATAGAGGTTCTCCAACGGAACATGACAGTGGTGGAACATTTTATGAGACAACATCCTCCTGCATTCAATGGATCTTCTGACCCAGTGGCAGCAGAAGGATGGATTAAAGCCCTTGAAAAGATATTTGATGTTATGGGATGTTCGGATAATCAAAAGGTAAGTCTTTCCATTTATCATTTTGAAGGGGAAGTTGATCAGTGGTGGTCAATGGTAAGGAATATCAGGGGTAGAGAGGATTTTGATTCCCTAGCGTGGGATTAATTTAAAAGTCTTTTTCTTGAAAAATATTTTCCTAAGGTGGTGCGACTTAGAATGGAGAAGCAATTCCTTGAATTGAAATAAAAGGAGGAAGATTCAGTGGCTGTGTATGAAGTGAACATCACCCGACTGGTGTGGTATTCTCCAAATCTTATTCTGGATCTTGATAGAAAAATCAACCGCTTTTACTCAGGATTGAAGCCAAGGTATCGAAGGTCGTTGGCCTCCCGTGAATTCAAAAGTTATGAGAAACTTGTCCGATGTGTGAAGAGGGTAGAGCTGGAATTTTCTGACGATCACAAGAATTTTGTAAACAAAGAGAAAAAGAGGTCACGTTGGCAAGCAATGGGTAAGAATCAACTAAAGAAATCTGATGGTAAGAAAATCCAGTTTCTAGTTTGTGAAAAGTGTGGCAAGAAGCACCCTGGGGAATGTCTTATCAAAACTGGGAAGTGTTTTAAATGTGGTAAGTTTGGACATATGGCCTGAGATTTCAATGAAAATGATCTAAAGACTAATCCTGATAAGCAAACTGTAAAGTGTTTTAAATGTGGTGAGATGGGTCACTATGCAAATTCATGTCCAAAGAGGGATCCAAATGATGCAAAGATGCTAGACTACAAGCAGAAAGGTGTAGTGAGATCCTTTGCGACTGCGTCATTAGGTGTTGGGCCATCCAATGAAGTTTTATCAGGTACTTTGTTTGTTCACTCAGATTTTGCTAAAGTTTTGTTTGATATGGGGTCTACACATTCCTTCATCTCTGAGAAATTTTCTGGTAGATTGGAAATATCACCTCAACAAATGAGACCTGAACTTGTTGTTAAAACACCAGGGGGAAATGTTATAGCAAAGAGGAATTATAAGAATATTTATATTGTGGTATGTGGAAAGACTTTACCTGAAAACCTTGTTGTTTTACCCTTAGTCGAGTTTGATGTTATTCTGGGGATGGACTGGCTTTCTGATTATCAAATTAAGATTGATTGTAGAGCTAAAGAAGTTGTTTTTCAGAAAGAGTTTCAGTTTGTATACAAGAATGAATCCATAAAATTGATAACATATCAGGAAGTTGAGAAACTACTGAAATATGGAAGTGAAAGTTATCTTGCTCATGTTATTGAAAACAAGGGAACTATTCAAATTAATGATGTGCCAGTGGTAAATGAATACCTTGATGTTTTTCCTGAGGAGTTACCCTGTGTCATACCTGAACGAGAAGTCGAATTCACAATTGATTTAGTTCCTGATTCTAAGACAATTTCAAAACCCCCATATCGTATGGCTCCAATAGAACTTCTTGAATTGAAAAATCTGTTGCAGGATTTACTTGTCAAGGGTTTCATTCGTCCCAGTACTTCACCATGGGGAGACCCTATTTTGTTTGTTAAAAAGAAAGATGGTTCCATGAGACTTTGCACTGATTATAGAGCTTTGAATAACATCACTGTTAAAAACAAGTATCCTTGGCCTCATATTGATGACTTTTTTGATCAGCTCTAGGGAGCTCAGTACTTTTCCAAGATTGACTTGAGATCCGTATATCATCAGCTGAAGGTGAAGGAGGATGGAATCCCAAAAACAGCCTTTCATACTAGATATGGGCATTATGAATTTGTTGTTATGCCATTTGGGTTAACTAATGCACCTGCTGTATTCATGAATCTTATGAATAGAGTATTTCATGAGTTCTTGGATAAGTTTGTGGTTGTATTTATTGATGAAATTCTGGTTTTTTCTAAAAATAAAGAGTAGCATGAAAAACATCTTAGGGTTGTTTTACAAACTTTAAAAGAAAAGAAACTATATGGAAAATTCAGCAAGTGTGATTTTTGGTTGCAACAGATTTCTTTTCTTGGGCACATTGTAAATAAGGATGGCATAACAGTTGATCCTGTCAAAACAAAAGTAGCTGATGAATGGCCAAGACCCACAAATTTTATAGAGATTCGTAGTTTTCTGGGCTTAGCAAGTTATTATCGACGGTTTGTTAAGAACTTTTCACCGTTATCTAGCCCAATAACTAAGTTAACACGGAAAGGGGTTAAATTTGTTTGGACAGAGGAATGTGATGTTTGTTTTCAGGAACTAAAGAGGAGATTGGTGAATGCTCCAGTTTTGGCCTTACCTTCCTGGAATGGTGAGTTTTTCATCTACAGTGGTGCTTCTTTGAAGGGACTTGGTTGTGTTTTGATGTAGAATGATCAGGTAATTGCCTATGCTTCGAGACAACTTTAAACTCATGAGATAAATTATCCCACACATGATTTGGAATTGGCATCTGTGGTTTTTTCTTTGAAAATATGGAGGCATCATCTATACGGAAGCAAATGCCAAATATATACTGACCATAAAAGTCTTAAGTATATATTCACTCAGAAGGAATTAAACATGAGGTAGAGAAGATGGATAGAACTGATAAAGGATTATGACTGCACGATCAATTACCATCCTAAAAAATCAAATAAAGTAGTGGATGCCTTAAGTTGGAAAAATCATGCATCATTAACCATTCTACGTTTGGAACATGATCCCTTGATTAATGAATTGATGAATTTTGGCTTAGAAGTTGTTGGTACAGGGAATATATCTGTTTTGTTTCAGGTTTCAGTGCAGTCTTCATTGTCAGACAGAATTATGAAAGTGCAGAGGGAAGACCGTGATCTAAAGAAAAAGGTAGAATTGGTTAAAATGGGTAAGTTTATAGAATTTAATCTTGATAAAGATTGTGTTTTAAGGTTTGGAAAAAGGTTGTTTGTGCCTTGTGATTCCCAGATGAAGAATGAATTGTTGTGTGAAGCTCATAGTTCTCCATTTTTTGTTCATCCTGGAAGTAATAAGATGTACAGAGAACTTCAAGAGTATTATTGGTGGAATGGGATGAAAAGAGATATTGCTGATTTTACAATGAAATGTTTGACATGTCAGCAGGTTAAAGCAGAGCGACAGTTACCGAAGGGGATGCTTCAGCCTTTGCCAGTGCCAGAATGGAAATGGGAGAATATATCCATGGATTTTGTGGTGGGACTACCAAAGACTTCTCGAGGTAACAATACGATATGGGTTATTGTTGATCGGCTAACAAAGTCTGCTCATTTTCTTTCTATTCGAGATACAATGACATTAGATCAGCTTTCTCGATTGTACCTCAAGGAGATTGTCAGGTTACATAGAGTTCCTCTTTCCATTGTGTCTGACCAAGATCCCAGGTTCACTTCTAAATTTTGGAAGGGACTTAAGAAGTCTTTGGGCATAGAGTTGAATTTTAGTACAACTTTTCATCCTCAATCAGATGGGCAGTCAGAACGAACGATTAAAACATTGGAGGATATGCTTCGAGCTTGTTCAATGGACTACCAGGGAAGTTGGGATCAGCATCTTTCATTAGTTGAGTTTTCTTATAATAACATTTTCCATTCCAGTATTCAGATGGCACCTTTTGAGGCCTTGTATGGAAAGCGGTGTCGGACTCATGCGTTTTGGGATGAAGTTGGTGAAAGAAAGTTGATGGGGCTAGAATTAGTAGAATAAGTGGCTTAGAAAGTGAGGATGATCCAGCAACACATGATGACAGCTTAGAGCAGGCAGAAAAGTTATGCAGATAACAGAAGGAAAGACTTCTCTTTCGAGGTAGGTGACCATGTTTTCCTTAAAATATCTCCTTGGAAAAGTTTGATGCGTTTTGGTAAGAAAGCGAAACTAAGTCCACGGTTCATCGGTCCTTTTGAAATCTTGGATAAAGTTGGAACAGTTGCATACCGTGTAGCTTTGCCTCCAATCTTGTTTCAGGTACACAATGTTTTTCATGTTTCGATGTTCAGAAATTATGTTCCAGATTCATCACATGTCTTGAGGCCGGAAGCAGTTCAGCTGGCAGAGAACCTTTCTTATGAATAAAAACCGGTTCAGATTCTTGATCGAAGAGAACAGGTATTGCGGAATAAGGTAATCCGCCAGGTAAAGGATTTGTGGAGAAACCACATGGTTGAAAAAGCAACATGGGAGTCTGAAAATTCTATGAGGGAAAAATACCCTCAGTTGTTTAATAAGTAAATAAAATTGTGCGGACGCAATTTCAAGAAGGTGGGGATAATGTAACATCCCAAGTTTTTCTAAAAATAAATTGAAAATGCTTGAAATTTTGTTTAAGGTATATATTTATAAGTATCCTTTAAACATAATTTTATTTCTTCTATGTTTTGAATTTCAAGAAACTGTCATTTACAATTGTGTTTAGTATGTTATTTAGAGTCTGATGAAACAAACTTGTTTTTTTTGGTGAATAGTAACATGCCCTTATGAATAGTAATATGAATAGTAATATGACCTCATGAATAGTAAATAATATTATTATTTTATTTTCCCAAGGCAGTAGGATAATGGGATCTTAAGTAAGTTTCCAATGTCACATAAAACTAATTGCACTTCAACATTGTTATTTTTCAAATTAACTGTGACCTTATTTAAAAATTAAATTAATAATATTTAGAAAATTATTTTCGAAAAATGGATTTCATTTTTGAATTCTACACGTCGAAAAATGGTTGGGGTAAATTTTTGGTATTTTTCTGAAACTCTTGAATTTTCGATGAATAGTGAAATACGATAAAATACCGTATAATCAATTTATCAGTAAAAATGCACTATTTGTGACATCATATGTGATTCAAGGCCACTTGCTTCGAAATCACATGATATTTTCACTATTTAGGGCCACTTGATTTGAGATTATTCATAGTCTTGATAAAAATATTATAATAATAATTAAAATAATCTAAAATACCTCCCCTCCTCCACTATAAATATCACCCTCACTCCCCTCTTCCTCCCACACCTCTCAAGCCTTGAACATTGTCTAATTTCTGCCAAATTCCCTCCCCAATCTTTTTCCCCACGTCCTAGAGCAGTTGGTCTCACCAAAAGACCAAAATCAAAGCCCTTAAGAAGGATCTCAAGGGAGAAGAGATCAAGAGGTAAACAACCTCTTTTATTTTCTTTCTTTTCTTTCATTTTTTGTTATTCTCTTCCTTTCCCTTTGTCCTGTGTTGGGATATTTCATTAAATATTCCACCATTATTGTCCATAACTTGTATGAATGATGATATATTCCATTCCTCTCATCAATCTTGTTTTTATGAAATTTTAAGAGACGTCGTTAGGCTGCCGAATTTTCGTGAGAAATTTCTCAAGATTTTCTTTTATTTCATTATTCGTTGTTCTTCTTTCCTCACTCCCTCTTATCCAAGAGACATGAAATCTCCAGAATCATGTATATTCATTATGTTCTCATGATTATGGAAAATTCCTCATCAGTATTCTTCTCCTCTTCCACTTATTTAAAGAATCAAAAAACATTGTCCATTTGTGTCAAATTACCGATATCGTGGACGATGTATTTTCAATTTCCATTAATTCTTTCAAGTTTGGTTATGAAACCATTTATATGGTTGAAACAGGTTATAATATATGTTTTATGACTCATATAAGGTTCTGGTATTCCTTTTTACTCATGATTCAAATTTATAAGACTAAATGAGGTTGTAATTATCAAAGAACCACTTAAATGATCTAAACAAACATAATTAATGTTTTAACTTATGAATCATCATCATATAAAGAATAAAAGTGATAAATGGTATAATTTATGGTACTGGAAATATTTAAATACTACTCCATTCCAATTCTGGAGTTTCACTTCCAATCAATAAGAACGATTCATCATGAACCGATCGTGAAAATCACAAAAGAACTCACCCAAAATAATGCAAGGAAAAAAATAAGAACAATTAAGGGGTGGAATGAGGTTATGAAATGACCATATAAGATTTTATAAACATGAACATGTTTCTTTAAAATACTAATAACACTCTTTTAACCATTATACAGGAGTTTTAAACAATTTTGAAGTTAGACAAGCCTAAGGTAAGGGAATTCTTAACCTGATTTCCATTCTTTGGGTTAACCTTCTACTTTATTATTTGTGTGCTATTTAAATTGATTGTGTGATGGTTTTCTTTTTATATTATGTTTCATTATGTGTATTTATAGAGTATATACATATTCCATCCACTCTATTAATTCTCACTTCAAGTATATGATGTTTATAAGGGACTTTTCTTCTAAAATCCTCTTTTAAAATTCTGTTTTATAAGATTCAAAAGAAATGTTTTTATGCTATTGTTTATGTTGTATGATTATGTTTTGGTTATTGGGAATTGTTTATGATGAATGTTGGGACCTATATTTCCCTCCAATTCATTGGGTATGAGTAAGTTGGACGTCGGCCGTATGGTTACTCCAAGTGTAACTGTGATGGTTACACAAAGTAAGGTAGGCGTGAGGGTTACAAATTTTCAGGTAGCCAAGATGGTTACAAGATTTTGTAAGTAATGCCCCAAGATACGACTATGATTATGTTTATGGTTGTGTGGATCTTTTTTAAATCTCATGTTACCCTAAGTAAGTATTTATGGGTGGAAATCATGTATTTTGAAAATGTTTTCATACATTATGTGTATTCATGGACTAATGTGAATTTTCCTTCTTTTTCATACCTTACTGAGCTTTTGTGCTCATCCCAAGTTTTTAAATTATTTTTCACAGGTTAAAGGATGAGTAATACAAGGAAGGAAGACATGTTAAATGTTGAAGAATTGTCAAGGAGTCTTGTTTTGAGTTTTAAAGTTTTATATTCTGAGAAAAATGGAAACTGATTTTATGGTATCCACTATGTAACAATATGTAATGTTATGAATGTTTTGTCTTAATTCTATAAATCTCTAAACTTGAAAAGATTATAAATGTAAAAGGAAGTGTTTTATTGAATAAATTCAATATTATGTATGAAATAAGTGCAGGTATTTATAAAACTATAGTGTATATTGAGCATCAACTTCATTGAAGTCAATATTTCTCCCACTATCTCTATTAATAATGTGCTCCCTCAAAATAAATATGGATTTATTGGTCCTAGATAGATATAAATAATTGAATTTATGGGGTGAGTTTTCCTTTCAAATATTTAAATAAACTAATCAATTGGAGTTTATTAATATATAAATGAACAACATTCATAATATAATATAGCGAAAATAAAATACGGACACATTATTTTTAGAGTAGTTTGGATCACCAAGATCTTACTCCACTCTTTACTCATCTAAACTCGACTAGAATATCTATATCCACAATAAAACCTCACTTTTTAAGGTTTGATAACATATTTATATACAGTTCCTTTTATAATTCCAAGATTAAAAACCTACTTGAATATTTATAGGATTCAAAAAATTAAATAACCATAATTTAATTTTTGAATCTCAACCCAACACCTTCTTTTGGGTTAGGTATAATAATTGATGCCCATCATTCTTTTGAAAGGGAAAATAAAAAACCAACACTTTAGAACAAAAAATTAAGAAACTATTTGACAAATAAAATGAGAGGGAAAATAGAAACAACAAAGATCAATGGATGTGGAATTCAATGTAGCTCAAGGAACTTTGATCAGCAATAATCAAACAACTCAAATTTTAAAGTTCTTTCATGATCGTACTAATGAAACAACAATAATAGTAAAAACATACAACTTCATAATCTTGTATCAAACAATTTATTGTATGTATCTCTATATTGAACTCTATTCCATGATATTTATTTATAGAAAAATCACTAATTGTCATCTAGCTCTCTCTATTGACTTTCATTTTATGAGAGTTTCCTAAAATTACTTCACACCATGAAATGATAAAATAATGGAAACACAATACCAATACCTATTTAAACAACACACATATTCAATGAATAATATTTTCATTCACTAATTCCTTCATTTAACTCATTAAAATAATTTTATTCATACTCGTTCATATATATATGAGTTTCCCATATAAATAATACAATAAAAACCACTCTCACAAACTTTAAGTAATTCAAAAATAGATTCATGGTATAAAATAAATAATATTTAACTTAATAATTCCAAAAATATTTCAACGATTTTTTAATATCAAGCAACTTATGATATAGTTTTTAGAATATATGTGTGTATTGAATAAATAAATTAATTAATTGAACATGTAGTTCATTAAAATATCAAAGTGTTACTAGAATTGAGCATTGTAGTTTCATGTGTTTTTTAAAAAACAATTACTTTATTAAATAATTAATAAAACATTTATCAATACCTCTTAACAAATAATATCTATTTTAAAATTAAAATAAATATAAAAAAAATTATAAATTTGAATCAATTAAAAATTAAAAGCATGTAAAATAAAAACTCATGATCTAAAAAATATCCATTATTGGACATGATACCATAAAAGACTTTTAATCAATGGATAGAACAAGAGATATGATACTATGTGGGGTATAAATTATATGTGAGGTTCAGTGCTACCATTACTATCCAAGAACACTACATGAGGAGGCTGAGGGTGTTACAGCTACCATGAATCCAGAGGAGTGCTATCGTGTGATGGTCATAGTTGTTACCGTGCAAAGGTATTGGGTGACTACTACAATGAAGTGAAAGATGTGAAAATAGGAGATTCTACTATGGAGATGGAATTTTGTTCTATCATTCAATAGTCAAACATGTTTTCTACTGTGAAAAAAAGAAGCCTCTATCATGAGCAGTAATGCTACTTTGAAGCCTAGGAACGCAGTCGGAGAATAGAAGTCATACTACTGTGCGAGAGAACCCAAGTTGTTGTGAGGTTGATGAAGCATGGTTGAAATTTTGTTCTTCTATGGATGATAACATCTGCTACCATTGTTGTGGTCCTACCTTTGATATGATTCGGGCTGGAATTGATAGAGGAGTGACCTCTGGTAATTCCAAGAGAACAAAAAGTGTGAGGCGATGTAGGTTGAATACCAACATATTCAAACTATTGTGTTATTGTGAGAAACTTATCATGCCCCGATTCTTGAAAGAGAGTGATTCCATGAATTCTCGGATGACATGCTACCATGAAGTCAACACTGGGAAGTGGTGCTGGTTTGATTCTATACATAGCAGGTAGAAGATGATACAACATATATAGTGTTATATATTTATATTCATATAATGATAAATGTAAAAATATTTAAACAATTAAATATATATAATATGATATTTATATGTGTAAAAAATATTAACACTAAATATATAACTATATTTTATCATAAACTAATTAAAACATTAAATTATGGTATGATAATAAATTGAACAAAATAATTTTTTGACCTAATTCATGAGAAATAAAATTAAACAACATCAAATTATTTAACACATGTATATAAACATGATAAAGAAAATTAAAACACATAACCATTAACAAAAGTATAATTGTCTGAAAATTTAAAATAAAACTGAAAATAGTTTATTATAACATCGTGAGATTAAATTCTTACTGAGAAAATGACACATAACTATTTTTATTTACCAATCAAGCCCAAGAACTCGAAAATTAGAGTTCAAATATGATAATAATTCAAAAAAATCTGATTTGAATATAATAATCCATTATGAAATCTGTGTTCGATATATGTAATAACTCTGTTTACATTTTAAGATGGAATCTCTTTTGATTTGATTGAAATATATCACATGAGAAAATTGAAAAAATTATATCTGGTTTAGATGGAGTCATATAAGTTAAGTTATATATCATACCTCTATACTGTTTGATATCCACATTATTTCTAGAATCATCATAATCCAGTTTAAAATTTTTAATCATTGGAGCTTTAATAGACTTGTATGAATCAATGGAAAAATTTAGAAAGTTATTTATCATAAATAGATTGATTTAGAAAATCCCATTATTTCTTTGGTAATTTGTAATCTAAGAAAAAAATTTCAATTCTCCCAAAAACCTCATATCGAACTCAGTAGTCCTTAATTTATAAAAAAAATTAAAAATAAACCACATATACAATAAAATATCACATCATCCAAATGTCATGACTTGTCCCTCAGGCACGTGCTATGACTAGCCCATGTCGGCCTTCCATAGGCCATGGGCTGGTGACTAGTACCGCAAAGGCAAAACCCCAAAATGGAAAGGCATTACCTTTAAAATTGTACACACACACGTCCAACCACATCCCAACACACCAAAATGGGGAAACAATCATACCACTAAAACAAGGTTGAGTGAAAGTACAAGTGAAAGCAAGTGGTCTAGAATAAAAATCCAATATGGAACAAAAAATATTAAAGTACAAAAGGAAACTTTGATGGCCTTCTATGGAAAACCCCACCTAATCGTGAGAGTAGTGAAGCTACTAGAAGCCAAAGTAGTATGCCAGGCCTACCCAGTCCTAATGGGCCTGACTTGGTCCTTGGCCACCAAGTCCACCATCATCGTGTCAGTCTGTCTCGTCCCCCTCAGAACCTCTATTGAAACATCGAACATCTTCACCGAACACAACACATGAGGGAGAAGCTTGTGTAGGGGTGATTATAACAATACTCAGTAGAAACATTGAGACCCTCGAAGGTCTCTCAGTAATCCATGAAGGAAAAACCCACAAATCAACATACCCCAAAGGTAAAACCACCAAGAAAGACCTCAACCACATGGAAAAAAGTAAAAGACTCCACTCACATCAGGTATATAACTTAAAGAACATTAATAAATATGATTAGTCATAAAGCTATATCATCTTATTATATCAAGAGGATTTTGCTGCTAGTCCGCACGAGGTCGCTAGGTTCTAACCTCGAGAGGATTGCTAGGTGTTGACCCAAAGAGGATTGCTAGGTGTTGACCCACAGAGGATATCTACGTGATGACCCATGGAGGATTTCTAAGTGCTGACCCTAGAGGGTCATTAGGTGCTAACCCACAGAGGATCGCTAACTGCTGACCAATAAAGGATAACTACGTGCTGACCCATAGAGGATCGCTAACTACTAACTCACAGAGGATCATTGGGTGCTTCATCATGTCAAAACCATCCACTGGATTCCTGCACTTAGTACGCTGGATTCCAGGAGAATCCTCTCTTCAATCCATCGGTCGTATCTAAACATCCACGAATTTCCAAGAAGAAGTAACTCGAAGAACATCCATTTCATAAGGGTTCCAATGAAATAGACAGAAAATCAATCAGATACCTGGTCAGTAAGGTATAGTCATTTTAGTACCAAGGGCCCTATTAGATTCGAGTCCGATCCAAACTGGCCATACTCAAACTTTCTACAAAACCCAAGTAGATTATATCAAAATTATTACCTCTTCCTAATGGTCCCAATTCCATAGAAGGTTTGTGAAATGGACGTATGGTTTAGATGATACTCAAGTTTTAGAGAAATAGGGTTGGTTAAGTACAGTATGGGTCTAGCCCGGCCGGCCCGTTGGACCTATGGATCCAGCCCACCTCATGTGCCCATCCCGATTCGTGGTTCTAGATCGCAGTTCTAGCCAGGCTGGCGGGTCCAGCCCGACTCGCGGGTTCAGCCTGACTCGAAAATCGGTTGACTAGCCTGGTGTGGCTTTCCCTCCTTCAAACAGACTTCATCTGTTCGGTTCCTCCAATAGCAGAGCCATCCTATCACCACTTATCCTAAATGGTCCTTGTGGACTGGTCGATTGTAGGACCTGCAGGTGCGGGTCCACTTACCACCGTAGTTGAAGCCGCAGTGCATCCTCTGCGGAAGCACGATGGCTGTCGCTACCTGCTACGCTGTGCGTCACTGTCTGACTGGAAGTTGGCCGATGCTGACGGCCTGGCAGGATGTTCAGTGGACCACCGATCATGCTCTGGTGGTCCGTTCTTCATCATTTCTACGCCTACGGGCCTCCCGAGATTCCACCTTCACTGCATAGCCCTCAAAAACGCCTTTCTACCACGTTCGATGGTCTTCCTCAAAGAACACACCATGACCAAGTTTGGCGAAGGGTTAGAGCCTTGTTCATTTCATCTCGTACCCTCCATGTTTGACTTATAAAATTGGGGTGAAATTATAATCATAATAAGATTAAATAAAAACCCCACAAGTAAACCCGCAACAACCTCCCACAAAAATGAATGAATCACAGATCAACCCATTAGTCGGTTGATCCGCGTTCTTCATATTATTCATGAATGTGGAAGATGAAAACATTTAAAAAGCATAAACAAATAAACCCATTTCCTTGAACACTTTGGATTCACTGAAGACGAAGGAGGAGAATCCGTTGTTCGAAGATGTTCGTCGGGGTTCATTGTCACTCGTCGATGTCCAGTTCGAATCCTCAATGGAGTCATTGAATCTCCATTATTTGTTGGAGGAAGGCATTGTTAGCATTTCGTTAGAGCTTCCTCTCATAGCTCTCCCAAAATCCATGCCAAAGGATTGATTAAAAAAAGGGACTACCTACATTGCATTGATTAATGTGGTTAATTAACCAACTGCAATTAATGTTCCATTAAACCTACTAGCATCATGGTTATACAACCAAGGATCATGTCAATAAATGTTATTCATTTAAAGACTAATGTTATAGTTTGGTCCCACCATCGGCTTCACAATATTTCCAGAAATAATAAAGTAACTCACTTAGTTATTTTATTATTTTTCATGAAAATTCCAAAAATTAACTTTTTTTTTACCCTTGTAGGTCGATGTAAAGCTTCACTTAATAGAATATTGGCGCTACAAATTCAAATGTGCTCTTATATTTTTGATCCGAGCACCGATTCAAAAGAAAGAAATCCCCACTCGCACATTTAATGAATGTACCTAAAAAAAGTTCAAAATTTATTAATAGTCACCCTCGACCCGCGCCGATCGAGGTTAGGCTCTGGTTAATGGAAAAACACCCTCACGCACTCAATGGTACTTTCGGATTTCCGATCCAAGTTACCTATTAGGAGTTTTTAGGATTTTATAATAAAATAATTGTTACTTAATTATTTTATTTATTACCAAAAACCAACTTCCACTGTTGGATCACGCCAGCCAATGTTAGGATATGCCTTAGGAAAGAATACCCTCATGATTTCAGCGGTGGTTTTATATTTTTAATCAGATTCACCATTCATGATTTATAATCATTTGAAAAATAAATTATTTTATTTACTTATTTTATTTTTGGTTATGCCATTTTTGGGTTTTCTCACTCGAGTAATATTCTGACTAAACTTAAGTCGCGCATAGGGTAAACCCGCCATCCTAAACATAACGGTGCCCTCAAATATTCAATCCAGACATTTGTTTAAGAGTTATTCTACTTTTTTTGTAAAACTGCTCGCACGCACTATTAAAAAATTAAAAAAAATTGATGGATCATTCTGGGCACTCTGGGCCTCATAATCACGTGTCGTCAATTTTCACAGTCTTGTAAACATTCCATATAAAAAATTATACTGAATTTCCAGGTCTTTACATTTTCCCCACCTTAGGGATTTACATCCTTGAAAGACAAAATGAAGTCAAATCACACAAGAGAGGTACTGATCATGAATATGAGACTCCTTCTCCAATGTGCTCTTCTGGAGGTTCATGTGCTGCCACTAAACACGCACTCGAGGAATCGACCATCCACAGAGGACCCACTCTTGTTGATCCTCAATCTCTACTTGGAAGTCTGCAACAGTTTTCCCATCATCATTTTCCAACTCTCCCCAGTCGATGACGTGTGGTGGGTCATTCACGTATCTCCTTAACTACGACACATGGGAAACATTATGCACTCTGTGGTTGAAGGAGAGTGATTCCATGAATTCTGGGATGAGATGATACAGTGAAGTCAACATTGGGAAGTGGTGCTGGTTTGAGTCTATACACTGGAGGTAAAAGATGATACAACATATATAGTGTTATATATTTATATTCATATAATGATATATGTAAAAATATTTAAACAAATAAATATATATAACGTGATATTTATATGTGTAAAAAAATATTAACCCTAAATATAAAACAATATTTTTTCATAAAGTAATTAAAACCTTAAATTATTCTATGATAATAAATTGAAAAAAAAATTTACTTACCAAAGTCATGAGAAAAAAAATTAAATAACATCAAATTATTTAACACATGTATTTAAACATGCTAAACAAAATTAAAACCCTTAACCATTAACACAAGTAAAATTTTTAGAGAATTTAAAATACAATAAATGTGAGTCATTTTGAAATTTTAAAAAACACAAATAAGTAAATATAAAATTAACTTTTCCAAGTTCAAACACTAACAATCTCCCCTTTTTGTAAATTAAAAAACATAAAAATTAATTAAATAAAAAACTACCACAAAAATATTTTCCCCCTTTTTGAGATTTATCAAAAATTTAAAAAAATAGTTTTAAATATCCAAAACATTCCCTCTCTTAGAAAATAAGTAGTTAAAAATACAATTTTGTTTATAGATTAAGTAGTCTTATACAAAAATTATGAGGCAATGTTATTTTGATGCAAAAATCTCCCCCAGAACAAAACACTTTTATAAAATTATTATATTTATGAAATGTATATCAGATATTGATAGATGAAAAAACATATCATTATATATCATCCATTCTATTCGAGACTATTCCTAACATAAAGTAGGACATTTTCATAAAAATTTAACAATTAATAAAATTATATATATATAAGGAGATTAAAGATTCTATAAATAGAAAACTATATCCACCATTTAATATTAAGTGAGAAAATAATGATCGAAAAATAAAAAGATTATGAATCTAACATTAAATGTTCAAACTTTATTTCCTAAAATCTTACATAATATAGAGGTTTAGTAAATATTTCACCAATGTTTTTTAGTTGGAACAAACTCTAAACTAATATCTTACTTATACATATGATTCCTTAGAAAATGAAATCTAATATCTACTTGTTTTGTTCAAGAGTGTTTATATGGACTTTTAGAAATTTATATAGCACTAGAATTGTCATACAAAATTAAAATCTTGTCAAATATAATATTAACATCACATAAAGTGTGTTTAATCCAAACACATTGGAAACAAAAACTTGTAGAAACAATATAATCAACAATAGCTATAGAAAATGAAACTGAGAGTTATTTTTAAAAACACCGTGAGATTAAATTCTTACTAATAAAATGACACGTAACTATTTTTCTTTACCGATCAAGCCCAAAACCTTCAAAATTAGAGTCTAAATATGATAATAATTCAAAAAAATCTGATTTGAATATAATAATTTAATATATTTAATAACTCTGTTAACATATTTAAGATGGAAGTTCATATGATTCGATTGAAATATATCACATAATAAAATTGAAAACATTGTATCTGGTTTAGATTGAGTCATATAAATGTAAGTTATCTATCATTATTCTATACTGTTTAATATCCACATTACTTCTATAATCATCATAATCTGATTTGGAATTTGTACTCATTGGATATTTAATAGACTTGTATGAATCAAGGAAAAAACATTTAGAAAGTTATTTAGCATACATAGATTGATTTAAGAAAATTCAATCTTTTCTTTGATAATTTGTAATCTATGAAAAAAAAAATAATTCTCCCAAAAACCACATATCAAACCCAGTATTCATTAATTTATAAAAACAAATTACAAAATAAATCACATATACAACCAAAAATTATATCCTCAAAATGTCACGACCCATCCCCCAGGGCTCGTGTCGTGACTACCCTATGCCCGACTTCCATAGTCCAAGGGCTGGTGACCATCATTGGAAATAAGAAACCCAAAAATGGGAAGGCATTTCCATTAAATATATACACACACACATCCAACCACATGACAACACGCTAAAAGGGGGAAACAAGTATACTACTAAAACAAGGCTGAGTGCAAGTACAAGTGAAAGCTAGTGGCCCAGAATACAAACCCCACAAGGAAATGAAAATAGTAAAGTACAAAAGAAAACTCTGATGGTCATCCATAGAAATCCCCACCTAATCATTATAGTAGTGAATCTACTATAAGTCGAAGTATTATGTCCTACATGCCCGATCCTATTGGGCCCCACTTAGTCCTAGGCCACCAAGTCCACCGTCGTCATGTCTATATGCCATGTTCCCCTTAGCACCTCTGTCGAAACATTGAATGTCTACACCAGACACAACAAGTGCGGATGAAGCCCGTGTAGGGGTGAGTATAACAATTGTTAGTACGGATCTCAAGACCCCCAATATTCTATCAGTAATCTGAAGAGGAAAACATCACTAATAAAAATATCCTAGATGTAAAACCACTAAGAAAGTCCTCAACCACATTGCACAACTAAAAAACTTAGCTCACACCAGGTATATAACTTAAAGAACATGAATAAATATGATTAGTCATAAAGATAGATCATCTTATTTTTTCGAGAGGCTTTAGTTTCTAGACTGCACAAGGTCGCTAGGTGTTGACCAATAGGGGATCTTGAGGTGATGACCCACAGAGGATAGCCATGTGCTGACCCAAAAAGGATCAGTAAGTGCTGACCCACAGAGGGTCATTAGGTGATGACCAACAGAGGATCGCTATATTCTGACCAACAGAGTCTCTCTACAAGCTGACCCAGAAAGGATCACTAACTATTGACCCATATAGGATCGCTAGGTGCTTCATCATGTCATAGCCGACCACTGGTTTCCCGCACTTATCATGCTTGATTTCAGGAGAATCCTCTCCTCAAGCCATCAATCATAGCTCAACCGCCATGGAGTCCCATGAAAAAGTAAACTGAATAACTGACATGTCATAAGGGTTCCAATGTAATAGAAAACACCTCAATCAGACGCATGGTCTGTTAGTTATAGGAATTTTATTTATGAGGGCTCGGTTGGATTCAAGTCTGATCTAATCCAGTCATACTCCAAAATTACCCAAAACCCAAGTGGAGTATCTCAATAGAACCGCCTGGTCCTAATGGTCCCAATGCTGCAGATGGTTTTTCAAACGAACATCTGGTTTGGAAGATACTCAAGTTTTAGTGAAATGGGACTGGTCAGGTTCGGTAGGGGTCCGGCCCAGTTGGACCATGGGGCACGTGGGTCCGGCCCAGCTCGTGGGTCTAGTCCGGCTCGAAACCTGGTCGGCTGGCTAGGTGCGTCCCGCGCTCCCCCAAATAGACTTCGTCCATTCGATTCCTCCAACTGGGGCACTATCCTGGCACCGCTTCTCTAGACTGGTCTACATGGACCGGTCGATTTGAGACCCACAAGTGTAGGACTGCCTACTGTCATGGCCAGAGCCATAGTACCTCCTCCATGATAGTTCGATGGCTACCACCTCCTCCTCTAAAGTGCACTACTGTCCGAACACCACGAGTTCGGCACCACAGCATGTCTCCACTATCGTTGCTGGCACCGACTGCCCGACAGGATGCTCGTCAGACAACCGGACAGGCTCTGGTGGTCCGTTCTTCGTCTTGTCAGCACCTACAGGCCTCCCTGGATGCTGCCTTCACTATGGGGCACCCGAAAATTCCTTGCCTCCATTTTGATGGTCTGCCTCAAATAATGAACTATGAGAAAGTTCAGCAAAGGTTCTGGGCCTTGTTTGGTTTTCCCCACGCCCTCCGCATTAGACTTATAACAGGGGTGAAATTATAATCATAATAAGACTAAATTAAATACACCCAAGGAATCCCGCGACAACCTCCCACAAAAACTAATTAATCGTTGATCATCCTGTTAGTCGGTTGATCCAAGTTCTTCTTATTATTCAAGAACGAGGAAGAAGAAAATATTTAGAACTTGTAAACAAATAAACCCCCTACCTTGAACACTCTGGATTCACTAAAGATGAAGTAGAATCCATTGTTCGAAGATGCTCGTCGGCGTTCACCATCGCAAGTCGTTGTCCGGTTCACATCCTCGATGGCATAGTCAAATCTCGATTCTTCATTGTAGGAAGACATCATCGTCGTTTTGTCATAGATTCCTCTCGTAGCTCTCACAAAACCCATACCAATGGTTTGATCAAATAAAGAAAAGGGACCACCTACGTTTCATTCATTAATGTGGTTCATTAATGAACCTTAATTAATGTTCCATTAATCCTATTAGCATCGTAGTTATGCAACCAAATGATCGTGTTAATAAATTTTATATATTTAAATGCAAATGTTACACGGCAGTCCAACCATCCATCGCACAATAGTGGCAGAAAGAATAAAATAACTCGCTTAGTTATTTTTGTTATTTTTTTGAAAAGTCCAAAAATTAACTTTTTCATCCAACCCTTATAAGTCGATGTTAAGCTTTGCCTAAGTGAATACTGGCACTTAGAATTCAACAGTGCTCTCAAATTTTTGATCCGAGCACTGGTTCAGAAGATATAAATCTTTGCATACGTGTTTACTAAACATACCTTAAAAAAGTTTAAAAATAACTAAAAGTCACCCTCGACCTGCGTTGGTCAAGGTTAGGCTCTGCCTAAGTGGAACAAACCCTCAAAAGCTCTATGGTACTCTCAGATTTTCAATTCGAGTTACTTTTTACGAGTTATATGTATTTAAAAATAAAATAATTGTTACTTAATTATTTTATTTACGGCCAAAAACCAAATTCCTTTGTTGGCCCACGTCGGCCAATGTTAGGATATGCCTAAGAAAATAATACCCTAATGAGTTCAGCAGTGGTCTCAGATTTTTAATCTGAGTCTCCATTCGTGAGTTATAATAATTTGAAAAATAAAATAATTTTATTTCATTATTTTATTTTTAGTTTTTCCATTTTTAGGTTTTCTCACTAGAGAAATGCACCGACTAAGCTTAAGTCACACCTAGGGTAAACCCACCTTCCTGAACACAACTGTGACCTCGTATTTCGGATGTGGGCACCCATTTAATAGTTATTCTACTTTTTCTATAAAACTTCTCACACACGCTATTCAAAACATAACATTTTTCGATGGATCATTATGGGTACTCTGGGCCTCAGAATCACATGCCGTCAATTTTCGCAGCCTCATAAAAATTCCATATAAAAAAATTTATAGAGAATTTTCGAGTCTTTACATTATCCCCTCCTTAGGTCATTACGTCCCCGAAAGCCAATAGAAAGGCTAATCAAACAATTGGGGTACTGAGCATTAATCTGAGCCACCCTCTCCCATGTGCTCTCTTATAGGTTCCTGTTTTTCCACTGAACTTGCACTAGAGGAATCAACCATCCACAGAGGATCTGATCCTATTGATCCTCAATCACTACTAGAAATCTGGAAAATTCTCCACATCTTCAATGTTCATCTCACCCTAGTTTATGAAGTGTGATGGGTCATGCACGTATCTCCTCAGCTGTGACACGTGGAAAACATTATGCACCCAGTGCATCTGTTGGTGAAGAGCTAAGCAGCACGCTACCTTTCTAACTCTACTGAGATTCTACAAAGGTCTGATGAAACTTGGAGATAGCTTGTCGCCCTGGACAAATATCCACAATGTTCATCAGGGTGAGACACATTAGAAGACATGGCCTCCCCCCTCTAACTCCGAGAGTCTATGTATCCTATTGGCATAAGAATTATACATGCTCTGTGAAGTCTTTATCCACTCATGGATGATATGAACCTTCACAGTGGTTGCTTGTACCAACTCTGGACCCATGTATACTAACTCCCATGGGTTTGTCTAGCATAAAGGTGATCTAAATGTCCTCCCGTACAAGGCCTGAAATGGTGCCATGTTAATGGTGGAGTGATAACTATTGTTGTATGAAAACTCTACCAGTGGTAAGTGGTCCTTCTAACTATGACAAAAAAACAAGGACACGAGAAAGAATCATGTCCTCCAAGGTTTGTATGGTCAAGTTAATCTAATAATTTGTCTTGGGGTAAAACATGTTCTCAATAATGATGGAACCTAATGCCTAGCTCTCACTTGTAGAAACGTGAGGCATCGTGAAAGGAACTCTACAACCGCTTTCTTCATCCCTTGAAATCAGTACTGACATCAGAGGTCCTAGCACATCTTCATCACACCAGGATGTAACAAAAAAGGGGATGTTTGGAATTCATTCAACATCCCCTCCCTTAATATCATTGGTACCATGGTGTGTCCTTTGGAAAGGTTGATGTGCTCCCCACCTATAAAAAATTCATCAGGAGCCTGTCCTAAGGATATTTGAGCACGTCGGGCCTCACAGTCAGCATCCAAATTTTGTGCCTCCATAACTCTCTAAAGAAGTGGGGAAGTGATAGTTGTGGACTTAAGGTAAGATTCTCCATTATCATCTAAAAAAGATATCGTCATCATGGGTAGTTGCTTCGTCGCCTCACTCAGCAGGTGTAGACCCAACCTCCTAATGACTGCGTCTACTAATATGTTTCCCTTTCTAGGAGTGTAAACTATCTCAAAGTCATAGTACTAGAGGAACTCCAGCCATTTTTGTTGTCTCAGGTTCAGGTCCTTCTGTGATAAGGTATATTTGAGACTCTTTTGATTGGATTAGACAATAAACTATTCTCTGAACTATACTCTCAACTCTCGGATCTCTATGGGAGCCATTCGATATATATTTATAGATATTGGTTCCGACATTGGGTACAAGACAATGTATAAGACCCTCTCCCTATGGGGAGGTAATCCAGGAAACATCCTTTAAAAGGATGTTCCAGCACTTTTCCACTACTATTGGTAATTGAAAACTCATAACACCTACTTCCATTAGGGTAAGGCTGGCTGACTCAAGAGTGATTGGTTGCACCCTCCTATGCATGATTTTATCTCGTGCTTCATGGGTTTCCTTTTTTGCCGACCAAGGAAAACCCCATTCTAATTTTTTAGATATACTGTATCATTTTTCCTAAAACTGTCAATCCGAGCATGATCTGTGGATGCCTAGTCCATACCCAAACTAACGTCATAAGGCCTTGACGCTGCCACCAAGAGGTTCCAACTGAAACTCTCAACCCAAGGGTCAGATCACACCATCGACATAAGTGTGATTATCGAGTCTCTCCCATATGTATCTTCAGATGTAAGGGTCAATTCAATGATTTAACCAAAAAACTCTAGGTCTTGAACAAGATTTGTGATAAGAATGAATGATTATTACTTATGTCTATCAATACGGCAGCAAGTAGTAGACACAGATCGTACCTCAAATCGTTCATGGAGCCCTTGGGTCACACTCCTTGACTTAATATAACTACTTCCTTCCAATTTCCTCCATATTTTAATGTCTCGTAATTTCTGTGTAAATTATTTTGAGATCGCGGAATTTGATGGCATATGATTCTGAGGTCCGGAGTGCCCAGAACATAATTTTAAACTTTTTTTAAAGTACGTTTAGTAAACGTGTGAGTGGGATTTTCTATCTTTTGAACTGTTGATCAAAAATACAAGGGCATCGTTTAATTCATAACAATAGGATTCTCCTAGAAATGACTTAACTTTGAATAGTAAGGGCTGAGAAAAAAAGTTATTTTTTCAGACTTTTTGAGAAAAATAATAAAATTATTTAATCAAATTATTTTATTTTCTTTCTCACTTTTGAGTGGTGGAAGGCGACACTATAAGGAAGCAACATGGTTTCAATGATGTTCATCATTGAGTCTCATTAATTGTTCATTTAACTCGCATCATAATGACGCATTAATGGTTCATAACAACAATGCTGTTTTATAAATGAAACAACGTAATGATGTGGCGTCGCATCAAAATCAGAATGTTGTGACGTGCTTCTATATATAGTTTGATGCACTTGGGAAATAGAGATTAGAAATTTAGATGATTCTCTGGTGAACATCAGACGGACTTCCAACCCAACGAAGAATGACGAATGCCGGTGGATCTTCACCACCATCGACGCCTTTCAAATATTGGAGATAGGAAGCGACATCGATATATTAACCTCTTAAGGAAGAACACCATGACATCAGATGTCATAAAAGGTAGGGGTTGTTTGATTTTAAATTTTCCCCGTTCTCTTTTTCTAAACTACGAATGCCGATTAACCCACAAACAGGTTAATCCATGGATCGTGGGTTCTTGCGGGAGAGTGAATTCTTTGGGGTTTCTTTATCTAGGATTTAATTATCTTTATTGTTCAAATTAAAATCCATGGACCTCCATTGTTTTGTAAACATCTAATGTGGAGGGCTCGGGCTAACACGAACAAGGCCCGAGCCCCTCTGCCGTGAGTGTTCTTTGTGTCCAAACATTCAAATCGGCAGCAAGGAAGTACTAAGGTCGTCGCGGTGGAGAAAACGGTCCCCAGAAGATGAAGGCACAAATGGAATGAAGAATAGAACAATTGTGCGAACCTGGTGGTCTTCAAAAGAATCTGTTGGTGCGTCGGTGCTGGTGGTGGTTGCGGATGGAAGATGGAGCACCACGACAGCGCACTGAAGGAAAGTCCGCGACACAGCAGGATAAGTCGTTGGATTAGATGGTGACTTGAGATGGCAGATGAAGTTGTTTAATGGCTACAGAGGGCAGTGGACGTGGCACTGAGTCGCGTCCTGCATGATGGTATGTGATTACTTGACCGCTACGGAGGAGCCACCCTGCAGTGACTGGCAGGATGATGGAGGGGCACAGGCACGACTCCCGGATGCTTCCCATAAGGCGGACGGGTCCACCTCTTGCAGACCCAAAGAGGCACGAACCCCTAGCCGGCCTGACCCACAGCTCAACCAGCCAGGCTTGTCCCGCTACCTAGCGGGCCGAACCATGCCAGCATGCCGGACCCACACCTAGTGGGCTGGACTAGAATGGGTCGTGGGAAACATGGCAGGTTGGACCCTTGGCCAACCGAGTCGGGTCCAGCGAGGCCTATTTTCACTGGCCCAATGGCCAGGCCGGACTAGACCAACCTCGACACATATCAAGTCGTGTCAAGTCTACCTTAATGAACTGGGGTAAGTTGGACACCGGGGCCGGTTTGGTCAGGTTAGTCCAAATGGGTCAGACCGGGCCCATCGCAATCGGTCCCCTAGTTACTAAAACGCCTGTATCTTGCGAACCGTGCATCTTATTGATGAGAAGTTTGCGGCGTTGGGACCCTCTTGATGAGAAGAATATTTTGGCATGCTTTATGGTGACTTTTGAGGAAGCTGAGATGTGATGAAGGGATTAAGGAGCAGTTCTCCCAAGCGCAATAAGTACAGAACCCTGTGACTGGCTTAGACCTGATGACTACTGACTTTCGGCCCAGCGGGAAGCAGCGCTTTGTGACCCGACAGGCCCATGGTAGGAGTGGCTCTGTGTGACCTGACAGACCCCTAATACTCGATAAAAAGAGTACCTCAGTTCAGCTAAGGTGGGAAGCAGCTATTTGTGACCTGGCAGGACCATAGTGGGCAGCGACTCTCTGTGAGCTAGCATAGCCACTGTACTTATCAAGGATGAGTACCACAGTAATCCATGGTTAGTGGGAAGAGGCTTTGTGTGACCAGGCAGGCCCAATGTACTCGGTAGAGGAGGATTTCTCCAGTGGACGAGGAGTTTGATGTTTGTGACTGAAAATGCTATTGTTACTACCCTTTAATGTACCGAGTGTGAAACATCTTGTGTTTCATGATTTACATTGAGGAATTGTTGTGTGTTCTTTCCTTTTCATGGGGGTCCCTAGTGAGTACTGTGTAAATCACCCATGCACGGGCTTCACCCGCACGTGTTGTGTCTGGTGCAGACAAATGATGTTACGATAGGGATGCTCAGGGAGATGGGACTAATAGATGTTACAACAGTGGACTTTGTGGCCCAGGACTAGGTGGGGCCTAGTAGGTCTGCGTAGACAATACATACTACTTGGGATTCAAGTAGCTTCACTACTCTCCCGATCAGGTGGGGTATTCTGTAGATGGCGATCAGAGTTTCCTTTTTGTTCTTTCTGTTTTTAGTTATTTTTTGGGTTTGTATTCTGTCTCACTTACTTTCAGTTGTACTTGATCTCATATTTGTTTTAGTGGTACTTGTTTCCCCTTTTTTGTGTGTTCGGATGTGGTTGGGTGTGTGCGTGTGTGTACAGGTACTTAGGAAAATGTCTCCCACTTATAGTTTGATGCCTTCGGCCTTCGTCTCTAGCCCCTGGCCTTCAGGTGGTGGGCTTGGGGTAGTCACGGCACAGGCATCGAGGAATGAGTCGTGACACAACACCTTAAGCTTAGTGGGGACCACATCAAGGTGGTGGTTGTAACATGTCAAAATATATACCACCTCCTACTGCTCTCCCAGCTCCCCTTCCATTTCTTCTGCCCTACAGATTAATTTATCCCTATTATATCCTATTACTGAAACATTTTACACATCCAAGTCTCTGAGACTAATTTTGGATTCCAACTTTCCCACAGCTCACATTCATTAACTGTATCTGCTCAGCCAAAGAATTTTCAACCAAAAAGGTTCTCTCTAGTACCCTAACATAAGTAGGAATGCACAGAGGAATAGTTCTAGCTCGGATTTCCCTAAACACATCTTGCTAGGAGGTATGAGCCATGAAGCATTGGTCATATCGTATTCATTGAGTACCTGGAATTGTCGGTACACCTTAAAAATTACTCAGCTACTGACATGGAGTCCTACCAAAACTGTTGAAGCTTTTTAGAACACATACCCCATAGCTTTTTATGGTAAGAGACCCCTTCTCTGGGAATGGTTCTCAAGATTTGTCAACAGAATATTCACCTCATCGTAAGATAGGGGTAATATAAACCCTACCATCACCCTACTGATCCATGTAAAATGCTCACTACTGGGACCACCATCTGATCTTATGGTGCCCTGGGTAGATGGAAACTCATTCACCACCTCAGGCAAGTCCTTATCCACCTGTGAGTCTGGCTCACCATGGAACCTGAGAGGTATCTATCACTGAAACTCGTGTAAGGCACTATGCCTACATGTGTCCTCTACCAGTAGTGCTAGTAGTAACTAATGACCAATGGGTAGTGGTATCACAGGGACACTGCCGGAAGGTGCCATCCCGGGAATCATTCCTTGTACTGAATCTTCATCACTATATGGACCATCCTCATGGTCACGCATAGGAATCCTGGCTAGATGTCTGCGTGGAGGCATATTGAAATAAAATCAATATGAACCACAATCAATAAGTTATACCTGGTGATATGACTCAAAATATATCAAGATAAAATCATTTTCAAAATGCATGCGACTAGTGTTTTGGGGTACCGAGTTAGAAAATAGAATTTAGGGTCCTGGTGTATGGATACGTTAGTTGTCACACCCAGACTGGACTCTCTGGATGGAAATCAGAACTCAATACACTAAAAAATATTTCCCCCATTGAAAAAAAATATAGACTCTTAGTTCTTCTGGTAGAACTGACCTCCCATTGATACCACTTTGTCATAACCCATCCCCCAGGGTCCATGTCATGACTACCTTAAGCTCGCCTTCCATATGTCAGGGGCTGGTGACTAGCACCAGAAAAGAGAAACCAAAAAATAGAAAGTCATTACCTGTAAACTTGTACACACACACACGTCCTACCACATCCCAACACGCCAAAATAGGGAAACATGTATACCACTAAAACAAGGCTGATTGCAAATACAAGGGAAAGTAAGTGGGACAGAATATAAACCCAACAAGGAACTGAAAATAGTAAAGTACAAAAGGAAACTCTATTAGTCATATATGAAAAACCCCACCTGATCGTGAGAGTAGTGAAGATACTAGAATTCGAAGTGGTATTTCATGCTCTCCTGGTCCTACTGGGATCCACCTGGTCTTAGGCCACTAAGTCCACCGTCTTCACATCCGTCTGTCCCATCCCCCTCATCACATCTGTTGAAACGTCGAACGTTTGCATTGGAAACAACACGTGCGGACGAAGCTCATGCAGGGGTAAGTATAACAATACTCAGAATGGACCACGATACCCCTAAATGTCTCTCAGTAATGCTCTATAGAAAACACCAAAAAGAAAAATACCCAATTGGTAAAACCACCTAACAAGACCTCAACCACATGGCACAAAGTAAAAGACGCATCTCACAACAGGTATATAACTTAAAGAACAAGAATAAAAATGATTAGTCATAAATCTAGATCATCTTATTCTATTGAGAGGCTTTTGCTGCTAGACTACACTAGGTCGCAAGGTGCTAACCCACAAAAGATCACTAGGTGCTGACAAGAGAGGCTCTCTAGGTGATAACCCACAAAGTATAGGTACGTGCTGACCAACAAAATATCGCTAAGTGCTGACCCATAGAGAGTTTCTAGGTGATAACCCACAAAGGCTCCCTAACTACTGAGCCATAGAAGATCACTATGTTCTAACCCACAGAGGATCGCTAACTGCTAACCCATAGGGGATATCTAGGTGATTCATCACGTCACAACCAGCCACTTGATTCTCACACTAAGAATGATTGATTATGAAAAAATCCTCTCCTCAAGCCATCAGTCACACCTAAACCTTCAATATGTCCCATGAAGATGTAACCTAAAAACCTCCATGTCATAAGGGTTCTAACGTGACATATGGCGCGTTAATCGAACGATCGGTCTGTATGTTAAAGGCATTTTAGTACCAAGGTTGCCATTGGATTAGACTCCGATCCAACCTGGACATACTCTAACTTTCTCAAAAACATAAGTGGATTATCTCAAAAGAACCTCCTTGTCCTAGGTCTCCCAATGCCGCAGACGGTTCATCAAACGAATGTCTGGTTTAGAAGATACTCAAGATTTAGTGAAATAGGACTGATCATTTCCGATAGGGGTCAGACCTGACCGGCCCATTGGGCTCGTGGGTTTGGCTTGGCTCACGAGTCCAACTCAGTTCACAGGTTCGGCCCGGACAGCGGGTATGGCCCGGTTCATGGGTCCATCTTGGCTCACGGGTCGGCTCGTTGGTCTGGCCGGACTCGCGGGTCTGGCCCGACTCACGGGTCTAGCCCTGATTGACACCTGGCCGGCTGGCCAGGTGGGGCCCGTGCTCCACCAGATGGACTTCGTCCGTTTAGTTATCAGAATAGTGGCACCATTCTGGCGCCTCTACTCTTGACCAGTCCAAGTGTACCGGTTGATTAAAGGACTCGCAGGCACGGGTGTGCTTGCTGCCACGGCCAGAGCCGCAGTACCTCCTCCATGATGTGCCACTCCAGTGCACCGTCGTCTGAACGGCATGCGGTCGGTGCCATCTCATGCTGTCTCCTTCACCGGTGGCCCAGCAGGATGTTCATCTAACCATCGGACGCGCTCTGGTGGTCCATTCTTTGTCGTTTCTATGCCTACGGGCCTCCCGGGACACTACCTTCCCTGTGTGGCCCTCGAAAATGCCTTGCCGCCATGTTTGTTGGTCTGCCTCGAAGAATGAAACACGAGAAAGTTCGGAGGATGTTATGGGGCTTGTACGGTTTGGATCACTCCCTCTACGTTAGACTTATAAAATGAGGGTAAAATTATAATCATAATAAGATTAAATAAAAACCCCACAAGGAAGCCCACGACAACCTCCTGCAAAAACAAATGAATCATGGATCAACCCATTTTTCAGTTGATCCGCATTCTTCGTATTTTTCAAAAACATGGAAGAGTAAAACATTTAAAACGTGTAAATAAATAAACCCCCTACCTTTAACACATTTAATTCGCTGAAGACAAAGGAATAGAATCTGTTATTCGAAGATGTTCATCGTAGCCCGTCATTGTTTGGTTTGAATCCTAAATGGCATCATAGAATCTCCTTTCTTCGTGGGGGGAAGATGTCCCTGGTGTTTTTTCATAACTTCCTCTAGTAGATCTCACAAAAACCATGCCAAACGTTCGATTAAATAACGAAATGGGACCACCTACATTGCGTTTATTTATGTGGTTCTTTAATGAACCACAATTAATGTTCCATTCATCCTACGAGCGTCCTGGTTACGCAACCAAAGGATCATGTCAATAAATTTTATTCATTTAAAGCATGACGTTATACTGTGGTCCTACCATCTACTACACAATAGTTGTAGAGAGAATAAAATAACTCACTTAATTACTTTATTAATTTTTTTTTAAAAGTATGAATATTAACTTGTTCATCCAACCTTTTTCAGTCGATTTTAAGATTCGGCTAAGAGAATACTGGCACTGTGAATTCAATGGTGCTCTTATATTTTCGATCGGATAACTAGTTCAATAGATAGAAATCCCTACTCGTGAATTTACTGAATGTACCTTTAAAAAATTCCAAAAATTATTAACAGTCATCATTGACCTGCACCAGTCGTGGTTAGGCTCCGCCAAGGGGAACATTCCATTGTGAGCCCACAGTACTCTTGGATTTCCAATCCGAGTTACTGTTTATGAGTTATAAGGATGTGACAATAAAATAATTTTTACTTAATTATTTTATTTTTGGAAAAAAATTAACGTCCATTGTAGGCCCATGCCGGCCAACGTTAGGATATGCCTAAGGGAAGCATACCCTCATGAGTTTAGCATTGGTTTCAGATTTTTAATCTGAATCATCATTCGAGAGTTATAAGCATTTGAAAAATAAAATAATATTATTTTATTATTTTATTCACTACTATTGCATTTTTGTGTTTTCTCACTAGAGGTCTGCGCCGATTAAACTTAAGTCGCACAATGGATAAACCCACCATCCTGAATAAATCAGTGCCCTCTGATTTATAATCCAGGCACTTGTTTAAGAGTTATTTCAATTTTTTTGGAAAACTGCTCACACACACTATTTAAAACTTAAAATTTTTCAATGGATCGTTCTGGGAACTTCGGGCCTTGGAATCACATTCCGTCAATTTTAGTAGTCTCATAAAAATAACATATAAAAATTTATATGGAATTTCTGTGTCTTTTCTTTTTCCCCACCTTAGGGATTTACGTCCTTGAAATTCAAAACAAATTCAAGTCAAACAAGTGGGGTACGGGGCATTAATCTAAGCCTCCCGCTCCCATGTGCTCTATCGGAAGTTCCCATTCTGCCACCAAACTCACACTCAGAGAATCGACCATCCATGGAGGACCCTCTCTGGTCGATCCTCAATATCTACTTGGAACTCCACAAAAGATGTCCCATCATCAATGTCTAGCTCGCCCCAGTTGATGACATGTGATTGGTCTTGCATGTATCTCCTCAACTATGACACGTGGAAAACATTATGCACCTGGTTGTTGAAGGAGTGTCATTCCATGAATTCTAGGATGAGGTGTTATCGTGAATTCAATACTGGGAAGTGGAGTTGGTTTAAGTCTTTACACAACAAGTAGAAGATGATAAAACATATATATTTTTGTATATTTATATTCATATAATGACATATGTAAAAATATTTAAAAATTATATATATATATATATAACGTGATAAATATATGTGTTAAAAAATATTAACACTCAATATAGAACAATATTTTCTCATAAAATAATTAAAACATTAAATTATGGTATGATAATAAATTGAACAAAATAATTTGTTAATCTAAGTCATGAGAAATAAAATTAAACAACATCAAATTATTTAATACATGTATATAAACATTCTAAGAAAAATTAAACCGCTTAACCATTAACAAAAGTATAATTTTAAGAGAATTTAAAATAAAATAAATGTGAGTCATTTGAAATTTTATAAAACACAAATAAGTAATTATAAAATTAAATTTTCCCAGTTCAAACACTGATAATCTACCCTTTTTTGTAAATTTAAAAAAATGAAAAATTATTTAAATATAAAACAACCACAAAAATATTTTCACTCTTTTTTAGATTTATCAAAAAGTTAAAAAAATTGTTTTAAATATCTGAAATATTCTCTCTAATAGAAAATAAACATTTAAAAATACCATGTTTTTTATAGATTAATCAGTCTTATAAAGAAATTATAAGACAATTTTATTTTAATTCATAAATCTTCCCCAGAACAAAACACTTTTATAAAATTATTATATTTATGAAATGTATATCAGATATTGATAGATGTATAAAGTTTTCATTATATATCATCCATTCTATTCTAGAGTATTCCTAACATAAAGTTGGATATTTTCATGAAAATTTACCAATTAATAAAATTTTACATATAAGGAGATTAAGAATTCTATAAATAGAAAATTATATCCGCCTTTTAATATTAAGTGAGAAAATAATCATGAAAAAACAAAAAGATTATGAATCTAACATTAAAATTTCAAACATTATTTCATCAAATCTTACATAATCTAGTATTTTAGTAAATATGCCAGCAAGTTTTTTTTGTTGTTACAAACTCTAAACTAATATATTCTTTATTCACATGATCCCTTAGAAACTGAAATATAATATCTATTTTTTTTTCAAGAGTGTTGCAATGGACTTTTAGAAATTCAAATAGCACAAGAATTATCATATAAAATTTAAATCTTGTCAAAGGTAATATTAAAATCACATAAATTGTGTTTAAACCAAATACATTGAGAACAACAACTTGTGGAAATAATATACTCAACATTATTAATAGAAAATGAAACTAATAGATATTTTTTAAAACACCAGGAGATTAAATTCTTTCTGAGAAAAGGACGCATAACTATTTTTCTTTTCCAATAAAGCCCAAAACCTCTAAAATCAGAGTTTGAATATGATAATAATTCAAAAAAATCTGATTTGTATATAATAATTCATTACTAATGGTTTTTTTGATATATATAATGACTATGGTAACATATTTAAGATGGAATTTCTTATGATTCAATTGAAACATATCACATAAGAAAATTGAAAACATTATATTCGGTTTAGATAGAGTCATATAAATCAAGTTATCTATTATACATTTATACTGTTTAATATCCACATTATTTTTAGAATCATCATAATCCAATTTGGAATTTATACTCATTGTATCTTTAGTAGAATTGTATGAATCATATAAAGTAATTTATATAAATAAAGTTATCTCTTATACCTCTATACTGTTTAATATCCACATTATTTCAAGAATCATCATAATCCAAAAACATTTACCAAGTTATTTAGCATACATATATTAATTTAAAAAATGCCATATATTCTTGGGAAATTTGTAATCTAAGAAAAAAATCAATTCTCCCAAAAACCTCATATCAAAATCAATAGTCATTAACTTATAAAAAAACATTTCAAAATAAATCACATATGAAACCAAATATTAGATCGTCTAAACATCATGACCCGTCCACCGGGTCCCATGCCGTGACTACCCAAATCCCACCTTCCATAGGCCAGGTGCTGGTGACTAACACCAGAAACATGAAACCCAAAAATGGGAAGGCATAGCCTTTAAACCTATAAAAACTCATGTCCAACCACATCCCAACACACCAAAATGGGGAAAAAGTAAACCACTAAAACAAGGATGAGTACAAGTACAAGTGAAACTATGTGTGACAGAATACAATCCCAACAAGGAACTGAAAATAGTAAAGTACAAAAGAAAACTCGGATGGCCATCCGTGGAAAACCCCACCTGATCGTGAGACAAGTGAAGCTTTAGAAAGCTGAATTAGTATGTCCTACCTAACCAGTCTTACTAGGGCCCACTTGGTCTTAGGCCACCAAGTCCATCATCGTCGCGTCCATCTGTCCCATCCCCCTCAGCACCTCCGTCGAAATATTGAATGTTTGCACCGGACACAACACGTGTGGGAGAAGCCTATGCAGGGGTGAGTATAACAATAAATAGAAGGGACCCTGAGACTCCTGAAGGTCTCTTAGTAATCTGCGAAGCAAAAAAACAATAAAGAAAAATATCCCCAAGGTAAAACCGCCAAGAAAGACCTCAACCACATGGCACAAAGTAAAATATGCAGCTCACGCCAGGTATAAAACATAAAAAAAATTAATAAAGATGATTATTCCTAAAGATATATCATCTTATTCTATCGAGATGATTTTCCTACTCGACCACACACGGTCACTAGGTGCTGAACCATAGAGGATCTCTAGGTGTTGACCCACATAGGATCCCTAGGTTCTAACCAACATAGGATCGCTATGTGTGGACCCACGGAGGATCGCTACATGCTGACCCATAGTGGGTCGCTAGGAGTTGACCCCCATAGGCTCACTAAATGCTAACCCATAGAGAATCGCTACATGCTGACCAAATTAGGATCTCTAACTGCTGACCCACAGAGGATCCCTAGGTGCTTCATCATGTCACAAACTGCAACTGGATTCCCTCACATAACACGTTTGATTCTGGGAGAATCCTCTCCTCAAGCCATCACTCATACCTCAATCACTAAGAATCCCCATGAAGAAGTAAAAAAATAACCTCCATGTTATAATAGTTCCAATGCAATAGACAACACATCAATCAGACACCCAGTTTGTAAGTTATAGGTATTTAAGTACCAAGGGCTCAATTGGATTCGAGTCCGATCCAACCCGATCGTACTAAAAGTTTCTCCAAATCCCTAGTATAGTGTCTCAAAAGGACCACCTCGTCTTATGTGTCCCAATTACATAGATGGTTCTCCAAATAGATGTTTGGTTTAGAAATACTCAGGTTTTTGTGAAATGGGGCCGGTCGGCTCCGGTAGGGGTCCATCCTGGCTCGCGGGTCCGGTCTGGCTCGAAACCCGACCGGCTAGCCAGGTGCAGCCCACACTACCCTGAATGGACTTCATCTGTTTGTTTCCTGCAACATAGTTGCCCGCCTGGCACCGCTTCTTCTGACTGGTCCGTGTGGATCGGTCGATTGCGGGACCCACAGGCGCGGGTCCGCATACCGCTGCGGCCGGAGCCACGACGCCTCCTCTATAGTAGCTTGATTACTGACTCTACCTCCTCTGTGGTGTGCTGCTATCCAACCAGTACGTGGTCGGTACCGCTGTGTGTCGCCACTGCCACTACTAGCTACCAGCGTCGACACTGGCGGCCTGATAGGATGTTCATCGGACCACCGGGCGCGCTTCGGTGGTCTGTTCTTCATCTTCTCTGTCCCTATGGGCCTCTTGGGACGCTGCCTTCACTGCATGGCCCTCGAAAATGGCTTGCTGCTATTTTCTTTTGTCCGACTCAAATAACGCACCATAAGAAAGTTCGTCAGAGGGTCTGAGCCTTGTTCGTTTCGGCCCGCGCCCTCCGCATTAGACATATAACATGCTGGTAAAATTATAATCATAATAAGATTAAAAAACCCCACAAGGAATCCCAGAAAAACCTTCAGAAAAAAATGATTGAATCATGGATTAACCCGTTATTCGGATGATCCGCATTCTTCTTATTAAATAACAGGGAAGAGGAAAACATTTAAAACATGTAAACAAATTAACCCTCTACTTTGAACACATAGGATTCACTGAAGATGAAGGAGGATAATCCTTTATTCGAAGATGTTCGTTGGCGTTCGCCGTCATCCGTCAATGTATGGTTCGAATCCTCAATGATGTCATGGAATCTTGGTTCTCAGTTGGAGGAAGAAGTCATTGGCGTTTCGTCAAAACTTCGTCTTGTAGATCTCGCAAAACCCATGCTAAATGTTCGATTAAATAAAGAAAAAGGACCACCTACATTGCATTCATTTATGTGGTTCATTAATGAACCGCAATTAATGTTCCATTAATACTATGATCATCTTGGTTACGCAACCAAAGGATCATGTCAATCTATGTTATTCATTTAAAGCCTAACGTTACACTACGGTCCCTCCATCCACCGCTCAACAATTGCAAAAAAAATAAAATAACTCACTTAATTATTTTATTATTATTTTTGAAAAGTCAAAAAATTAACTTTTTCGTCCGACCCTTGTCAATCAATGTTATTCTTTTCTTAAGAAAATATCGGTGCTTAGAAATCAACGGTGCTCTCGGATTTTAGATCAGAGCACATGTTCAGAAGATAGAAATCCCTTCTCGCACGTTTACTAAACGTACCTTAAAAAAGTTCAAAAATTATTAATAGTCACAATCGACCCATGCAGGTTGAGGTTAGGCTCTACCTTAGGAGAACACGCCCTCATGAGCTCAACAGTACACTTGGATTTCGAATCTGAGTTACTATTTAGGATTTATAAGGATTTTACAATAAAATATTTCTTACTTAATTATTTTATTTACGGCCAAAAACTAACTTCCATTGTTGGCATGCGCCAGCCAATGTTAGTATATGCCTAAGGAAATCATACCCTCGTGGATTAAGTTTTGGTCTATAATTTTTACTCTGAGTCACCGTTCATGAGTTATAAGCATTTTAAAAATAAAATTATTTTATTTTATTATTTTATTTACGATTATGCCATTTTTGGGGTTTTCTCACTAGAAGTACATGCTGAATAAAATTAAGTCACTCATAGGGTAAACCCACTATCTTGAACACAATGGTTCCCTTGGATTTCAGATTTGGGGGTCTTTTTAAGAGTTATTCCAATTTTTCTAGAAAACATCTCACACACGCAATTCAAAACTAAATGTTTTTTGACGGATCATTCCGGAATCATCGGGCCTGAGAATCACGTGTTGTCAATTTTTGCAGTCTTGTAAAAATTCCATATAAAAAATTATAATAAATATATGTCACTTTACACAAAATTTATTTTTGCAATCCAAATATCATTCAAAAACATTATTTATAGAAAATTTAGGATCAACATTTCCTTTAATAAGGTAATTTTATAATAAAAATCGAGTTTGTATCTCATAATAAACTCTTGGTGCTTTTTTAAGACAATAATGGAATTATTAATTTTAAAAACATGATTTAGAGATTTTTCATCTTCAAATCCAAGGATTTGATTAAAAAATAATTCTTAAGAATTATTAAATTTATAAGTACGTGCTTTACATCCATTTAGAATATTTTGATATTTTGAAAACCAAAAAATTGTAACAAAATTATCAATTCCACAATCCAAGAAATAGGATAAAAAGAATCTTCAAATTTAATTCCCTCTTTATAAGAATAACTTTAATCCACTACTCATGCTTTATTTTTAACTATGTTTCTAGCTTCATTATGTTTATTATGATAAATCCACTTAGATCATATTATTTGTTTGTATTTTGGTAATTCAACAATATTATATGCTTTATTTCTTTAAGATTTATTTAATTATTCATTCATAGAATTAATCTAGTTTGAATCATTTAAAGCATCATCAATATTAATAGGCATAAAATCAGTAATAAATAAATAATTATCAGAGTAATGGAAAACAAATTTCATATATTGTATACCATATTCATTTTATACAATTATTTTTCAATAGTATTTTCTTTATGAGTTTTACACTCTTTATTATTAGTTTGAGAAGATATTTTCTCTCCGTCAACTAATGAATTATAATTTTATTGAACATTATCTTCACCAAAATTGAATTCCCAAAATTCTTCATCGTTATTATTTCAATAAAAATTCTATTTTATATTTTTATTTTCATCAAATTTAACATGCATGGACTCTTAAAAAGCTAAATTTTTCTTATAAAACTCTATATGCCTTAATAGAATTAGAATATCCCAAATATTCCCATCTTCACATTTAGAATCAAACTTGTCTAAACTATATTTTTTTTAATATAAAAACTTTTCAACCAAGCACCCTAAAATATACAATTATAGATTTAAAGCCATTAAACACTTTATAGGGAGTTATATTTAAAAATTTAATAATAGGAAAACTATTTAAAAAGTTAAAACATATATTGAAAACATAGACCCAAAAATATTTAGGTTCATTAAACTCATTTAAAATTTATCAATCCTTTTCGTAAATTAGACTATTATTTCTATCAACCACACCATTTTATTATGGTGTCCAAAGGGCATAAAACAGTTATTATATACATTATCTTCACAAAATTTATATAATTTTAAATTAATAAATTGATCACCTCTATAACTTCTAATAGAGACAATTGATGAATTTTTAAATTTGGTAAAAAATTTCAAAAGGTGCAAAAAATGGTTAGAGTTTCACTTTTATGAGATAAGAAAATAATCTAGATTAATCTACTATAATCATTAACTATTAAAAATAAATACTTATATCCAACTAAAATAGAATGTTTTATAAGACCAAATAATTCAGTATATTGGGATTCAATATATCTAGCAGTACTAACATCATTCACATATTTAAATGTTTCTTTATGTTACTTACCTGAATGGACCAAAGGCCTACATTTTTTATTGATTTTTTATTGATTTTTATATTACTTACCTATTAAACACAAATCACACACAAAATACTTAATTTTATTTAATTTTTGGAAATTATAGAACTTGTACTTGATTTGAAAACCAATGAAATAATTTTAATTTTTCATGTTCATGTATCCTATAGCACAAAATATCATCGACATCTATAACATTTAAACACATAACATTCTGTTTTGTTATATCAAAAAAATAAATAGTATAAAAAAAATATTTTCAATTTATAACTAATAAAATAGATTTATTTTAAAAAAAATTACTTTTATAATTTTAAAATATTACATTTAATCCAACATCACATTGTTTTGATATACTTATTAAATTATTTTTAAAACTTTTTATAAATAATACTTTAAAAATAACAATAGTTTTAGAAAATCCATCTTCTTCGATCCATTTAATCTGGCCATTAGAATTATCTCTAAATATAACTAGGGATCCATCACATGATTTTAAAGATATAAAATTCGAAATATCACATGGAAGGTGTTTGGAACACCCATTTTCTAGATATCATGAATCTTTGATACTTCTAAGGTAGATTTCCAGAAATTAATCAATCAAGAACAATGTTTTGGTACCCAATTTAATTTGGGTCCAATTAGATTACCAGCAAAACATTTTAACACCCAGAAGGATTTAAAACAACTATTTCTGGGAGGTTTAGAAATAAATATTTAGAAATAAATGTTTTTTTCTGGACAAATAATTATGTAATCTAAAATAGGATTCATTGGACTAATTCCCTTGTATTCTAGTTTTAGATCATGTTACCCTCAAAATACTTCATTTTGAGATTTTATCCAAAGTAGTCTTATTATTCCTTTATGAAAAGTTTTTATAAACAAAATATTTCATTTTATAGACTGGCTTCATAATATACCTCATTTTATTATTTTTATTGTTTATCTAAAAAATAGATAAATATTCAATAATATTGTCAAATTCCTTTTTCAAATCCACATTCTATTTTTTGAATAGCTTCTAAATATGTATATGATTATTCATTTGAATCGGAATATATATTTTTCAATTTTTTATTTTCCTTCTTGAGATTCTTGCACTCATTAAAAAAAATTCAAGTAACCTACAACATAATTTAACTTTCTTTCTTGATCATTTCATTTACATCGAAAAATTATTTTATTTTGTCAATTTCTTCTTCTAGTTTCAATTTTTAAAAACAATATTTTTTTATATTTCTTATTATGGGAGACACTAAATTCATATTTATTTTATTCCCTTCAAATTTTCTCATTTTCTTTTACCAATTTCTTATTTTTAATTTTTATGCTAGTATATTTTCCAATAATCCTGACATTATCATCCCTTAATTCATCATTATCTTTATATAATTGTTTGACTTTAGAAAAAATAGAATCAAAATCAGGACTAGAATCTGATTCAGCTTATTCTACATATTCATTAATTACATTATAATAAAATTTAAAGGAGTAATTAATTGAGTAAATCATTAGTTAGGTAACTCATAATGTGTATCTATCCAAGAAAGGTTACAGGACTCCTCCTCACTTCCTATTTAATTTCTCAAATCTAAACTATCTGAACAGTGTTATCCTCTAAATAATGTTCACCATTTCTTTCTACTTTTTTCTTTGACTTTCTTCAATTCTATGAGTTTTGGACAATCATAACTAATGTTTCTTTTCTTCCAAAACCTATAATAGGTGAATTTTTAAACATCATTATTATTCATGGTATTAACTTTTCTATACTCCTTTTTATTCTTTGTTTTTAACTTCCAATTTTCTTATTTATTTTTCAATAAAATTTAAATATTATTTCTCAAATTAGACTTCTCTTCTTCACTTTCCTAGAACTCAAAGATAGAAGAGTTGGAGGATTTTTTAACATTATATTTAAAATAAAAACCTATATTCTTTTTAGACTCCTTATCGGTAATATTTTTTAATTAAAATTCATACTAAAAAATAACAAATTAGTTCATATAAATTATGATCTTTAAAAAAATTTCATTCATAAATCACCACTTTATTTTCTTACTATATTTTTTGTGATACTCAAAATACCTTTTTAGCTAGAGTTGTATTTTCTAGTTCTTCACCAAGTTCACTCATTCTAATTTTAATACTTTTTAATGAGATAAATACAGGGTTCACTGAGTCATCTTCTCCCATTTGTAAATCCCAATATTCAATATGTAATATTCCCATGTTGGTTATTTTAAAAAAATATTACATGATGATTAACTTTTATAATTCTCTGAATTTAGTAGGCTATCTTATGGGATGAAACTTGGTTATACACACTTCTACTTATAACATAGTACAAAATATTTTTTGCTTTATAATTCAAAACATACTTCTCTATATCATTACTTACAATGCCTCTAGATCATATTTAGGTAATTTATAGGATTTATTAATGATTTTACAATGTTCCACAGTCAACTACTTCAATAATTCCACTATATGTTCTTGGAAATGTTAATAATCACTTCCATTAAAACATGATGCCTTTAGAGGAAACCATCCATCATTTTCATTCATACATTTCATCTTACAGAATTAATATTATTCCTTAGATTGTTAGGTCTAGGATAAGGTTATTATAGAAAATATAATCATCAAAACCAACATCAAGAGGAATATACTCTGATACCAATTTTTAGTCTTAGTTAGATGGAAATAATTGAATAGTGTGGGATGAATAGCCTTTTGAAACTTTTGAAAAAATCAATCAGAGTTTATTATTGTATAAATGAATAGTTTTCAGAGTATATTGTAGTGGAAAAAAATATAAACACGTGATTTTTTTAGTATTCTAGATCATCAAGATCCTACACTACTCTTAAATATTCTCTACCTAGTAATAAGATCATTTTCCACTACGAAACCTCATTTTTAAACGTGTGAAAACTTATTTACAGAACATCCCATTTATAACACTGAGAGTCACAATCGACCTAACATTTTATAGGAGTTACAACCAATACTAACCTGAATTTTTTTCAGGAGTTACAACCCAAGACCTTCCTTTTGTTTAGGTAGAATAACTGACACTAGACTTTCTTTGGATTTGGGAAAGAGTAAATCAGCACAAAAGAACAAACAGATAATGAAAATATTTTATAAAGAAAAACAATAGAGAAAAATAATAACAGTAATGAAAAATGGATGTGGAAGTTTAGGTAGCTCATGGAACTTTGATCACTTTTATACCAACAAATGAAATATTGAAGTTTCTTCATGATCCTACCAATAAAATAATAATCACATAAAGAACATAGCACTTCAATATTACATATTAGACAAGTAGTTATGTGTATCTCTATGTAACACTACGTTACTTGATATTTACTGATAGAAAAATGACCAATTGTAATTCGTCTCCCTCTATTAATTCTAATTTCTTATAAGATTCTTAAAATCACATCATACAAAGAAATAGTAAAATAATTGAAATACACTTCCCTTACTTATTTAAACAATGTTTATATTCAAAAAATAATTTTAAGAAATCACTAATTATTATATTGAACTTTTTAAAACACTTTAAAATAGGTTCATTGGTACATTTTATATTTTATTAACTAAATAAAACAATAAAGAATATTCCCTACAAATTGCATATATTCAATAATAGAAACAAAGTATAAAATAAATCATTTTTAATTTATTAATTACTAAAATATTTCCATAATTTTTTTATATTAAGAAACTTATAATATAGGTTTAATAATATATACTTGTATTATAGAACTAAAATAAAATAATTAAACTTATAGTTAATTAAAACATCAAAACGTCATTAAAACAGAGCATTGTAACTACATTTTCTTTTGAATAAACAATTCTTGAACTAAATAATTAATCAAACATCAATTAATTTTTTTTAACAAATACAAACTATTTAAAAAAGAAAATGTCAATTGATATATTTTTTATAATTTTTCAATAATTAAAAATATAAATCATAAAAAAAATAAACACTCTTGATCAATAACTATTCACTGTTGCACTTGCTACCATGAAATATATGCTACCATGAGATGGAATAGTGGATTTCATATCGTGTTGTAGTAGAAGTTATCTCCTACCATGAGTTTGAGTGTTGTTGTTACTTTCCAGACATGTTGCATAAGCAGGTTGAGGGTTCTACTACTACCATAATGGTGGAAAAGTGTTACCATGCGACAGTCGCAGGTTCATCAATTAAGTAGCCTCATGTGAGTGCTACTATGAAGTGGAAGTAGTGGATAGAGTAGTTCCTACTATAAAGATGAAAAGTTGTACTACCATGGGATGATCCCAAATAGACCTCGCCTAAATGAAAGCCCAACGAGTCCCTTGGCTAGGGAAACCAATTCGATGGTAGAAAAAAGTCACCCCTACCTCCCTAGTTGCGCCTTATATTAAACTAGTGATAGTGACTCTATTCTCTAAATCCTCCAACCATGTCTCTTATCTCCCCAACCCCTCTACCTCCCCATGTCACTCATCCCTACTCAGTTCACATTCGTTGTTTGTTCATTACCTTCACCCACTAAATATTTGATAGTGTTCACTCTTATACCACTTCAGAGGTGTGAAATCCGATGAGACAACACCCACCCCCTACGGTGATACCTCTCGTAACCATGCATGTCACCACCACAATCACTTGCATCTATTCAACCATCTCACAACTCACTTCCCCCTCATTTTTATCACATTTACTATAAGGGGTTGATAATGAAACTATATAGGTTGATACAAAGTCTAGGTCAATAGATGATATGGCCAATAATGCTCCCTCGCTCTCCCCAAGTACATGTGAACTAAATTAAGTAAACTTACTCCCAATTTCATACTTATGTAATTTTATTATCCAAATTTATCATTATTATTCTATAATTTCTTTTTCATTCATAATTTGTATGAAATTTTATAATGTCTAGTATGCTTGTGTTTTGAAGATGATGTTTTTGAATCAATAAATTTTAGGTTTTAATGCTAGTTTTTAAATTAAATTAATGGGTAACATTTTAAACACATGTCTCAAGAAATAATATTTCTAGGTATGGACCTGATCTCACTTTTCTTCCACAATGAAAAACCAAAGCTAATACCATGAGTATGGATACAACCATAAAGGTTGAGCACATGGTCGGAGGAGATAAACAATGATCTCGTATGACAGAACCCATGCTTCCTTGAGGTTGATGACGTGCGATTTAATTGATGTGCTTCTATGGTTGAGAAAAGTTGTTACCATTCTAGTGGTCATTCAATAGAGATGGGGTAAGATATCATGAATAGAAGAGTGGATTTCAGTGTTACCCTGACAAGCTGAAGTGTGAAGAAGTGAAGCATAAAGACCCTCATGATCGAAGAATTGTGCTACCATGAGAAGTCGTTAAAGCAACAATGGTTAAAGAAAAGTGATTACATGGATTCTCGGTTGAGAAATTACAGTGAATCCCATGCAAAGAACTGGTTTTGGATCAATTATGTAAACAACAGGTAGAAGATGATAGAAAATATATGGCACTATATATATTCAATACTATATATTTTGTATATATATAATGATACACATAAAAATATTTTAAAAAATAAATATATATAACATGATGTTTGTATATAAGAAAAAAATATTAACCCTAAATACCGAACTATATTTTTTTCATAAAATAATTAAAATATTTAAGTATGGTATCACACAAAATTTAAGAAAATAATCGACTAACCTAAATCATAATATATAAAATTAAACAACATTATATTAATTATCACACATATATATAAACTTGTTAACCAAAATTAAAAGGCATAACAATAACGTGAGTACAAATTTTATTTAGACACTAATAGTCTTATCTTAAGATAAACCCATTATTTTATGATAGGTCATATAGATAATATCCCTCTGTTTCTTTATTATATCCTATAAATATACACTCCATGCCTTAGTTTGAAATTTTGTTTCCAAAGGTGGACTTAACAAAATTCTCACATCCCAACACAAAAGTATATGAAAATTTTAGTTTATTTCCACTCTATAACTTGAACTTAATTTCACTTTTCACCTTATTGGGTACTAAGTTTAGTGTGTATGCAATGGTTTTTAAGGCATACCCATTAAAGGATAATGTAAGATCTACATGAATCATCACTAACCATACCATGTCTATCAAGGTACGGTTCATCCTTTCACTAACACTATTGTAAGGACCCGACCCCAGTTGCCCAGAGCCGGTGTCTTATTTAAATACATTAGTATATAAACTAGGAATATGAATCCCAAATGACCGAGTAGTTTAGTTTCATTGGAAACAGGATATATACATAAGTTCATATTATCAACTTGAAATGAAAAAAAAAACATAGAAATTCCATCAACAATATTAATAACTCCTAGGTTATTTCTTCACGTCATTCATAATGAAAATCTTTATGTCCTGAAAAACTGAAACATAACAAATGGGTGAGCTCAAATGCTTAGTAAGGGTAATAAATTCAGTAGAAGATATCATAAACATAAAAATTAGGCCAGTTGAATAACAAAAAACACATTCTTTTAAAAAAACTTTAACACGTTATGAAAGGAATAAGAGGTGAATAAATAATTTCATAGTAAAACATAATCATGGGTATTATACTAGTATAATAACCACATGAACCATCAATAAAATTTTCATAATGAGGGAATTGATAATGCGAGACATCATAACCATACCCTCAAGGCCTCGATCCAAGACTATAAATAATCATTTTGTCAAGGCCTTGTGCCAAGACTATAGTTTGTCTCATGAGACCTATCGATTTAATAAGGAGATATAGAAAGCCCAAACCAACACTTACTATGTCCAAATAATTCCTCATATGAATGAGGATAAATATAAACAACATATACCTTCATTTTTAAACTAATAGATAAAATGTAAATAACTTTCCCCGAAAATTAAGCATAGACACTAACCATTCAAAGTAAATTAGTGAATGGTTATAAGATAGAAAATCCACATACAAAATAATAATAAACCATTAAATTAAATATGGTATATGATATCATAAAATATTAATCCTAATATTACATAATAATCCACAAGAGTGTTGAAACAGACGAAGATACTCCTATAAAATCATCGAGTCATTATTGAGATAAATACTCTTTTACTTTGAAAAGAATAGTTCATTTGGAAAAGTATTTGTATAAAACTAGAAGTAAATTAAGATAGTATTTTCATAATATAATGAGTCATTTTATAAATATAATGGTTTACAAAAACATATTATAGAGAGACCTTAAAAATAGTTAAGAATTTGAAGAATTCCCTTGAAAAGAGATTGTTTATCGGGAAGCATTTTTGAAAGATCCTTTTAAAATATTTAACTCGCCATAAATGAAGGTATGATTATGGTTGGAAAACCTATATATAAAATTCACATAGAAATTATGATCAGTACATATGAATGAATAATAATTTAATTGAGGTAATTAGATAATAAAAGTAACCTGAATGAAAATGGCGGTTTGGGTAGAAAACCCTTACCTTAAGTGTAAATGTGTTCCACTCTTGAACTTGAGGCCATGGAATATGAAATTAGACTTATTAATAACATAATCTAGAAGAAATTATTCATTTATTTATTTTATCATATTTTTAGTAAGTTTAATATTTCTTAATTGATAAGTTATAAGATTGAATTTCGCCGTTCTGGAGTGTTCGTTTCCTTGGTTTTCATGATTAGTATATTTGTATATGAGTATGGATGTTCATTTGTAAAGGATTTAATTCTATAGAATTGATATTATATATTACCTATGAACATACATAAGTGTTAATGGTTATATATATCATTTTTCACATGGTATGAGGATGAATCATTGTATGAGATATTAATTAAAATCACTTTGATTATTTGGCGTTATTTGGATTATTATGAACTAGTTTTTTCATATGAATTAATGTTATGTACATATACTAGTTCATGAATATTATGTAGATTATAATAATTATTTTATAGTCTAGTTCAGTCATAATATTTTTTTCATGATCAGTAATGATGGATAAATTTAAGAACAAAACTTCGTCGTCCATGAAGGTTGTAAATTGGAACATCACGGATGATGATTTCATTTATAAAAGAGAGAGAGGGAGAGAGAGAGAGTAACAAGATTGATAGTGGTTATTTCATTAAAATGGTATAATTACATTATATAGATGATATTGGAGTTTATACGGATCAATTAGACATATGAGGTTAGGACAGAAATAATAAAAGATGATAAAATGAAAAGAAACTAAATGAAAAAGAAATATATTTTAATTCTTAAAATAACCTCTTTGAGAACCTCTTTAAGGGAAGGGATTTTAGTCTTTTGGAAAGACCAAGAGCTCTTAGATGTGGGGAGTGACTAGGTAAAATAATTCGGTCAAAACTCTGAGGAGCATCAAGGCATAGAGGAATGAATAGAAGAGGCGGTGAGGGGGTTTTATAGTGGAGTAGAGGAGGTTTTTCCAATTTTTTTACTCATTATTTTATTATTTTTTCAAAGATAACCAATTGTATTGATTATTGTGACCACAAATATTAATAAGTGCATGTGAGTTCAAACCAATGGCCATTTACATCATCCATGACTCAAGAATGGTGTAGAAATTTACTTATTTGACATATTTTGTAAATTATTCAATTTTACTATCCACCAAAAAATTCAAGTATTTCAAAAAAATCCCAAAAATTCATGTGAACAATTTTTTGACGTGTGGAGTTCAAAAATAAACTCCATTTTTGGAAAATAATTTCTAAATATGATTCATTTCATTTTTAAACAAAATAATAATTTATTCGGAAAATAAATATTTTAAAACTATAATTCCTCTAATATGACATTGAAAAATTAATCAAGATCATATCTTTAAGACACTAAAATAGTAATATAATTTGCTATTCATAAGGTTCATATTACTATTCATAAGGGTATGTTACTATTCAACAAAAATTAAGTTTATCTTATCAAACTCTAAATATCTTACTAAACGCAACTGTGTATGTCAGTTTTTGGAAATTAAAATCACAAAGGTGGAAATTTTATGTTTACTGGATCGGTTATAAAAAAGTGGTGTTTTATAGAGACTTAGTATTTCATTCTTTCAATATTAAATTTATTTAGAAAATCTTGGTTTCTTAAAAATATTCCATTATGGTATATAAGGTGGAGTGAGTTAGGATAAAATCCTACACTCCTGTAGAGATTTGATAAACTCTTTGTTAAGATATTTACCACTTCAATCAGATCTAAGCTTTTGTACCATATTACCAAGTTGATTCCCTACATCATTCTTGAATTATTTTAATTTTTCAAAGGACTTAGACTTACAGCTCATCAAGTAAACATACACATATCTACTCAAGTATTCAATGAATGTTTTCATGTAGGAATATCCACCTCTAGCCTCTACTTGAAAAGGTCCATACACATTTGTGTGTACCAATCCTAAAATATTTATGTCCCAATAACACTATGCATCGAATGTTAGTTTGGTCATTTTCCCTTACAAATAATAATGACATATTTCAAGTGGTCTTGACTCAATGGAATCCAAACAACCAACTTAATATATTTTTTTCAGATGCTTCATGTTTATGTGTCTAAGATAGTGATTCCATAGATAGGTGTTTTGTAATTCATACGAACATGATTTTTTATATATTTGAAATACTTGGTTTTCATAATCTAGTACATAAATATCATTATTTATTTGTTCCACACCATAAAAAATGATATATTTGTAAAATAGTAATTATTTATTTTAAAATTTGAAAATAAACCAACTGTATCAAGGAAAGAACTAGGTATGATTCTATTAGAAATAATTAACAAAAAAATAAAATTTCATTAAAACCAAAATCATTTTAGTTGGAAAAGGAAGGTATTAGTATCCTATAGTGAAGGTAGTGGGTCTTGATCCATCGGATACTCAAAGATCCAAATCTCCTTTGTAAATCCAATGAAATCTATGTTGTTATTGTATGTAGATACAAATGTGAGAAAATATATATATATATATATCTAATAACAAATGTGTAGATATAGAAAGTTTAAATTTGATAAAAATTTTACATTTAGATTCTCATTGCTTCTGGGTGTAATTAATCTTCTGTTGGCCTAGCTTTCCACATGAAAAACATAATACATATTTTTCCATTGTCTACCTTTGAATCATCTTATTCTTGGAGTCAGGGTGCTTAGGAAATTTATGGTTATTCTGATTTTTGGGCCCCTTTTCCTTATTCTTCATTTTTTTATTCACCATAAGGACTACATGTTTTTTCCACTACATGTCCTTATCCCTTTTTAAAATGATAGTATGATGTTCTGAAAGAGTATTCTCATTATTTCTCATATTGTAATTCGAAATAAAACTAGATTATGATTTAGTTAGTATGGAAAGTATGAGATCTATGAACAAAAAATCAAAGAATTTATTTCCCATGATATCTAAGAACTCTATGTATCCAATTATCTTGACTACTTGGGGCCCAGAATGCGTTGAATCTCCAAGATTCATGTGAAAAATGAATTAGATATCTCAATATCTCTTATCTTTCCTTCTCTTGATAGAGATTTTAAAGGTGAAAAAACATTCTATTTGCATCAATATCCTCATGTTTCTTTAAAATATAATAGGGTATGGTTGAAAACATGAAATATTGGACATCAGTGTCATTATAAAAATATTTCCCATATAGAGATAATTCTTCATCAATAGCCTCTTGGTCAGGCACTTTTGGAATGGAGTTTTCCTATTAATATAATTACCTTCCATAGAGTATAATAACACACAATCACCATTTACGTACATGTAAATTAGTTCCAATGAGAAATTTATCCTTCTCAGGTATGGATCATGGTTATATGGTAGAAGTCATGTATATTGTTTTTCCTATAATTAAGAAGATCATAATTTTAGTACTTTATCTGATATATAAAATTAGATAATATAAATTAAATTTATTAACCTCCCGTTATATTATCAAAACCCGATAGACCTCATCATTGGTTTTAGAATATATATTTTTTTGGATATTATAATTCCAAGGACTCATATATCCATTATCATAACCCATACTTTTTCCTGAAAAGTTATTTGAATAGTTTTGGGTAAGCATAATTTCTTCAATTGCATTAACTTGTAGTTCCTCGATTTTTTGAGTGGACTCCCCATTCCTAAAATCATCAATTCGTATTTCCTAAAACCTTTCCTCTATGTTACATCATATCCTACATTACAAATGAACCCTTGATGTGAAATAATTTAAGTCGATCCAGAACTCAAGTTACAATTCCTTGATAATTGAAATCACCTAAACTTTGTGTGGTTAATCACTTTGAACTATGGTTTAATTTTAACTTAAATATTATAAGACTATACTGTATTAATATATGTTATTGAGATAATTTTACATTTATGAATAAATTTACCATTTTATCTTTATTACATGATTTTTAATATTAATTGGATTTACTTAAGTGATTATCCATGTACTAGATAAATTTTATACATAATCCAATTTTATTTTAGTTTAATATTGCATACATATTAATTAATTAATTATTGTTATTAGGAAAAAAATCCATTATTAAATTAACCATGTAACTTGACCGAAATAAAATAAAACGATTTCTATGATCTTGCTCTTTTCTTAATGGTTTTTTTATATAACGGACAATTAACTAACCATCAACATAGGGGGTAACACAATGAATCATGACTTGGTTCATGTTTCATATTTACACTTTTCCACCCATGTATCTCTTGGATTGGTTTTCCTCCATCTCGTTAATTGAACCACCTCGACTCACCTAAGATCTTAATCCATTACATTATCTTTTACTCACATATAGGTGTGGGGAACCAAAGGATTGGTTAAGGGTAATTTCATAAAAGGAAATTGTAGGCATGTTGTCCCTTACATAATTAAAGGAGGGATAATGCACATTACATAAATTTAATTTAATAATAAATTAAATGGAAACCTGTCACATAAAAAGGTATATTGTATTCTAATGATCATCCATATACATTTGATGTGTTGTGCATTTAATAAAATATCATTCAATAAAAATCATTCTTATTTTAGATAAATCACACTCTGATAAATTATTTATATTATTTAATTAATCAACTATTTTCTATTAATTATAATTTAAAATTTCATGATATTCTATTCCAAAATAATTTTAATCAAATTAAATAATTTAAAAAAAAATTGACTATTTATAAATACGTACCATAGATGAAACACGTTAAGTACCCATACAAACGACCTAGTGTGTATGGGATTCATATATTGTTTACTCATACCACATGTATCATACACATATTATCACGTAATTTCATAGAGTGTACTTTAAAATGAATAAAACATGGAACACATGATATTTACATAGTGTTTAGTGTTTTAATGTGTGTAGATTAATCTCTATATTATGACTTATATATGATTTGTTATTAGGAATATTATGCATAAATTATCTCTACATTTAGAATATATATAACCCATCACATGGAATTTAAATGTAAAAAAAATAACATAAAATAAACATGTTTACAAGTTTTAAATATCATAAAAAAATAATTTTGTATTCTATGTAAATAGAAAATATATATGACATGTACTATCCAGATACATGTCATTTAAGAATATTCATCTTATATTCACAGAAAATTCCTAGAGAGTCGGAGTGTTGTATTCCCATGAATATTAATAGAGTACACTATGTATACCTGAGAAACATGTTGTGTGGTCTTTAAGTTACATGTTAACCATTCACACATGTCGGGTAAAAAAACACAACTCATCTTTGACTACTGGTCTACACATCGTGTATGTAATTTACATGCCATGTAGTCTAGATAATGATACATTAGGTTATCCCAATCAATATGTGATGCATTAAATATGAACTATGTGTAATAAATTCACAAGTATTGAATTATTCTATTGTTTTTCTTGGTTCATTAAAAATGGGTACACGGTGTGCATCCACGGGCTATAAACCATATACTCTTGAGTTTTCTGATAAAAATCTTTTCCACCACCAAATGAGTTTTTTAAATGTTCTTCATTAATAATTAATCCATTTATTGATTATATTTATGATAATGAGAAGGAATAAGAGAATATATCATGATTCATATTAAATAATTATTAAATTTTAATTGAAAACTAATGATAAATGTGTAAATCAAACAATAATACTTAAATAATTATAAATTATTATGTGAACACCCTGATACCACTTGAATGTTCTGAACACAAGGGTCTCACTGGTGGGGGATGTCCATATCATATTTTTTTCATAATTAATGATTAATCCTAGATGTACATTAATGAAAAATTAAATGACCAATAGAATTGAATCAAAGATAAATTTCTATGAAAATGCCTGAACCAAATGTAGGATCATCATAAAATAAAGTTATAATTAATTTAAAAATAATAATGAACTTGTTATGAATTATTTATTCATTGTTGAATGAGATAATTTATATATATCATATAATTGATGTGTCACTGGAATTAAGTGTGGATTCCCTCCAGTAGTGATCCCCATTTGTACCGTAAACCTCTAACTGTCCTCGTAGGAATCTACAAGTGCTATCATATAAGATCCTAAATCCTATGTAATTCATCATTGATCACCATGAGAATATCTTCCATGGAGTATTATACTTAATCTCTCTTGAATCCAAAGGGGTGGTGAAGTAGTATCACTCTTTTTTATTCATATCATTATTGGAGAGGTTCTCTCTAGGCCTTGAGAGGATTCTCTTGAGTCATTGTGTACAACCAAAATAATGGCTAGCATTGGGTTGGAAATAATAAAATTGGTTTTAAATAGTTCAAGGATTAAAAAACAATATTTTCACATTCATATTAATTATTTCGTTAATCCCTCCATAACCACATGTCTATAACAAAAATATTATTATTATTTCTTAACATGAGAAAAACCAATGAATTAACTAAATATTACTTCTCGAATAAAATTTAAAAAAATATATTCAAAAATTATTTAATATATATTATTTATCATTGTAACTTTAACTCGATCTGTCATTATTACAAAATATTCTATAAGCCATGAATAATAAATATTTCAATAAAAAAATAAATACCCCTTCATTATTTTCTAACAAATAACTAAATATTATATTCACAAAATATAAAATATATATTTATTAAATATTCTTTTCAACAAATATTTTCTTGAATAACCAGGGACTAAATATATGAAATCAATATAATTTTGAATAATTATTAAACTATTTATTAGAATAATATATATTTAAAAATTTAAATAATTAATAATATTTAATATTTTACTAAAGTTTTGAATACCCCTTGTGTGTGACCCTCAAGGCTTATTTCTTAGTGGTGCTAGGCAGAGATTCCCAAAGTCTAAGGTTAGCATCTATCAATATGACAAGGCATCGATATATAGATAAGTTAATGTTTCAACTATATAAAATCTCATAATAACTCTTATTATTAAATCTAACCCCCTTATCAGGAAATCTCTAATTATGATTTTTGTATACTGGTGTCATCAACCTATGTTTTCAATGTCTCTTTCTTTGACATTCCAAAAATGATCCTTCCCACAGAGCTTAATGTCCATGGATTTATTTAGGTTGTTTAATTCCAATAAAAGGGCATAAAATATAAAATTATGTTCAATATGACAAGTAAAATCCATTTTATTATTATTCTATAATGATATATTACTCATGATGCACTCAACATATCTTACTTCACCAAAAACATATGTCATCATGGTTTTCATCAACACATAAAAGTATTAGACTAATAAAATCCATTAATAATATTATTAATGTATAAGAATAAATACATATGTAGAAATATAGGAATATCCAATGACACATATAAATTTGGATTTCATACTCATGGGTCATGTTCTCATAATCTCTTGAACTAAAAATTTCTAAGGTAAAACACCATGAGAAAGTTCCTCAAAGTCCTACGAGTCTCTATCCATGATATCCTATATACTTTTTCCCATAAAATGATATCAACTAGATATAAAAGATATATTTAAGAATATTTTCATGGAACTTCTAGGTTATCATCATATTGGGGAACTTTTATGACCTTTTAGTATGATAGTTACTCTTATGATATTATCACATTATATTTCACAAAGAAGAAGAAGAATAATGTCATAAGTAATTAATTAATATTAACAAAAAAATACAGTTAATCATAAAGTACATATAACATGTTTCTAGATAACCATATACAATAGTACTTCTAATAATTATCACTTATAATAATAATTTTCAAAAAATAAGTGATATTTATTTTATTTCTAGAAATATCAATCAATTAAGATTAAATCCCTTGAAAATAGTATAAATAAATATAATTTCCAAATTAGTAATCCAAAAATGAATTTTTCTATATTAAAAAAAATGTAAGTTTCATAAGTATTGGGGTACATGTGATTTCAATGAGACTAGTAAACACTAGAGATTATCATGTGTCTTTTAATATTCATGATTTTTTTATAACATTATTAACTCAAATAAATATGTGTGATGTCTATAATTATATGTGTCATTGAATTTTTTTTTATTGTATCTAATATAGATTTGATTGAGATTTAATATGAATAATAAATAAATACTGATAATTATAAGATGGTATATTATTTTTTGTGGGGGTTTCTCTATAGAGTGGATGATCTACAATGATGGATCTTTTAGTCTTAGTTCTTAAGGTTTTATGTTTTTCTTATTTTAGGTCTATAGGATTACAAGTTTTTAGGTTATAAACCAATAATTTTTAGGTTTTTGTTTTGGTGGGAAGATGTTTCATGTTTTTATATTTACATGTCATGTTATTTTTATTTTATTTTTAGGATACCATGAAATAAGTTTTATAGATTCATATTTTAATGTTTTCATTTTTTAAGTTTTTAGGTTATAGGTTTATAGATTGGAATATTTTATGGATTTTAATCAATAAGTTTTTGATGTTATATCTTGATATTTTTTGTATTACTTGTTTATATTCCTAAAAATTTCCTATTTTTTTGCTATTAGCATATATTTTTTATTTTCTAGGTTTGAGGGATAAAGTTATTGTGATTTTTAAGTATTATTGATAAAGATTAAAAGGTTTCCATGTTTCTAGATTTCAATATGTTTATTTTATTTGTTTATAGGTTTCCAAATTTATTGTTTTACTAATTTTAGGATACATGTTTACAAGATTCAGGTTACAGGTTTTCAAATTAAAGGTTGTGGGTTTATAGGATTTTGTGTTTTATATTCCAAAGTTTTTATTTTTCATTAAAATTGTAGTTGGTTTATATGTTTTATAGTTATGGTTTTCTTTGTTATTGATTATAAATTATAGGATTTGAAAATTGTAGGTTTTCTAGTTATACATTAAAAGTTTGTAGGATAGAGTTTTTTAGGTTTTAACAGTAGTGGTTTAAAGGTTCCATGATTATATGTTTACATTTTTCTAAATAATAATGTGTTAGATTAGTGGTTTATAGTTTTATAGGTTTATAAGTTTTCTAAATAAGGTTTTTAGATATTCAAGATTATAGGTAACAATTTTTCATATTTAAATATAAAGGTTCAAGGTTTTTAGTTGTGAATTTTTATAGGTACCAATTTATATGTTTTCACTTTTCAACAATACATGATGTGAATTTTCATGATATTAGTTTTAGGTTATAGGTTTTAAAATTGGTTTTAAATACTTTTCTATTATCCATTCATGTGATTATAGAATTTTCATGTCTTAATGTTACATGTGTTTATATTTTAGGTTTTGAATAATTAGTTTTTCAGTTTTCAGGTTTAATAATGGTTATAATTCAGGCCCAAGATTATTATATTCAATGTTTTTATGTTCATAAGTTTATTGGTTTAAAGAATTATAGAGTTTTAGGTAGAAAGTTTCTATTATAATTTTATGGGTTAATTGTTAGTTAGGTTTTGATTTTTCAGGGTTTTAGTTTTTTAGATTATTAGTTTGTACATTATATAGTTTTTTTATTTTCGGTTAATTGGTATAGCCCTTATGGATTATAGGTAATAGGTCCCAGGTAACATGTTTACAAATCTAAGAAGTTTTTTGTTTATAGCTTTATAGGTTACATATTTCCTCGTTATAGGATTATGGTTTCTAGGCATCCAAGTTACATGATTATAGCTTCATATTTTCAATTTAAAAGTTTTTGGTTTTCATGTTTTGATTTTTGAGGTATACATGGTTCATGTTTAAATATTGAATAATATATGTTTGTATATTTGTGAGTTTAGAGGTTATAAGTTATCTATCTATAAGTTAAAATATTTTAGGCCTTAGGTTTTAGGATATTAGACTGAAGATTTTCATTATTATTTAATGGGTTTAGAAGATTATAGGTTTTCATGTTTTAATTTTTTCTAGTTTTTATAAATAGGTTACAGCTTGAAAGAATTATTTTACATGTTTTAATATCCATAATTTATAATATTTAATTTTCACAGGTTTGTATACTTGTTTATTTGTATGTTTAAAAATCCATGGAAGAAAACATGTTAATTTTTAATGGTATTAATTTACAAGTTTTTTAGTTTACACATTTATTTGGTACAATGATTTATAGTTTTTCATATTTTAATGTTTTAGGTGTACAATTAGAAATTCACATGTTCAATGGTTTATAGGTTATAGGCCTTTAGGTTTGATAATTTTTTGATTATCCAGTGTCACTACTGTAAAATCATTCTTATGAAGTGAAATGCTTTGTCAACACAAAAAAAGGTGCAGATAAAGGGAGAGTTTTTAGTAATGTTAGCTAAAATTTATGATAAATTCCCTAATAATCAGCTCTAAAAAACATTGATAAAATCACCCCCTTTATCAAGGTTTTTTTAGCACTAATAATGGAGGTCCTTATCAATGATTTTTTTCTAGCGCTGATAATGGATGAATTTTTAAGTCATTTTATGTGAACTAATAAAAGCTTTCCTTCATAATATATATATATGTATGTATATATTATTAAAAATAATATTTTAATATATAAATATATTTATATTGATATATATATAATTTATTTTCATAAATATGATTTATAAAGTACTGAATATGTATACAAAATTAAGGTATAATACATTTAGTGAAAATCATTTAAAAAATAGTTTAAAATTAATATTAATTAATAATTTTCAAGTTAGTATTGAGTAATAGACATTTAATAATAATTTTTTGATTGGAATAATTTAAAAATTAATTAATATATTAAGATAAGTTGAGAATAGGAATTTAACTTCACATGGCCATAAATTTTGATCTGGGAGTCTGTTTGGGCTCCACGAGTTATAAAATCAAATCTACAAAGATATATATCCTATATTAGCTTGGCAAAACCCTAATCACAATTTTTATAAGGTAAACAAAGGCCCATAAGGCATCAAAACCTGAGTTTTTAGTTGGGATACCATAATTTTTTAATATTTGATGAGATTTCAGCTACATTTAATAAGGTCTTATTATATTTTTTCAATGAAGACTAAATTTATTCCTATGGATTATAATCATATTGATATTATTATATTAAAATTTTACCCTTTTAATAATAAAGTGTTATTTATAATTAAATATATGAATATATATATATATATATTATATTAATATTTAAATGTAGAAATAAATATTAATCATATTTACATATTAAAAATATTTTTAAATATTTAAACCATATAAAAATAAATATTTATCAATGATTTTTTTTTAAAAAAATCAAACCATTTTACTTACCTTACAAAAATATATGAATATAAAATACATATACCAATGTATATACAAATTTTATATATAAATATATATAAATATATATATATGTCTGGGTGTGTATTAATAAAAAATATATATTTATTTATATATTCTAATTATATGCATAGATAAATAAATATATATGTATTTCAATATATATATACATATATATATATCAATATATAATAAGTAAAATCCTCTAAACTAGTGGTAAGGGTACTTGATATGTATGTATATTTATAAATTATAGTAAATATATATATAAATTCATATATATATAAACACACGCACAAATATATATATATATATAGAGTGAGAGAGAGAGAGAGATAATTCACGCACAGACGCATATAAAAATATATATGTACACAGACATAAATATATTTGTAATAAATATGAATTTTATAAACACATTGTAAAAAAATTATATGTAAATGTACACTTATACAGGAATATATAATAAAAATATTTAAATTTATAAATTTATATATATACAATTATAAATAAATATATAAATTTATATGTGAATATAAAAACATATTTTATAAATGTTTCTAAAAATAAATATATAAGTATATATAATTATGTTAATTAATCTATAAATTAAAAATAATTATGAATATATATATATAAATAAAGAGATAATTTATAAAATATTGAAGAAATCTGGATGGAGTAGTGGTAATGGAATTCCCTTTGGAGAAAGAGCTCCCAAGTTTGAATCCATATAGGTTCAGACTAGCATGGGGGTGGATTAATGGGGGTTTCTGGCAGGGTCGAGTATAAATAAAGGTCCAGAGTGAGTGCTAATAAAGGGTGGAGTCTTGGTCATTAGGGGATATTGTGAGGAGGTGAAAGTGTTGATAAAGGGGTAGGTGGGCATCTCAAATAATCTTAAATAATCTGATTTTTTTTGAGAATTAATATACACACTATCAATAGTTTTTAGAAGTGATAAAGGGTACTTTTATTATCACTAAAATAAGCACCAATATAAAGTGCATTGATAAACTCTCCCTTTATAAGTACTAAAAAGAACAGATAAAGGAAAACTTCATCATATCTTTCTAATTAGTGATAAATAGGGTCTTTATTAATATTTTTCTAGTACTAATAAATGGGGTCAACTTTTGAAGGTTCTAATAACATCAATTATATTTTAGCGTTGATAAAATCCATTTCTAGAACTAAAAAAACCCTGATTTGTAGTACTGTGTTCAAGTTTTCAAGTTTAAATGTTTAAAAACAGTAGTTTTACATTTATGGTTTATAGTTTTCATGACTATATGTTTTTGCCTTTTCATGTTCTAAGTTTCCTTGCTTACAAGTCATAGGTTTGGATTAATATCATTTCTAGCCTTTGATGCTTTAGTTTTGAGACTATTGTAATATTATTTCTTAAGTTTGTAGATTTTATACACAGTTATAAGTCAATTTATTCCTACAAAACAAGTACCAACTACATACCTAAAATGAAAATTGATTTTAGCTGAAATGTTGAATCCATGATCCACTATTGTGGAATTAGAGCTTCTGGAAAGAACTACTCCTACATGGATTCAATGAAACAAATACTAATGGTTTATAGTATTATACATTGGATTAGATATTTTTGTTTGTGATTGATTCTATATATTTATAATTATTCTTATTCATTTTTTATCATGGAGTATTTTTTAGTGATGATTTAATTTTTGGGACATACAATGCCTTTTATAATCCATCTTTAATCTCCTCTTTTATAATTTTTTTAAATAACACTTCCTAAGAAGCATATATTTGGTCAAATAAATTAATGATTTATACTATTTTACCTACATTATTATTATTTATGTTTTATTTTGAATAAAATATAATAGTATAGGTGGCTTCCAGAGATGGTCACTAATGATTTATTTGAAAAAAAGTGCCGCTAGTGACCCTTTAGAGTGATTTTCATCTAATGGTGGCCAAAATTGTCAATCAAAAAAGGGTATTTGAAAGCCCATTTACCATGCCCTCCAAAGGCGGTCATGGAGTGATCAACCATATTGCAGACATCCCTTATATGACTATTTTAGCTAGAGAAAAATCCTATTTCTCTATTAATTTATTCACATTGTCAAGTGGTGAACTGGACTTGACACCATCCTTGTTTACAATGCGAAAAGAAAATTGGACCTAATGCTTAATGATTTTCTAAGTAAAAAAAATATCCAAGGAATCTATTTTGAAGTCCTGAATGAGTGAATTAGTTTTCATACTCATCATGAAATCTATAGGTGATGATATTGGATAACTACATAAGAATAATAAAATTAAATCAAGAAAAAAAAACTTAATATATTACCATCATGCACCAATAATATAAAAAATTTAGTAAACCATGAATAATAATCATGTTAACATATTTATTTTATGAATAATCATAAAATGAAACACAATAAAATGCTTTTTATTTATTATAACAATGGCCTAAAGAGATTAAGTTCCACCAAAAATATGGAATTCAAGTGTTAAAATTTTTAATTAAAGTTTTAAAGTCTTCAAATAGAATGTTAAATATATTTTAATATATTTTAATTATTTTGTTATTCAATTAAATATTTTATTTCTATATTTTAATAGTGAGCTTCCAAATTTAAATACATATTTGAAAAAATAAGATAATAAAAACAGAGGCCAATTATATCTCCAAAAAACAATAACACCGTTGGGGTAATAAGATTTCAGGAAACAACACCTAGAACACTCAAAAAAAATACTTGAGTAGATACTCAAGATAAAAATAAGTTTAACCTTTTAATTATTGATTCTAACACTCCAATTCTATATTTAAACACTTGAATTCCAAATTTTTAAACTATAAATGTAAATGTTAGGAAAATAACATACACGAACACACATTATACAAATACGTTATATACATATGTTTAATATATGTTATTCATAAAAATTTTAAGGATATATTCCATAAATACTTATATATATATATATATCAAATTTCATATTGTGCATAGATTATGATTTTCGTGCATGGTATATTTCTCCATATAACTCGTAGTAAAATGATAAAATTTTATCATTTATTTTTTTTCTCCCATCTATGTTACCATTCAATGAGTTGTTACAAGAGATAAAATGGTTGGAGGAGTTATATTCCTGCATATAATGTGTGAACTATCCCTTGGAATTTACTCAAGTGTTATAAAACATTGATTTAAAATGGACACCACCCAGGAGTGTCCTGTGTTTCTATATAAACCCTGATACCATATAATGGAAACTAGTGTAAAATTTTTTTCTAAAACTTCCTTTACATTACAATATCTATTTTATTCTTCTCCTTTGCATAATAGGCTCTAGAATTCCATAAATTAAAGATGAATCTCCTCCATACAATGGATGATTCAAGCACAACCTATGGATACGTCATAGAGGTGGGATGATTTTGTTTTCCACTCTTGTGATATTTATCAAGAACATTCTAAGATGTTCTTAGGTGAGGAATATGATGCAGTGGATCTTCAGTTTAAGGTATACCTAATTTACATTAGCTTCTTCAATTCATTTTTATAGAAGGTTTCATATATCATTCATGGTATATCCTTGTACAAAGGTTTTAATCATTTATACTACCTATAATAATTGTTATTAAACTCTAATAAAATCATTTAGTGGTATCAAAGAAAACCCATGATTTAGATTTATGAAATATTGCACTTAAATGAAGAAGAAACCAAAAACAGGGCATCATTGTTCGTGTTTAAAAAAAATCTATAAACATTATTTACCCTTACATAGATGGGCTATGTAAGGGTTACCAAGGAATCAACCTTACATGTAGTGATTTGTGTAAGGGTTTTTTTATCTATATAACTTTATGTGTAAAGGTAACCAAGGCATCTTCCTTACACAGATCATTTTTTGTAAGGGTAACCAAGGCATTTCCTATATGTGAGTGGTCACCTAATGGTAACTCATGGCCTAACGTTACATAAAGGGGTTCTCATAAGGTACAATGTCATCTTCCTTATATTTTATAATGTTAAGACCTATCTACCCTCATCCAACGTCTATTATGTAAGGGACATGGGTATATATCCTTATATAGACCATCTATGTAAGGGTAAACATAAAAGTTTTAAATATTTAAAAAATATATGAAAATGTTTTAATGGATTAAAATAATTTTATGGATCGTTATAAAATCCATTTTAAAAAAAATTAATCTATAAATAATTCATTAATCAATTAATTAATTATAAATGGTTTTAATTAGTTAATTAAATTTTTATGAAACATTTTATTCTAAAATATTAAATGTTAATATTGAAATACCTTTTAAAAAAATTATATGGAATGAATTTTGATATAGAAATAAACTTTTTTATTTAAAAATCATAAGTTATAATTTTTTGGGGGTAATAAATTACGAAATACCATAAAAATATAAAAAAATTATATTCAAATTATGAGTTGTTCATAATTAATAAATTTGAATTGTTAAAATTAAAGGGAATTTATTTGAATAATCTTTAAACCACTTCAAAAGTGTTTTTATGATTGATATGACCAGGACTTAAATAATGATTAACTACATGATATTAAGATTATATAAAAATTTACATAATAGAAATTGGATATTAAATAGTTTATAATTCATATAATATCATTTAAATTCCATGTAATGATTAATATGAAAGAGTTCATATTGGAATGAATATAAAATTTTTATTTTCAAAATTAAATAATGTCTAGAATTTAAAAGTTAAAATTATAAAAGGGTTTATAATTATCTTTTATTTATGAATTGTTCATAAAACGTTATCTCATGTTTATACATTTTAATTGCTTATTTATTTAAGTTGAATTCTTTACTTTTTCTATGTTTACTATATTATTTAAGAAATATGAAGGGTGAGTATGCTTTAGTTTAAAATTTTAAAATACATAGAATTATAAGAATGTATAAATAAATGGAATAACATGAGATAAGATAGTGAGATTTAAATCCCTCTCAAATAATTAGTGTGATATTACTTCCAAAGAGACACTTGTCAAGACCATGATCATCAAAAAGGGTAGGTCATTTTAAAGATGGGTCCCTCTTGATTATATCGTGTAAGTATATCAAGTAATATGTGACTCTATATTATCCTTCTGGGTAGGTCATGCTAAAGTTGGATTCTCCTAGATTGTCCCTTGTTATATTTTTTAGTGTTTTTGTGTGTTACACTATCTAGGATACTGTAATGGGATTATTTTACTTGAGGAATAGAGTTGAATTAATCCATATGACTAATTAGACAAAGATTTTTCCACTCAACTATCCAAGATTTGTAACTATTTGGATTAGGATAATACCCTACCTAAATAGCTATGTGATGGGAGAAAAACTAATGTAACCCAAATCTTAGTGAATATAGATCTTGGAACATTAATGGAAATGGTGGATTTTAAAATGTGTTCATCATTTTAGTGGGAGACAATCTAAAAATATCTTATTGAATGGTAATAAAATATGATACTTCTATGATAAAATATATTTTTTAGATAATACCATAATCATTATCCAGTTAAACTTTGTGATCAATCCACTATAAACATAATCTTAATGTTAGTTACTCCTTAGATTGGAAACTTAATAAAATTTTCTTAAGAAAGATTGGCGAATTAAGAAGTGGCCTTAAGGAACATTTTATGGGTTGGAACATTTCCTTCTATAATAACCAAGTGTTTAAATAACTGAGAAAGTGAATCTAGATGGTTATGGAAGAATAGAGTTATTATTTTAAGGTTATGAAAGCATTACAAAAAATAACCAAAGGAATATTAGTCTCCAATCATATAATCAATATGATAGGCTATATCAAATGATATTCAATATTATTGAGTATGCTAATTGACATGGTGAGACTAAAGGTGTCCACAAAACCTTATTGATTATAGAAATAAATTCTATTATTTTGATACATATATGATATCAACAGTATCTTTTACAAAGTGTTGTAACTATAAAAAAGGATAGAATATGAAAATAATTGAAGCTTTAAATTTTCTTTCATGTGATAGATAAAAGGTGTTACTACATTGATACCTTGGATACTTCATGTTTGGATAAACTTGTCATAACATGTGTATTATTATTTAATTCATCTCTTTAAAATATCATGCAAAAAATAGTTTTTAAAGTTAAATGAGATTACTTTTTTTAAGTCACATGGGTTATAATTTTTTTAATTATATAACATATAATAAGGGGAAATGAAAAATGGATTGTTTTAGTTTGGGAATTAATCATATTTTCATCTATTGATGTTTTTAGACAATATGTTTGAATAAAAATATTTTTTACCTCATATTCTCAAAATGTTGGGAATAAATATGAACTAAGAATATGATTTCTAGGTTCTAATGTACTTTATTGACAGTATAAGTAGGTAAAATTTCAAACTAAAAGAAGGAAAATTGGTTGAAAAGTTCAACAATGTTTCTTAAATAAGCCAATAAATTTCATTGAAATATATGGTTTTCAAGAAGGAAGAGGAATAATTCAATATGATTGGATTATAAAATATATACCCTAAGAAGTTTGACAAATTCCATGGAATTTCTATGTGAGGTATGGATTTTATAAAAATTAATCCTTTAATTTTGAGGGTTATTTGATACCAAATGTATATTTTTCAAAGTTCTAAAAATATTCAGGTGTTCAAAATAAAAAGAATAATTGATTGAGCTTGTATTTTATATTCATGAGATTAATTAAATAGTTACTACTTATAGGATTCAAATTTAAAGGATTTTACCAAGCTCAAATTAATCTATCAAAGATATTTATATCTTTATCTCATTTAACTTGTGTGATAAGAGAAGATATTCTATAAAAAAGAGTAGTTATGAACATGTAAGAGATGATTAAATATATACACATGGTTTATGTGTCACAAACACCTCTGTCTAAAGATGTTGTGATGAGGGGAGAGATATAATGACCCCTGGGTCCCACCTTCGGTAGGCCCTAACATGGAGACTAGCACCAAGGGTGTAAAAATATCACATTATAAGAGGAATTACCCTCTATAAGTAAACAAGAATTATAAATAATAAGAAGAAAATTTATGAAACTCCAATACATAATATAAAAATTAAAAAAAACATCCCACAATTCATGCATTCAAAAAAGATAAGAGTAAAATTATTTGAAATAAATCACCAACAGTAAAATTCAAAGAAGGGACACCACAATGGTATAAGGATATAAGATATCAATGTTCACCATGGTCCATGATATCCTCATAGAAAACTAAAAACTACTTTATATACGTTGTTTGAGCATAAAAGTATACTCATTAAGAAAATCATAGTCTCTTGTGAAGATGTGAAAGAAGAATACTAATGAACCAATGAGTAAACAATAAAACTAACAATACCTAACAGGTCAACTAACCAATCCCAACCCTAGCATGTCACACTCACTAAATAACACAATCCTATTGTAATAACATAATATGAATTATATCGATAAAGGGTACACTAGACTGCTTTCCCACTTATTTTAATATCTCATGACCCAATGGCGTACATCTCGATGCTCTCATCTCTTACGCTTAACATATACCACCTCCCCACATCACAGTCGCATTACATATCACCCACAAACACCTGGTCCATCACATTGCAACCCTAACTATAGCAGTATGGTATTTTGAAGTGATGGACATCAACCTTGTGCCCCCCTTCTAAAACGCACATCCCCCACTATATGGCACCCCACAACACAGTCATATCAGAACTCAACTGAAAACACCTGGTCCACTTCCCCCACAAAACTATCACATCACAAATCACCCATAGACACCTGGGCCACAACCTCCTGGAACAGTCACATCACAAGTCACCCACAGACACCTTGTCCACCACCCCACAGCACAGTCACATCACATATCACCCGAATACATATGGTCCTTCACTTAGTGCACTATTAGACCTCAATCCATCGTAGCATGTGCCTAAATACTCACCTAGAAGAGAGAGTGGGGAAGAGAGGGTATCCATCCATCCATCCTCACCACCAGGATTTTAGGAAATTCACACTTGTATGAATATATATACATCATCACATAGTGGTCAGCATTGGTAGAGTGCGTATAGAAAATAAAAATGAATATACTTGGTAGTTATATATCCACGCACAATACCAGCCTATGAATTCACAACAAAGAAATAAAAAACTCACAACATCGCCCACATTCTCCATCACCTCTAAAAACAAAAAAATCACACAACAAGACACAAGCCACATTACCAACCAATTTCATTTTAACATTCCATTCCTATCATTATTTATTATTAAATGAATTTAACCATACAACTTATTTTAATTCATTCAGTAAAAAATTCAATCCCCTTAACAAAACTATCCCAAACTATCTAAAACATTATTAACCAATTCTATTACTTACCATTAAAAAAGGACAACACATCACATCAAAACAAAAATAAACAACACATTAACCATGGTAAGCCATCTATCCTCACATCAACACCACCTCACAACCACAACACATACAACCTTCCATCACCACCACCCCATAGAAAATCCAAAAAAAAATCACATATTCACCCCACATCATGGCCAAACAAACCATCACATCACCACCATATGGAATGGCATCACAACCAACATGTCGTCACCCCACAGCACAGCCCCACTAACCATCATATTGTCACTCCATAGCACGACCTCAAAATCCATCATATCATCACCCAAGATCCTAGCCTCACAAACCATCACAACACATCACAAACCATTTTACTGGTTTTTCAAAGGGATTTTACCAATTCCACTTATTTATTTTAGAGGAATTATCATGAAATCTAGAAATCCCAAGAAAAACTATTTTATTAGTCAAATATAATTGTTTAACCAATTTCCACTTTAGGGTGATATCACAATAACCACACAATAATATTTAGATATCACAATAACTATATAACGTTAAAAGGCTCCCAACATTCATGATTTTCAGTGGGTCCTCAAGCCGGTCAATTCACTATATCACAATAACATCAAAGTTATAAAAGCATGTGAATCATTCCTCATTATACTTAAATTTCAATTAGTTGTTTAATTTATCTTGATTAGGCTAATGCAAATCATCCCCCATATATAACCAATATTAAACCCCTCCTTCATGATAAAAAATGAGAATCAAGGGATTACCTACCTAAAACGGAGCTTTACAATCTCATAACACATAGTAGGATGAAGACGGAACACTCGCAAACCAAAACCGCATGAAAAAACCATGGATCAACCAACATTGAATCAACGGTTAAAAAAACACAGCCCCAAACTCTCCTAAAACCACAATTGCACCACCATAGGAGACCTCTAAGAAATAAATGGAATAAAATACCAAGAAAGAGATTATGGCATACCACTGATCACTAATGGGAACCACCAGGAACCAATGGATCAAAGTAGGAGAAGGAGGGTTGGAAGATCTTTCAAAATCACCTAAGGTTCACATAGAAATGATAGAGAGAAGGGTATGGTATAATGTAAAACAATCAACAGATCTAACCCTTTTTATTACTTTTATTGCACCCCTTTTCACATCATAAATTAGGTTCATGATGTGAATTCTATGGGAAATCCCATATTTTTTATTTCTGTTGACAATTAAGGAACCTCATTATTGAATTAATCACATGTTGTGAATCACTTTCATGATGTTAATCTATTTTATGGATTTCTTTCACCACCATTCTCAATTAATGAATCAAGCCTAATAAAAAATCAGTGAACCACACACTCATGATGTGAATCTTGTTCACATCATGAACTAACTAGTGCATCACTCATGGTGCTCCAGACTCCACAAATAACTCTTGGAACCTCCCTCAAACACCTCAAAAGACCAAAACAGGCAAAGTAATGGGAAGGTTAGGCACGATTTGTTACATTAGAGACCTCTCAAATGATTATCATCTTCAATAATCAAAACCAAACCCGAGGAAATATAGTGTTCCAAATAACAACCCCATGAGATACCTCTCAAGGTTCTCTTCATACCAAAAATGATACCATTATCCAAACTCACCAAACTAAATGGCCACAAAACATCTCACACAACCTCATCACCACAAAACCACATAACCACCTATCACTAGGTATAAAACCACATTATCTAGTATTATCTATGAACCATAAAAATTTAGAACAATTACTGAAAAACCACCATTCACCATGTATCGTCACCACACCACTTTATCATTCAAACAACCATCAAAACACACTACCCTAAACATGAGAATTTGGGAATTCCATCCTCCATGTCAAGATACTATATGCTCTGGGTTGAACTGACTCAATCTCATGGGTTTAATTTCATTTTATTATAATGTAACTTGATTATAAATAAGGTCCTACCCTTTTCATATTTCATAAATTTATCACACATCACACGTCAAGGAAACAAAAAATCTCATAAAACAAAAAGATCAAACATCACATCCAAAATAAAAACAGGGTGAATAAAAACTCAAAAAAGTTCCAGGTGTTGAACATTCATATGAATCTATTTCTCCCAAGTACTCCCCTCCAATAAACCATGCCTCCACAACACATAAAATAAGAGAATAGACCATCCACTGAACACATTACCTTGATTATCCAAGATCTCTATTGGTTACTCCAATAATTTCATGTTTTACTTTATATCAAACTATCTATAGTTAATGACATGAGAGTCACCATAAACATAATAATGGAACTGAGAGATGTTGAATATTTCAAGAATATGGCCCCACTATGGTGAAGATCCATCTAATAATCCACCATTCTAACTCATACCAACACCTCAAAAGGTCTAAAAAATCATGATGAGAGCTTATTCCCCTTTCCAACCTATAATGACCACCATGAGAGTATTCCTTCACAAACATGTGGTCTCCAACCTCAAACACAAAGGTCCACCTCCTACGATCATAGTAAGACTTATTATTGTCTTTAATTGCATTCATCGTCCAATGAATAATTTTATCCTTATTTATCATACCCTACACAACATTGTGACCAAGAAATACTTACTCTACAACCTCTGTCCAACACAATGGGAAATGATACAGATGCCCATAAAATACCTCAAATAGATTCAAACTAATGAATGAGTAATAGCTATTATTTAATGAAAACTCAACCAAAGGTAGTTTCGTTATCCATGATCCAAATAATTCTAAGACACATTATGGAAATATGTCCTACTATTTCTAGATAGTCTGATCCATCTTCCCATTTGTGGTATAGTGGAAAGATGTGCTCAAGAATAACTCAATGCCAATAGCATGTCGCAATCCCCTCCAGAATCATGAGGTAAAACTTGCATTTGGATTCAATAAAATGGACTTTGGAACTCCATGAAACTACACCACCTAATTCTAATACCACCTTTTCAAAACAATCACAATCCTCAACTCCTTAGTTTCTTCGAAGTGGGTCAATTTCGTCAACTGATTCACGATTACCCAAATAACATCACAACCTCACTGAGATCTGGGTAAACCTAGGAAACAATACACTGATATGTCATCTCATTTTCACTCAAGAACATCTATACTCTTCAATAAATCTTTTTTAACATGATTCTCTACTTTATCCTGCTAGAACACCAGACACTTTTCCATAAACACCTCCACCACTCGCTTCATCATGGGCCACATAAATAGCTTCCCTAAGAAACAATTGAACATTTTCATTCCTAGATATACAGCTAAATGTGATCTATGAAACTCATGAAGTACTTAATCATGAATCAATACCATAACAAAAAACTTCCCATGTGACAATATCTACTCCAATCATCCTTGAACTGTCCCTCCATATAATTATCATGGCCAACATCATGATACATCACCTATACCTTGAGTCTTCCAACTAAGACTCCTCCACCAAACACATTAGAGAAGGTTGTAACATTATCTAAAATGTGAAACCACCACCATCAACCACTCCCACCTATAAATATATGGTTTTCAACTCCTTTATCCCTTTCAAAATATCTCCAAAATTTTGAACAACATCCATCCATGAATTATTGATCAAAGCATCAGCCACAACATTACCCATTGTTGAGGTATAAGAGATCCCAAAATCATATACCTTAATAAAATCCATCAACATCTACTATATTAGATTCAAATAATGCTAATAAATTATGTAACATAAGATCTTGTGATTTGTAAAACCAAAAAGACACTCCAGTGATGTAATTCTGCAATAACTTTAGTGTAAACACAACTGCTACTAGCTTCAGATCATGGGTGAAATAGTTATTCTCATTGTTACATAACTTCCTAGATCCATAAGAAATAATCAATCTCTACTTCATTAATATTCATCCCAAAACTATATGGGATGTGTCATAGAACACCTCAAAAAACACACCCTCCTTACGAAGCTAGATCACTAGAGCATTGATCAACCTCTAATTTAGGTAACATAATGTTTAATGAAACGAATCAGCTGATAAAAAATCTAGTTCCTTCATATTGAAGGATATTAATTGGACTGAAACTCAAGATAAATCGGCCAAAAACCTTGAATAATATCCTACAATACTGAGGAAATAATGAACCTTATCTGAACTCTTGGATACATCACAAGAAACAATTTCCTTGACCTTCTATGGGTCTACTATCATACCCTACTAAGACACCACAAGCCCAAGGAAATTCACCAATCATTTCAAAAAAATACACTTGGAAAACTTTTCATAGAGTTGGTAGTGATGAATAAACATTGAGTATATCAATATTTCATTGCTAAATAGGGTTAAAAACTATTCTAGGAATTCATAGAAGATGGAGTTCATGATCCCCATGAACACATCTAGTGTGTTTCTAACACAAAACAACATGACCCTGAAATTAAAGTGCACATACCTTCATCTGAATGTAGTCTTTTTGATATCTCGTTCCTTCACCCTCAATTGGTGATACTCGAACCATATATCGATTTTAAAAAACCAACTCACTCCTATTAGCTGGTTGAAAAGATCATCTATTTTCCGAAGAGGGTAATGGTTCTTGGTCATTACCTGATTCAACCTTTGGTAGTATATACACAACCTCCGACTACTATCTACCTTCTTAGAGAACAACACTGGAGCACCGCACTGTGACACACTAGGCTATAGAAAACCCTTATTCACTAGATCATCTACCTAAATCCTCAACTCTTTCAACTTAGAAGGTTTTATCCTATAAATAGACATCAAAATCATAGAATCACCAGGCTACAATTCTATCACAAACTCAACATCATGTTGAGGGGCTAACATCCCAATATCATCAAGGGAAACATCTAGAAAATACCCAATAACCCTGGGAACCTCCAACATCTTAGAATACCTTGATTCTAAAAACAACTCAGTCAATAGGGAAAGAATGGGATCCAAAAATGTACTACTTACCAGAAAACCCTTCTCGCTAATGAAAACCACACATTATCCATCCATGTCCAAGAACACGACACTATTTCAGAATTAGTTGATAAAATAATGGATATAATAAAAATAGTTGATGCTAAGGATTTCATTGTAAGGCTATATCTGAAGAAATCACAGATCCCCAAGGGATAGATGTAGCCCCATAATTATTCTACACTCCTAACACACATCAAAAAATTTGTTCTAGTGTCTGACTGGTGTAGTCAACATGAGGGTCATAGAAATCCTCTTTATGCCTAGTCCTGAAGAAAAACCTAGTGAGATTGAATGAAATAGTTATGGTAATGGCCAAAAACCACACAAAATAAACACAATACCCCAGTCCTAGGGAAAATCATGTAAAAAACATTCCCTAGAAGGCTGGAAGTGGGGCTACTTAGGTCGACTCCCTAATGGTCAAAACCTCAAAGGTCTTAGAACCTAAGACCTACAACTAACAACCCTAGTCCTTGAGGAACCATAAAGACTCCCCTATTATAGTAGACCTCCTCGTGAGTGCATCAACTCAATCACCTCTACTTTCTTCTGATCCTCTAGATATGTTAGAAACATAAAGGAAGTAATTGTGAATTAGATTAAAGGATGAACGACCTCCTCAAGATGTGTCACATGAGATGCATCCTTAGGAAAAATATATGGGGAAAAATAATTTCCTTCAACTTAATTCACTACTCAGACACTAACGTACTTCCCTACATAAGATAAAGATACTCCTAACTCTTCACAACTTTCATGTTCTTTGAAAGGAACTTAGCCCAGAACACTTTCTGGAAGTCAACTAATAAAACATATGCCTCCTTCCACTCACCCAAATTTAGTGTCCACCATGGACATGTATCTCCCTACAACTGACCAACATTCAATGGGACCTAGTACCCCACCGAGGCCTAGATAAAATTGAAGCAAATATCTATCTTCTACATTTGGATTTTTGTCTCCACATATGAAACACTACCCCAATAATTTCCCAAATTATAATGCCAAAAATAATGAAATGTCCTCTAAATATGGTCATCCTCCCCCACTAGATCAACCTTTTGACAATCAAGAGTATCATTTGGATGAACTTCTACTGCTTAAAACACACACAAACAACAAACAGAATCCAAATCTGAAAGACAAATAAGGATTAATTAATCTTGGTGTATCAAATTTTTATTAAGATTTATTTAAATTCATTTCACTTCATTTAAAATACCTATATTTACATAATTCAAATAAGAACACAAGTCATCATGATGCAATTACCTCTCCTAGGTCTTTACCCTGTAAATAGGTCCACCTAACTTGATCGTTTAATAAGCTCAGAGTCTATAAATTGGATCATAGGGGCCCAAAAATTTTGTTTCATAGATAGTCTCTCTAGCATTTTTCACACACCAATATCAAATATCATGGTTTCCATACCAAACTATGCAATGCTCACTGTTACTAACTCAAAACTCCATCCTTTATATCAACCACAACCTATGATACCACTTTTTCATGACTATATCCCTTAAAATATACTGATTATCCACTAAAATAGGATAATATTCATTGTTTATATTATAATATTCTTGTGCTTCATTATCAATAAGCTCCATGTTTAGTGAATTTTTTAAATTTAACATTAATTCACATTATGATTGGAACTCCCTCTTAAAATGAACTATTGCATGGTACATTTTTTAACACCTCCTAAAATAAAAAATGGTATTTCTTTTATTTTAATATTTTATTTTCCAGACTCCCATTCAATAAGGAACAATTAATTCTTTTGTATCACTTGAATATTCACATTGGAATACCACCAAAGTGGGCCTTGAACCAACAACATTTCGGGTGAAGTGAACTGAACTGTAGCCTAATAAATAGACTTTATCAGCCAAGATCAAAACAAAATTATTTTAAAAACTTTAATTAAAAATGTATAAAATCATGGGTAATATTTCATTCAATATTGGAAAAAAGATGATTCAGATTTTTTAATGGAGTTACAAGCGGCCCAAGTTGACGATGCAATTCTGGGCCAGATTCTGCAGCCCAGAAAACCATCCCACCATTTTAATCATCTCTCACAAACAATAAAATATTTTGGACTTAAATTTTATAGGAAATCAGTTGACATCTATATCTTTATATTTTTATTCTATGGACCACCACAATTCTTCCATCTAAATGCTAGTTTGAACACATCATTCTGGTCAAGAAAGTTGGATCGGGTTGTTTTTCAAGGGTGTAAAAATAAACTCTCCCTCAACTTTCCACCCACCTTTGGCCTACCAAAATTAAATGAGAAGACTTTGACTATTGGGGTATTGACCCATTCCTCTTGAAATTCCTATTTAATGTAGTGGTGGTGAAGGATTTCATTATCTTTGGTTCTTGGTTTAACTGTTTTGTTATGTTGTTGCCTTGTGTTTGTAATTGAATTTCATCCTTATGTAAGTTATTCAATTCATTTTAGTTTCTTAATAAAATGTATTATTATCCTATTATTTTGTTCTTCTTCATATCACGTTGATACCATTGTCTCATCATGTGAATTTATTCACACCAAACATTGTGAAATTATCACACAATGGTGGAGTGATCATTATTTCATTGTCTTTTTTTAACTTCTTCAATTCCTCCCTCGTGATTTTACTTCCCACTTCCATTGAAACCATAATATCAATGGAGGGATAACCTACTTATTGGTTGATCCAAGGGAGTTTCAAGGGGGTATAATTAATGTAATTTCTCACTCCATTAATTTATAGTAACTTCTTTTCATCGATAATTTTTTTGACGATCTTTAAACTCCTTCGTCCTTATTGAATTTAAGGCCACGCACTTCAAGTGTTAATAAAAAAATTTGCCTTGTAGTGCTCAAAACATTGATCCTCCAAGTCTATAGATGATTATTAGTAGGGTGTGTAGGTATTAAACTAATAAGTGAGGATGTTTTTTGATATTTCTAAATCAACCTATCTTGAATATAATATATTTAAATAGTTAAAAAATAAATTTCACCCAATCCATCCTATGTAATAAACTAGGATCAAACATTCTCATAAATTGAATTAATTTAGGTATATTATTGTTCATTTAAAACATCTTAAATCAAACCCAAGTTGTCCACTTTATACAAAAAAATTCATCTCTTTAGATTTTGTCTCAATAGATTCTTCTTTGGTCTCTGAGGATTCAACAACTCAAGCTATATTGCAAGCGATTTCTTAACCCTTAGAACTTGGGTAAATTTGGTCGAGACCAAATTTTGGCACCATTTCCAGGAAAAAAGTAAGTTAGTTAGACCAAAAACCTTCTTTACTCACCCCCATTAATCTATTATCACCCAAATTCTCTTATCTTTTCTCTTTCTCGCTTTTTTTTCTTTTGGCGCATGTCCGCCAACACCCGTGATAACTCAAATAGATTAGTTAGGGTGGAAATTCCTACGGTTTGGGAGTCAAGTACACTAAAGGAAATATTTCCATTAGATCCTAATATCCCAAATACTCCAGAGACAAAAATAGAGCCCATTTCAATGGAGTTTCTTTATAGAAATCAACACATAAACCTACGTGGGAACTAAAATGGTAATCAAAATGAGGCAGCCCCAAAATTGGGGAATGCAATCTCTTAAACAATGAATGACTACCTCACGCCTACCTGGACCAATTCACCCTCTTGAATTAGACACAATTACCTAGGATATTCCAACTATATCTTTAAACCCCATGTCCTAAACCACTTTCCCACATTTAATGGAATGGAGTCTAAGATCCCAAAACTTATCGTTAAGGAGTTTAATGACATTGTAGAAACCATGTGTCCCCCACATCATCTAGAATCAGCTAAGATGAGGCTATTTCCTTTTCATTTAATTATATAGCTAAAAATTGGCTAAAAAATTTGAGACCATCATCCATCAACTCTTGGGACCAATTACAAAGAGAATTATACAAAAAATACTTTCCCCCCACAAAACAATTTCACCTAAAAAGATAATCCTTTTTTTTTTGAAAAATATGGAGACTCGTTCTATGAAACATGGGAGAGGTTAAAATACACCCTAAACATGGTTCCACACCATGGTTTTTCTATTCCTGAACAAGTGATAATTTTCTATGAAGGGTTGGGCTTGGGGAACATACAATTCATTGACATGATGTGTATTGGGACTTTTAAAAACAAAGCCCCAAAGGATGCTTACGATTATCTAAAAATCCTTAATAAATAAAACCAAACTTGGGGAACATCACCTTATTCTAAAAATCCACCAAGAACTACTGGAATGTATACACTAAGAGAAGAGTAATTCCTTAGGGATAAACTCATAGCACTCACTAGAGAGGTTAAAGAGATAGACCATAATAAAATCCATGAAATCCAAACTTTAGACTTTTTTTCACAATTTGTGACAAACATGACCACAAAATAGACAAATTCCCAAAAATTCCATCCATCAATGGGGTTCTTCTAGGAAGACCACCTACTGAATTCAATTCCCTAAACTTCAAAAATCCACAATACCAAAACATATTCAACCCAAGTAATAACGACCACCCAGACTTCTGTTGGAAAGATAACCAATAACCTAGCCAACCACAAGGAGCAAACCCCTACCCTACACAAAATTTTAAAAACCATAACCAATTCCAACCCTAACCATACCAAATAAAAAATCCTCTAATCCAATACCAACAACCCATCCAACAACCAAAGTATCCTCCTAGAATAAACTAACCAACACAAGCCTCCTCCAAATATTCCCCTCTCCCAATCCTTGAACAGTTGTGTAAAAATGGTGAAAATCAACTCAGAAGCATCTTACCTTAAAAAATAAATTTAAACCATAAAAAATGGAAAGTCACCCATTCCTACATAGGCCATTCCATAAAAAACCTGAATGGGAGAGTCATGTTTCACTCAAATACCTCATGAACCACTAAAGGTTGTGACAGTTTTATGATGGGGTAAATCAATTGAGAAACCTAAACAAATAATCTAGAGACCATATGAATCTTCAAAATATAATGAAAATTCAAAGAAACAACATGATCACACACAAAAACTGATAACAATGCGAAATAAACATATCTTCAACAAAAAATCCCATAACCTTTACCATTTCCTCAATGCATGAGGGGGAAAACCAAGCCTCAATTCAGTGAAACATTGAAGAAAATATTCTCACAAGTCAAGTTGAACATTACACTCCTCGATGATATTCAAACAATACCTATATACTCAAAATACCTAAAGTAACTCTACACATTTAAAAGGAAATTCTCACATAAGAACCAAGTCCTTCTGGAAGAAAATGTTAGCCCAATAATTCAAGGAACCCATCCACCAAAAATGAAAGACCCAAGATGTCCATACATCAATGTTGGATAGGAGATAACAAAGTTTTCAAAGCCCTTTGTGATCTAAAATCTAGTGTGAACCTCATTCCATATTCCAAGTATTGTTATTTAGGGATCAGAGAACTGCAACCCACATCTATCACTCTTCAACTTTCCAATATTGGTGTTCGATTTCCTAAGGGGACCTTAAAGGATGTTTTGGTGAAGGTTGAAAATTTTGTTTACCCAGTTGACTTCATTTTCCTTGAAAATCACCCAAGATTTGGTACTAGGGAGAAAACCCCAATCATCCTCGGTCATACCTTCTTAGAAACAATCAACCCAGTCATTCAAGTTAGAAATGGGAACATGACAATAATCTTCGGAAACATGAGTATGAATATGAACATCTACAATGAAAACTCCCAAATTGGGGATGATGAAGTGATCCATGAGGTTAATTGGATTGGTAGTGTTTATAGTGATCTAGAGGAACATCAAGGAATTATTTAAGGATGTTTGATTCAAGAAGAGATTTATTACATTTTTTCACATGAGAGAAATTTTTCTACTTGGCTTGATTCTCTTTTAGAAATCTATTTTAATGATTTTAATGAAATCAAGAATCAATGATACCATGTTTGGAATCAATAACATTAAGTCCATACCCATTCGGGAAACTGAACTGGACAATGTGGTGGATTAACTTCTATTCAAAAGGAACCAATTCTATTATGAAATTAGGAAAAAGAGATCGAGTTTGATACAAAGACCCATCCTACTTTCGAAAGTGTTAACCAATCAGATCTTGAATTTAAGGTCTTACATTCATCACTCATGTATGCATTCTTAGTGTACAATCGAGCCTTTCATATTTTCATTTCTTCCTCTCTTGAATATAATCAATAGAGGGTGCTTCTGGATATCCTAGAAAAGATTAAAAAAGCAATTGTATGGACCCTTTTCAATTTTCATTGGATTGGCTTATTCAGTGGGAGATATATGATTTTTCTTGAATCGATTTCCAAACCTTCCTTCCAAAACCAATGGAGAAACAATCATTATTTAATAGATGTGGTGAAAAATATAATCCTTAAGATGTTGAAATTTGGTATTGTGTAATTTGGGAGTTCAGGTCAAGCTAACGACATTAAACTAAGCGATTTTTGGGGGGAAACCTAACCTTTACCAATACATTTACTCAAGGTTTAGACTTTCAAAGTAAACAGATATGTTTTTTCCATTTCCTTGTGTTTTTATTAATTTTTAGTTAAGGGAACCTCAAGTGGTTTCCATTGTGTTCTAATTTTTTTGGTTTTTTAGATTCAGGAGCTACTGAGATTGATGAATTTGTAGGCAATTCATATTTCCTCAAGGTGTAAAAATACGAACTATCATTATTAACGAGGATTCTCTGAGTGGAATAAATATCAAAGGATTAAATTAGATCGGCACAAATGTCAAATTCAACAACCAGGTAAATTCATTAAATGATTCTCATTTTCAATTTCCGCTTTGAACTCTTCTCCTCTACACCCTTCTATGTTTTCCTTTCTATAAACACTGGGGATAAAGTTATTCTAAGTTGGGGGAGATGAAATAAAAAAAATTCTTTTTTGTGCATAAAGAATGTGTGGAAGGAAAATTTTTATTTAACCTTGAACATGATAATACATAATTCACACTTTTAAATAGAATATAAAATAATTTTTAATGCCTTTATTCTGATTTTAATGCAATTTTAAGTTCATGTATATAGATTTTGGAAAGTGTGGTTGTCTGATGTGATTTTTTAACCGTTTATATTTCCATCCATTTAATAAAAAACACAATTCACATCCTCTGGATTGTGGGGGTATTATTTTGAGTTCTTTGGGTCCCATAATAAGTGTCATAGGTTTGGTGATCATTTTAATTTTAATATGAGTATTCCGAAAAATAACAAAAAATAACAAAAAATAAAAATCAATTGTGCGTAGAGCAATGGATTGACCTAATGTGTGGATTTCGGCACTTGGGGAATGTGACTCCATAGTTTTCTAGCCCAAAGTTGGGAAATTTACCTCTATTTGTGGTAATTTGAATTTTTTTTGATTCAGTAAACTCGAGATGATGCCCGAGTATATGAGCTTCACTTGGTTCCCTAAGGTCTTTGAGCCTGGGAGTCATCTGCAAAGTCCTACTACATCGGTTGACTCAATTGAGTTCAATTTAAATTACCATGGAAAAATTACAACAAAAAAACATAAAAATTAAAAGAATATAAAAAATTAATACTCATCAAAATATTAAAATGTTATTCCACTTAGAGCTTCCATCTTTTCTCCCTTGAATAAAGATGATCCTCCATGTCTATTGTGACGCACAACACTTCATCGTTCTTAATTGAAATTGGATGTAATGTAGAGATGAATTTGAAAAAAATCAATGGGCTTGGGCTTGGGATATGCCAATTGATATAGCTTGTTTTAAATGATTTTAATGGGTTTCATAATTCTTTGGCATGAGGTCTTTTGGTGAGCATTTTGTATTAAAATATTTTTTGGAAAAGGGATTTCAAATTTCATATTTTTTGGGTACATTTTTCTTGGGACTAGAAAAACTCAAGTTGGGGGTGCAATTGGCCACTAAAATAGGATAATATTAATTGTTTATATTATAACATTCATTTGTTTCATTAATCATAAACACAGTTTTTAGTTTATTTTACAAATTTAACATTAATTTACATTATAATTGGAATTCCCTCTTAAATTGCACTATTACATGGTACATTTTTGAACACCTCCTAAAATACAAAACGGTATTGATTTTATTTTAATATTTTATTTTAAGTAATCTCATTTTATAATGAAAAATTCATGCTCTTGGATCACTTCAATATTCACATTGGATGACCACCAAAGTGGGCCTTGAACCAAAAACATTCTAGGAGAAGTGAACTGAATAGTGGACCAATAAAGAGACTGTATCGAATAATATAAAATCTCCATTATTCTAAAACCATAAATGAAGATAGATAAAATCATTGGGAACATTTCATTAAATAGTGTAAAAAGGTAATTCAGATGTTTTAATGGAGTTACTGGTGTCCCAAGTTGACGATGCACTTCTGGGCCAGACTCTGCGGCCTAGAAAATCATACCACTATTTTAATCATATCTCGCAAAACATAAAATATTTTGGACCAAACTTTTCCAGTATATAATTTTTACATCTGAATATTAATTTTTTTCATCTATCACCCACCAAAATTAGGCCATCTATATGCTCGTGTGAACACATATATCGAGTCATGCAGGTTGGATCAGATTGTCTTTCAAGGGTAAAAAAATCAACTCTCCCTCAAATTTCCACCCACTTATGTCCTACCACAGTTAATTAAGGAGACATAGATTGCTGGGGGCTCATCCCATGCCTCTTGAGTTTCCTATTTAAGGAAGTGGTGGTGAATTAATTGATCATATTTTGTTCTTGGTTTAATTTTATTATTATGTTGTTGCCTTATTTTGGTAATTGCATGTCTTCCTAGGGTAAGTTGTCCTATTCACCTTAGTTTCTTTATAAAAGTCTTTCCTATACTCTTATTATAATCATATTCATATAAATTTGATACTGTTTTCTCAATATATTAATTTATTCACACCAAACCCTGTGAAATTATCACACAACGGTGGGGTGATCGTTATTTCACTTTATTTTTTTTACTTCTTCAATTCCTCCCTCATGAGTTTTATTCCCACTTACATTGAAAACATTACATAAATGGAGGTATAAACCACCTATGGTTTGATCCAAGGGAGTATAAATTTTCTGTATTGGATGTTATTTCTCACTCCATTAATGTCTAATCACTTCTTTTAATTGAAATTTTGGTTTGATGATCTTCGAACTCCTCCGTCCTTGTTGAATTTAAGGCCGCACACTTCAAGTGCTAATACGAACCTTTACCTTGGAATTCTCAAAACTATGATCCTCAAAGTGTATAGGTGATTATTATTAGGGTGTGTAGGTATTAAACTAGAAAGTGATGATGTTTTTGGATCTTCTTAAATGAACCCATCTCAAATTAAAGAAATCTAAATAGTTGAAATAGAAATTTCATCCAATCCATTCCTCGTAATAACCTAGGATCAACTGTTCTTGTAATGGCCTAGACCTATCTGGTCCATTACTTTTCTAAAATCTGGTGTTGAGGTGTTCTGGGAGGTCAAGGTGACTCATCCCTAACAATTTTCCAAATTTCCAGTTTTGTGAATAGTGATTCCAATTTTATGAACAGTGTCACAGTCATGGTGTCACAGAAACGGTGTGATAGAAACAGTGTAATAGTCATGGTTTCACAGAAACAGTGTGACATAAATGGTGTCGCACTCATGGTGTCATAGAAATTTTGTGATAGATTTTGTGTCAATGTCATAGTGTCACCATCACGGTGTCACAGTCATGGTGTCACAGTAACTGTGTGACAAAAACGGTGTGACAGAAACGGTGACACAGACACAGTGTCACAGAAATGGTGTCATAGAAATGGTGTCACAAAAATGGTCTCATAGAAATAGTGTGACAGAGATGGTGTCACAGTCCTGGTTTCACAGTCACGGTGTCACAGAAACAGTGTCACAGAAGCGGTGTCACAGTCATGATGTCACAGAAATGGTGGGATAGAAACGGTGTCACATACACAGTGTCAAAGAAATTGTGTCACAGTCACAATGTCACAGTCACGGTGTCAAAATCACGGTGTCACAGACATGGTGTTACAGACACGATGTCATTGAAACGGTTTCACATCTCATGGACTGCGTTTTTAGAATTGTTTCATATTTCCTTGTACAAATTTCTAGATTTTTCCAGTTTTTCCAATTTAATGTTTTATTTGGTGTAAAACGAATTCAAATCCTTTTTTAAGTTATTTATAGACCATTAAAATACCATAACTCTTATATTTATTTTCCTATGGTTTGGGAAGCTTTTACTTAGTCAAACCATGTGGTTTAATGCGATCTGCATTTAATGGAAAATCTAGCACATCTTAAACCACTGATCTTTTAAATATTCTAAAGGGATGAGATATCTTACTCTTTGTTCTCTGGTGAGAGATGATCAAACATTTCCTTCATTCCCATAGGAATCATGATATCAAACATTTCCCCATGGATTGGTTTCCCTTGACGTTCTTCTTGCTGCAAGTGCACCCCCTGTTTGGGTGCAACCAAGCAGTATCCATCAATCTTTGATATAAGGTATTATTTATCGTCATTATTTTGGGTTAATCTTCCTCTATTTCTCCTTTACATTATATTTCATGTGCTCTCCATGCTTCTAATGAAGTTTCTGGGGTTCGGTTAGTGCGGATGGGCCGAAACATCCTTGGGTGGATGCAGCTGTCACGGGAGGTGGTGCTCGTGATCCATTGTGTGGATCATTCTCATATAAAGAACTTTAATAACCTTTTAAGGTATGGGATTAGTTTATTCTATTTTATTTTACGTGAAACTATATATTTAGAAAGTTTTAACCCACTGGATCACAAGGGAATTTACTTAATAAATATTTGAATCAGATAAATAAATTGATATTGATCATATGTTATTGCCTCTTGTTTTTCTAGATAGTGTGATATCTATTATTGATTTGTGTAGAATTTTGTTCTTGTTAGAAATTGGTAAAGAATGTAAATCTAGAATTAATTGATAATTATTTGGATAAAGATAAAGAGGCATGTAAATGAATATGGTTGTTATTGTTGTAATTTGATGTTAATAAAATTGATGCAGTAAGCATGTTTAATCATTTTGTGATATCATACTATTTAGGTTTTCTTAAAGTTGAAACATTAGAAAAATAAATCGGTTAATTCAAGATGGATTAAGGAACTGGTTGTTTGATAAAAGATAATTCCTTGTAGGGTTTTGAGTTACCCTCTTCCTTGATTAAGGTCTAAGATCCCAATTGATATGATGTTTTTTCCTTGCTGCTTGTGCTGTGATGTGAGCTTGGAAGGCTGTTATGATATGTGGGGGCAGGAAGGCCTATTGGTTGTGGTAGAATCTGATGCCTAGAGTGGCGAGATGCATCGGTTTATGCATGTGGGTGTTGGGGAGGACACCATAGATGACGGAATGGGTGTTGGCGAAGACATGTGGTGGTATGAAATGTGATTTCCATGTTTAGATTCCTGAGGGATGATGGGTCTATACTCTTATTATAGGTGGAAAAGAATCAACAGATAGTTCATTAACTCACCGTATTGAGCCCCCTTATGTTTAGTAGCTTAGAATGTTTTCTAGAATTCCTAGGAATATGGTAAAGTAATTATGTTGTTAATAAATGATTTAATAAGTGATGTTAACCCATGGGGTTGGAGCTTACTGGGACACAATGTTGAGGTTGCAATTTAAAGGAATAGTACACTTCAGGTGTGATGCTAATGAAATATAATGTGGAAATTATTAATGGTTAATTAATGTTTAAATAAATAGTTAATGTAAACTGAAATTTATTGGAAGGTAATGAATTAATGTATTAAATCACTTTAAATGGTTGTGTTCTTATAGAATACCTATTCTTAGAAGTGGCAGCTGGGAGTCTGAGAGACGTTATCTGTAGTTGAGTCTAAGACTAGGTTATGCCCATAGTGTGGTTGTGAGATATAGTATATTCTATACTTTTTAAGTTTTTGTATGCTATTCCACCCAGTCAGTTTGGGAAACTGACACCCTAGGGATTCTGAGCCCTGGGGGGTGTTTTCCGTAACATTCTAGTGGTAGGATGGATAGAAAACTACCCCCTTTGGCCTCGCTCTCTATCTTTGTAGTTACTTGTGTTGGTAGGCACAATGGTTAGTTTTACCCATATATGTGTCTAGAGTGTTGTAATGGCTTGTGGTTATTCACACACATATATTCTGGATATAGTTTCCTATAGAATACTATAGGTGTAATGTGTATAGGTTGTGATTTCTTGAGGATCCTTACTCAGTGTGTGGGATGTAATGGCTTGAGGTATAATGCCCAATGTAGGATACACATTATGCGAGCTGTGGTGGCTCCCATAAACTTCCTGGTTACTTTGATTACGTGGACGTGGTAGTTTTATTGCACGAGGTGCATGTTGTGGTTCTTCTCCCAGGTGTTTGTGGGAAAGCCTTTTGGAGAGAGATGCTTAGGATGTGCGACGTTGGGACAAAGTGGAAAAACAGTGGGGAAGTAGTAGCAGGGTACCCTTGATGCTCTTTATAATATTATATACTCTTTTATGTGTTACTGAATTCGTCGAATGTTCTCTTTCGGTTTTCCTTGGAGAATGATTACTACTGATTCTATACCCATGGTTAGTGGTCTTTTGGGGGGTCTTGTATGATAGTTTTGAAATGGTCTCCACATTTTGAGGTTGGTTCTGAACCCCCCCCCCCCCCATCATGGTCTCTGGATTGGTTTCCCATGTTTATCTCTCCATCTCTTCAAGCAGAGTGCTTTATTCCCCATTGCTAAACTCTTCAGACACCCAATTAGGCTAGACTGTGCTACATTGAATCTTTCAAGACCTTTAGTGGCTGGGATTTGTACAGAAATTGACATCTCTCCTAAATTTCCATCACAGTTTTGGATACAGAATGGAGACAATGGGTTTCTACAAGATGTTGTCTTTGAAAATGTTTCAGCATACTGCAAAAGATGTTCCATAATTGGTCATTTTATGAATAAATGTGGGAATCAAAAGGATTCTCCCCCCCACCCCTCACATTTTCCAATTTGGGTGAAAAATGATGTTGAAAGTGGAGCACTTCTATTATGGAAGATAAACTGGTTAAGAGTACCAATGTTTTAAACTCAATCGATGGTCATTATCCTACCACTCTGACAGAAACTCTTGTTGACAAACCAAATTATGAGGGTAATGTGGCTATTCCTTTTGAAGTGGGTGAACCCTCTAATATAAATGTTTTTGTGGCTTCTCAATCTGACCTGGACTCTTTCCCAGAACAGCCTCACTGCACATCCTTACTGGATAATGATGAGAAATCCACTCAAATTGAAGAAGATTTATTGAAATCAAGCTCTAGAAAAGGAAAAAATCAAAGAGTGGATGCTGATGGATTCATTACTCCCAATCCGAAAAAAAAGGAAACGTAGAGATTATTCTCACCTGGAACGAACAATGGTCACAAGATCACTTAATGCTTCTAAAAATGAAAACATTGAATTTACAGCATCAACGAATGTGGTTCATATGTCTGCAACCATCTTTGGAACTTTCAGAAAAGTGGCTACATATTCTCCTTCATAGCATAAGGTTTCTTATCCTTCTGCACCTCCTAATAATAACCCGAATGTTGACTATAAGCCAGCTGTAAAGTATGTAGAACAATATACTGAGGATACGGGAAATGAAATGAAATCATAAATGGTCTACCAAAGGTTAAAAACGGTGAAATATAAGCAGAATATTATCTTGATATCAAGCGTCAATTTTTTAGTAAGAGGTTGGTGCAGGAGTCTAAACACACTCCCTATTTTTTTATGATATGTTATGTTCATTCTAGATACATAGTTATTTTTTATTTTATTTTTTTCATGTTGTTATTTTATGATGATTTCATCAATTAAACAAGCGACAAGATGAACATCGATCATTGTCTAGACCTGTGTTGCACCAATTATGTCGAAATGCAGTTTAAACTAAGAGACAGTTGCACAGATTGATCAAGGTATGCGACAAGAAAGTTATGGAAGTGGAGAAACATTGGGGGAGAGCCTCAAAAACCTTGAAGTGGAAATCAGATATGCTACTGATGATGTTCCTGAGTAAACAAAGCCATGCGGATAGAATACCTTTGCCTGATGGCTCAGCTTGAGGCCTTGGAGCTTTCATCAGTTTTATGTACTTTTAGCCTGAGGTGAGTGATCTTCCTTGATATATCTCATGTTTAGCTCCTTTATTTTTGGTTGGTGTAAACTCATTACACCTCGATCTTGCCTAGTAACACTTTTTATTTAATAAATTTCTTGGTGGCATGAATTGGGTGACCAATTCAAATCACCATTTGTTTAAAAAAATGTTCACTATGCTTTAGCATTCTTTCTTTAATTTTGTACGAGAGGCTCGAGAAAGGATCCTACTGAGTATAATGTTATACTCACCCTATATATATATAAATTATTTTTTAGGTCACTTGGAGCAAGTTGGAGATCAAACTGGTTTCTACTAGCTTTGGGTTGCAAGAGCTGTTCGGGCTTGTGGTTGCTTCCCTTTTTACTTTCTTTTGGGTTTTTGCAGTTTTTTCCCTTTCAGTTGTAGTAGTTTTTCAGGAAATTACATATGTGTACTTGGGATTTCATTTATATTGTTGTCTGAGTTGGAGTTGGTTTGTGGCTTTCCTATCTCTCTCTTTTTCATGAGTTCTCTTAGAGGGAAATGCCTCCCATTTGTGTATTTACTATACCCACGATTATAGTCACCAACCCGGGGCCTACTGGAGGTGGGAATCAGGGGGTCATTATCTCCCTTATCACATTTCCGGCCTAGGAGGGGTACACCTTGTTGGGAGGGGAGTCGTGAAAGTTCTCATAACAAGAATTCAATTAGGTCTCTTAGTTTTCATTTAAACCATCTTAAAACAAACCCAATTTAGCCACTTCATATCCAAAAATCCATATCTTTAGATTGTGTGTCTATAGGTTCTTCTTAGGTCTTTAAGGATTAGACAACCCAAGCTACATTACAAGTGACCGCTTAACCATTAGAACTTGGGTAAATTTGGGTGAGACCATATACTACAATTAATATAGAGAGATAATGACCCATGTGTCCTACCTCCAACAGGCATCAGGGTGGAAACTAGTATTGAGGGTGTAAAAATATCACAGTATGAAAAGAAATAACCTCTATAAAAAATATTGATAGACACGAGGAATAAAAAATAAGAAAATCTTTGACATAATATAAAAATAAACCAAAACCATCACAAAATTAATATATATAAAACAGATATAGGTAAAATTTTCTAAACTAAATACCCAAAAGTAAAATCTAAATCAGTGACATAGAAACGGTCCAAGGGTCTGAGATAGTAATGTCCAATAAGGTATATTATTTTCTCATGGAAAACTCAAATCAATTTATATGTAGGTTAGTCGTACAAGTATTCCCAGTGAGAAAATCAAAGTCTCTCATACATATGCAAAATAAACACACTAATTCACCCCTGAGAAAATAGAATGAACAATGTCACAAAAAAGGTCAACGAACTAATCTAAACTTCACTATAGAACAATCACCAAATAATTCAAGCCAAATATAAAAACGTGAAATGAATCACAATTATAAAGGGTGCCCCACAATGCTTTCCCACATATTTTTTGCTCTCAAACCCCAAGGACCTATGTCCTAATGCTCCCATCTCTTCCGTATAACATATACCACTGCCCCATAGCATGGTCACATCACATATCACTCATAGAATCTAATTTTATCACATCACCACTATAATAGGATTATTAGGGTATCTTGAACATGAAGGGAACCAACGTCATTCCCTCCTCCTACCATTAATGACCCCCACTATAAGTCACCCCATAGCATGGTCATATCACAACTTACCTGCAAACACCTAGTCCATCACCCCATAGCACAGTCATATAACAACTCACTCATAGACACCTAGTCCACTGCACCCTAACATAGTCACATCACTACTCACCCACAGACACCTAGTACACCTCCCCACAACATAGCCACATCGAATATCACCTGAAGACACATGGTTCATCACCAAGTGCACTATAAGTCCTTCAACTGTCACAACCTATGCATATCTACTCACTTGGAAGAGAGTGTGGGGAAGATAATGTATCCAACCATCCATCCTCGCCATTGAGATGTAGGAAGAAACACACCATGTGTAAATCTATAGACATCAAAACATAGTGCTTTATGTGTCGGGTTCATTTAAAAAATCTCAAGGAACATACAAGGTATGTATATAAACACACACAATACCAAACTATGTGTTAATAACAAATCTCTAACCAACTAACAACATCACCCACTTTCACTACCACATATAAATACAGAAAACCATGAAATAAACCTCCAGAAACATTACCATCCAATTTAGTTTAAACAACCCATTACATTAATTATTTATCAATAACCACATTTAACCACACTCCCTTCTTAATTCATTTATTATCCATTTCCTTCTGATTAACTAAACTAGTCTAATACATTTAAAACATTGTTAAACAATTTTATTACTACCCTTGAAACTAACACAAAACATCATATCATATCATAAACCAAAATCCTATAAACCTTTCCAATCCAAACATCCTCAGATCACCACCATCTCACAACCAAAATACAGACCACCTTCCATCACCATTGCCATACAACATGTCCAAATAAACCATCACATCATCACCCCATAGCCTGGAAAAAAACCATCACATCACCACCCCCAAAAAAACAACTTTATAATCATCACATCATTTCCCCATAAAAAATCCTCACAAACCATCATGTCACCACCCCATAGCATGGCCTCACCAACCATCACATCACCAACCCACAGAATGGCCTCACAAACCATCATAACACATCACAAACTATTTTATAGATATATAATGGGGCTTTAATCAATTAAACTTATTTATTTTAGGGTTATTGTAACACAATCCATAAATCCTAGGGAAACTATTTTATTATCCAAATATAAGTGTTTAATAAAATTCAATTTTCAGGGTGATATCACAACAACCACACAACAAGGTTTCTATATCACAACAACTATAGGAGAAGTAATGTCTCCCAACATCCATTATTTTTAGAAAGGAATCAAACCAGTCAATTCACAATATCACAATAAAATCAAAACTATAAAAACATGTGAATCATTCTCCCTTCTCATTAAATTTCAATTATCAGATTAATTTATCTTTATTAGGCTAGGGAAATCTATCCCCCAAAGATAAAAGAGAGTAAATCCCTCCTAAATTATACAAAAAATTAGAAATGAGGGATTCTATACCTCAACCAAAGAACTTAAATTTCACAGTGCACCACCAAGTGAAGGAGAAATGTCGGAAAATCACAACCACAAGTAAAACCGAAAGTTCAACCTCTACATTATACAGGGTTAACAAAATTGTATTCTCATACTCTCACCAAACCAAAACTGCACCACAACATCAAACTTCTAAGAAAATAACATTATAAATTAACCAAGGAGATAATGTCTTACCATTAATCTCCAAAAATCACCAACCAGAACCAAATGATCAAATAAGGACAAGGAGTACAGGAATATCCTTCAAAATCTCCAAGTTTTCTCTCAAAAATGAGAAAGAGAGGTAAGGGTATGGCTGAATGAAAAATAATCAATAAATAAAACCTTTTTTACAATATGGATCCTTTCCCTTATACAACATGAATTAAGTTCACGACGTTAATTCCATAGGAATTCACATATTTTTGGTCTCTGTCAAATATTCAGTCATCTCAACATCGAATTAATTAAATATCATGAATCAATTTGATAACAAGAATATGTTTCAATGATTTCCTACACCACCACATAAAAACCTTGAATATATCTAGAAACACAATCCATGAACCACTAACCCATTATGTGAATTTGGTTCACATCATGAACCACCTACTGCAGAAATATTTTAGCTTCAACCTCAACTGAAAACTCCCAAAACCTCCCCTGAACACCTCTAACCACAAAAAATAGAAAATTAATAGGCTGGGTAGGAATGGTCCATTAAATTTTCAAATATAAATTTATATAACATGTGTTGAGAAGAATATTTGGATTAAAGTGTTTATCTGAGATAAAGATTTTTATCCATATTTTTATTGAAAACCTAATTCATGTGTTCTCACCATAAATCAGAGGTATATTTTAATAAAGACTTGTTTCTAAAAATGAAAGGTTCCTAAAACATAGAATACCATATTTGATATGGAAACAATACTTTATTTATTTAAAATTCATAATGAAAGTAAATAAATGTTGTTTATTAAAATAAATATTATATCTAAAAGGATGGTGGGAGTATGTTTAAACTTCAAGAAGTTCAAAATGAAAAAATTAAGGATAGCGATAATCATAAGTTAATGTGTATTCCATATAATATCCAAAATAAATTATAATATTTAATGGTAAAGAAAAATTAAAAAGGTTACATTTAGTTACCAGTTAGAAAAAGAAAATAACTATTTCATTAGGATTATACCAGTCAAATATTAAATTTCTTTTCACAAAAAGAAAATTCAGGATATGTGATAATAAATGCAAATGTAAAGTGTTGCATTTAGTTTTCTTGGAAAGTTTAAGACACTATTTCTTAAAGGATTGTACCAGTAAAAATGAATGGTGGGTTACAATTGATATTCTAAAGTGTTTAGAGTAAAAAGTTATAGATAATTTTAAAACCTACATTTAGTTACCAAATTAAAGTAATTATCACTTTATCCTAAATGAATTTAGGAGGACTAGAGTAGAATAACGTAACTAGTTACATTATTTAAAGGAAGAAGGTTTGATGGAATAGTGTTCCAAGGATGATGATTATAAAACTATTAAGTGATCTAAGTAGATAATAGAAGTTGACATTGTAATATTTGATGTTGTAAAGTTAATAAGTTTGAATATGTTTAAGAAATTTAACAGTTGGAAGTTTGATTCCTAAATCTCACAATTATTCATACTAGATTACTTCATAGATGTTTTTCAATGAAGATTTTAGTGTGATGGTTTTATCATATGGTCATATATAGATGTGATAGAAATTATATATGATATAATGAGTTAACAAAACCTAGAAAATATAGAAACAATATGGGTGATCGGACATTTTATCTTATATTATATGATAAACCAGTGCTCATGTTGGTTTTATTAAATGTTCTAAATGAGTTTAAGAATATTAAGATGTATCATTTTAGAGTAAAAATTAAATTTATCATTCTTTCATGCTTGATACAAAAATGTATATATAGATATACATTTCATGAAGTGCAATGATAATTGACCTCTCAAAGTATGACTTTGATTTTATCTCTAACTAATTTTTTCCATGGATTATTATAGGATATTATAAAATGTTAAGTTTTGAATAATTATGATTCTTAAAAAGAGATAAAAAATGTACTCATGAGGCACAAAATAGAGAATAATATACTTTTTGTGTGTAAAATGACCTACTAATCATACCATATAGAATGTTAAGCATAATTATTCGGTATAATAGGAGTGCATGTATCATATTTGAGTCCCCACTACCTAGGGTTAGTGAGATACCTAGAATGAGAACCTTAATATGTTGATACCCTACTAAAACAAATCTACATATTGACTTATCCAATATATGGGTGATAGGGTATGTTGATGATCATGTTGTCAGTTGAAGCTTAACCAAGATAGGATTTTTCCTCTCATATGATGAGTATGAAATATAGTCCCTCAAGAATATAGAATTGTGTGCCTACAATTAGATATTATATGTCTATATACATAAGGGACTTAAGATGTTCTTATCTATAAGGATGAATGACATGTGATGTATTCATTGATTAGATCATTCTATTCTCTAAGAATTGTGAATAGATGATTTTGATATATTGTATTATCATGTTTCATTTACCATGTTCACTCAATTCCTTAGAAAAAGGTAAAATATTAAAATGAACATTTTCATAGGATGCAGACTAGTGGACACTGGTATTGTGATACATGTGTTTGATAGAGATCACATCAGATTCTCTTATATCTTGAGTAGCATTGACTCTTTTCTGGAGGCCACTATTTGGTTTCATATATGGATCCAAAAATTAGTATTTCATTTCAACACTATGAATGGTCATGGGGTCAAAATGATTGGTTGACTGGATGGGGATTGAGGTTTACTCAAAAAACCAACTATAAAAGTGTTTTAGAGTTAATACAAAAGTGTTTTGGATGGGTAATCACAAGGTATAACTTATGATGTGATATAAAGTGATGTTAATGATACCTTTCAAAAATTATTTCCAAAAATATATAAAATGAGATTTGGATATGGTTTTATGTGTTATTGAATTTTGTAACATCCTAACCCAAACCACCTAGTCTGAGAAAAAATTCCACATGACCATATGTGCACATTCTCAAATACAGGAGGATTCCAACTAGAAATGAGGTTCTAAGTATGATTTTGGTAAGACTATACTCTCTCTATCAAGTCCTAAAGAAATAATAAATAAATAATAATACCAATAATTAATAATCAATACAAAAATATAATATGGAATAAATTTCATATAATAAAAGTAGCTGCCAAGGTGGTAAGCATGTCAAGAGTATAAGAATAAGATAAATAAATAAATATTAGTGTCCTCCAATTTAGTATAAGATTGCTACCATATTCATGCTCCTCTGCTCATATTTCTACCATGGGGACCTTTCCCTTCACCAAATCTCCCATAAAATCCATAGGGGTGTGAAATTTCCAAGTAGGTTGTGAGTACAAGACTCATTAGAAAACCAAAAATGAATCCCTAACCTAGTTTTCTCAATTTTAAATAGTGTATTCCATAATAAATGCAATTTTTTTTAATAATAAACACACAACACAAAACTGAGCAATTGTGCACAATCCAAGATACCAAAAATACAAGGATGTACATACTTTGTCTCTATGTCAAATGAAAAATGAAATATGGTAGCCATAAACAAACTAACCTCTAGGTCAGTGTATCTACCACTTAGAAACCTCACAGCCTCATGCCTAGTATCTGGAATACAACTTAAAAGAGTGCTCGATATATGATATGCATCTTACAAGAGCACTTGATATGCAGCATGAAACCCATAAAAATTCCTGATATACGATATGAACGTCATAGGGGTACCCATCATATGACATGAGACTATAATTTGTGCCTATCATATGTTGTAAAACTCAAGGATTTCCAGATATAAAATGTTCAAATCAAGGTAGTAGCTAATACATTGTGTTCCATGACATCATCATAACTCCACCCTGTTCTCAGTTCCATCATCCCCATCATCACAAGTCAGAACACTCCCCCTCATAGATATAATCATGTAATGACGTCCCACTTTTTTCAAGAACTAAGAATGGTACCTCCAAGATAGGTAACATATATACATACAAGGTAGAGCGTACATGTAAAGTATATCAACATGATAAATAAATCAGAAACACACAACAATAAGTGATCATAATCAAACATGATAATAAGATTCTCTAATATAACTCATAAATCAAAAATCACAAAGGGTATCATGGTCTACACACACACCCAAATGAGATTATAATCAAGAACAATACCAAGAATGCCAACAAAATTATCATATCAAGGAAATAAGGGTATAAGTGTTCCCAGGAAGGTAAGAAACTTATTACATCAATTTTTTCAATTTTAATGATAGGAATAAACCCATGTATGGGGTTAAAAAGATGGATTGTAAGTATCAACAGCAACGAAAACATCCTTGTAGGCATTATTATCATATTTTTCAACACATATACTCTCATGGGTATTATTGTAAGAGATGTAGCAGGTTATTACAATAGTAGTACTATTCATATTGAATGGGATTTCAGGCCATAAATAATGGCCTTTGGTCAATCAAGGAAGACCGGGATGGACATAGGAGGAATCTCATATATGTATGTTTTTTTATTTACCTGCTTTTTATTACACTATATAGGCTTTCAACATTGGTAGCCACTTTTATTTTATGACATGCATACTATCTTTATTAGTTTCAACATGTTTAATATGGTTATTTTCTATTTTATTTAGGATTTTGCATTGATCATATGGCATGATACAGAGGGTATAATCAACACAATGATGAAATCAAACCCTCACTTCTAGTCAACAGCCTATTTCATATAAGGAAGTGTGAATGAGTTCTTGTGACCTTCTGTATCAGACCCATTGGTTCGGGTCGAGATGTTATAGAATAGTGTTAGAGAACCATGAATCGGTAACTTGTTTCTACTATTTCCCTTCAATTGGGACAAGGTAGAAATGAGATAGAATGGTTGTGACTTAGGAAAGGGAGCTATGAGAGTGTCTGGCTAGCATTCTATAGTGGATCTCTAAGTTTCCATAAACTGGGAGAAATTATGTTTCATTGTTAATATTGAAAAAATTCACCATGGCTGATTCACATGTTGTTGATATATGATTTATGAGATTTTGGGTTCATTTATGCATCATGGATAGGCATGTAGGTTTGCATTCTATATATATACCTATTTTTTTAGTTTGTAGTAGATCTTTAATTAAATCAATTGATTTTGGCTATTTGATTAGGATAGTTTCTTCTTTCAAGATATATCTGAGTTGACATACTATTGTGATATATCTTTATTGGAATTAATTAGCTGAATTGATCATGATGTTGTGTAGGTATATATATGATGACTATGAAAAATGTTCATGGAAGGAGACTAGGGTTAGCGCTATAAGGGTTATACCATGGGTTAAGGGTAGACACCTATGTGAACTTTGGGTTATCCCATAGACCAGATAAGAGTATAATGACTGAGCTCGGGGACCTGAGTAATTCAAGCAATACCACTGAAGATACTTCTCAATAATGATAAGTTAATAGAGGGAGATAATTATAACATCCTCAATTTTTAATGATAATAAAAAACCTCTTTGATAATAATTTTTGTTTATTTTCAGTGAAATTGATATTTTTTAATAAAAGTCGCTTAATTAATGATTTAAAGGCTCTGTATTATGTTAAATTTCGAGTTACCACCTTGAGATATTCTATAAAATATTTATAGTGTTAGGTGCAGAGTTACCCGGAGATCTCAGAGTTTGTAGATCCTCGATTCTAATAGAATGAAAATATTAAATATATTTTATCACACATGTGCTATTTTTTAAAAATAATATAATATCTCTTGAATTGAGTCTCGCATAGGAAATCAGATACCACTGATAGGTCCATGATGTAGAGTTAACCCTAGATGCATCCTAACATTTTTGTGTGTTGGGTGTTTGGTAACATCACATGCTAGGGTAATTTATTTAATATTTTATTATAATTTTTTAACAAAAAATGATATATCTCACGAACAATGTATTATATGAGAAATTTGGGACTATAATTTGGTATAAAATTCAGTTTTTACCCTAGATAAGAGATAACATTTGCACGCATCCGGTGTATGGTTAAATCACACTTAAGGGTAATCATAATTATATTATAATTATTATTTTTTTCAAAGAAATACAAATAGAAATATATAAGGGTGAATAAATAATTTTCAATTCGCATAATTAAAGGGTGATGTTTCAACGTTGGTAAGTTTTTATTGGTTGATTATGTAATAAAAGTGATTTTATTACTTCCGCCTTCTAAATTCAATTATGTGGATAATATTTTTATTCTTATTTAATGGAAGTTATATTTGAAAAATTAATGGTGTCAATGATGTGAGATATTTAATAATTAGTATTATTATTGTTATTGTCATTTTTATTATTAAATTTGGGAAAATAATATTGGTGTGTGGAGAATTAAAATGTCTATATATATGGGATAAATATATATGTATATACATATATATATATATATATATATATATATATACAGGTGTATATATGTATATACAGGTCTGTGTGTGTTTGTGTAATGTGTATATATGTGTGTTATATAAATATACAGGTGTATATATGTATATGAGGTTATGAGTGTGTATATATAATGAATATAAATACATACATATATATACATATATATATATATGGAAGAATTTTTCATATATATTAATGGATGATTTAATATATTTATAAAGGGGGATATTGAAAAAATTGCATGAAGAAGCCCATGAAATTTTCCAAATGGCACATGAAATTGTGTACAGAGAGAAATAAATTATGTGATGGAATAATAAATAAGAAAAATTGAGGAAATGATTGATTAATTGAAGAAACATATAATGGGGTGGAATAGGGATGTGCGCACCACAGAAGGGGAATTCCCCTTCCTCCTCACATCTCCCTCACTCTCTCCCACTCTCTCTTATTATTTTTTAATTCATCTTATTATTATTTATTAAAACTTTAATCTTCAATATCTCATGTGATATTGATCAAATTGGTGTTTCATCGGTGTCGTTGGCTTTTTATCAAGGAGAAGAATTTAAAACTTGATTTTGTTTCTTTGAAGGCAGTAAGTATTTGGTTGTGCAATTAAACATGGACTTCAAACCTTATTGTAAATCATCATTATACATAAGGAAACAAGTTTCTTACATTATTGGGCTCATGTATGCACTTGTTTTTATGATCTATGTATTGCGCTGTTATGTTTGATACCTTTATTGATTACAATCACATGTAGTTATGTGTGTGTGGCTCGTGAGACCCTTTGTGATGTTTGTTCCTTGAGTGACATTAGTGGAGTATGTTGTCATGTTTTATTATGATCACATGTTTTTGTGTTTTGCTTCTTTATTTTTCATATTTTTATACATTCCATGTATTCCATACCATATATATATATATATATATATGTTACCTTGCATATAGGTATCGTTCTTGGTGCTTAGAATAATTTTACTTTCATGACATGATTATTCCTTAGAGTGGGAGTGTGCATGAATTACAATAATGGCGACAATGGACCTAAGAACATAGTGGAGATATGATGACACCACGTGACTCTATGTATTGGGAACTCCATTGAGTTCCACACTATATATCTAGCACTTCCCGAGTTTCATGTTTCATGATTGGAACTCCTTAGAGTCACATGTCATATGACAGGTACACCAGTAAGGTGCATACCACATATCAGGAACTCCTACAAGTTTAATTCTGTATATCAGGAACTCATGTGAGATGCATGTTATATATCGAGATATCCTTCGAGTTTCATTCCATACATTAGGAACAATGTTGTGAGGTTTTTAAGAGATACATACAAAAAACCAAAGGCTAGTTTGGTTACTACCTACATCTTCCATTAGTATTTATCCATGGAACCGAAGTAGGTATAGTCATGGGTTTGTGGTGGCTTGGTTAGTACACAACTGCTTGTTTTGGGATTATGTGTTTATTCTTGTAATGAATTTACATTTTTATGAAATAAAATTATTATACTTGAGAAAAATAGGTAAGGAATCATTGGTGGTGTCCTACTAAGTCTTGTACTCACACCTTAAACAAGAAATTTAATACACATCTAGATTTCATGTAGGATCCGACAAAGGGAAAGGGCCTTATGGTGAATATGTGAGTAGAGATCATGGAGAAAGTGATGGACCGAAATGGACAGAGGGGAAGTCCCACTTATTTTTATTTATTTTTTTATTCATTTTCCTACTCCTTATTACACTAGATAGTCTTTACACATTTGAAGTCTCTTTTAATGTATGATAAGTATACCATTTTTATTAGTTTTTACATGTATACTAAGATTTTTTATTATTTTGTTTATGATTAATAATCAATCATATGATATGATACATGGGGTATAGTCTCCCCATTAACAAACTCAAACCCTCACTACTAGTCGGTGGCTTATTGCACTTGGGGAGGTGCACATGAGGTCATGTAACCTTTCGACCAAGACCTAGTGGTCCAGGTCGTAACATTGAAAAAATTTAATATTTGAAACTTCTAATGATGATAAAAACCATCATTTATAAAAATATATATGTTTTTTTATGTGAATATGTAATTTTTCAATAAAAATAAATTAATAAATGATTAAAAGGCTTTTCATAAGAGTAAAATCTTAGTTAAAACATTGGAATATTCAATGGGATATTTATGTAGTAATGAGTTGAGTTAGCATGGTATTTTGAAGCCCATATATCCTTAACACTGATATAATAAAAATATTAAATATATTTTATCATGCACACTCTACTTTTCCAAAATAATAGAATATCTCCCGAACTGTGTCTCATATGGGAAATTTTATACCACCGTTGGGTCTGAGGTTTGGAGTTTAACCAGGTGCAACATTACATTTCTACACATTGGGTTTTTTGGTAACAACTCATGTGATGGAAATTTATTTATAATTTTTATAATAATTTTTTATAAAACAATTGAATTATCTCTTGAAATGTGTATCATATGAGAAATATGAGATTGTAATTTAGTCTGAAATGTGAGTTTTAATTATACCACATAAATGCAACTGTGTGGTTAATAAAATTATCAACATTTAATGGAAATGAAATTTGAAAAATTAATGGTGTCAATGATGGGAAATATTTAATAATTATTATTATTAGTATTATATTATTATTATTATTAAATTTTGGAAAATAATATTTTTGTGTGGAAAATTTAAATGTGTATATATATATATATGTGTGTGTTAGAGATAGAGAGAGAGAGATAAATATATGTGTATATCTATACATCCGTGGGTTTATATATGTACATGTGAGTATGTGTGTGTGTGTTTGTATAAGGGGTATATAAAGGAATTATATATATATATATAAAGGTGTATATATGTATATGTTGGTGTGTGTGTGTGTGTTTATAATGTGTATAAATATATATGTATATATATATAAATATATATAAGAGTTTTTAATATATATTAATTGATGATTTGATATATTTAGAAATTGGTATTTAAAAAAACACATGAAGAAGACTATGAAAGGTGGAACATGAAATTGTGTGCAGAAATAAATAAATTATGTGATGGAATAATAAATAGGGGAAATAGGGGAAACAATTTATGATTTGAAATCATAAATTAAAGGGGGTAAATCTAGAGGTGTGTTGTGCACAAGGAGAATTCCCATGCATCCTCAAGTCTCCCTCCCACTCTCTCCCTCTCTCTTCTTCTTTTTTTATATTTATTTTATTTTTTTCCAAACTTATCTCTTTAATATCTCATGTGATATTTATTAGGTTTAAAATCATTCAATATATTTGTGTTCACCTCAACAATTATAATATAAAACCAATTTTTTATCCAAATAAATCATGAATTCAAAGGTGAAATTGAACTCGGATGTCAACCCTTGTCATCAATAATCGTTATACCTAAGTTATGAAGTTCCTAACCTTCCTGGGATCCCATTTCCAAAATATTATTGCTTTTTTGGCATGTTTGATACTATTCTTGATTATGATCACATGTGGGTGTGTGTATCCCATGGGACACTTTGTAATGTTTGTTACATGGGTGTCATTAGAAGAGATTGTTTTACCTTTTCATTATGATCACATGTTGTTGTGTGTTTTTACTTTATTTCACATGTTAATATACTATTTGTGTATTATATACCTTGTATGTAAGCATGTTACCTTCCATGAAGGTTTCCTTCTTGGTTCTAGGAACAAGTGGACCATCGTGACATGATTATACCTTATAGAGTAAGTGAGCATGAAATTTGAAGATGGTGACGATGGACCTAAGAACATAGTGTAGATATGATTAAACCATGTAATCTTGTGAATATTTCACTCACTCAAGTTACAAACTATATATTGGGAACTCCTAGAGTTTCATGAAGTAAGACGGGTGCTCCTTAGAGTCACATTCTGTATTCAGGCACTCATTTGAGATGCATGTTGTATATTGGCGCTCCTATGATTTGCATGTGGTGCACTAGGCATGATACCCTGAGGTTGTTGAGAGAAAAATAAACCAGCTCAGAGTCTAGTTTGGTTGCTACCTATATCTTCAATGAGTCTTCTGCTATGAATCTGAACCAGGTGCGGATAGGGGTTTTTAGTTGCTTGGTTAGAGCACAACTTCTTGATTTTGGATTGTCGATTTATTATTGTTACACATTTTCATTAATTATTGAATACACTTGATACTTTAGTAATATAGGTAAGGAATTATTGGTGGTGTTCTACTAAGTCTTGTAATCACACTCTACTCGAGCATTTTGGTGCAATGGTATATTTTGGGAAGGATTCAGTGAAGGGAAAGGGCCATGTGGTGGATGGAAGAGTAGAGGATCATAGAGCAGGTTGTAGATTGGTATGGATAGAGGAGGACTCCCAATGATATTTTTTTATTTTTTTATTTATTTACCTGCTAAGTATTACACTATATAATCTTTCCACATTGGGAGCCACTTTTATTGTATGACATGTATGCCATCTTTATTAGTTTTTTCATGTTTAATTTAATTATTTATGATTTTTTATAGTTTATTTTCAACCGTATGGCATGATACAAAGGGTATCGTATCCTCAATAATGAACTCAACCCCTCACTCCTAATAATAAACCTATTATGTATAGAGAGGAGTGCATGAGGTCATGTGACCTTTCAGCTCAAACATAATGGTTCGGGTTAGGATGTCACAAACTTTTCGCATCCTTAGTTTCTAATGATAATAGTTTGTGATTATTTTTATGCAAAAATAAAAAATTTCAATAAAATAACTTAATAAATGATTTAAAGGCCACTAATTAGGGTAAAATCTCAATTAACACCTTGGAATATTCTACAGAATATTTATGGAGTTAGGTGTAGAGTTAGTATAAGATTCTGGTTCCTATAGAGAATCTACTCTAATAGAATAAAAATAGTAAATATATTTTATAATGTGTGCAACATTTTTCCAAAATAATATAATATCTCCTAAATAATTTTATATATGGTAAATCTGATACAATTTTTAGATATGGTATGTGTAGTTTACCCTAGGCATGAAACCACGGTTAGGTCCAAATGGTGGTTTTACCCTAAATGCAACATAACCTTAGTGTGCACCAAGTTTTTTTTAAATTTCACATAAGGGTAGTAATAATTACATAATTGCTATTATTTTTGTCAAAAAAAATAAAAATGGAATTAAAAATTTTTAATTAAAACATTTATAATTTTATTAATTAATGAGAAACATTTCATCATGGGTGAAATTTTATTGGGGGTTAGGTAATAATAGTGATATTATTAATTGTTCAACATAAATGAAATTTTGTTGTTAATAATATTATTGTTATTTAATGGAAGTTATATTTGACAAATTCATGTTTTCAATGATGGGAAATATTTAGTAAAAATAATTCTTATTTTTTATTGTTATTATTAAATTTGGGAAAATAAAATTTGTGAGTGAAAAATTAAAATGTGTATATATATATGGGATAAATATGTATTTATATTTATACATATGTGAGTATATATATATATATATATGGGTGATTGTATATATGATGTGTATACATATTGGTTATATGTATATATATGCAGGTGTATATATGTATATGCAGGTGTGTGTGTGTGTGTCAATATAATGAGTATAAATATATATATACATATGAAAATTTTTTTAATATATACTAATGGTTTATTGAATATATTTATAAAGGTGGAATTTGAAAAATAAACACGAAAAGACCATGAAATTTTATGGTTGGTTCATGGTATTGTATAGAGAGAGAAATAAGTTGTGTGATGGAATAACAAATAACATAAATGTTGGAAATAATTGATGAATTGAACAAATATATTGCAAGAATTCTGATGAGGGGAGTAAGATAATGAAAAACCTAGACTAATTCGATAGGGAACTATTGGTGAGACTCGAACTAGAGACCTCGCTAAGACCCCATAGGGCCACTAACACTAAGCGGGACCCTAGGGTCAATGAATTTAACAAATACATAAATGGAAGAAAATGGGGAGGTGTGTGGTGCACAAGGGGGATCCCCCTTCCTCCTTACATCTCCCTCCCTCCCCCTCTATCTCCTTCTCTCTTATTCCCTTTGATATTTGTTTTATTATTATTTTTCAAAAATCTATCTTCAATATCTCATGCAATAATATCTATTAAGGTTGTAAGTATTATATGGTGAAATTAAACTCAGATACCAACCATTTTCATTAATTATTGTTATACCTAAAGTAGGAATCTTCTTATCATATTGGGCTCTCGTATAAACGTAATTCCATTATGTGATTTTTGTGTTGTAATTTTTGATGTCATGCTTGATTATGATTACATGTGGGTGTGTGTGTAACCCATTGGGCCCTTTGTGATGTTTCAAATGTGAGTGATATAAGAGGATTTTGTTTTCCTATCTTATTATGATCACATGTTTTGGTGTATTGATGCTTTATTCATCATGTTCATATATAATACATGTATGCTCTACCTTGTATGTATGTATGTTACCTTTCTTTTTGGTACTATAAATTGTGCTCTGAATAGGTGGACCATCGTGGCATGATTATCCCTAAGAGGGGGAGTGTGCACGACTTGAAATGATGGATATGATGGACTTGAGCATGGATTGGAGATATGATGATGCCATGGAACATCATTTATCGGTCACTCCCTCGAGTTTCATGTTGTGTATCAGGAAATCCATCAGTTCCATGCCATATAACGGTTTCTCCATAGAGTCGCATGTCATATAATGGGAGACCCTGTGAGGTGCATTTCACATATCTGGAATTCCTATGAGTTGCAACTCATATAACAAGTGCTCGTCTAAGATGAATTTAATATATCTACCACTCCTCCACATTTCAAATTGTACACAAGAAATGATTTTGTGACCTTTTTTAAGTGATATATACACTAACTAAGAGGATAGTTTGGTTGTGACTAACATCTTCCATTAGTCTACCAGTATGGAGTCTAACTGAGTATAGTTTTGGGTTTGTGATGACTTGGTTAGTGCAGGACTTCTTAGTTTTGGATTGTGTGTTTATTCTTCTTATACATTTAGATTTATTATAGAACACAAATTTTATACTTGAGAGCAATAGGTAAGGATGCATTGGTGGTGTTCTAATGATTCTTATACTCACACCAAACTTGGGAATTTTGGTGCATTTATAGATTTCATGAGGGATCGTGCAAAGGGAGAGGGCCATATGGTGTACAGCTGAGTAGGGGAGCATGAATCAGGTGGCAGACTATAAATAATTTAGAAGGACACTCACTTATGTTGATTTATTTGGTTATTTATTTTTGTGATACTTATTACACTGGATTCGATTTCAATATTTGGAGCCTCTTTTATTGTATGACATGTATGACATCTATTTTAGTTACCACATGTTTACTTTGATTATTTTTTATTTTGTTTCTGATTTATTATCGATCTTATGACATTATACAGAGCGTATATTCTCCCCATTTATGGACTCAGATCCTTGATGTTCAATGGTGGCCTCTTGCGTTTAGGGAGGTGTGCATGAGGTCGGATAAAATTCCAACTCACATGGAATTATATAGAGAGAGAAATAAAATATGTGATAAAGTAAAAAATAAGATAAATAGAGAGAAAAATTGATAAATTGAAAAAATATATAAAAGGGGGGAAATGGAGAGGTTCATAGTGAAAATGTGGATTTCCCCTTCCTCCTCACATCTCCCTCCCTCCTTCCCTCTCTATCTTATTATTTTGGTAATCTATGTTATTATTATTTTGTAAAATTTTCTCTTAAATATGTCAAGTGATCCTGATTAGATTGGTGCACCTTTAGTTTCAATGGGTTTCTCTCAATGATCTGAATTTAAAACCTTTTTTTGTCTACAAATCTAGAAAGGATATAGTGATGCAGTTAAACTTAGATGTCAACCCTTACCATTAATAATTTTTATACCTAAGGTCAGAAGTTCCTTACCTTATTGGGCATGCATGTACACTTACTTCCATGATATGATTATTCCATTAGAAGGTTTGATAACATGCTTGATTATGATTGCATGTGGGTGGGTGGGTGGATTGTGAGACCCTTCGTGATGTTTGTTCCTTGAGTGGTGTTAGAGGAGTTTGTTGTCATCTTTAATTATGATCACATGTTCTTGTGTGTTGTTGCATATTTTCCATGTATGGTCTACCCTATATGTATGCATCTTACCTTTCTTAATGTTACCATTATTGGTGTTTGTAATAGGTATATCATCAAACATGATTATAATTTAGAGGAGGAGTGTGCATGACTTGTGATGATGGTGATGATGGACCTAAGCACAAGGTGGAGATATGATGACCCCATGGAATGTCATGTATTGGGAAACATATTCAGTTGCAAGTTTTATATCAATAAATCCCTAAGTTGGTTGCTATATTTTGGGAACTCCTTAGATTCTAATGTCATAATATGGGTACTCTTGTGAGGTTCATTCAAAATATCTATAACTTCTATGAGTTAAATGCTTCATATCAGGCACTTTTTTGAGATGTATGTTGTGTATTAGAAACTCATATGAGTTGTATGTAGCACACCATGCTTTATCCCATGAGGTTATTGAGAGATATATGCACTATCCCCAGTCTAGTTTGGTTACTATCGACATATTCGGTTAGTATTTCTGCATGGATCTGAAGCAGGTACAATTGGGGGTTTGTGGTGGCTTGGTTTGCACAAAACCACCCGGTTTCAGATTGTGTGTTTATACTTGTTATAAATTAACATTTATTATAGAATAAATGTGTTATAAATAAACATAATTGGTATGGATATATTTTTAGTTTCCTACTAAATCTTGTACACACACCCTAATCGATAATTTCAGAGAAATTATAGATTTCATGAGAAATTAAATAAAGGGAAAGGGCCATGTGGTGTACGGAAGAGTATAAGAGCATGGAGTAAATGGAATACCTTGATGGATAGATGAGTAATCCTTATGATGTTTATTTATTTATTTATTTATTTATTTATGTAACTACTAATTATTACACTGGAAAAGATGCCACATTAGGAGTCACTTTTGTTGTATGGCATGTATGTAATCTTTATTAGTTTCAACGTGGTTACTCTGATTATTAATTCTTTTGTGGAATCCCATAACAAAGCACTAGGCCCAAACTAAAAAGTCACATGACCTCATGTGAACATCCCTGTATTCATGTGGATGTTAACTAGTTGTGAAGTTTTGAGCGAGAGACCATATCGATAACTACTTTATTGTTAGGAGGTAAGTGAGGAAGTAGTTTTGGATCCATTTTCCTTCAGGAGACCTCTGAGAGAGTGCATCTAATTCATAAGTGGTTGATAACAACTCAGAGTAGGATGAGTTCATATTCAAAACCTAGGAGGAGAACTTTGGAGTTCACTATGGAAGATCAGGTTTTCTTAAGTGTGACTACTCAGTTAGGCCACCAATGTCTAAGGGAGAAAGGTAAGTTGGTACCATGGTTTTTTGATCCTTTTATGATCATTGAATTTATTAGGACAATGGTGTACTATTTTTACTTCCTCAAAATCATTAAAGAATCCATGATTTCTTTAAGTGTCTCATCTCTGGTGGTATATACCCAGTCCTGCATATGAAATTGACTATGATAACATAGAGTTGGAGTGTAAGGAATCTTATGAAGAGCATTTGATGTGGATTATGGACTAAAGTGAGAAATTTATATGAAGGAAGATAGTACCACTTGTTCGAATTCATTGGCAGTATGGTAGGATCTAGGATGAGATATGAGAAAATGAGTCTAATGTTTGAGCTCAGTGGCCTGAGTTTGTTGTAAAAAACCACTAGAGTTACTTCTTGGGGAAGATAAGTATGCATAGGATAGAATTTCAATATCCTCAATTTTTAATGATGGTAAAACCTTCTTTATTAAAAATTTATCACTTTTTTATGTGAAAAATGTAATTCTTAAATAAAATTAACCTTATAATGATCTATTTTTAAGTTAATTTATGTAAGTGGAAAAATTTGTGTGAACACTTTGGGATATTATATGGAATATTTTCAGAGTTAGGCACTAAGTCGCAAGATATTTTGAGGCTTGTAGAGTCCTGATAACAATATAATAAAAATATTAAATATAAATTGTCACGTGCATGATTTTTTCCCAATATAATGGTATATATCTTGAATAAGGTCTATAACACCATTATAGTTTAAAATAAGAACATTTTTATTGATAGCATCTGTGACATGGAACACCGAGCTCACACAACTTCGACAGCTTCTGAAACACGCAACTGCATGTCTCAATGAACCATAATATGGTATATCATCATAACCTAGCCATTAAATAGGTCAGTATTAATTTTACTAACTAAATTATCAAAATTATGGTTATATATTTATTATATATAAAATAAGAATCATTTAAAGTAAAAGGAAATGTTTTTTGAAAAAACTATACTTTTCTCAAAGACAAATTAGTCACACTTTGTAGAAATAATTTAAAATTATTTTTTAAAAATTTTAGAAAATTTATTTTACAAAAAAAATTATATTTTATAAATATTCATATCAAAATTATATTCAGGTAAACTTTTGGGATTTTTCTAAAATGTTTCATTTTTTGATTAATAATGAAAAACACTGAATTTTAATTGAAAATTGTTGTTTCCTTTAAAATATTTATAAAGTTAAATTATATTTTTAATTTGTATTAAAGCAATAATAGATAATTTATATATAAAATAATCTAATTTAGGTCATTGGAATCATTTTTATATTTAATTTTTATATAAAAAATTTGTAAATTTTTTAGCATTTTCTCTTCAAAACCCCACTTTCATTCCATGTCTGCGGGATTAATTTTAAATTAAATTTTAACACTTATGTAAATGAAATTTGAAAATTTAGATTCCAAATTTTTAATCAGAATAATTTATATTTTCTAATAATTATAACATAATTTTTTACCAAAATTAATAATGAAAATACTAAAAATTAATTATCATGGTTAAGGTAAAAATGGGTTTACTGGGGGTTAAACTAAAAAGAGAAGGGTTAAAATGACATAAAAAAGTAAAAAATATATTTTTTATGAATATATTTGTACTATAAAATTACTAATACTCTATAATAATCTATTTTGGATCCTTTTTTTCATGTGAAAAACGTGGTTACATATTTTGCTTCTCAAAAATTACTGGTGTGCCACTCACCCGACTTATAAAATGTCACCCCATCTCCTCTATTATCCACACCTTAAACCACTTTTTTCGCCTCTCTCTACCCTAATCATATAAAAAATCCATACTATCATCTTATAATCATTATTTTGGGAATAAAATCTACCAAGTAAAAATTTTGGTTCAAACCTAAGGTGGATACCCAAAGAAGAGGTAACATCCTTCAAAGAGTGTTTTTATCTTATTTGTTCCCCCTCCTCCTTAAAATATTATTAAAACATGATGATAAAATAACTTAAGTGTATTCCATAAACTAATATGTATTAATGTTAATGTAATTACCTACATCCATCCCCACTTCCATCAAATGGATTACAAAATCATCAATCATGTGTACTGCAGACTGCCGTCTCACGAACCGATGTCAGTCAATTTTCCATTACCACCTCTCACTGTTGGTTATGATAAAGGATATAAAGTATATATATGATATTTATAGAATAATTATACCTTTTAAGTAATTATATAAAATATACATTTATACTTTTAATTCCATAGGGGATATGATAACGTCACTCATGTGTACCGCAGACAACCGCCTCGCGAAGTGATGTGATTTTCTTTTCACTAACTCTTTACAAGGAAGGTAATAAGGATAAGGTTAATTAATATATATGATATAAATGAAATAATTATGATATTAATGAGATATTTATCATTCAGAAAAGATAATATATAACATTTTATTTATTTCCTTTCCACTCAAAGATATATGATAACATCGTTTGTGGAAGTGTGGATTATCACCTTCACCAAATGATGTGACTCTCTTTTCATCGCCACACCACATTCATGATATATATAAGAATATTTAAGGAAATAATATTTAATTTATGATATTATTATCATTTTTTAAAGATAAAATATAACTTACCTCCTTTATATAACAATCATTGAAAAATTGAAACGCTACTCATGTGAACGTATGACCTACCGTCTCCATGATCGTAACATACTTCATTTCTCAAAACCATATTTCATGATTATTATTAAAAGTAAAATTAATAATAAAATTTGATAATTATTTCAGGATTATTATTCTATAGATGATGAAACTATATAATAATCACAATAATAGGAACTTTCATGACAAATTATGAATGATAAAATAAAGCAATTAACACCTGAAACAATAGGAATAAAGAAATATTGTTAATGAATGAGTTATAAGATGTCATAAAAGGATCAAATATGATATTATAAATATTAATATGGTTCCATTATAAACTAATAACATGCTTAAAACCGTTTTATATGATGTTAAATCATATTAAAACCAAAGGAAGTGTGAGTTAAGGGATATCTTGACTCAATTTTCATTCATTGAGTTAAACATCTACTTTATTGATTATATAATGATAATATTATATGTGTAATTAAATTTGATTATTTTATATTTTAAATCCAATATTTTATGTGGATTTAACTTTGGTACACATAATCAATTCATTAATAAATCCCTAATGCCACTATATGATCTATATAAGGAATTATGTCTCAATTTCATTTTATCGAGGCATGTTTGTATGTTATGAAAAACTTTATTTTATATGGTTTATTAACTATCTATTTCACATGTAATATCATGATTATATAATATTTCATGTTATTTTGATTTTAAATATGAATTATTTAATCCAAGGGGATTTGACTTAAGAGTTACCAAGTGTTAAAGAATTTCATAACTCAATTTTCTTTTCATTGGGTTATGTTACTTATTCATTTTCTTTGATATAATAAGATTATGTGTGTTCTTAATTTTAATTATATTATAATTTATTTACAATTTTTTAATATGGATTTATATTTGGTACACATAATTAATTCATTGACTAATTCTCACTTCAACCTTATGATCATTGTATGGGTTTATTTTACAATGTCATTCTCATCAAGACCATTTATTCTTGAATTTTAGTTGAAGGAATTATTTTAAAATTTTATAATAAGCCCATATCATTTTCTCCTCATTGGGTTACTCATGGTATTTTCAAGTAATGGTACCATCTTCCCACTCTTTGGTACTTTAAAATTTTGATAAAATGTTTTTAAAAGAGTCTAACTTCATTTCTCTCTTAGGTGGAAAAGATATTTTCTTATAAAAACATGTTTTAAAAAAACATTTTCAAAAAAAATAACCTTTTAAAAATTATTTATTAATGAAAATTTTACCCATTTTTACTTTTAAAAAAAATTTCAAAGGAATATTCATTTCATTTTCAAAAATAATGCATGTTTTTCTTTTATCAAAAAAGTTAAAGGAATTTTTCTTTTAACATATACTACATGAATGGAATTTCTAGCATTAATGACCAATCAAATGTTTTAAAGATTACTTTATAAGTTTAAAATATTATTTTCAAAGAAATTAACTTTCATTTTTTTTAACTTTTAGATTTAGAATCTAGTTTTCAAAATTAAAATTATATTTTCCTTATTAATGTTTTAAATATAATTTTATGACATTTATTTTCATCAATGACAACAACCCTTCATTATTACTCTAATGGATTTATGTTAGATTGATACCATCTTTATTATTCATCTGGATGGTTTAGGATCATTTTGACCAAGGAAAGTATTAACATTCACTTCCATTATTTATTTTTCTATTCATTAACTTTCCTTTAAATTATTCACTTTCCTATGGACATTAAATTTCCTCTAAATATCCATATTATTTATCATTGATATATTTATTTATTAAACCCAATATCATTTCTACATATGGTGTTCTATAATAAATATTATTTGTTTATCTAGGTAAGTTTTGCATAATATTTATTCCTTACTCGATACAGATACTTGATGATAAGGCACATTGTTTATTAATTAAATCAATTATTTGATATATGAGGAATGCTTTGGACATATAGACATTGGTGGGTTTTGATTATAGAGATCCCCTTTATGCAGTAATAGTCTCCTGAGAAAAATCAGTACGATAATATAAAATCAGTTTTCCAAACTAGATTTTGTACCTAGTAGTTTTAAAATATCCTACAAAAGGTCATGACGATAGATGTATCATGATACTTAGTACATGACATCCAATAATTAAGAATTTACTTCATTGAGAATTCAGCTATTATTGATATCCATGATATTTTTGTTGTGGTATTATCACTAAATTCATTTTATTCTCATTTATTGATTAAATGGACTATGTTTATAGTTATTTACCTTTCCATATTGATTATTCCTTATCTTATCATGATATTCAAGTTATTTAAATGGAATGTGTGTTTATTTATTTCTCTTTACATATTTATTGTGTCTCATCTAATCATGATATCATGTTTGTTTATTAAATGAAATTTTAATTAAGTTATTTACCATTTGATATTTATTATACCTTTTCCAGTTATGATAGTCATGTTATTGATTAAATGGAATGTTTTTTTAGTTATTTACCTTTCAATATTGATTGTAACTTATATTATGATCCAAGATTCTTTCTCCATGATATTATATATTTTTTCATTTAATTCTAAACTTATTGATTTAATGGGTTGTGTGTTCAGATATTTAACTTCACATGATATTCATAATTATTTATTTATGAAGTCTTCCATTGTACATAACCCTTACTGGTCATTTAAGCTCACTCTTATTGTGTTTCCTTTTTTAGGAATCCTTAAATTTTATTATGTCTGTTATTCAAGGATATCCTCTAGGGAATAATTATATTCTCAAGAAAAAAAATTTGTAGTTTATGCTATCAAATGTAATGAAAGAATCAAGTATGTATATAGTTTAATAAGACTACTAAACTATTCAGTCCTTTGGGATGTGATTCCTTATATCTTATTCTAATGTAATAAAGCATAAACTGGATCTAGGTTACTAGAGTTAGGTTCATTGTAGTTAGTATCATAGTAATTTTAGTAGAAACCTTGGAAACTATGTTTAGGAAAACATATATTAATGAACATTATCCTATTATTGACTTTGAGGAATAGTATAGAACAACATCCTAACATTTTGGTAAAGAAGAGATCATGTGGTTTTTTCTTAAAATACATCCCTATTTGGATAGTATAAGTGGACATGGTTTTAGAGCAGATGAACCTAGGGGTAATAACTCTAAAAAAGGTGTATTGGGTTTGACCGGATCATTACCTGGTGCACTTGGATATGCTTAAGATAATTCATATTTTATTTAGAAACTAGTATAAAGGATTTTAATAGACAAATAATAACCTAGGTTAAACCTAAAGCATCTTAGATTGAAAAAAAGGTGTCTCAAATGAATGGGAAAAAATTTTTATGAGTGGAAAATATGGGAATAAAGTACAGAGGAAAAATGAAGAGTATGATAGAAAGAAAAAAAATTCATCCTAGGGTTCCATTCATAGTTCATTGTATTGGGTGTGGAGAACCTAGAAATTATCTAAGTCAATTACCACTTCTAAATTTAAAACCCAAGACAAAGGAAGGACCTATTCAGAAATTGAATGGATAAATTACTTATATATTGGTGTTCAAGAATTAAATTGTAGTAGTACATTTTACCAATGGTATTTTAAAGATTATAATTATGAAACATATTAGGCTTATGTAAAATTTTACAAATATATAAGTCTTCATTAACTTAAGAGTTATGGATATCATCATGGGTTAATGATTTTAAGATTAATTGTAAGTTCAAAATCTTCAAAAACTCTTTTTGGGATTTTTATGTTGAGATCCTACTGAGATTAATGATATAATGGGAGAAATTTTACACAAGAATATGTCTTAGTAGAAATTTTTTTTGAATAATAATTCCATTAAATGTTATAGAAACAAGTTTAAAGGTATTGATAAACTTTAGTGTTAATATAATCATTAATGAAATTGTAATATTAGCCAAATAATATTATTATACTTTTTGAAAAAAACATTTGTATTGGAAACCATAATAAAAAGGTTATTAAAATATTAATTTTATTTCAAGGATATACATCATATTTTTTTGGGATCTTTATAGAAATTATATTAATATAGTTTTAAAAAATGAAAACCTACATACTTGGTGACAAGTCGCCACATCTGACAAGGCCCGTGGGCTTGAACAAATTACTGAAGGATGATAAAGGTTTAGTGCCTACTACTGTCATACATGATATCCTATTTAATATGTCATTGTTTTTACTTAATCATTTTTAAAAATAAATATTAATGATGAACTAGTGGTATTACTTTTTAACTATAGAGATTAATTTATTATAATGGATAACTTTTTCTAATAATATTAATTTTGGAAAATAGTTAGAGACATATAGAAATACTTTCCACTCTTTTAAAAATCTTATTATCCATAAAATGTTAATTTAATTCTTCAGAAATAAAAAATAATTTTATCATTTCTTATAGTAAGTGATGAATTGGAAATTGATCAAGTCACAACCAAAGGATGGGATTGCGCTTATGAAATAGAATGAAATCAAGTAAGTATAAATTCTCAAAAAAATCATCAAATTTGGGAAAAGGATCTTGAAATAAAATATTTTACATTGACCAACATTTTTTGAAAATATCAACAACCTCTTTCACACCTATTTGTTTCATGGTTTTGTGGTTGTTAACCTATCATGGGTTACCTACTTTCTTATGATCAATGATCTCTATCACTCTCTATTAATCATTAGACATTAATATTCTCTTCCATGTTAATGTTTTAATTTCCCCCATATATTCTCCTTCTTGGGAGACCCACTTATGTGTTATTCAATATGACATGTGTACTTCCCTTTTCTCTCTTATTAAGAAGATATTTTATTAACCCTTTTTATGATGTGTGTTTTTCAACAATGTTATTTCCAAATGTCAAACCCTTTATTACCGACATCAAGTTTAAATTTGAGGATGAAATTAATTTATGGTGGGGGGAATTTAACACCTCAATATTTTAAAATAAGAACATTGTTTCTGATACTGTATTTGAAATGAAATATAGAGCTTAACAACCCAATTAAATATATTTCTTTAAATTTAATCTCTTCTATAACTTATAGTACATGCAACCCTAAGTCTAAATGAACCATAATATGGTATACTATTATAACCTAGACATTTAATTGGATGGTATGGATAGTACTAACTAAATTATGAAAAGTATGTCTATATATTGATTACAAATAAAATAATAATCATTTCAAAAAAGAAATATTTTATTAAAAATTGTATTTCTCTAAAAGATGGATTCGTCACAATTTGTAGACATAATTTAAAATTAATTTTTACCAACTTTATAAAATTTATTTCATGAAATAAACTTTCATTTTTTGAAAAATTACTTCAAAATAATCCTAGGGTGAATCTTTGATATTTTTCTGAAATGATTCATTTTTTGATGAATAGTGAAAAATACATAATTTTAATTAAAAGATTCCTTTTCATTTAAATTGTTTATAAAGTTAAATTATATATATATATATATTAATTCAATTTAGTATATTTGATTCATTTTCATATTGAATTTTGATATACAAACTTTGTAAAATTTTGAACATTTTCTCTTTGAAAACTTGTTTTCTCATCATGTATGTGGGATTAATGTTAAATTAATTTTTGACACTTATCTTAATGGAATTTTAAAAAATGGATTCAATATTTTTAATCATCATAATTTATATTTTATAATAAGTTAAAATTAGTTTTTTACAAAAAATAATAGTGAAAATAGTAAAAATTAATCATCGCAATTAAGGAAAAATGGATTTATAGGGGGGTTAAACTAAACAGATAAGTGTTAGAATGACATAAGAACTTATCTAAAATATATTTTTTCCATATTTAGAACTTAAAATGTCTAATAATATATAATAATTTATTCTATACCCTTTTCATGTAAAAAACGTGAGTACACCCTTTTCTTCTCCAGAATTATAAGTGTGCCACTCACCTCACTTATAAAAGGCCACCACATATACTCTCTTATTTGAACCTTAAAACCCTTTTTTTAAAACCCCTACCCAAATAAATTTCCAACTTCCATAATCTCATCCAAGAAGCCTTATTATTTCAAAAACCCAACCTAGTAAGTCTTTTGGTGTAAACATAAGGAGGATATCCAATGAAGAGGTAACGTTCTTCAACAGTCATTTTTATTTTATTTGTTCCCCTGCCTTCTTAAATTTTAATTAAAACAAGATGATATAATAAAATTAGTGTATTACATATACCATGATGATTTTATTTTTAATTAATGGCATATAACTATCTTCACTTTCATCAAATTGGTTATAAAATGATCATTTGAGTGTACAGTGGACTACAGCTTTTCAAACCATTGGAATTAATTTTTCCATTACCACCTATCATGGTTGGATATTTTTTCATCTCTCAGGAGGTGAATTAAGTGGGGGTAAAGCACTTGTGAAATTGGCCCATCTCATAAATAACTTCCTCGGTGGTCTCTAACGGTTTAATTTGTGGAGCCAAGAATTCCCAACGGCCCTACTATTCATGATTCATGAACCTTCTTTCCAAAGGTAGGCACTCATTGGATGATGATTTGGCCAGCAACACTTAAGGACTACATTGGATGAGATGATGGGAGGTCAGGATCACCACACCCTTCCAGGGGAGGATTTTTTCTTGTTCTAGGACTCTCTTATATATTTAAGTCATGTTCATATGTTCGTGAGTCCTTTGTTCATTCCCAAAGAGTGTGTCCACAGGCTACCCTTGGTTTGTGAGATCATCGTAAGCATGAATATATTTTATTATACATAGGTAACGCAGTCTTGACCCATATAATAAGGTGCTCTGGAGTTTATCTTCATCTTGGGGGGAAGGAAGGTGACTTGATGTTGGGATCAAGCCTATAAGAAGGGCTTCCTACATATCCTTGTGAGAGGAATCATAACCCATGTAGTTTAGAAGGTGTGGGGCTTATGCGTGCAATCTACCCATTTGAGGGACATGTTTGGTTCAATACTTTTGTATGGGAACCCTTTTGAGCTCGGGCCTTCTGGTAGGCATCCTACATATCCTGATCTGATCAGGAATTAGAGTTCTCATAGTTCAGAAGGTGTGGATGTTTCAATCCTTACAAACCTCTAAACTCATGTGACTCATGATCGGTGTGAGAAACAAGACGATGTGAAAGATTCAACAATGCACATTCCTCCTCCCCTATTAGTGGGGGAGGGAGATCCCACGGTGAAAGAGGCCTGGGTGGCCATGGGTGAGGGCGTGGTTCAATGAACCCTACAATGTGGAATGACATTGAAGGTCACGTGGCCGTACCTTGGAATATTGGGGACTTACCTCAGTGGGAGGTCCCCATAGCATTATATGATATATACTATAGTTTAAAGTCATATAGATTGGATGATGGTATCATAGTTTAGCTTCATGTGGGTAGGACTATTAGGGGTCTTGTAGTTTAGGATCACGCGTTGAGGACCACTTTATATAGAAACCATGATTATCAGGAGGAAAATCATGTTTGGATATTCTGATGTGCCTCAAAAATGAGAGAGACGAAATGTGTAAACCATGATTATGGAGGATATTGAATCAGTTAAAATGATGTAAGGAATGGACTCCATTGAGGCAAACAGAGGTATGAATGGACTCTCCTAAGGATGAATTTGTCTTTTATTGATGGTTGTTTTGTATGCATCATATGCAGAGCCACCGAGGAATGATGTGAACAGTCAAACAAAGGTGTCCGCAGGACAGTGGCCTTCTATTTCTAATGTCTGGATAGGTTTACGAATATATGAAATCACCTGGAATACTAAAGTTTAAAGTCATATATCTTGGACTATGACATCACTATTTAATGTCGTATTGCTGGGACTAGTACCATACAGTTTAATGTCATGTGGTTAGGATGATAACTCATAGTTTAAGGTCATAGAGTTTGGACCGTTTATTATTGAATCCAATATTAACTATAGGATAATCAGGTTGGGATGTTCTGACATGCCTTGAACATGAGAGGGAAGGAAGGTGTAAACCACAAATTTAGGGATTCTAATATCAGAAGAAATGATATGGGGAATTGAATCCATTGAAGCATACAGAGGTAGGAGAGAACTATCCTAAGGAAGAATCTTCCTCTTATTGATGGGCCATTTTTGTGGGAAACATATGCAGAGCCACCGAGGCATGATATCCATAATTAAGAAAAGGTGTCCTCAGGACACTGGCCTCCCTCTTCTGAGGGACATAGAGGTTTATGATAATCTGGAATCACCGAAGACACGTAGTTTGATGGATGGAAGGGATGTGTCCAGACATATAAGACACATGTAGGATGTGATTGTCCATGGAGATTTGGGTCAGCCTGGAATAGGAGGTAAATGATAGGGTTTTCGGGAAGTGCATGAAGAATGTCTCTTCTCAGGGTATTTATAGGGAAAATTTTTGGGTGCTATAAGAGTGCAATGGAAAATTTCCTTGACCCTGCCTGAAAATTTCACGGTGCGACTCTCTAATTTTCATAATGGTTAGTGACAGAAGTGAAGGGACCGGCCCAGAGGGCTAGTACTACAGCCTGGCACAGAACTCGAGTGGGGGTGTTGGGGTGCAACCCTCACGGCATGGACTAGTGGGTGCGAACTATTTTCTGCATAAACCTGGTTGCGTGGGAGCTGTCCGCTTTGGATGGTAATTAGAGGAGTTGGTTATGTATGATGGTATGTGGAGGAGCTTTCTACATATGATAGTACACAGAGGATCTTTCTACAAAATTTCTTCCATGTAGGGGTCCGCCTACTATCTTCCACATAAGGGCATCCACGAACCATCTTCTACATATGGGCATTCGCAAACCATTTGTATTATATTGTTTTATTGGTTTTCTAGTTGGTTGTGGAGGGTCTTCCAAATACAGTTCACAGGAAGGTGTTCCATGAAGGGTCACCCATATATGGTTTGCAAGATGGAGTCCACAAACTGCATATGGTTTATGGTATGGAGTCTTGTGAATAGCATTAGGTGCAGGATGGAGTCCCACAAACTGCTTTGGGTGTGGGAGGCATTTCTCCCACACCCTTTACATTCTTTGTCCACTTTTCACCCGTCCTAGAGCTCTATCCCTTCATCTTCCTCCACCACCCTCTTTTAGTTCCCCTCGTGGTACTTTTATTGAGTGTCAGAAAATCAATATCTATCGTCTTCACGACACTTTCTACGGAATCCCATGGAGAGATCTCTTTCCCCACGGAAGACTCAGTCAATCGGGGTTTGCAGAGGCCAAGGTACACCATCAACTTTTACTCATCCACAAACCACATCATTCGCGCGAATAGTGTGAAGTGCATATATCTTCCTGATTATCTCTAGCCAAAATGGTTCACGGTGGCTTTATTTTGAAGGTGGAAATTCACCACGAACTACTTCATTCGCTGGCCAATGCCTCATGGGCCAACGCATCATAGGCCTTACACATACTGGTGGATTGCGTTTTATGCCTTTTTCTAACCATTCCTGGTAATTGGTATGTGTATTGGCTTGGGTCCTTTTCTTAACGTGATTTCTTCAATTTTCTCCCCAAATTTTCAATCAAACATGCATCAAACTTATTTACCAAACTTATGGGAGCATTTTCCTTCCCATCTCTGAATTTTCAGGACCATATAGATATGACGATGAATCTAATTATATATATGATATTTATATCTTAATTATGCATTTATATTCATTATATCTTATATACCATTTTACTTTTCATTTTGTAGAGGATAAGATGACATTGCTCATGTGTACGGTGGACTACCGCCTCATAACGCAATAAAATTCATTTTTCACTAATTCATTATGTGGAAGGTAATAAATATACTTTTAATGAATATATATGGTATTAATGAAATAATTATTATATTAATGGCATATTTATAATTATTAAAATGATAATATATTTTATTTTCTTTATTTTTTTCACTCAATGAGAGATGATAGCATCATTCGTGTACATGTGGACTACCCCCTTTACGAAATGATGTGACTCACTTTTTCTCACCACACCACATAGATTATATATATAATTATATTTAAAGAAAAATTTTGGTATTTATGATATTATTATAACTAAATAAAGATAAAATATTAGTTACCTCCTTTCTATAATGATTTTTGAAAATGGAAATGTTTCCCATGTGTACAAACGGCCTACTATATCCATGATCTTAACGTACTTCATTTCCTAGAATCATCTATAATGATTTTTCATATAATTAAAATTTATGTAAAAAATATGATAATTATTTCATGATAATTATTTTTGAGATGATGTAATTATATAATATGCATAATAACTCTAACTTTCATGGAAAATTATGAATGACAAAATAGGGTAATTTACACCCAAAACAATGGGAATAATGAAAGATTATTAAATAATGGGTGATAAGATGTTATAAAAATACCATATAAGATATTATAAATATTAATATGGTTCAATTATAATAAAATTACATGAATAAACCCATAGTACAGGATATGAAATCATGTTCAACCAAAAGGAAGCACGAGGTAAGAGATTTATTAACTCAACTTCAATTAATTGGGTTAAACTTATACTTCATTGATTATGTAATGATAAGATCTATAATGAAATTGGAAAATTTCAGGTTTTATTTCCAATTGTTTTATTTTTATTTACATTTTATACACATAATCAATTCATTGGTTAATCCCCACATCAATGATATGATATTTGTAAGGGATTTCATCTCAATTTTCTTTAATTGAGGCACATTTGTATGTTATGTACAAATTTCTTTTATATGGTGTATAAACATTAAATTTTACATGTAATATCAATAATACATAATAATTCATGTTATATTGAGTTTAAAATTAAATTATTTCATCCAAGGGGATTAGACATAAGAGTTACCAAGTGGTAATGAATTTCATAACTCAATTTCTTCAACTTGGTTATATTACTTCTTCTTCGTCTTTGATATTCTAATATTATGTGTGTATTTACTTTTAATTGTTTTATATTGTATCTACAGTTTTTTTATGTTTATTTATAGTCTATATATATACAATATATTCATTGACTAATTCTCACTTCAACAATATGATCATTGTAAGGTTTTATTTCACAATCACATTTTCCTCGAGTTTTTTTGTTCTTGAATTTCAGTTAAAGTAAATTATTTGATAATTTTATGATAAATCCAAATTAGTTTAACCTAATTTATTTATTCATGACATTTTCAAGTAATAATACCATTTATTCACTTGTTAGTACTTAAAATAATTAATAAAAAATTTAAAAAATTTGAGTTCATTTATCTCTTCGGTCGAAAATCTATTTTCTTCCAAAACCATGTTTTCAAAAATGTTTTTAACCTTTTTCAAATGATTTATTAAAGATATTTTTACTCAATTTTCTTTTTTAATTTTTTTTCAATGAATTTTCATGTCATTTTCAAAACAATGCTCATTTTTTTTACCGAAAAAAAATATTTTAATGTGTATACAATGAAAAGAATTTACAACTTTTGCGACCACCCAAATGTTTTAATGATGATTTCATAGGTTTAAAATATTTTCTTTAAAGAAAATTATTTTCAATATGTTTTGTAAACTTTTATTTTTAAAAATTGATTTTCAAAATGAAAAGGTTATTTTCCTCAAAAAAAAATTTAATGATCTTTTTGTGGTATTTATATTCATCAAATGAAAAACCCCTTTATTCTTACTGTAATGGACTAGACCTCTTCAGTCGATTACTTCGTGAAAATTCTATGTTTAAATTGTTTCAGGAGTTCAAGGAGACTTATTTAAACACTTCCCAAAATTTACCAATTTTACCAGCTTTCCAGTGGTAGCTAATCCTAATAGTGACTCGTGATGGTGACTTCTAACAGTGACTTGCACCGATGACTCGTACTGGTGACTCACACCATTGACTTGCACCAATGAATCACATTGGTGAATCACACTAGTGAATTTAACTGGTTACTCACATAGGTGTATCGCAATAGTGACTTGCACCGATGACTCCCATAGGTGACTCATCTAATAGTGAGTCATTCCAACAGTTATCCTTTTTTCCAGTTTTTCTAGTTTTCCAATTTTCCCATTTTTACAATTTTTTTTGATGTAAAATGAGTTTAATACCTTATTTAAGTAGTTTTTGAGTTGTTTCAATGTATTTGAACCATATATTTAAATTTATAAGATCCTGGGGGATTTTAATTAGTTAAATTGGGTAATCTTGACTAGATCTGACTTTAATAGAAAATCAATGATGTATCTAAATTGCATCCCTATTTTAGATCTTCCAAGGGATAAAAAACCTTTCTCATTTTTATATTTTTATTATACTATCTTGGTATGAGGAACCTGGAACCTTTCTCCCCATATGATTCATTCCATTTTGCTTCACCAGTTGGTTCGTATTTTCCTTGGAGTTTCCTGGTGCATACGTACCCCTGTCTTGGTGCAATCGGGAAGTACCAATTCCCTTTTCCTTTAAGTAGTTTTCCTTCATATTTATTAGTTGTTCATCATATCAGATGTTTATATGAATGTATCTTTTGTAAAAATAGTTGATGTAGTATTAATAAAGATAATTGAATCGGTTTTAAATTAACAAAGAGGGGGTAGGTAAAGTAACGTATGTTTTACTATATTCTTGTTTATTTTGATGATATTATAATATATATGGGACATCTACCCATGGAATATTGTGGTAATTGGTGGTAATTGTTTATGCACAGAGTAATTATTCTAGAAAATATGATGTTTGGTTTTCTTTCAAACAATTTTTATGGAATTGGTTAACCACATTCGCTCAGCTATTAAATGGATTCCCTAGGATCAAATTGTTTCTGTGATAACCCCTAAATTAACAAGTGGAAATTGAGTGAGGAATGACTTGTTAAATATGAATATACCTTTCCTTGGCCCTTTTGTTGTTGTGATGTGTGTGGGACTTTTCTGACTATTGTTGTAGTAGGGTTGTTGGCATGGCTATGTGTTGTCGGGTTGTTCATGTGGTGTAATTGAATCTGAGGTTGAGATATTTATAGAATTTGGAATGGATGAGAAATTTTGTGCAGTGGGGGAGTGATCAGAGAGTGATTCGGTTGTGTTTCTAGATGTAGTTGATAATTGGGGACCTCTTTGGTTGGTATGGGTACTTCGCCCCAAGTTTCTCCATTTGTGAATTTTTTTTGTGTGGCTTGTTTTGTGTTGTGATTGGTAGTTGCCTAAATAGTAAGGGAATTGATGAATAAATAGTTGGTTAGTAAATTTTGTCACTGGCTTGGGTTTTCTTTCTTAAAATAATGACTAAATTAGTTGAGAATAAAAAATGTTAATGGTTTGAAAATTTTGGTTGGGAATTGGAAAGAAGTAGTAGCTTGTGGTGTGGTGATTGTATTAGAGGTAGCAGCAAAGTTGGTAGTATTGTAAGAAGGTTTTTTGTTTGAGAACCCATAGTTTAGGTAGGATTATTTGGTATTATATCTATATATACGTGTATTTCCTTTAGTATTTATATACACACCCCACCCTAGTTCATCACTATGTGACGAACACCCCCATCATCACGGGGGAGGGTGTCTTTCCCAAACATTATGATGGTAGGATATATGGATAGCCACCTAGTCTTCCCTGATCCTTATTCTAGGTAGTGTTTGCCCAATATTTTTCAGGTACGTTTTGGTTTGTGGGGCCAGGTGTGTGCGGGAGAGTTGTGTTTTAATAGGTGTCTTCAGAATGAGATGTGTTGTGCTTTCCTAAGTGTTTTCAGGATGTGATGTGGTATGTTTCCCAGGTGTTTGCGATCAGTATTTGATGTGGTATGGGGTCCAGCTATATACGGGTGAGATGTGGTGTGTATCATGTCCCTGGTGATGGGAGGATGTGTAGGTGTGAGGCCCACGTGTGTCCGGTCGGGTTGTGATGTGGTGTGTTCGGAAGAGGTGGGAGCGCCGGGATGTTTGTCGTTAGGGTGTGAGAGTAGCTACTTAGTGGGAAAGTGGTGTGGGGTAACCTTTTATCGATGTGCATTCTATTTATTTACATGACTTGTATTATCTGGTGAGTGTTACTTAGTGAGGTTGGGGTGGTTGATATACCTTATTAGGTGATGTTTGGTTCTGTTTTTTTCTCATGGGAGCATTAGTGTGCTTCTCTCACTTATGCATGAGAGACATTGGTTTTCCTAATGAGTATACTTCTATTCTCACCCTACGTATATAAAACTACTTTCAGGTTTTAAGATGGACTATGTGGACCATACTGGGTGTTACTAGCTCGAACGTTGGTATAGTTGTTGTGTCACTGCTTAGCCTTACTTTAAGTACTTACTTTGGAGTTTTATTGTATTATAAAAGTTTTATTTTAAACATGCATATGGTATGGATTTTTTTCATTATTTTATATGTTTCTTGGAGTTGTTTTTAGGTTGATACATCTCGTCTCCTGATCTTTTTTTCAAAATAAAAAGGGAAATGCCTCCCATTTTGTGATAATATATACACCCTTGGTGCTAGTCACTGCCTCGGGGCCGATTGGAGGCAGTGCATGGGGGTCATTATCTCCCTTTATTCATTTCCATCCTTGGAGGGGTATCTTTGGAGAGATGGGGTTGTAAAAGAATGGTATTAGATCTAATGGTTGAGAGATAGGATTGAGTTTGGAATTAGGAATATTGAGGATTTCATGGGTTGGTAGGGAAACAATATCAGGTGGTCTTGGTGCATGACATAGGCTAGGGAAGACCTACTAGGGCATGGGATTTTAGGGGGCCCCCTGATCCGATGAAATCACTCTGAGCCTACCAAATGACCAAGTGAGGATACACCGTTTGTAGGGTAAAGACTAAGGAAAGGTACATGCATCATAATGACTTGTGTTATTGTCTTAAGTGGGTTGTTTTGAAAAGGTTAAAATGGATAGGATGAAAACAATGTATTAAAATCAATCTAAAATAAAATTTCTTACTAATTATACATAGGAATTCCATATTTACCTTTCAGCTATGGAACCCAGTCATCGTTCATGTGTGGATCGGGTGGTTGAGGCTCAATAGGCTGATCTGGTTGATTGGTCGATGGTCGATCTAGTAGAGGAGGATGACCAGTGGTAGAGAAAGTTACATGATTTCCATTTTTTATCCTTGCGAATGTAAAAGGGCAATGTTTCTTACATGGAGATGGAGATCTTGCTCTAGGAGCATGAGATCACCTTCAGTTTGATCTAGGCTCTAATAGAATAATGGGTTCTTTTATTCGTTAGTAAGATATAGGGATCTATGTGCTAGTGGTGGATGCTTTATCTGGGTGAGAGGAATGAGTAATACATGTTGTGGGTTGAATTTCTCAAGGATTTCTACATGGAGGTTCTTTCGTCGACTATAAAGGCTGAGTAGAGGCAAGAGCTACTCACCCTTTAGTAAAGGATTATGTCAGTCGGGGAACCTAGGATCATGTTCAGTGATCTTATTCACTTCACTACAGATCTCTTTCCATATGAGTATTCTCACCCAAGATGGCTTGAGGAGTCCCTTCACCCTTCTATCTAGTACATTATTACTCCTTTTAAGTTTCCAACATATCTGGATGTTCAAAAAAATATGGAGGTAATCGAGTAGATGCACTCGTGAGGATGGATACATTAAAGAGGGATCCAATAGAGTTCTTCAAGGGGTATGGTTGTTAGTTCCAGGTTCCAGATGCTAAGACCTTCAAGGTTTTAATCAGAAGGGAGTTGACCTCAGTAGTTTCACTTCCTACCTTCTGGTTTTGGTGGTTCATATGCCATTTTTGTGGGCTTAGGGTTGAGTTGTTTCCTTTTTGGGGTCTATGGCCATCTTTGGATTCACTTCCTAGTGGTTTCTCGATCTTAGTTTGATAGAGGAGGAAAGGTTCAGTGCTATCCTCAGCATCAGTTTCCAATCAGGTAGTTTCAACAGTAGATAAAGCAGGATTTTGCTCCACCAAGGGTAGATAGAGCAGGTAGGGGATGACCTTAGGGTGTTCATCAGGGACCTCGACCTAGGTGTGGTCATGGAGGTAGTAATTAGTAGAGGGGTAGATGAGTTGGTCATGGTTAGTTGCATGCAGCAGAGGTAGGATTTCTGGAAGAACCATATATCATTATAGGTATGATCAGTTTTTCTAGTACCCTTACTTGTGATATATTTGATTTTTGATCTTGTCGCTCCTTTTTTTCACCCACTCTATACCATTATCTAGGAATATATATAGACAAGCTTCCCATTCTTCTAGGGTTGATTATTCTAGTGGGAGGCCATAACATCTTGATTAACGTGTTCCAATGATGTAGACTGGTGATGAGGCTTCATCACTCCTATGGAGATCTTTTACTACTATAGATACAGCCATACAATGTCATTATTAGCATCGAATGGTATTATTATGTGCATGTCATTATTGACTACTTTTGGTGGAGATTCGTGTTCTCAGATATGGATAGCCAGAGTCTGGTTTTTTTGGTGATCAGAGTTTTCATGTGGAAGTTAGTATATAAATAATCTTCTTTACTTATTTTTTGAGTTGTCAATGGAATCAATAGACATTAAGATGGTGAAGGTTACCGGAGTTGTTGGTGAGTTCATGGATTTTTCCATGAGGAGGTTGTGATACTACCCCCTTGAGAGGATTTGGAGTTCATGATAGACTTGTAGCCTGATTCTTCTCTAATTTCAATGGATCCTTATCAGATGACACCTTCAGAGTTGTGGGAGTTAAGGACTCAGATAGATGAACTGATTTAGAAAGGTTTTATCTAACCCAGTGTGTCATCATGGGGTGCTCCAGTCTTATTTGTGAAGAATGTGGATAGTGGCATGAGGTTGTGCATGGACTACTGAAGGTTGAATCAAGTGATGTTCAAGAACCATTACCCTCTCCCAAGGATATATGACCTTTTCAACTAGATGGGGGGAGTTGGTTTTCTAAGATCGATTTGCAGTCTATATATCACCAATTAAGGGTGAAGAAGAGTGATATCCTGAAGACTGCTTTCAAATGCAGGTATGGGAACTTTGGGTCTGTAGTCATGCCTTTCAGTGTTGTGAAGGAACCATCTACATTAATGGGACTCATAAAATCTATCTTCCATGAGTTTTTGGACTAGTTCATCATCGTATTAATCGATGATATCTTCATTTATATGAAGGTAGAGGAAGATCATGCAAAGCATCTCAGGACCATCCTACAGGTTCTTCGATTCCACCAGCTCTACGAAAAGTTGTCCAAGTGTAAGTTTTGGACATGGGAGGTACATATCTTGTACATGTGGTGTCTCAGTAGTGTGTAGCATTGGACCCATTGAAAGTAGAAGAAGTTATTTCTTGTTCTATCCTCAATAATGTGGTAGAATATCGTAGTTTTCTTCTTATTTTATAATCTTATCGGAGTTTTGTACTTGATTTCTCCCTAGTTATTACCCCGTTGACAGCATTGACCAGGAAGGACTTGGATTGTCTTAGGAGTGAGAAATTTTAGTCAGTATTCAGTTATCTAGAGGGGAATTTTGTTAGTGCTAAGGTGATTTAGTTTCTTGAGGAGGGAGTTATGTTTGAAGTGTTATGTGACGCTTCCCATCTGGGCTTGGGATGCATCTTTATACAATAGTGAGTAGTAATATCTTATCAATCTAGGAAGTTATAACCCCTTGAGCATAAATATACCACCATTGATCTGGAGCTATTAGCGGTCATGTTTTTAGTGAATTTGTGGAAGAATTGTCACATTGGGGACTGCTTTGTGGTCATCATAGATCACAAGAGTTTGAGTTATATCTTCTCCCATCACGATCTGAATCTACGATAGTGGGTGTGGATGGATATTCTTTAGGATTATGATTCTGAGATCTATTACACCATAGGAAAAGAGAATTTCATGCTCTATGCTTTGAGTGGGAATTCATGGAAGGAGGTTGTTCGGGAATTTGAGGACACATGGAAAGTGATAGAGGAGTTTGCAGTCTTGAACCTAGATGTAGGAATGGATGGTGGAAGATGCTATTTTTTAGAGATAACAGTGTAGTCTTCTTTGATGTGGTAGGTGGGGGAGTCTCAGTGGGGAGACTCAGACGCAGAGGTGTTTCATGATCATGTTGGCCATGGTGATTCTCTGGAGGGATGGTTCAAGGATGTACAAAACCATATACTATATCGCGGAAGGTTTTTTGTTCTGATGTTGATGTGTGAGGGGGTTCTTCATGATTTTAGCGGTACACCCATGAATTTATAAAATTTATTATGGCATGAAAATGTAGTTTTGATGCCTCGGGATGAAATGGAAAGTAGTGAAGTTCGTGGAAAGATTCTTGGTATTTATATAGGTAAAGTTCGAGCACCATGTCCTTGGTGGTTTTTTGTATCCCTTATATGTCCCTGAGTGGAAGTGGGACAAAATATCGATGGATTTCATCATAGGGTTACCCAGGGATCGAGGAGGCTACAATTATATCTGAGTATTAGTGGATCAACTAAAAAAATCGACCCACTTATTAGTGATCAAGGAGTCGGGAACAGTAGATGCCTTAGACAAGAGGTGTGTTGATGAGGTGGTATATTTTCATAGAGTTTTGAGATCCATTGTCTCAGACCGAGATGCATGGTTTACCTCATGGGACTAGAGGGTATTACAACATACTTCTGGATCCCAGTTACACCTCAACACTACTTTCCACTCTCAGACAGATGGGAATATAGATCAGACTATCCAGATGTTGAAATATATGTTGCAGGCATGCATCTTAAAATTTGGAAGATCTTGGGTACAACATCACCCATTGGTAGAGTACTCTTATAATAATATCTATAACACTTCCATTTTCATGGATCTATTTGAGGAATTATATGGGAGGATATTTCATTATCCATTGTGTTGGATAGAGATTCGGGAGATAGGTGTTCTTGGTCCTGAGGTAGTGTAGAGCACAATAGATAAGTTTCAACTCGTTTGTGAGAGGATGAAAGAGGTGCAGGACCAGCATAAGTCTCATGTTGATCACAGGAGGAGGCCTTTGGATTTAGAGGTTGGGGACCATTTTTTCTGGAAGGTTTGACCTCGACATGGGTAGCGGGGGTTTGGAAATGGATCAATATTTCTCCCAGGTTTCTTGGACCCTTCGAGGTGTTGGGATGAGTTGGAAAAGTGGCATTCCAGTTGGTGTTGCCATCGAATTTAGAGAGGATCCATGATATCTTCTACATCCCTCAACTTATTTGGTATCTTTGCGATCACTCACGTGTCCTTGAATGGGGAGAGTTAGATATTTAGGAAAACATGACATACATGGAATAGCCGATAGAGATCTAGGATCATCGGCAAATGGTGCTGCATGGATAGACCATTCCTTTGTTCCACATGTTGTGGAGGCATGGAGGCCTAGAGAAGATTACTTGGAAGTGAGAAACATATATTTGTAACTAGTACCCATATTTGTTTTCAGTTTTTCATTATTCTAAATTTTTTCCTTTTTTTTGAAATGTAATGTTCAAAACTTGTTTTTAAGAAATGAGTTGTTTTCCCTCAGGTTGAGATATGTGTGGTGCAATGTGTGAAAAAGTCCTAACATGGGAAAAGTGGAAGACTAGACTCCGAATTGATATACATTAATTGTGATGTGATTATACCCATACGGGTGAGTTAGTGCATCCGAGATTGAATAGTATCTTGACATGGAGGATGGTATTACATGATTCATTTGTTTGAGATGATGTGGTTTTTGTGATTTCATGGTGTAGTTTTTTATCATTTAGGTTGGCATGTTCAGCTGGTGGTAGTGATTAAGGAATGATGAGGATATTGAGAGGTATCTCAGAGGTTGGTTTTTTAGACCCCTTTTCCATTATGGGCTTGGTTTGAAATTCTCAAGGGATAGAATAGTTTGATAGTTATCTGATGTAATTTCCTGGACCTCTATGGTCCATTAGTTTTTTAAAATTGAGTGTTTGAAGTGTTTTGCAAGGTCAAGGTGACTTATTTCAACACTTTTCAAAATTTACCAATTTTTCTAGCTTTACAATGGTAACTCACCCTAACAGAGACTCGTGACGGTAACTTCCAATGGTGACTCGCACCAGTGACTCGTCTAATGGTGAGTCACTCCAGGTGTTTTTCTTTTTTCCACTTTTTCCAGTTTCCCAGTTTTTCCCTTTTTATAAACGTTTTTGACATAAAATGAGTTGAATACCATATTTAAGTATTTTGGGATCTATTTCAAGGGATTTGAGTCATATATTTAAATTATGAAGAGTTTTGTCATTTTAATTAGTCCAAGTGTGTACTCGTGACTAGATCCGACATTAATGGAAAACTAAAGATTTATCTAAACTGGGGCCCTAGTTTAGATATTTCAAGGGATAAAACACCTTTCTATTTTTTATTTACTTCTTGTTATCTCTTATTACAAGGCACCCATAACCTTTATCCCCATAGGATTCGTTCCATTGTGTTGCACCAATTGGTTCATGTTTTCCTTAGAGTTTCCTGCTGTATATGCTCCCCAATTTTGGTGAAATCAGGAAGTGTCGATTGCCTTTTCTTTCAAGTATGTTTTACTTTATACTTCTTAGTTTTGTATCATGAGGCTTGGGTATATGGATGTATATTTTTTTAAATAGTTGATCCATGATTAATAAAGATAATTTAATCGGTTTTAAATTAAAAAACATGGGGTATGGAAAGTAACGTATATTAAACTATGTTACGATTTCTTTTCATTATATTATGATCTATATGGGATTTCTACCAATAGAAAATTATGGTCGTTGGTGGTCCTTGTTTTCACATTGAGTAAGGATTCTGGAATGCATAATGTTTGGTTTTCTATCAAATAATTTTTATGGAATTAGTTAACCACATACACTTGGTTAATAAATAGATGCCCTATGATCAAACTGTTTCTGTGATAACTCCTTATTTAACAAGTATAAATTGAGTGAGTAATGCCTTGTAAAATATAAATATGTATTTCCTTGATTCTTACGGTGGTGTGATATGTGTGGGACTATTCTAACTTGTGTTATAGTAGGGTTATGGGAATTGTTGTGTGATGTGGGGGGGGTTCATATGGTGTAATGGAATGTCAGAATGAGAGATTGATTGATTGTGTAATGGATGAGAAATGTTTTGTAGTGAGGGTGAAATCATTTTGTGCTTTGGTAGTGTCAATGGATGTAGTTTAGAGTTGGGGACTTGTTTTGGTTGATATGCGTACTTCACCTGAAGATTCTCCATGTGTGACTTTTTACTGTGTAGATTCCTGTGCTATGTGTCTGGTAGTTTCCCAGAAAACAATGGAATAGAAGAATAAAATATTATTTAAAAAATTTTGGAACTGGATTGGGTTGTTTGGTTAACATAATGAATAAATGAGTTGTAAATAAATAATGGTAATGGTTTAACCAAATAGGTTTGGAAATGGAAATAAGTTTTGGCTTGTTGTGTAGGGACAGCATTAGATGTAGCAGCAAAGTTGGAAATATTGTGAGCTGGTTTTTTGTTTGACAACCCATAGGTTGGGTAGGAGTGTTTGATATTATATCTATATATACATGTATTTACTTTGTGATTTTTATTTGCACCCCACCCTAGTTTAGCACTATGTGTTGAGAACCCCTATCATCAAAGGGGAGAGTGTCTTTCCCAAACATCCTGGTGGGAGGATGGATGGATAGCCACCTGCTCTTCACTGCCCCTTCTTCCTGGAGGTGGTAGCTCAAGATTATTTAGGTAGGTTGTGGTTTTGGGGAATATGTGTGTGTGGGTGAGTTTTGTTTTCCTAGGTGTCTTTGGGATGAGATGTGTTATGCTTTCCTATGTGTTTTCAGGTTGTAACGTGGTATGTGGACCAGGTGTATGTGGCTGGGATGTGATATGATATGCGACCCAAGTGTTTTTAGGTTAGATATGATGTGGATCATGGACCTAGTTATGGGATGAGCTGTGGTTGTAAGACACAAGTGTGTGTGGGTGGGTTGTGATGTAGTGTGTTTTAAAGAGGTTGGAGCACCAGGACATTTTCTGTTAAGGTTTGAGAGTGGTTAATCAGTGGGAAGCTGGTGTGGGGTACCCTATTATAGATGTGAATTATATTAATTTACTTTACTTTTATTTTTTATTGAGTGTTCTTTAGTGATTTTGGGTGGTTATTATACCTTCTTAGGTGTTGTTTTGTTTTGTTGTTTTCTTATGGGAGCAATAGTATAATTATCTCACTTGTGCATTAGAGAATTTGCTTTTCCTACTGGGTATACTTTTATGATCACCCTACAAATATAAACTGCATTTATATTTCTAAGAGGATTAAATGGACCGTGATGGCTTGGACATTGGTATAGTTATTATGTTGCTTCTTAGCCTTACTTTTGGTACTTACTTTGGGGTTTTATTGCATTGTAATAGTTTTATTTTATACATTCATGTGGGATGGATTTTTGGATTTATTTTATATATATCTTGGAGTCTTTTTTAGATCGATACATCTTATCTCATGATCTTTTTTTCAAAATAAAAAGGGAAATGCCTCCCATTTTGTGAGAATATATATACCCTTGGTGCTAGTCACCACCCTGGTCCCTACAAGAGGCAGGACTCATGGGTCATTATATCCCTTTCTTCATTTCCAGACAAGGAGGTGTATCTTTTGTGGGAGGTGGTCGTGACACTTACTCCAATGGGTATATGTTATATTTATATGATCCTTATTGTTCATCTAGATGGTTTATAATCATTTTGACAAAAAAAGTATTGTCATTTACTTTCTTAATTCATTTTTTTAGTCATTAACTTTCCCTCAAATTATTCACTTTCCTGTGGATATTAAATTTCCCCAAAATATCCATATTATTCATCATGGATATTTTAGTTTCCTAAACTATATATCAATTATAAATATGTTGTTATAAATTGAAATTGATTTTTTATCTAGGTAAGTATTAATAAATTTGTATTCCTTACTTTGTATGGATATTTGATGATAAGGTAAATTGTTCATGAATTAAATTTATTATTTGATAAATGAGTAATGCTTTGGACATGTATGCATGAGTGGGTCCTAGTTATAGATAGACCCTTGATGCCTCATAAGTCTCATGAGATGAATCACTAATCTAGCATAAAATCAATTGGCCAAAATTGATGATTTTGTTCTCTATAGTTTTATACTGTATTGTGAAATGTCTTGATGGTATAGGTGTCATGATCCTAAGTTTATGACTTCAAATATTTAATCATTTAATTCATTAATAATTTGGTTATTATTATTATCCATGTTATTTTTTCTATGACATTGTCTTTGGATTTATTTTATACTCATTTATTAATTAAGCGTCATATGTTTCCAATTATTTACTCTTTAATATTGATTATGCCTTATCTTATCATGATAGTCATGTTATTTAAATGGAATGTGTTGTTAGTTATTTACTTTTCCATGTTGATAATGTCTTTTATAATTATGATATTCATTTTATTTATTAAATGTCATATGTTTTCAGTAATTTACCTTGTCATATGGATTATACCTTATCTAGTTATAATAACCATCTTGTTGATTAAATGGAATATGTTTTCAGTTATTTACTTTTCCATATTTATTATGTATTAACTTATTATCTAGGATATTTTCTCAATTATATTATCTTTGGATGAATTTCATTCTCATCTTATTGATTTAGTGGATTTTGTGTTTATATATTTACCTTTCCATATTGGTTATGCTTATTGATTATTGATAGCTTCCACTATAATTAACCCATCCTGGGAATTTGAGCTCACCTTTTTTTTTGTTTCCTATCCCATGAATCCATGAAGTTTACTATGACTAATTTTTAAGGATGTTCTAGTGGAAATAATGATATTCTTGGAAAAAAAGTTATGTTGTAATTTTTATTTTTAAATGTAATGAAAGACTCAAGTATGTATCTAGTTTACCAAGACTACTAAACTATATGTTCCGTCGAGATTTAATTCCTTGTATCTTATTCCCATATAATAAAGAAGACCCTGGATCCAGGTTAATGGAGTCAGGGTTGGTATAATGTCTCAGATGGGAAATTTGATACATCCATTAAATCCAAAACACAAGTTTTACCCTGGGCGCGATATAACAATTGTGTGCGCCAGGAGTTTGGTTAGATTCCATGAAAATCTAAATATATTATATTATGCATGTATAATTGTTTCTAAAAGAAAATTAAATATATCCTGAATGACATCTCCTACGAAAAATCTGAGATTATTGTTAGGTTCGGAGCACTTATAGGGAAAAGGTATTTAGTGACCACCAAAATCCATCCCTAAAGACCTATAGTGGCTTCCCAACAACCACAAAATAGTGGATTCTATCATATTTTTCCTATTTCATATAGATACCACCAAAATGTTTTTGTTATAAGGGAGATAAGGGGACCCTAGAGATACCTCCATTTGGTGGTCTTTATAGGCCTTTCGAATCTAAGCTTAAGCGGCTAACATATGATGATCGCTAAAGATATTATGTTCTTAAAAAAATTACACCAAAATTTAAAAAACCACAAATAACTAAGTTTATGAAAACAAATAAACTAATATCTCCATAGTATGTAAAATAACAAGATCAAAAATACCAATTTCCAAATATCTTCCAAGCTCTATGCCCATCTTTGAAAAAACTGAATATAAAAAATAAAATAATTAGTGTAGTAAAAATAAATACACAAAAAACTATTAATTGAAATATAGTAGAATATTTCAATTAAAAATTATTACAAAAGTACAATTTCATTTTATTTTTAAAGTCTTTATAGTTTCTATTCATTTTTTTAAAATTAATAGTTTCTATTCGTTTTAAATTTAAAACTTTTTATTTGGTTGTTTCAAAAAGGCCACATTTTGGATTGACATGTCATTAGCTCATACACATAAAAAATAATAATGACATGTATTTCCTTTGATTTCACATTATTAGAGGTCGTTTTCTATGGATCTGACCATTAAATGCATGTTTTGGTTTTTTTTAAACAAAAAAAACATTGTTTCAGGTCATCCCTACCAAACAACACCTCATGTTGACATTTTTTCTTCTCAAACATCTCAAAATTAATTGTACAGTCATATTCATCTAATTTCATGGAATTTTGAGGTTTATCAGTTGGTTTTCACTTCCTAAGATGCGTTTTTAAAGGGAATCAAATCTTTAAAAACTGAATTTTTGGTCATTAAAGGATGATCGCATGTACGATTAACATTTCATCTACTCCTACATGTTCCAAATAATAATAACACGTTTTTTATATGATTTCAAGAAATTTTGAGGTTTTATCTATGAATATGACCGTTAAATATATGTTTTGGCATTTTAATACAACAAAAAACAATTTTTGGTCATCCAAGGTAAACAGCACCTCAGATTGATATTCTATATACTTGACCATGAAACAATTAGCTATATGTTTTTTTATATTATTTCACATCATTCGGAGGTTGTTCAATTGGTTTTAACCCCATGACACATGTTTTTAATGGGCATCAAACCTTTAAAATCCTTATATTTGGTCATTTTTTAGGTACCAGGATGGGAAGCGGAAGCCGATGGGCCAGGAATTTAAAATTTTTTACATCACCAGAGAAATGTAACTATTTCAACTCTAGTGATCTTATCTAGGTACATTCTGAGGGCCACGCGTGGATTTGATAGAGCACAAAAATAAAATCGAACATGTACCATGTTCAGATCTGATGTGTGCAAGTCCATTACAGGATTTCATCAAACGTTGCTCGAAGACTCTGACATCGAAGCCCTCAATATCATCCACACATGCCTCCTAAATCTTCTTGCGCATCATTTGTTGGAATCTAGATGATAGTGTGTTACACCAATGAGATCTTCGATGCAACAGTGATCACCACAAGCGTGAGTTTTTGATCCAAGAAGGATGAGCTTGAAGATCTTCCTTGCTTGATAGAATCTCTCTCTAGAATCCAGGAGGAGAGAGAGGATCTCAATTTTAACACATTAATAGTTACATGGAGAGAGCCTCTCTCTTACTTATATAAGGAATATCTAAAATACCTGATATGGGTTCCCGACCCCCGTGTAACATATATTCACAGTATAAGTATTATAAATATTTTTTTATTTCAAATTAAATTATTCCCTAAATAATATTTATAATTTTATATTTTTATTTACTTAATTACTTGTAAATAAATGTTATAAATAAATTCAAAAAATTATTCCAAACTTGAATAATTAAAGAATTTACTCATTACTTGGTGATCCATAGAACTTGGATAATACTCAGACACTGTGGCGGTTCCCGACAAGTTCTATATTCATATTACATAGAATATAGAAGATTCTCAAATCTTTATAGTGTGTGACCCTCTAGGACCTTATCCCAACAGCAGTGAATAACATTCACCAACCAAGAGTGGGGTCTAGCAACCCATCGAGGCCCCTATAGAGAAAATTTATAGTCAAAGCAATGACTACATTACTATGAACATGGTTTGTGTAATATAATCTATTTTTCATCGATATCTCAATAAATAATAATGCACACTAGTGTCATCATCATTTATCTTTATTTATTTTATTTGGTGATCTGTCCAGACGGTCTTACCATCCACTACCATGGCCATAGATTTAATGAAGGTGCAACCATCCTAATCAACCAAGCCCGATATATCTCTTCCTCAACTTGGAAGAAAAAAATCTTATCTTGATCATTTAATCAATGTCAAGTCACTAATGATGTAGCCAACACAAACTACCTCACCATGACTTTATCGTCATCGTTTTCACCTTGCATAAAAGTATGCAATTAAATGAAATACATTGATAATGATATCAAGTCTGGAGACCATTACACATGTCTGTAGATAGGAACAACCAATGACACCTAAAACATGTGGTGTTCCTATTATGCAAGTCTCTCTTCATGATCTCAATTACTAGAGATCATCAAGTGAGAACTTCATGAGAAGAAGTATCAATGATTATGATCCCCCAGCACCTGATAGTCACATATCATCTGTGTCCTTTCAGAATTATGTAACAGGACTATAAGACATTACTTTAAGATTACTATAACGGCATCTCGAGGTTCTCATTATCGCCTAGGATCTACTATAATCCTTTGATATGACATGTAATCTAAGGACACTGCCATAAACAAAGTGGATGCAGAAATATATACAATGTCATGGAAAGGTAAACACATGTAAATATAACAAACACCATAAATGTAGTGGTAATCAAAGTAAAATACATTTTGGGTATAGGGAACCCACTTTCAACACTCCCACTTGCACTAGATCCAACTTTTAACAAGTCTCAATCCGCTAGCTCTCACATGAGAATCATGCTTCTTCTAAGCAATGTCATTAGTCAGGGGGTCTGCCACATTATCCTCTATAGCTACTATGCTAACAGCAACTTCTCCTCTTTGAGAAAAATCCCTCAAGATATGAAACTTTCAAAGAATATTATTTGTCCTCGGGTGAGACCTCGGCTCCTTGGAAAGAAACACTACACCAATATTATTTCAATATAGTGAAATAGGGTCTTCATTTCTATGCACAACACCAATGTTTGAGATAAATTTTCATATCTAGACTTCTTCCTTTGCTGCATCAGAAGCTGTAATATATTTGGGGTCTGCTGTAGAATCAGCAACCACAACTTGCTTTGAGCTTCTCCAACTCACTTCACAACCATTCAGGTAAAAGATGTAGCCTGACTACGATTTCAGATCATCATGATCTATATAGAAACTATAATCATTTTATCTTCTCAGTACGAGTTCTTCATCTCCTCCATACACCAAGAACATATCCTTGGTATGCCTCAAGTACTTTAGGATAGCTTTAATAGCTTCCAAATGCATCTCTCCTGGATTGGCTTGGTATCTACCCACCATGCTTAAAGAAAAGGTGACATCAAACCTAGTACATAGCATGGCCTACATAATAGAACCCATTGTTGAGGAATAAGGTATTTTACTCATTCTTTCAATCTCCTCCGGTTTTTGTGGACACATTTTCTTGTAGAGATTTATAGCATGTGAAATAGGCAACAATCCTCTCTTGGATTGTTCCATATTTTACCTTTTGAGTACCTAGTCAATATATGTACTTTGACTTATCCAAAGCAGCCTTTGAGATCTATCTCAATAGATCTTGATCCCTAGAATGTAGGTTTATTCACTTAATTCTTTCATAGAGAATCATTCATTTAACCAAGTCTTAACTGACTGTAAGACAGTAACCTCATTTCCCATAATTAATTTGTCGTCAAAAAAATAACAATAGGAAAACTATGAATTCCCTCCAACCTTTTTATAGACACAAGTATATCTTTCATTTTTAAGAAAATCAAATTCTCTTATGGACTCATCAAAATGAACATTCCATGACCATGATGCATTCTTCAGCCCATAAATGGATCTCTGTAGTTTGCATACTTTGTTGGCATTCTTTGATGTGACAAACCCTTCAGGTTGAGTCATATAGACGTCTTCAACAAACTTCCCATTTATAAAATTAGTTTTTACATCCATTTTCCAAATTTCATAATCATGAAAGGATTCTATTTCAATCAATGTTCTGATGGATTTAGGAATTTCTACTGGTGATAAGGGTTCATCATAATTGATGCCTTGACATTTTCTGAAACCCTTTTCAACTAATATTTATTTAAAGGTATTAACCTCAACATAAATGTCTAGCTTCTTTTTTAATACCCATTTGCATCCAATGGGCTTTACATCAGTTGAAGGGTCTACCAAAATTCAAACTTTATTTTGGTACATGGACTCCATCTTAGAATTCATGGCTTCTGGCCATTTAGTAGCTTCTTTCCGTTCTACTGCTTCCATGTAGGTTATAGGTTCATCATCCTCAAGGACCAATGTATCACCTAACTTAGTGATAAGAAAACCATAACACTCTGGTTATATAACCTCTCTCATAGACCTACTTAGTATTTGTGTCTCAAGAAAAACTTCTTCTTCCACTTTCTCTTGTGGAGATTGTTACTCTACCAACTCCTGTTCATTTGGAGCATTAACTTCATCAAAGTCAATATTTATCCCACTATTTCCAATAGAAATGTGTTCCCTTTCTAGAAATATGGCATGTATTCCCAAAATAAATTTTCTATCTAAAATTTTATATAAGTAATATCCTTTGTTTTCCTTAGTATAACCTATAAAGATGCACCTTGTGCTTATGGATACTAATTTGTCACTTGGTAAAGTCTTGAAAAATGACTCTCACCCCCATGAACGTATGTTTGTCAGACTGGGTTTCTTTCTATACCATAAATCATATGTAATCTCATCGATAACTTTATTTGGTACTCAATTAAGGGTATATACTGTTGTCTGCAAAGTGTATCCCTAAATGGATAATGGAAGAGTTGCATAACTCTTCATCGATCTGACCATGTCAAGAAAGGTCCCATTCCTACTTTCACTAACACTGTTCCGTCATGGTGTATAAGGAGGAGTTAGTTGGGATACTATCCCACTCTCCTTAAGTGATCTATGAAATATTGATTAAGATATTCTCTGCCTCGGTATGAGTGGAGTGCTTTTATCTTTTTATCAATTTTTTTTATACTTCATTTTGATATTCCTTAAATATCTAAAAGGAATCAGACTTATACCGCATTAGGTAGATATATCCATACCTACTATAGTCATCGGTAAAATTAATAAAGTATGAAAAAACACCCTTTTCCTCTACTAGAAATGGACCACATACATTAGTATGTATTAATTCTAGTACTGCATTGGATCTTTATCCCTTCCAAGAGAAAGCTGATTTGGTCAACGTTCCTTGTAAACAATCTTGACATACATCCAAGGGTTCTGTCTGTATCGAGTCTAAATAACCTTCTTAATGTAATCTTTGTAATCGCTTCTCATTTACATGACCTAGCCTGAAGTGTCATAGAGGGATGATATATGAGTCATGTTGGATGGTTTTGTCATTGATTACCATTATGGGGTTCTCAAGTTCTAGTATGTACAAACCATTGTTAAGATGTTCCATACCATAACATATGTTATCCCTATAAAAGAGACAACATTTACTTCTAAAATTTAAATAAAATCCCATAGTGTCTAAAATCAACACAGAGATAATGTTCTTGGTTACAAAAGGTACATAATAGCAATTTTTTAAAACTAGAACCAAACCACTTGGCCAAGTTATGTGATAGTCTCCCACTACCAAGGCTACCAGACTTACACCATTTTTAGATCAGTGATCCACTTCACCTTTTTCAATATTCTTAAACCTACTTGGTTCCTATATATGAATAAAAATGTGTGAGCCACATGTTGTATCAAATACACAACTTATAGATAAATATAGATTGCATTCAATGACAAAAATACCTAAAGTAGAAGAATTTGTTTTCTTCTTCTTCCCAACTCTGTAATTCTTCCTCCAGTGGCATTTCTTGTCACATCCAAAGAAGAAAGCTTCAGACTCATTACTCTACCTCTAAATCTTTGGCTTCTTTTAAATACTATGCATTGGTGTCATTGGCCTTGACTTGTCTTTAGAACCCTTTCTCTTTCCCTTGTTTCTTTTGATCACCATAAGGACAGATGAATTTGTATTTTTCATATCCTTTTCAGATAGGAGAACTAAATACAAAAGCTCTGAGAGTGACTTTGTCATATCATTCATGTTATAATTGAAAATTAAAGTCGAGAAGCTTGGCGGTGAAGAGGAAAGAATGATATCCAGTGATAGTTCTCGGTTAAATTTGAACCCAAGGGATTTAAGGCTCTCAATATACCCAATCATCTTGAGTACATGAGGACCAGCTTGGTGCCCTTCTACTAGCCTGCACTTATATAGGGAACTTGAGATCTCATACCTTTCCTGCCTAACCCTCTCCTAATATAATTCTTGGAGATATGAAAGCATCTTGTAGGCATCCTCATCCTCATGCATTTTCTGTAATTGGCTATAGATGGATGAAAACATGATGCATTGAACATCAAGTGCATCGTCTACATGATTTTTCCATTTATCTTTTTTCTCATTACTTACTCCCTGAGGAGGCTCAGCAGGAACTGGGGATTCTAGTATATATAACATCCTTTCTTGGCATAGTACAATGCACAAGCACCTGTACCACACCTTGATGTCATTGCCAGTTAGAATATTTTCTTTATCCATAATTGATCGAAGTGATAAAGTACTTGTGATGTTTATGATTTCCATTTTAAATCTACATCAGATAAACATTAGCATGTGGTACTTTGTCTTGAATACCTTTTTACATTTATGATTAATAAATTATTATATCATTTTAATGTCTCCCACTATTTTGGTGAACCTTAATGATCCTCACTATTAGATTCGGAATACTATGTCACTTGAGTACTCTAGTGTCAAGGATCCTCAAAACCTCCCTTATAGTCTACAAGCAATGGTTATGCCACTACACGGTGTGTTTCAAGGTAGGCACTAGGTTGGGAAACCCCTTGACTCGTGGTTCCTTGTATTGTTGAGTAAAGTCCCAGCTTTTGGAATCTGAACTTGATTACCTCAACATCTTTCCTATAAAGTGATAGCAAGTTATCTATGGCTAATCTTTGACTACTCACTTTAGTTAAGTTAACCCAGTTCTCTCATGAAAATGCCCTGGTAGTAAGAGGCACTCTCAACTATGGCTAACGAGCACCCCAAACACTCGGTTAAGTTCAAATTTGAGAAATGGAAGGCTTTTGGACTTAATATATCTTTGAGGGATTATAATATTTATTGAAGAATATAATCTCTTCCTATTTATATGTTCAAACTAGATTGTCGCACTCACAATTGAACATGAAATAGAAATACGTTTGTCACTTCTTTATACATTTTTTATCTTGTTTACTATTCTATGTGATCAAGCAATAATCATGCACTCACATAAAATAATAAACAATGCATAAAGGTAAATCATGAAATCCAACTGGTCTTGAGCATTCTATTATGATTAATCCATAATAGATGAATCTTCACCTAGGGGATCCATACCTGATTCGAGACCTGACTCATGTCGCAGCTAGCCCTAGTGTAACGTGCTTGGCTCTAGTATAGATTACCGCCTCAACTTGGAAGGGTCTATGTCTCAGATCATCACCATATAATTACAAATATACTCACATGTAGGTAAGGGGGTATAGGGGTACAAAATACAACTAGTGCATTGGACACATAGGCCCTTATACATATTTGAATCAAAAGAAAATTTGCAGACCGTCAATTATATAATTAATTATTACAATCATCACATGCATTGAATAAAAAATTAAATAAATAAACTAGATATGCATGGTTCGGTAGCTTTCCCAAGACCATTCGGTGTAAATAAAGTGAAATTAAAATTAAATTTCAATAAATTTAAATAGTACAAGGCACTATAATAAATTAAATGAATTTAAATAAATTAAATTTATTTCTTTTATCAGTTACAATCTTTAGATTTAATTTTAATTCCAAAAAATAAATTAAACCATTAATTTAATTTTAATTCTAAAAATTAAATTAAACCATTAATTTAGTTTTAAATAAAAAATTAAATTAAACAATTAATTTAATTTTAATCTTAATTAAATTAATGTTTCAGATTCTACTTAATCTTAAACCCCAAAATTAATTATAATTATTTTAATTTAAGAAACAAAATTAATTAAAACTAATTGGCGGGGATACCTCTAGAAGGGAAAGAAGTCCGGCAGGACTGCGAACTGTCACGAGGATTCCTTACTTGAGTAGGGTTGAATCGCGTCATGACTATGGCATGACTATGGCATGACAGCGGTGTGACTATAGCGTGACTACAGTCAGACCACGACGTGTTCGCCTAATCCAGCCACACCCCCGTGGTGGTAGCATCCTCCAGCAAGGTTAGAGGGCAGCGACGCGCTGCTCCAAAGAGCTGCAAAGGCAGCGGGGAGGTGCAGCGGTCCAATGAGGCGTGTCGGTCTGGTGGAACACTGCTCCGGTGAGCCACAATGCATGCAACGGTGAGGGGATCCAGGCGGCTTGAGGGGTTTGGGCATCACGGCGGTGAGGGGTCTAGGCGTCGCAGTAGCGAGGGAATCTAGGAGGCGCGAGGTAACGACAACGAGGGGGTATGAGCATCGCAGTGGTAAGGGTCCTGGTGAGGCGTTAAGTAGGCGATGGTGATGAGGTTCGGGTGTCGCAGCGGTGAGGGGTCTGGGAGTTGTGGTGGTGATGGAATCTAGGCGGCGACGACAGGCTTTGGGCAGTGTGAGTTGGCGGCAGTGAGGGGGTCAGGGCAGCGCGAACTGACGATGGAGAGGGGGTCCAGGGGCAAGGGGAGAAGGGGTAAGGTTTAGTGGGGGTGTGGATCCAACACATGGAAGAAGACCTATGGGTAACCTTCTCCTTTTTTTGTCTTTAGACAGAACCAACCCCACCCCTTTCCCTTTTCTTATTAAAAAAAGAGAAGACCCAATTGGGTCTTGGTCTCTCCCCATATTTTTTTTTAAAAAAACTAGAGTCTAAAGTCTTCAATAAGAAAAGGATTAATTGAAACCAAGTCTTAAAGGCTTCTCCCTTTTTTATAAATGAGAAAAATAAAATAATATTATATAATAATTTATATATCTCATAAAACTAAACCCACCTAAAAAAATTCAGATGACCAAATTATGGTCCAAGCATTGCCGGATTTCGGTACTTTGAAGAACACATGAATAAATTAAAAGTGATATCTTCATAAAATAATAATCTAAATAGCTTAAAACTAACAACTTTGATCCCATAAAAATTTTCAAATTGTTCTAACTTGGAAATTCAGAAATGGATCGACATATGGTTAAATCTATTGGAACCAATTTAATTCCCCTGTAATAAAATTTAATGCAATTTAATTTTTTCTTTGACTCTAAAAAATCACATATCTATCTGATACCACTATTAGGTACCAGGACAGGCATTGGGAGCTGATGGGTCGGGAATTTAAAATTTTTTGCATTGCCAGAGCAATGTAACAATGTCGACTCCGGTGATTTTATCCTGATACAGTTTGAGGACCACGTGTGGATTTGACAGAGCACAAAAAATAAAAGAGAACATGTACCTTGTTCGGATCCAACGTGTTCAAGTCCATCGCAGGATTCCGATGACCATTGCTCAAAGACTCTGATGTCTAAGCCCTCTAGATCTTCCGCACACACCTCTTAAATCTGCTCGCACGTCGTTCTTTGGAATCTAGGTACTAGCGCGGTACACCAATGAGATCTTCGATGCAACAGTGATCACCACAAGCGAGAGTCTTCAATCCAAGAAGGTTGAGCTTAAAGATCATCTTTTCTTGAGAGAATCTCTATATATAATCCAAGAGGATAGAGAGGCTCTCAATTCCAACACATGAATTGTTACATGGGGAGAGCCTCCATCTTACTTATATACGGGAATATCTAAAATACCCGGCATGTGTTTTTGGCCCCCGTATAATATATAGTCATAGTATAAGTATTATAAAAATTTATTTATGACAAATTATATGATACCATAAATAATATTTATAATTTTATCACTAACTACAATATATATATATTATATATATAGTTCATGATAATCCTGAGCCTATAACTCAACTCACGTATCCTGAAAATATTAAACAAACATGGGATATTAAAATCCATTCGAATAATATTTTATCTTTGTATTTACTTAATTACTTGTAAATAAATGTTATAAGTAAATTTAACAAATTATTCCAAACTTTAATAATTAAATAATTTATTTATTAATCTATTACTCGTAGGGTCATGCTCTCACTCACTGTCAATGGCCTAGGGCATGACCGCGCCATCGCCTTCCCTCCCTGGTCCTTTCCAGCTAGGGGGGAGGATATTCCCCTACCCTTTCTATCTACCTATGTCCCCCAAATCCCCCCTTTCACTAACACAGATACCCTTCCTAAATTTCTGTCAATTTATGTTTTTCCTAGGGTCCAATCTTTCGAAAATGGAGTTCTATCAGTCCCACTTTCTTCCCTGTAAATCACTAGAGATTCAGCGATGTTGGATCTATCCTTGGTTGCTCGCATTAGGTAGTTTCCCCCCCTCTGTGGACACCTCTGACATATTCTTATCCTCTTCTTGGAAGCTGCATGATTGAGTGATTGTAGGGCTTCTGGATTTGAGGCACTTTCAAATCCAGTTTGCAAATGAGGAAGATCTTATCTCTGCCTTGGCTCGTGCTCTGTGGTTTCTTCCAGGTTTTTGGTTTTCTCTCTTTAGATGGTCATTTGAATTTAATTTGAAGTGTTACACTCTTGTTTCTGTAATTTGGATATCCCTACCAGGTCTCCCTTTACCTTTTCAAAATTTGGTGGTTCTTTGCTTGATCGGAAATATGGTAGGGAGTTTTCTCTGCTCAGACCTTCGCACTCATGCTATGTTTCATCCAATCTCTCCGAGGGTTTTCATTGAAGTTTACGTATCCAAGAACCTGCTGGATTTCATCTACATCGAGGTTGAAGGACAATTTTTATGGTATCATAAGGTATGATATGAATCATGGGTTCCTTTCTGTTCGTCTTGCTAGCGTCTCGACCATGAAGCTGGTAAATATCGGCATATTTTGTTTTGTAATTCTAGGGAGGTTATACCTTCTTTAGAAGAGAATCGACCCATGCAAGAAGCAGTGGAGGTCTCTAGTGATATTTCTTCTGTAGTGGATCATTAGGGTAGTGTAAAACTGTGACTTCCTTTTTCCACCCAGAAGGAGGCAGGACTGAGTAACTCTCCCACATATGCAGAAGCTCTGAATTCTGTTTTCAGTTTTCCCCAAGAGGTCCTGGCACTAGAAATAGATAAGGAAGGATCTTCTGGAATTATAAGATATCTAAAGATGGAGGATACTATAGAATAAGGGGTTGTATTGAGTTTAGTGAACAGCCCATTCTCAGTTAAGGTCTCAGAGTGGACAGAACAGGTCCCATGCGGGGGCAAGTTGCCTCCCTCTCTTGTTAATACAGGTATAGCTGGAGGGTCTAGTGGTTCCCAGAACTATTTTTCATTGCTAGGTGAAGTTGATCCTCCCCTACTTAAATATGGATCCATTGATGAGGGGATACATGGAAAGCTACATCCTTTACAAGAGATGTCAGATTATAAAGAAGAGGTCAATGAGTCTGCCTCAGAACCTTGGTTCTCGAAGGATAAGGATACAGAAATTGCAGAAGAGTACCTTCAGTCCTCTTCAAAGAAAAGAAATAACACACTGGTTGATTCTGAGGGGTTTATTCTGCATATTTGGAGGCTGTGGAGATAAAAAGACTACTCAACCTTACCTATTCCTTATATTAAAAGGGATTCTATCAAAGGAAAAATCCCTCAAGAGAGTTTGGAAGTTACTGCTAACATCTCAAAGAATAAGGAGGATTCTGAATCAGAAAACATCTTGGAGATTCTCATGCATTCCAATGAAGAAATACTAGAGGATTCTATCCTAATCAACATATCAGAGGATTATTCTTATGGAATGTTTGAAAGACCACTTCACATTGATTTAAATGAAGAATAATCATCCTGGATAGACAAATAGAATAGAATTTTGATATGTGGTTTCAAAGAGGAGAAAACAATCCTATAGGATCATGTGGTTACATGGGACAAGATGGAATTTCACTTTCAGGATCTCATCAAGAAAAACCCGGATATGGAGGTCACCTCCATCGAATGGAATCTGTTCAAGGTAAATGACTCTAACCACTTTAATTTGTTCTGGAATAGCCTGACAATTTCTTATGAGGTTTAACTTCTTCTGTATTTTTAACTGGTCGGTTTCCCACTTTTTCCATAAAATTTATTTCAGAAATAAAAATATTTTATTTGAAAAAAAATGAATTTATTTATTCCTTGGTGATCCATAGAACATAGATAATACTCAGACCCCATGGCGGAGCCCACTAAGTTCTATATTCCTATTCCACAAAATAGGGCAGATTCTCAAAGCATTATAGTGTGTGACCCACTTGTCCCTTATCCCAATAGAAGTGAATAAAATTCACCAACCAAGAGCAAGGTCTAAAAACCCATCTAGGCCCCTATAGAGATTAGGTAAATTCAAATCAACAACTACCTTCCTATGAATAGGGTCTGTGTAATATAATCTCTTCATCATCGATATCTTAATAAAGAAAAATTCACACTAGTTTCATCATCCTTTATCTTGATTTATTTTATTTGTTGATTTGTTTGAATGGTCTTACCTTCCAATACCATGCCATGGATTTAATGAATGTTCAACCATCCTAATCAACCAGGCCCGAGATATCTCTTCCTCAACTCAGAAGTGACAAATAATATCTTGATCACTCAATTAATGTCATGTCACCAATGATGTACCCAATACAAACTACCTCTCCACAACTTTATCACCATGGGTTTTTCCTTGAATCGAAGTATGCAATTAAATGACATACATTGATAATGATCTCAAGTCTAGAGACCATTACACTTGTCTTTTGATAGGAACGGCCAATGATACCTGAAACATGTGGTGTTCCTATTATGCGGGTCTGTCCTCATGATCTCAACTACTAGAGATCATCAAGTGAAAACTTCATGTAAAAAAGTCTCAATGCTTGTGAGCCCACAACACCTGATAGTATCACATCATCTGTTTCCTTTTAGAATGATATAACTGGACCATAAGACATTACTTTAAGATTACTCTCATGGAATCTCGGGGTTCTCATTAGGGCATGGGATCTTCTATAACCCTTTGATACAATATGTAATCTAAGGACATTTACATAAACAGAGTGGATACAGAAGTATCTACATTATCATGGAAAGGTAAAAACATGTATATATAACAAACTGCATACATGTAGTGGTAATCAAAGTACAATACATGTTGGTCCAAGGGAACCTACTTACAATAGTTTGGTTCTAGGGCACCCACTTTCCTAGGGATCTGATTGCTAAAAGAACATTTTGGTTTTTTGAAAATAAAAAAACTGTGTTTGGGGTTATCCCAGGTAAACACTATCTCAGATTGACATTTCACCCACTCAACCTTCTCACAATTCCTTGTACAGTTTTTTCCATCTGATTTCATTGTATTCAGAGGTAGTTTGGTTGGTTTTGACACCCTGAGGAATATTTTTAAAGGGTGTCAAACCTTTAAAAATAACATTTTTGGTTGTTACAGATTGATTGCACATCCTATTTACATGTCTTCTTCTTTTACACCTCAAAAATAATAATAATACAATTTTCTTATAATTTCACATAATTATGAGGTCTTTTGTTATGGATATGATTGTTAAACACATGTTTTGGCCTTCTAAAACAATGAAAGTTCATTTTAGTACATCTTAGGAAGATAGAACCTCATATTGTCATTTATTTTATGAAACCATGTCACGATTCACTATATAGTTGTTTTCATATGATATCATGGAATTTAGAGGACATTTGGTTGGTTTTGACCCCATAACCCATGTCTTTAAAGGGTATCAAAACTCTAAATATTGAATATTTGTTTTTTATGGGTAGACTACATGTCTGATTGATGCTTCTTATGCTCCTACAAGTCAAAAATAATAATAACTCAATTTTCCTATCATTTCATGTCATTAGGAGGTTTTTTTCTAAAGATCTAAACATAAAATGCACATTTTTTTAAAATAAAAAAAATTCTGGTCATCCCAGAAACAAGATCACCTTAAATTGATGTTTAGTCTGGTATATCATCTCAAAATTTACTATACTATTGTTTTATCCTGATTTTATGGCATTTGGATATCATTCAGTTTTTTATCCCCTAACGCGCGTTTTTAAAGTGCGTAAAACCTTTAAAAACTACATCTTTGGTCATTAAGGGATTAATTCTTGTTCTATTTATGTTTCTTCTACTACTACATGTCAAAAATAACAATAAAGTAGTTTTTATATGATTTCACATCATTCTGAGGTCATGTTCTAAGGATATAACCGTTAAACACAAATTTTGGGGTTTTAAAATAATAGAAACATGTTTCAGGTCATCCTAGACACATTGTACCTTGGAATTACATTCCATATACTCCACCATCTTAGAGTATTCTGTTTGGTTTTTTTCAACAGATTTCATGGAATTTGATGATTTTTTAGTGGGTTTTGACCCCAAAACACGTGTTTTTAAAGGGTTTCAAACCTTTCAATATCAAATTATTAGCTGTTACAAATAAAACGAACATCTGAATAAAATTTCATCTACTCATACACATAAAAATAATAATAATATAGTTTCCCTATGTTTTTACATCATTCTAAGATCTTTTTCTATGGATCTAACCATGAAACGCATATTTTAGCATTCTATAACAACAAAAATGTGTTTCAGGTCAACCTAGGTAAACATCACCTCAGATTGACATTTTGTATGCTACACCATGTGAAAATTTCCTATAAAATTATTTTTGTCTTATTTCACAACATTTTAAGGTCATCCGGTTGGTTTGGACCCCCTAACACGCATTTTTAAAGGGTATTAAACCTTTAAAACTGCATTTTTCACTATTATGGGAAGAACACACATCTGATTGATGTCTCGTGTCTTCATATAACTAAAAAGTAAAACAGTTTTACAAAGATTTAACATAATTTTGAGGTTGTTTTCTAGGTATATAACCATAAAATTCATTCTTTGACTTTTTTAAAACAACACAACAATGTTTCAGGTCATCTTGGGAAAACACCATTATGGATTGACATTTCATCTACTCAGTCATTTCACAATTCACTGTATGTTTATTTTCATACAATTTCATATAATTGGGATGTAACAACCCTGAACCTAGTATCCTAGAGTTTTTGGTTATTTTATTATGATTTGAAAGATATAAGAGATCACATCACCAAGGATTGATCATTTTAGTAGTCTTAAAGAAACTAGATACATGTATAGTTACCTTATTACATTTGTAATTGAACATAGTACATAAAAAATAAATAAACTAATTCTTGTTACTTATTCAAAGATTTATTCTTCACAATATGGTTAAAGAAAACAAATAAAAGGCTGAGTTCAAATGCTCCTTAAGGGTTATATGGAATAATAATAAGTGAATTAAATTCAATAAGGCATGGACATTATTAAAATGTAAAAAAATTGAAAAATACATTCCACCAATAAACTGAGATTGAAAATGAATCCATATATTTTTTTCACATTGAAAATATCTTGGAATGTAATAACTGCATATTGAATGAATAAATTTCTTATTAATTGGATGTCATATATATAAAACATAAACCATTATACCTTCAATACGGTTTAATTCTGTGGGTAAAACCCCATCTGAGACTATTTGGAAACAAATAGAATGGGTTTTTGGATAACTATTATGTTTTGTGAGACAATTATATGCATCAAGGGGCTATAACAATCCCCACTCATCACTTCAAGTCCAAATCATTTTTCATAAATACATTCAATTGATGAAAAAATGACTTAACAAAATAAATGTATAGAGTAGAGGATATAAATTCATCAATATTTCCCCAATTAAAACAATATTCAAAGAAGAAACCATATGTTAAAATAGTACATGTATAAGGCAATAATAATATCCATGATACATGAAATGTGTACATTTTATTAATGATGATCATAAATGAAAGGGAATAATATATACAACACACACAAGGAATAAATGGTTAATAAAGAATAACCTAAGGGAATTTCATAATTGTGTCTATGAAATAATGGATTTAAATCATACTTGAACATTAATAATGTAAAATATGCATAGATCATGATAAATTTAGTTAAACTGAAGTGAACACATGAAACATTAGTGTTTGAGAAACTTTATAAATGATCCTCTTTAGTGTTGTTTAAGGGAAAATAATAAAGATACTTTAAAATGGAAAAGGGAATAACTATTTATATAAAACTAGAAAAGAAAAAATATAGATTTTCATTATAAAATGATTTATTTTTGAAAAATATTGATAGATTTAAACAGATTATGGATTGTAATTGAAAATGTGTAAGAGATTGGGAAGTTCCCTTTAATCAGGCTTGCTTATCGGGATGAATTGAAAAGGGGTCCTTATATAACTTGAATTTCCCTTCAAAGAAAGAAGAACTGAGCTAGGTAAATATATTTGGAACATAAAAACATAATTTATTAAGAGTACATAATAATAATTATTAATTAAATTGGGGTAAAGAGAGAGAATTCATAACCCAAATGAAAAATGGAAGTTTGGGGAGAATCCATTACCTTATGTCTGAATGTGTTATGCAGTAGATCTCAATGTCCTGGATAATTAGATTAAATACATTAATTAATTCATTAATAACCTCTCTTACATTTATATAATTTATTAAAATTTTATTAAATTTATTTATGTCCTTTTTTATGACTTATAATATACAATTTTATCATTCAAGAGTGTCTTTTTCCTTGGTTTTCATGACCGGTTTACTTGTATACATGTATGAAAAACCATGTAAAATGAGAATAGTTGTCCACAATTGAAATTATATGTTATTAATGAACCTAAAAGATATTAAATAGTTATATCTTTCATTTTTTTTATATGTTTTGAGGATGAATCATTATATAAACATTAGTGATAATCTTTTAGATTATTTTGGCGTTTTTTTATCATCACGAACTAGATTTATTTTATTAATTAATATTATGTATATACTGGTTCCAAAACTATAAATAAGATGTAATAAATATATTATATTCTTTTTAACCATATAAATGGTTTTATGATGATACTTTAAGTCATAATTAAAAAATGAAAACACCTCATCCATGAAGGCTGTAAATCAGCACCTCATGGATGATGTTTTTCATTTTTAGAATAAAAGGGAAGGGGAGAAAAGATATGATGGTGTATTTTAGATTAAAATAATAACATTACAGCATATATAATATATTGGATTTATCATGCACGTTTTTACATAGGATTTGATAAGAGAATAAGAAAAGAAAAAAAATGGAAAGAAATTATAAGAAAATGAAAGAGGTTTTTACCTATTGAATTCTTCTCAATGAAAACCTCATTAAGGGAAACTGGTTTTGGTATTTTCTAGAGACCATAAACTCGTGTATATGGGGAATAGTCTTTGAAAGATTATTTGGAAAAAATTGGACAATCTCTATGGCTTAAGAAGTGTGAAGAGAGGAGGTGGTGAGGGGTGGTATTTATAGTGGAAGAGAGGGGTGTTTTTGAATATTTTATTCATCTGTTTATTTTCTGGATAAAGGATATGAATATCTTGATAATTATCACTAAATATGTTAAAATAATTAATGATAGTTCTATATTATGTTTTTACATCACCCATAAATCATTTATGACTCAATAATTCATGTATTTATTAAATACGCAAAATTATTGTATTTTACTATTCACCAAATGTTCAACCATTTTAGAAAAATCCAAAAAATTCACCCTAACCATATTTTGAAATATAAAATTAAAAAATGAACTCAATTTTATTAAAATAATTTTCTAAATATGATAAATTTAATTTTTAAATGAAATCATCATTGTTTCAAAAAATACTGATTTTAAAATTATAACTGATTTTATAAAACTTTGAAAAATTAATTAAGGTCTCATAAAATTATCTTATAATCATAAAATAAAAAAATATTAATTTATGAGTCTATTTTATGAAAATATATTTTCTATTAGATCATTATATTAATTATAAAATTGTAATTAAATATTTATGACTGAAAAAAATAAATACACTTAATGTAACTTTTTTAAAATATTTATTTACTTATTCCATGACATAAATATATCATATTATCATTCATAAGATACCAAAATTTTATTTTTACTATAATAGGTGAAGTTAATATTCTAATGGTCACATTAATACTCCCAATGGTCACATTGTTATTTAAATGTTCAAGTTACTATTTAGTGGTATATTATTCTTTGTTTAAGATTGGTGTTGTGTGAAACATAAGCTATCAAATGAATTTATTTAAGAAAATACATACCATAAAATTTGGAGGTGTTATATTATTCACTCCTTTAGAAATTTTTCCCTCTAATTTTCATGAATATTTCCCTCTAAACAAATGTGGGTGGTTCTTCTTCATAACATCCTCAGGTTCCCACATTTCTTCTTCCATTTTATGGTTTCTCTAAAAAAACATTTACCAGTCGAGTCATCCAATTTCTTAATACTTGATCACTTGATTCAAGAATTTTGATAGGCTTTTTTAGTAATACAAATCAGGTTCATGTTCTATTTCTTCATAGGTGATTACATGTGTTGGTTTTAGAATGTACTTCTTTAACAATGATATGTGGAACACATAATGAACTTTGGAAATACTTGGTGGAATTTCTAATCGGTATGTTATAACACTAATTCTTTAAAAAAAATCAAATGGTCTGATGTACCTCGGGCTCAGCTTCCATTTCTTACCAAACTTTATGATACCCTTCCATGGAGATACTTTAAGCAATACATGATCTCCCACTTGAAATTACAAATAATTTCTCCAATTGTTAGCATAACTCTCTTACCTAATTTGAGCTGATTTGATATAATCTTGAATATTATTTACCTTTATCATTGTCAATTCAATAATTTATGGGACTATAAGTTTCCTCTCTCCAACTTCATCCTAAAAAATTTTTGTTTGACATCTCTTGTCATATAATACTTCATACCGCACCATTTGAATACTAGAATAGAAACTATTATTGTTATAATAAAGGTAAATACTAATCCCACATACCTTCAAAGTCAAGTGAAAATGATCTCAACATGCCCTCCAATGTTTTAATAGTCCTTTAAGACTGTACATCCATTTGAGGGTGATAAGCATTAATTAAATAAAGCTCAATATCCAAAGACTTATAAAGACTCTTACAGAATTTTGATGTAAAACAAGGGTCTCGGTCAGAAACAATTGATATAAGTGCACCCTAATGTCTTAAAATATCATTAATATATAGTCCTTATATGTGCTCAAGAGGTAAATATTCTATTATAGAAAGAAAATGATCTGATTTTTTAAGAAAATAAATAATAACCTATATACAATCATTCCTTCTAGGTGTCTTACGTAATCTTATGAAAAATTCCATTGTAATGTCATCCAACTTCCACATAGGAATAGCTAGAGGTTTCATGAATCATCTAGGATTTTTTTCTTAGCCTTCACTTGTTGACAAGCTAGACACCTTTACATATAGTCAGCAATTTCCTGCTTCATGTTATCCCAGAAAAAATGTTCCTTTAGATCTCTATACATATTGGTACTAACAGGGTGTGTAGATAAGTTTTAGCTGTGATCATCATATAATAGTTCCCTTTTTAGCTTCGGTATTGATGGGACACATAACCTCCTTCCAAATTTCAGAATTCCAACCTCATATATGAAGTTTACCAATCCTCCAAATTTAAGGGATTAAATTTTCTTTTGAATATTATCATCATTAGATTGAGAGATTTTTATATTATTTATTAAAGATGGTTTATAAATCATTTTAAAAGGGAGTGACGTTTCAATTTCCTTAAAAATTCCCATATATAGTTTTACAAAATCCATGAATATAGGATCTTTCTCGATCCTAATTTGGGTCAGAAGTCCATGATCTTTCATTCTTAATTCATTTACTACCTTATTTTCTTTTTTTGGGTAGTAGTGTATTTATATATCATTATATTTTATTAACTCAATCCATCACCTCTACCTCATGTTGAGTTATTTCTGTATAAATAAGTATTTAAAAATCTTGCGATCTGTATATATCTTTCATCTTTCACCACAAAGATAGTGTCTCCATATCTTCAGAGAAAATATTAAAGCTACTAACTCAAGATCATGAGTTGAATAATTTTTTTCATGAGTCTTCAACCACCATGATGCATATGAAATAACTTTATTATTTTTCATAAGAACACAACCTAGTCCATTCTTCAATGCATCACTGTGTATAAAAAACCCATAATTTCTTGATGGAAGAGTCAAAATTGAAGCATTGAGAAATATTCTATTCAATTATTCTAAACCTAATATTCATTATTTCATCCATATGAACTTAACCCCTTTACTTGTGAGCTTAGTTAATGGGTTATCCAATCGGGAAATATTCTGAATGAAATGCTGATAGTAACCTGCTAAACCAATAAAACTGTGTACCTCGGTTACGTTCATTGGTGTAGGAAATTATTAGATTGAATTTTTCAATATAGGATCCACTGAGATTCCATACATAGAGACAATATTTCCATGAAAAGAAACTATTTGAAGCCATAATTCACACTTACTAAACTTCCCATATAACTCTTTTATTCTAAGAGACTTTAGAATAATATGTAATTGGTTCTCATTATCCTCATAAGTTTTCAATTACACCAAGATATCTTCAATAAATACCACAAAAAAATTATCAAGATATTCTTTAAATAATCTATTTATTAGATACATGAAAATAGAGGGTGCATTTATCAGTCCAAATGGAATTATTGTAAACTAGTAATTTATATAACAAGTTTTAAATACTATATTTGAAATATCTTCCTTCTTTACAAGCAATTTATGATATCCAAAATGAAGTTCAACCTTTGAAAAATATTGAACCCCGTGAAGATGGTCAAATAAATCATCAATTCGAGATAGAGGATACTTTTTCTTTATTGTAATATCATTGATTTCTCTATAGTTAATACACATCCTCAAGGATCCATATTTCTTCTTAACAAAAAAACATGGTCTCCCTATAGAGAAATCCAGTGTGAATAAATCCCATATTACTCAACTCATCTAGTTGTTTCTTCATCGCTACAAATTCCACAGGGTACATTCTATAAGGATTATTTAATGTTGGTTTTGAATCAGGGATTAGATCAATGGTAAATTAAACTTCATGCTCTGGGTGTTTCTAGGTAAATCCTTAGAAAATATATCAATGAATTCATATACAATTAGTACATTCTCAATTTGAAGATGACTTTCCTCTTCCATAGACATTATTTACTCTTACTTCCCAATAATTTCATTCTCTAAATCTATTGGGGGTGGATATAGATAATAATAAGATGATGAAGTTTCATCTCTAAAGTTAAGGGATTCTACATCATCCTCACAAATCACAGTTTCCTTATTATTACAATAAATTCTTGCATCATATTTTTAAATCTAGTCCATACTGAGTATTATATCAAATTAAGTCATAGGTATGATGATAAGGTAGGAAACTAAATCACTTTTATACCTCATAAAGGGGAATTACGGACACCTTTTTATTAAAATGAGACTTCCCTTGAGAGTGTTGACTGATAACTCCCTTGTTAAATCAAAATGAAAATGTCTAATTATCTTGGAAAACTGGGTAGATATAAAAGAGTGTTATGATCTAATATAAAATAAATAATTTGTTATATTTGAAGATAGGACCAATGTACCAACCACCGCATCATTGGGTACTTTTACTTCAACTATGGTGATCACATAAGCTTGGTAATCTCCCCTTTGCTTATTCTGTGGTAGATTCCCCTGACACTTATAAAAATGACTTAAATAATGACCCATTTCATTGCAATTAAATCATTTAATGTCATTGATATGTTTCTTCCCCTTATAGTCATTAGCTCGATGACCCTTTTCTCTGCACTTATAGAAAACTCCCATTCTTTTTAAGCATTTCCTAGGATGATCCCTTCCACAATTTTCACATAATTGAAATTGATTCATTCCATTCTTCTTCTTTGACACTTAACTTTTTCCATGGTTATCATAAGATATATTATTCTCTTGAATTCCCTTGATCATATAATATCTACAAAACTCTTTCTCCATTTTAATGGAACTTGATACTATTTCATCATATGATGAAAATGTTTGAGAATTTAGTACCCTTTGGAGACTTGGTTTAAGACCTTCAAATAAATTATCAATCCTTTCTTCCAAATCACATATGTAATCTATAGCATACCTATCTAGTCTTTTGAAGGTGGCCTCATATTCCACAACACTCTCTGCATCCCTTTACTTTAAGCTAATGAATTTTCTCTTAATTTTTTTCTTCACTCATGAGGGAGGTATTTATCAAAGAATGTTTCTTTAAAAGTTCTCCATTCCATTTATTTTATTTATTATTCCTATTTAGTACTATATATCAAAGACCACCATTTATTATCATCTCCCTTATGGAAATATACTACTGGTACTGCATTTTCATTTTCATTGCATCCCAATGATAAAAATATATTTTCAAAGGACTTGATCCACTATACAGCTACCACTAGATTATTAGTTGAACTAAAATATGTGGGATTCTATTGCATTAAATGATCCAACATAGTTTTATTATGGTTACTCTTCATAAAATATGTAAGATGTCTAAATATCATCATTATATTCTCATCTCCAACACTAACTGTGTTGACATGCTCAAAAGGGAAATCCCTATATTTTCCATAGGTATTGATTCCTTTCCATCCATTGGGTTCCATTTCTAAACAATGGCATATACTAAATTAAGTTATTCATAATTTCGAACTAGAAAAACACTTAACATAAATCAAAAATATATGCATTACTAATATCATAATAATAAACATGGTTTCTTAGGGGATATATTTACTTTTAAATCCTTCATAATGGTTTGAAAAGAGAATGTGAATTATGCACAGATTTTTATGCATGGATGATCTCACGTTACATCTCCAAGACTGTTACATGGACTAGATCTACATTTCCATGGACCTCCCCTCTCCTCCTCTGTCAAAGCTGATTCTCTGAGTTAAAGATTTGTTGGAATTGGTTCATTCATTGTTTTATCCTTTAGCTCCCCAGTACGTCTCTTCATATTTTCTCCATGATCACTCAATGATGGTATGTAGGAAGTAAAATTACTTTCTCTTGTATGACAACCATATGACTCTCTTGGGTAGTGGAAGTTTAGGTTTTCATGATTACAAAGCATCTAATTTGCCTATTTAGCCTTCCAACCTGATTGGAGAAATTAGTGATGACATTATGGGTTTGTCCTCAGGATTTCATCCTTCCATTCCTGTTCTACCTTTGCCTCCACCAAAAACCTACATGGCCATTATTCCTTTTCATATGAGGATAAAATACTTTCATTATTTTTAACCCTCATTCCAAAATCCCTAATACTAAATGGCTAGTTCTCAATGGGAAAGAAATATTTCGATATGTATCTCCCTCTCTATATCCATATCATTCGGATCCTAGTTCCTCAAGTATCTCTCTAGTATCGACATCTAATAGGTATGATTCATTATTATTGATATATGCAATCTCATACCCCTTTTCTTTATCCTATGAAGGAATTTTGGATACTACTCCATTTTCCATAGACGAGTATTGACATTCCCCTCATTATCCTCCTTATCTTAAGGGGTGTGAAGTAGTGAGTTTGTCTCCAAATACACCTCATTATTCTAGAAGCTTTTCCCATGATGTTTTTTGCTTGATTCTCCGATCAGTGGGGTGCGCACAAGATCCCAATCCAAATTAAAATCTATACATTATCTCCCAACAGTGTCTTCGATCTTGATAGTGCCCGGGGATAAATTCAATAACCTTCAATTCAAATGATTCTGATTTTAGTTTGGAATGCATGTGGTATTGGTTCTAGGGTGAAAACATATTTTCTGGTTTATGAAAGGCATCATTCTAAAGATTCGGTTATAGTTATTTTGGATCCTAAGAAGCGTTCTTTTAAGATTTAGGACTTCTCTCAAAAAATTAGTTTGATGGGTTACATTCATGGTTACCAAGTAAACAACCATATCTAAATTTTTTGGGATTCCTCGTATCAGGTGAAAAAACTTACTGAATATGGAAAACATATTTCTACAAAAATAACACTGGAAATGAGTCCTTTTTATTTCTATTCCATGCATGGTAAATGTGATCCAGTGGACATGGTGTACTTGTTGTTGGATCTTGATTTGGTTAACTCAGGAATCTTCCCTTGGTTCATAGGAGGGATTTTAATGCAATTATGAACCCCATAATAGAAGAAAGACGGTGGTCTAGTTTCATGGAAGAGTCTAAGTGATTTTATTTCCTTTACTACTTGTAATAGACTCTTGGATCTGGGGTACTCTAGTGATCAGTTTCCTTGGTGAAATAACTAGGAGGGAAGGTGGAGAACATGGTGTAGTCTTGACAGGTTTCTGGTCAATATTCAGGAAATTAATACTTTTCTAGGTGTGGGGACTTGTTATTTGGTAATATCTTTATCAGATAACTCACCCATCCTAATTATTCTTGACTCCAGATCAAATGATCACAAGAATTTTTTCTTTTACAAATGGTGGATATAGAATTTTAACATAGAGGATTTGGTTCATACATCTTGGATTAAACCCAAAAAATCCACATCAAGGGTGGGCTTTCAAAATAAATTGTGGAATTGTAAATCAGATCTTACTAGCTAGAGTGTGAGTCAGTAGTATCCATCCATGAAGTGTATTGTGAGGTTGGACAAGGAGGCAAAGTCCAGGGGCATTAATGTGAGGAATGTGGAGGAGTCCATGCACTACTTTCAAGAAAATATCTCTTGGGATGTTCTTGATATGTGGGGTAAGTTCATTTTGAGGAATTATAAGTCAGCTCTTGATTTGAAAATTGATTGCGATACTAGTATGTGGAAAAGGCTTCAAAGTCATGCTAGGGGACTTCCTCATAATTCACGATGAGTTTTTGGGAGCGGGGATATAAATTATTGGAAGAAAAACTAGGAAGGTATAATGTTGGATTTTTGGAGATGTCCCACTCTAAATATTTCCCTTCAAGGAGTCTAGTAAATTCCCACTAGTTATAAAATCTACTCTCACCCCAAAGTAATGAGATTCGTATGATAGTATCATACTCAATGATGAGAATGATAGACTAGTGTTCACGTGTTCTCCATCGGGTACTTTAAATTCCAAATCCTATCATTCTATTCTTCGTAGCTGGGTGCCTAGTGATGAATGGGGGGAATTATTTTGTGTTGGGATATACCAGAAAAATTCAGTTTTCTGGTTTGGTGCATCATACATTAGGATATTTCTATTTATACTGAGGTTTAACGGAGAGGCATCTCTCTCACTTCCAAATTCCCTTGTTGTTCACGACCAAGCGATGAATCAATACTTCATCTCTTCCTTCATGGGGAGTATATTCTTACTACCTGGAGGGTTCTGGGGAGTCCTTCATCTTTGGAGTTCATCCCAACTCAATGGTTGATTTTATACATTACTGATTTAAAGATATGGGATCTAATAGAAGTGAATAGAAGGCACGATTTATTTTTCTTGTGGCAAGGTGTTGGACAATCTGGAAGGCACGGAATAATTATAAATATGATGCCTTATAGAGTTCCCAAATCTCACTACTAGTGAGATCATGTATCATGGATGTGGAGCTTGGGTATTTATTAAATATCTGTGAGAAGTCTCTATCATTGAGGATGTTGTGTCACGGTAGAAATCCCGACTATATGCCTATGTGAGTACTATCACAGAGAATATGGGTGAAATGGAATCCGCCTAAGGTTAGAATAAAGCTTAACATGGATGGTTCTTTATTGAATGGGTCATCTTGGGGTGGCAGGTTGGTCTATGACAGTAGGGTATCTATAGTTCTTTCCTTTTCTTCGGATTATGGTCAATAAGACTCTCCTATGGTAGAGGCCAGGCCTATTCTCAGTGACATGGAGATTTGTAAGGTACGCAATCTAGATCTAGAGGTGGTGGAGACAAAATCATCAATCATTTATAATTCCCTCTATAGTAAGGTGTTTACCCCATGGAGTAAAAGATATATCATCTAGAGCATTGATTCTCTCTTGAGGGGTCTGGTGCATGTTAGTCATACATGGCGTGAAGGAAATGAGGTTGCAGACTTCCTTGCATCTTGGAATATTAATAATGGAAATATCACCCTTTTTATTAGTTTGGGAGAACGTCCTCTTGAATTTGTGAATATTGTAAGTTTTGATGCACTCGGTCTCCATTTTTATCACCCACCCATATGGAATTGTCTTGTATTATTTATTTTATTATATAAAAATCGTTACAGTGAGCCTAAAAGACATTAAAATCAAAAAAATCATAATTTTTTGTATAAAACCAATAATGAAAAAATATATTTTTTCAGGATAAAATGACTGATTTTTTAAAAATATTGGTATATTTAAATAGATTATGGATGGTACTTGGAATGGGTAAGAGATTGGGAAGTTCTCTTTAATCAGGCTTTCTTATCGAAAGGAATTGAAAAGGGATACTTATAAAACTTGTATTTATCATTAAAGAAAGAATAATTGATCTAGGTAAATATATTTGGAACATAAATACAGAATTTAATAAGAGTAAATAATAATAATTAATAATTAAATTTGGTGAAATACAGGGAAAGCATAACCTGAATAAAAAAATGGAAGTTTGGGGAGAATCCCTTACCTTAGGTTTGAATTTGTTCTGCAATTGATCTTAATATCCTAGATAATAAGATTAAATACATTAATTAATTAATTAGTAACCTTTTTTAAATTTATTTGATTTATTATAATTTTTTTATGTTCATTTACGGTCTTTTTGATGAGTTATAAGATACAATTTTATCATTCGGGAGCGTCTGTTTCCTTGGTTTTCATGATCGGTTTACTTGTATACATGTATGGAAAAACTTGTAAAATGAGAATAGTTGTCCAGAATTAAAATTATAGGTGATTAATGAACCTCTATAATATTAAATTGTTATATATTTCATTCATTTATATGGTATGAGAATGAATCATTAGATAAACGTCAGTGATAATCGTTTAGGTTATTTTGGTATTTTTTCGATCATCACGAACAAGTTTTATTTTATTAATTAATATTATGTATATACTAGTTACGGAAATTTAAATAGGATGTAATAAATATATTATAATTTTTTTAACCATATAAATGGTTTTATGACTATAATTTAAGGTGAAATTGAAAAATAAAAACACTTCATCCAAGAAGGTGGTAAATCAGCACATCAAGGATGATGCTTTCATTTTTTGAATAAAAGGGGAGAGGAGAAGTCACCTGATAGTGAATTTTAAAATAAAATAATAAAATTATAGTATAGCTATTATACTCGAGTTATCATGTATGTTTGGAAAGAGGAGGTGAAGAGATCAAAAGGAAAGAAAATAAATTGAAAAGAAATTAAAAGAAAATGAAACGGGTTTTTACCTCTTGAATTCTTCTCCTAGAAAAAATCCTTTAGGGACTCTAGTTTTGGTATTTTATTAAGACAAGAACATTATTGATGTAGGGATGTGTCTTGGTAATATTATTGTAAAAAAAACTATACAATCTTCAAGGCTTAAGAGGTGTGAAGAGAAGAGGTGGTGAGGGGTGGTATTTATAGTGAAGGTGCGGTGTTTTTTGAATATTTTATTCATTTGTTTATTTTTAAGGCTCAAGACTATGTATAGTTTAAGAATTATCCCTAAATATATTAAAATAATGAATTATAGTTCAATATTATGGGCTTACATCATCCATACGTCATCTATGAATCAATAATTTCTATATTTATTAAACACGGTAAATTACCACATTTTAGTATTCATCGAAAATTAAAATATTTTAGAAAAAACACAAAAATTCACCCTCACCATTTTTTGATATATATAATTTAAAAATGAAATCTATTTTATGAAAATAATTTTCTTAATATGATAAATTTAATTTATAAATAAATTATCATTTATTCAGAAAATATCGATTTTAAAATTACAAATGATTTTATAACACATTGAAAAATTAACTATGGTCTCTTGAAATTATCTTATAATCATAATAAAATAATTATTTAATTTATGAGTCTATTTAATGAAAAATTATTTTATTTTAAGTCATTATATTAATTATAAAATTGTAATTAAATATTTATGAATTACAAAAATAAAAACACTTAATTTATCATTTTTTAAAAAAATTATTTACTTATTACATGATATAAATTTATCATATTTTTATTCAAAATATACCTAAATTTTATTTATACTTCCATGGGTAAAGTTACTATTCTAATAGTCACATTGCTGTTAAAACTATTAAGTAACTAATTAATGGTATATTATTGTTCGGTTAAGCTCAATGTTGTGTGTAACATAAGATATAAAATGAATTTATTTAATAATATATATACCATAAAATATTGGGGTGTAATATGGGAGGTCGTTCATTTGGTTTTGACCCCCTAACGCATGCTTTTAAAGGGGTGAAACAATTAAAAAACACATTTTTATTCATTACAGGAATATCATGTGTCTAATTGATGGGATGTTTATTCCTACATGTAATAAATAATAATGAAATGGTTTTTATAGGATTTCACATCATTTTGAGGAATTTTAATATGGTTTTGACCTTTAAGTACAATTTTTGGTGTTTTAAAACAACAAAAGTGTGTTTTGGGTCATCCTGGACATACGAATCCTCTAATTTATTTTCTATCTACTCCACCAATTCAAACTTAATTGTACAGAAGTTTTCACCTAATTTTATAGCATTTATAGGACGTTCATTTGGTTTTGACCTTCCTGTGCACGTTTTTAAAGGGTATCAATCCTTTAAAAACCACATTTTAAGATATTATGGGTAGACCTCATGTCTGATTGTTGTTTCATATACTCCTAAACATAAATAATAATAATAATTCATTTTTCCTAAGACTTCACATCATTCCAAGGCCATTTCTATAGATCAAACCATTAAACACATGTTTTTGATTTTTAAAATAGAAAAACTACATTTCGGGTCTTCCTGGGAAAACTCAACCTTATATTAGCATTATATATTCTTTAAAATCTCAAAAATCATTGTATAGGTGTTGTTTTATGATTTAATGGAATTCGGAGGTCATTTGGTTGGTTTTGACTCACTGACATGCTTTTTTAAAGGGCAAAAAACCTTTAAAACCAAATATTTATCCATTTCAATCATATTGAACATCTTATTGATGTTTAGTATTCTTATATAAGTCAAAAATAATAATAAAATGATTTTCCTATAATTTTACATCATTTGAGGTTGTTTTCTATGGATATGACCATTAAACGCACATTTTTTCTTTTTTAAAACAATAAAATTGAATTTCAGGTCATCCCTGGCACACACCACCTCATATTTAAGTTTAGACTACTAAAAATCACCAAATTCACTATATAGTTTCTTTCATCTGATTTCATGGGATTTGGAGGTCATTTGGTTGGTTTTTACACCATTAAATATAATTTTAAAATGCGTCAAACCTTTAAAATTCCCATTTTTGGTTGTTTCAAGGAAGAAATAACATCTGGTTAATGTGTCATCTACTCTTAAAAGTCACAAATAATAATAACATTGTTTTGCTATGATTTCACATCATTATGAGATTATTTTCTACAGATCTGGTCATTAAACATAGGTTTTGGCATTTTAAAACAACAAAAGTCTATTTCAGGTCATCCTGGATAGATGGAACCAGGGATTGATGTTCCCTCTATTCAGCCATGTCAAAAATTAATTTTACAATTTTTTTCATCTGATTTCATGGTATTCAGAGGTCTTTCAGTTAGTTTTGACCCCCAGATGCATGCTTTTAAAGAGGGTCAAACCTTTTAAAACTTTATTTTTATGCATTATGGGTGGAACACATGTCATATTTATGTGATATCTATAACGACTCATACTTTACATACATTGTTATTACTTCAAAATTTAAGCACACTTATTATAACATATAACAAAACTATGAAAGGACCGTATAGGTATAGTGTCTTTAGAAACTGGGAAACATAAACAACTGGTTCATAAATCACCTACATTGTCTCCCTTTTATTTTATCACATCTAGAGTCCCTTTTGGAATATCTTACTTAATATCCTTCTTCCTAACCTGGGGAAAAGAAAACATACAAAATGGTGAGCTCAAATGCTCAGTAAGGGTAAACAAAAGAAATGTCAATCATATTATATTCATAAGAACATAACATTTTGAATATCTTAACCTGTAAAAGAGATCATAATATCATAACATGGGATAAATCATAGTGGTGAAATGTAATCCCAATAATCATAACATAAAAAATGAAACTTTTTGGCATACACACATAATCATAGAGAATCATTTCTTAGTAGTCAAAACTCATTTCCAAGACTATCTTAGTGGCCAAAGTCCATTTCGGAACCGAGTTCACTCCTCGTTTTAGTCCTGTTTCACTGAACCGGATTAACCTGTCATCCAACCATGTCTATCTCATGAGATATAAATCATTACCCAATTCATTTGATGGATATATAGGTCCCACTCATCTCATAATGATACCATTCTTATGTGTGCCACAAAATCATATATCATATATCATAGCATAACCCATGTAATAAAAATGAGATTCTTAAACACCATGCCATCATAAATCATATAAGATAAAAGGACTTCATAAAAATAATTCCATCATAATCAAATCAATGTAAAATAGTTATAGAAACAGAACCCTATATTATCATAGATGGAAAATAATTTTGATAAAACACTTGAACTCCATTCCTAAGGAAAATATCCTTTATACATCAAAAACATTTTTCCTTTCTTAACATGTCATAAATTTTTAAACTAAAAGAAGTTAATTAAAAATAAAATTGATATATTGTAAAGAAATATTCATGGAAATAATTTTCTAAAAATCCATTCATGTCGTATAAGTTAAATAAATACATTCTTCTCGTACTTTGGCCGGAAAAGTCAAAAAGTACCTCGTACTAAAAACAAAAAAAGATTCTTATCATATCTTTTACTAAAAACTTACCAATGGGTAAAATTGCATTTAAAAAATTGTAGTAGGATATAAATAATATTACATATTGAGGAAACATGGATGTGGATGATAAATATTCCCCAGTAAATTATGAAGTATAAACAATCTCGGATAAAAATGAGATTGTGAGATTTTCCCTTACCTTAGGTCCGATATGCTTTGTACGTGTCTAAACCTCCTGTATAATGATTTAAATAATGTTATTGACTTATTCCAGAATCTTAATCATTGTTATGAAATCATATATGGTCACATTCTTAGCTTCTTATTAGTAATATTTCATTGATACTTGTTATTCGGGTGTTTATTGCTTTTTGTTCTTATGCGTGTTTTGTCGAATAAATTCTTATTATTATTTTTAGGTTATGGATAACTCATTTCCAGAATTTTATTAGTGTAATATATATCATATTTATTCATTCAATTCATTTATATAATCATTAAGCATTGAAAATCGTGCAGAACGAGTCGCATCACATCGTGGAGACGGTAGGTCGTACGTACGCACGAGCGATGATATCGTTCCCATGATCGTGAAATTGTATTGAAGTGTATGTATACTATTTCAGAATAAATATAAATTTACAATAATCATATATAGTTATACCTTACACCATTATACCGATACAAGTAGGGTGGTGGTGAAAAATATATTACACCACGACATGGAGACGGTATTCCGTACGTACGCATGTGCGGTGATTTCATTTTCCATAGGATGGATAGAATGTGAAATAGGGTTGTTTCATATTTATAATAATATATCAGTATATGAGTGATACTGATGTTATTACTTCATAATGAAATAACTAAAGAATAATAAGTAGAAGAAGAAATAAAGTTGAAAGAATCGGTAACGGACATTACATCTTCTTTGAAGCGCCTCTTCTTAACCTCCTCTTAGGGCACTAAAGATGGTCATTGAAGAAGACCGGGACCTCTAGGATGTTTCTATGGAAGTGTAGAAGATAAATTGTCAGGGGTTGGCCGATCTTGGAGGCTCAAAGTGGTGTGAGGAAGAGAGGGGGGAGGTGCCCTTTTATAAGGGATGAGAGGGGCACCTTAGGAAAAACTTAAAATATTATTTTATTATAAAGTCATATTCGGTTTTTAATAGCTCCCAATTAATTTATTTTGAATCTAAGGTGGAAATGGGTCTAAATCCTCTAAACCAATAGATTTTAGACAAGTTTAGGTTACTATTTTAACATTATCATTTAGATTTAACTCTAAGTTAAATAATTTAACTTTTACCGTGTCTTCTTGTTTTATTACATTATATGGTTAGTAAACTTACTATAACAAGCCAAACGAATCCCAAGTTGTTAATTATTAATATATATAACGTTATATAAGTCATTTGTCAGAACCTTAGATTTTTATGAATAAAATAACAATAAATAATATAATATTTTTTTTAAAAACTATTTTATGTCAATTTTGACACTATTTAGTAATTTATTTTTTTGAAAATCATAATAGTGTGATTAGTTCGAAAAACGTTTATTAAATAAATACTAATATGTCATATTAACCTATAAAATTATTTTACTTCATAAAAAGTCTCAAATTACATTTATTTGGGTATTTATAACATCAATTATGTTAATATTTCATTAATATGGTAATTACTGCATCATCATTGTGTCATAAATAAATTAAATTATTTAAAGTCTAAAAATTACAAATAAAATACCATTATGTAGGAAATATTTTTATATTTCTAATGAATATTTATAGTCAAATTTTTCTTATCTATAACCCTATATAAAAAATGTTTTAGTTATTATTATTTGATTTTAACTATTTTAACTCTTCTTTAAATAAAATAATATTAAATGTCCTAATCTAATTCAGGTGGACCTAAATGGTCATATTTTATTCCTAAATTTGTTTTTGGTCGAATTAAACTTATCCAATATAATTAGGACATGTGTTAGGGTGATAATAACACCATTTTTACCCTTAATTACCATATTTACTTTTAACCGTGGTAAATAAAAGTAAAAAGTTACTATTCACCAAAAATTATTTTTATCTTATTGAACCAAATTTTACTCCTTGATATTAACCGTGTCTCTTGGATTTTCGAAATTCCACTCACAGAAGAGGTAAAATTAAGTTTTATGTCATTTTTTAAAAAACTCCTAGGAGGTAGGTAAAAGACGGGGAAAAGTTCAATAAAATTTTTATATATCTAAAATTATTATAAAATGACTCCAGTGAATTACTTTGAACTTATATAGGTATTATGTATCAATTTTGACCTAAAATAAAATTAAATAAAATAAATAATTATAAAAAGTCAGGTTTTTTAAATAGTAACCTAGTGTTTTCACTATTCATCAAAAATTGAAAGTTTTTAGAAAAATACAAAAAATTCACCCTAGGCTAATTTTGATATTCCGAATCCAAAAATTAAATCCATTTTGAAAGATAAAATTTATAAAATTTCAAAAAGTGGGTATTACAATTCATAATGGCTAGTTTTAATAATATTTTAATAGCATGTCATTGTTTAGTGAAACTCAGTATTGCGTACAACGCAAGCTATCGAGGAAGGTCGTGATTGTGTGTAAAGATAGACAAGATAGTGTTGTGTGTAGTGAAAGATTCCTTTTATTATGTATATAACATAAAAACAAAATATTTCTCATAAAAATCTCGGTTGTTACAATATCTACTACTACACATAAAAAATAAAAAAAATGTTTTTACTATGATTTAAAGCAATTCATATGTACTTTTTTATGGATATGACTGTTAAATACAAGTTTTGGAATTTTAAAACAATAAAAGTGTGTTTTGGGTCATCTAGGATATACATCAACTTGTATAAAAATTTCATCTTCTCATACATGTCACAATTATATGTGTGTGTTTTTTTCATCTAATTTCATGACATTCGGAGATCATTCAGTTGGTTTTGATCCCCTAACGCACGTTTTTAAAAGGTATAAAACCTTTCAAAACTACATTTTTTTTTCATTACGGGTAGACCACACATCTGATTGATGTTTCATCTACTCTAGAACATAAAAATAATAATAAGATTTTTTCCTTTTATTTCACATCATTCTAAGGTCATTTTTTATGGATCTGGCCGTTAAAAGCAATATTTCATGTTTTAAAACAAAAAAAGTATGTTCTGAGTCATCCCTAGTAGAAGCAACCTCGAATTTATATTTTATATGCTTGATCATCCCAAAATTATCTTTTTGGTTGTTTCTGTATGATTTCATAGCATTTGGAGGTCGTTCGGTTGGTTTTGACCCTTTAACACGCGTTTTTTAAGGGTTTCAAACCTTTAAATATTGGATATTTGATTGTTCTAGCTAGAAAACAAGTATGATTGATGTTTCATATACTCCTACACATCAAAAATAATAATTACATAGTTTTCTTATGATTTAATATCATTATGAGGTGGTTTTCTATGGATTCGGTCATTAAATGCACATTTTAGCTTTTTAAAACAACAAAAATATATTTCTAGTCATCCTAGGAAAACAACACGTTAGATTGAAATTCGGTATACTTGACCATATCAAAATTCACCATACAGTTTTTTTTTCTAATTTCATATAATTCTTAAATCATTTAGTTGGTTTTTCTAAATAAGGACCAATTATTTCCCTCCACACCAAAGTTTAAAGGACCACATCTAAGGGGTGGTCAACTATCACTAGATTTCTTAGGGTGCCTAATCCATGGAAAGAATATTACGCTATGGTTTTTCTGAAGATAATATGTACATGTTACAAAAACTCTTTGTGACATTGATCGTGTGATTTAGGGAGCCACAATGATTTAATGTCTCAATCCTGTAAAAGTACGCAGCATAGTGAAATGGATTTTCCACAAAAAGTTTTTTGAGTAAATATGTTAAAAGATATCATGTTTTGATTGTGGTTGTGTTTTACAGAAACTAAATTTCATGATATTTATTGATATGGTCAATGGAAATCCATTTCATAGAGAATTAGACCATGCCCACATAATTTTATTAAACACATTTATATACCATAGAAAAATATGTTATACCGTGGTGAAACTTTGGATGAAAGATTATATATCGTACTATGTGTGACGACACTATAGCCTATTAGTTTCTGATAATTTCCTCAAATACATAGCTAATTAAAAGTAGATAATTCAGATATTTTATTCCTAACCAAGCTGGTATTAGTTCCACATCAAATAGATTTGTAACAATTTGTCAAATGGTTTTATCAATGAATATTTAGAGAAAAATATGCTCGCTAGAGTCAAAGAATTAGAAACCCAAGGATTAAAAATTGGTTAAATATAGAGTCCATATTTCTGGTCTATCACATGATGAAATTGTAAAATAATCATCATGATATACTTTTGTTCCTTGCATGCCTCCAGATAAGGGTGTCATTGTTGGGAATAAAAGTGTAGATATAAATAAATTCTTTAAGAGGTGTGGGTTATTTATCCAGAAGAGGGTGGAATTAATTTTTATAAATGTGTTTAATGGAATATATATATATATATATATATAAGAAATATGGGATGCATGATGATGGTAATTTGGGTATGGATGAACATGGGTGAGAGAATGGGTGATCATGTATGTAATGCCCCGACCCCAGTTACCCAGAGTCGATGCATTATTACATAACATTGGAATGATCACAAAAGATCAAGTCTCGAAAGACCGACTAGTTTAGTATCCTTGGAATCACTAGATACATTCATAAAGTTTACATTACATTATAAAGTAAAAAACTACTACAACAACATCTTGTCTTCATATCCCCTCATACTATCCCTACAGGTCATTCATAAATTACTTATTCATATCCTGGGAAAAATAAAACATTGAAAGGGGTGAGCTCAGATGTTCATTAAGGATAATAATATAGCAGAAACATTCATAGATAAGCATAAACATTTAAGTCAATGTATAACTAAAAACAAAAACCTTTTCAACTTGAACTTCAGCATAATATGGCAAAGATAAAATGAAATAATGTCATTTACTTATTCACATGGATATTCTACTAGTCGAATAACCACATGCAATATCAGTAACCACTTTCATAATGATGGAATGCATAATTCCAGACTATCATAACCATATAGTCAAGGCCTCGTGCCAAGACTACAAATAAGATTTTTTCAAGGCCTTGTGCTAAGACACTAGTTTGTCTCATGAGACCTACCGATGCATCGAGGAGCTATAGCGGGCTCCACCCATCACTTACTAAGTCCAATGCATTCCTCATATGAAAATTTTAAAACATAACAAAAACATTCATATTAAAACTAGCATAAGAAATGCCAATACTTTATACACAAACCATGAATGGTATAAAAATAGCACATCCACAATCAAACATAACTCATTCGATACAATATGGAAGATTGTATTGTATCATATTAACCTCAGTCGAGAATGATGAAGGATATTGACATAGATAAAAGACTATTACAGAGAAATAACCCCCTTTTTCTTGAAATCATTTAAAAGTCACACTATTTGTCAAGAAGACATTTAAAAATATATTTTTGAATCAAAGTGTCCCATACCAATTTGAAACTTTTAATAGTAATTTTCATTTCAAAACTTTAATTTCCATATAAATAAATCCTTAAAACCATTTTTAAAATAGGGACATTAATGAGAAATATTTAGAAGAATAAATCTTCAAAACATTTAAAAATGATATTTTAGTTAGAGTTTATAACCAAAATAGATACACTTGAATAAAACAAATTGAGGTAATAAAAAAATTTTAATATCATGAGAATAAATGTATTCATGATATACTATGTCAAAGTACATTATATACACCATATAAAAGAGAATTGGTGTATGACAACAATGAAGTCTCAATGGGATGTAAATTGAGATTAAGTCTCGTATAAAGACTGTATCCCTTGGTTAAGGATAAATCAACGACATAATTATGTGTGACAAATATAAATGCACTCAATGTGATTGGATGTTTAGTGTAAATCAATAAGAGGACATTCACACATATTCTTGTAAAGACAACACCAATGAATTGGATATTTAACTCAATAAATGGAGAATGAGTTAAAAATTACTCTTATCAAATTTATATCAATGACTTGAGAAATTATAAATGGAGTTATTATGTGTATCAAAAGTATATCCACAGAAAGGGGAGTGTAAATTAAGACATAAGCAAATGAATAGTGATTCCACACATAATCTTGGAGTAAAATAATCAATGAAGTATGCGTAAAGCCAAATGAATGGAAATTGAAATTTAAAATTCCCTTATTGATTTGGTAACTTACGACAGATACACCCATGAAAGAAGGATAAGAAAATTATGATGTAAATATCCATAAATTAAATTATATTACACAATGAATATAGTCATGGGCAGTACACACACCACATGCAATAAATAAGTGGTGAACAATGGAAATCTCACGAAATTAAAAGTGAGATAAGAAAACCCTTACTTTGTACATTTTCCTTGGTTGAGGGTAGGTTATCCTCATGTATAATGGTGAAATAATTTTTATTGAATTATAAAAATATCATATACATTAATATGATATCATATATGATCTTTTAACATTGTTTTGTTAATAATATCTTAGTATTATCGTTGTTTCGGGTGTTAAATTACTCATTTTCTTTTATATGTTTTGTTACATAAGTCGTGTTTTTTATGGGTAGGTTGTATATTATTCATATAAAGAATGATATCAAGTCATTAAACATTATTTTTAAACATCAAATGATAATTATACTTGAATGGATACGATGGGGAATGAATCTCATCGCGTTCATGGGGATGGTAGTCCGTACGTACGCATGAGCGACAATATCATTCTTTTCATATTATACAAAATAATTATCATGTTATATTTATTATTTAGATGAATTACACATCATTATTATACCCATCCAAATAATAATGTATTAAATAACAATTACACCACAACGTGGAGACGGTAGGTCGTACGTACGCACGTATGGTGACATATCATTCAAAAGATGGATAGAATACTGAATATTGTTGTACCATATTTATAATAACATAATAGTATATATAAGATACTGGAGTTATTATTTTAGACTGGAACAACAAATAAATAATAATTTGAAGAAGAAAGTAACTTGAAAAAGGGTTGCGAAAACATTACCTCTTCTTCGGGTTCTTCATATTGATTTGATCAAAAGGGATCCTTAGGTTGGTTTTCTCACTAAAGTAATGCCTCTAGAATTAAGGGAGGATAGTTGAGAGGGTATTTGGGTAGAGGTTGGCCGAACCAAAAGGCTTTGAAGGTATTAAGAATTGGTTAGAAGTGGTGTCCTTTTATAAGGGGGAGGAGGGGCTCTTTAAGAAAAACTTAAATTATTAATTTATAATAAATTCATATTCGGTTTATAATGGCTCCAAAGTGGATTATTCAAATTCTAAGACGGGTATGGGTCAAAATACATTCATCCAATAGATTTTAGATAGGTTTTGGTCACTATATTAACCTTATCATTTATATTTAACTCTTAGTTAATTAGTTTGACACTTACCATGTCTCTTTGTATTTTTATATTATCTAGTTAATAAACATACTATATACATCCAAGAGACCCCAAAGTGGTCCATTAATTATACACCTATCATGATATAAGTACTTTTTCCGAACATTAGATTTTTAGGAATAGAATATGAATTAATAATATAATATTTGTTTTAAAAACTCATATATGTCAATTTTGACACTATTTAATAATTAATTTTTTTTAAAGTTATAACAACCTTATTAATTCCAATAAAATTCATTTAAGTAATAATAATATGTAATATTAACCAATAAAATTCTTGGATGTCATAAAAATTTTCAAATTATATTTATTTTAACATTTATAATACTAATTATTTCATTATTTCATTAATAAGGAAAATAATGCATCATTATTGTGTCATAAATAAATTTAATTATTCAATGTCTAAAAATTATAAACAAAATACTAATATGTAGGAAATATTTTTATACTTATAATTAATACTTATATTTGAAAATATAACATATATAACCCTATGTAGAAATTGTTTTTCTAAAAGATATATGCTTATGTCATTTTTGTATTTACTTTAACTTAATTAATATAAAGTGTCCCTATCACATACAAGTGGCTCCATGAGGTCCCAAAATCGACCCAAATATGACCATGGTTGTACATGTATGAAACAATAGGGTTAGAACACGTTTTAAGGTAAATTAATATTATTATAATATTATTTTTTTACCCTTATTTACCAGATTTACCCTTTAACCATGGTAAATAAAATATTTACTAAAGTAATTATTCAAAATGTATACAAATAAGAGTTAACTATTTACACAATTTGGACCTCCTGATTATAAATATGGAATCCATTTTTCTAAATTCAAAACACAGAAGTGTCAAAAATTAATTTAAAATTAATTCCCGCTGTCAAAACAAAAAAGCGTGTTTTTAAGAAATAATAAGTATAAAAAGATTTACACATGTTTATGTCCGGTTTAAATGTGAAATTACGTCCAATGACCAAAATTGTATTAAATGGTAAAACTATATTATAAATATAGTTTAAAACCACTCAAATTCATAATTTATCATTATTAATTATTTTTATTAAAAAAGTTGTTTTTAATTAAAATTTTGTAATTTTCACTATTCATCAAAAATTGATTGTTTTCAGAAAAATACCAAAATTTCACCCTAGGATAATTTAGATATTCTGAATCCAAAAATTTAGTCCATTTTGAAAGATAAAATTTATAAAATTTCAAAAAGTGGGAATTACTATTCATAACGGCTAGTTTGATTGGTTGTGGTGTGTTAAACTCGAAGTTGCGTACAACACACGCTACTGTATTATTCAAAGAGAAGTGTACCGTGGAAGCTTGGGGTATTAAATTCTCCCCTCCTTCAATAAATTTCGTCCTCACAATTTTTAAAATTGGGCTTGGGGATATAATGGAAAGTCCCACATCAGAAAAAGAGTCAATAAAAGTATCACTTTAAAAGAATGAAAGAGAAGTACAAAGGTCACCCGAGATACCCTATACTAGGATTCCATATAGAAAACATGGATATGGATGATAAACTAAGTGTCAAGTATTATGGAGAGGGATAGAAAACATGATCAGGAGATAGTTAATAATAAGAAAACCACGAAATTGTGATGGGACAAACGGTCATTAGTTTCCCAATAGGAAAAGTAAATGGACAACATTTTTTTTTGTTCTAAGTTACATTACATAAAGATGAGGAATTCATTTCTGAGATTGACTAAGAACATAAAGAGATATAATTAATTTTTAAGTAGAGTTTCATTCTTTAATAAATTTCTACTACTAACTCATTTTTTTTAAACGATGAGTATTCAAGAAGACTTGGTCACACTGGAAGAGCTAGAATAAACTTCTATAGAATCACATGATCCACGAAGGATAAACTATATATTTACCTTGTCTTTAGAGATTAATAAAAACCAAAATGGTTAGTACAAGATCTGATGATCCCCCAAAAGGATATTCCTTTAGAGAAAGAAACACTAATCTTAATTTCTAAAATTAAACCAAAAATACCCCAAAGTTAAATAAATATCATTCAATAAACAATTGTCCTTAAAATCCTTAAATATAATCCAAACTAATATTGAAACCCAAAACTTAGAAGAATTTGGTTATGTAGTCTTCCATGTTAAATTGTATCTCCAAATGACAACAATTACTCTTAAAGTCACATACTTAAAAGTAATTAACCTAATCACATATTCTCTATTATAGGTTAATCATTTCCATAAATAATCCAAACCACTACAAATCCACAATAAAAACGTAGATAAAAATCCACCATTAATCCTCAAATGAAACCCCACAGTATTCTATTTTCCTTGGGCATATAGTGTTCCGAACAAAGCAAACATCTTTCAAAATAATATTTATCACTTAATCACCAAATCATTTTCCTATACTAAGGGTATTCATTTGATAATACATAATAATACAAATCAACTTATTATTGATCAATAAAATCATTTAACTAAAAATAATTGGTCATACTAACTAGGGACTTCACGTAGTCTAGTGGTGGGCGATAAATCCCAATCGCACTTTGGTTGTGGGTTCGTTTCCCACAGCTTTGTCCGACGCGAAGGGTTGTAACATGGTCTGCGTGTTGTCCTTTTTAGAAAACTATATTTTATAACATTAACAAAATGAGATAAATTCCTCAAAATAACCATAACATAATTTTAACCAGAAATGTTATCTCATACCTTGCATTTTCATCCCAAAATATAATAACTTGTAATTTCCTCAAACCCAATGATCATATAAAACCAAACGGTTATTTATAACTATATCCACAAGGGAAAATATAAGACTTCCTCAAATATCATTCTCACATGGAAAACTATGGGGTTACAAATACAAGAGAAAATTATTCCAAAGTAATCCCATCAATAAGGAGCACTAATACTTTTAAACATTTCTCCAACCATTTGTTTCCACATAGCTTCTTCTTTGACCAAGATAATATCATATAGAATAGGGAATTCACTCGAGAAATGGACAGGTCCCCTACATTTACAACAAATGAATGTAAATGTATTCTTGGGACCATTTTTATTTTCTTCCATAATACTCTTCATTTTTCCTCGGCAATCTTTCACTTTATGTCCTTCTTTCCCCCATGTAAAGCATTTCTTTGTTCCGTTGAGACACTTTCCTGGGTGTCTCCTTCCACATTTCCTACATGATGGAAATTTAGGATTCTTTTCTCCATGGTCTCCACTGCTGGAGCTCTTATCATTCATCATCTTTCTCTTCTTTGTTGAGCCCGGGAGGTGGTTAATATATATGTTGTTGATCATATTTTTGGAAAAATGATTTGGCATGAACACAATATCTTTTACGCCTATCAACATTCCATTTTTTTGCTCATTTCCACCACCGTTCCCACCTTGTACATCATTCTCAAAGTTACTATGACTTCATTGGACTCCAGCCATTGACTAAAACCAGAAAGCATTGTGTGAGTAACAGTTGTCATAAACTCATTTAGAGAATATCATGACACCATATTCTCAATTTGAAACACCTTAGGATTAACCAAGGTCAATTATTCTCATATTATATTAAAATACTTCAAATAGGTTTGTAAAGAAAATGTAAATTATCCTAAGCATATCCCCCGGGAGTGTCGTAACCAAGAGTGCAGCAAGGACCGTTGTCATGCACCAGTTCCTGTTTGATTCTACCTAAAAGTGGTGTTTTTGGGTTTTACCCCTAGGTACATCTGTTCCAGAGCCACCTCTACCTGCTCGTATCCAGACAGGGATGTATTTCTTGTAAAACTCACAAAATTTATACAATGCCAAAATTCTAGGAAGTTCTTCTATACTAATCCTCAAAGTCTATCTTAGGGCTATGTGCTCTAATCAGATTTTATATAAATCTAGTTTCCAAGGTTTGTACTAAAGTTCCTCTGATACCAACTGTAACGCCCTGACCCCAGTTACCCAGAGTTGGTTCATTATTACATAACATTGGCAAGATCACAAAATATCAAGTCTTGAAAGTCCGATTAGTTTATTAGCCTTGGAATAACTAGATACATTCATAAAGTTTACATTACATTATAAAGTGAAAAACTACTAAAACAACATATTGTCTTCATATCCCCTCATACTATCCCCGCAGGTCATTCATAAATCACTTCTTCACATCCGGGGAAAAATAAAACATTGAAAGGGGTGAGCTCAGTTGCTCAGTAAGGATAACAATATAGCGGAAACTTTCATAGATAAGCATAAACATTTAAGGCAATGTATAACTAAAAACAAAAGCCTTTTAAACTTGAACTTCAGCATAATATGGAAAAGATAAAATGAAATAATTCCATTTACTTATTCACATGGATATTCTACTAGTCAAATAACCACATGAAATATCAATAACCACTTTCATAATGATGGAATGCATAATGCCAGACTATCATAACCACATAGTCAAGGCCTCGTGCCAAGATTACAAATAATAGGTTGTCAAGGCCTTGTTCCAAGACAATATTTTGTCTCATGAGACCTACCGATGCATCGAGGAGCTATAGCTGGCTCCACCCGTCACTTACTAAGTCCAATGCATTCCTCATATTAAAAGTTTGAAACATAACATAAACATTCGTATTAAAACTAGCATATGAAATGTCAATACTTTATCCACAAACCATGAATGGTATAAAAATATCACATCCATAGTCAAACATAACTCATTCTATACAATATAAAAGATTTTATTGTATCATATTAACCTCAATCTATAATGATGAAGGATATTGACATAGATGAAATACTATTAGATAGAAATATCCCTATTTTTCTTGAAATCATTTGAAAGTCACACTATTTGTCAAGAAGCCATTTAAAAATATATTTTTGAATCAAAGTGTCCCATACCACTTTGAAACTTTTAAAAGTAATTTTAATTTTAAAACTTTAATGTTCATATAAGTAAATCCTTAAAACCATTTTTAAAACATGGACATTAATGAGAAAGATTTAGAAGAATAAATCTTCAAAACATTTAAAAATGATATTTTAGTTAGAGTTTCTAACCAAAAGAGAGAAAATTGAATTAAAATAATTGAAGTAATAAAAACATTGTAATATCATGAGAATAAAGGGATTCATGATATACTATGTCAAATTACATTATATACACCATATAAAAGAGAATTGGTGTATGACAACAATGAAGTTTCAATGGGATGTAAATTGAGATTAAGTCTATTATAAAGACTGTACCATTAGGATAAGGATAAATCAATGACATAATTATGTGTGACAAATATAAATACAACTCAATATGATTGGTTGTTTTGTTTAAATCAATCAAAGGACATTCACACATATTCTTGTAAAGACAACACCAATGAATTGGATATTTAACTCAATAAATGGAGAATGAGTTAAAAATTACTCTTATCAAATTCATATCGATGACTTGAGAAATTATCAATGGAGTGATTATGGGTATAAAAATTATATCCACAGAAAGGGGAGTGTAAATTATGACATAAGAAAATGAATAGTGATTCCACACATAATCTTGGAGTAAAATAATCAATGAAGTATGCGTAAAGCCGAATGAATGGAAATTGAAATTTCAAATTCACTTATCGATTTGGTAACTTAAGAAACATTTTACCATGAAAGAAGGATAATAAAATGATGATGTAAATATCCATAAATTAATGTATATTACACAATGAATACAGTCATGGGCAGTACACACACCACATGCAATAAATAAGTGGTGAACAATGGAAATCTCACGAAATTAAAAGTGAGATAAGAAACCCCTTACTTTGTACTTTTTCCTTGGTTGAGGGTAGGTTAGACTCTTGTATAATGGTGAAATAATTTTTATTTAATTATAAAAGGATCATATACATTAATATGATATCATATATGATCTTTTAACATTTTTGTGTTAATAATATCTTAGTATTATTGTCGTTTCGGGTGTTAACTTACTCGTTTTCTTTTATATGTTTTGTTACATTAGTCATGTTTGTTATAAGTAGGTTGTATCTTATTCATATAAATAATTATATCATGTCATTAAACATTATTTTTAATCATCAAATTAGAATTAGACTTGAATGGATACGATGGGGAATGAATCTCATCGTGTTCGTGGAGACGGTAGTCCGTACGTACGCACGAGCGACAATATCATTCTTTTGATATTAAAATAATATATAATTGAATGGTATATCATATATACAGAATAATTATAATGTAATATTTATTATTTACATGAATTACACATCATTTTTATACCCATCCAAATAATAATGTATTGAATAACAATTACACCACAACGTGGAGACGGTAGGCCGTACGTACGCACGTATGGTGACATGTCATTCAAAGGATGGATAGAATACTGAATATGGTTGTACCATATTTATAATAAAATCACAGTGTATATAAGATACTAGAGTTATTATTTTATAATGTAACAACAAAGAAAGAAGAAGTTGGAGAAGAAAGGAACTTTTAAAATGGTGGCGAAAACATTACCTCTTCTTCGGGTTCTTCCTTTTGATTTGATCAAAAGGGATCCATAGGTTGGATTTTTGACTAAAGAAAGGCCTATAGGATTAAGGGAGGATAGTTGAGAGGGTATTTGGGAAGAGTTTTTCCGAACCAAAAGGATTTTAAGGTATGAATAATTGGTTAGAAGTGGTGTTCTTTTATAAGGGGGAGGAGGGGCTCTTTAGGAAAAACTTAAAGTATTAATTTTTAATAAAATCATATTCGGTTTCTAATGGATCCAAAGTGAATTATTAAAATTATAATGTGGGTATGGGTCTAAATAATTTCATCCGATATATTTTAGATAGTTTTGGGTCACTATATTAACCTTATCATTTATATTTAACTCTTAGTTAATTAGTTTGACACTTACCATGTCTCTTTGTATTTTTATATTATATAGTTAATAAAAATACTATATAAATCCAAGAGACACCCAAGTGGTCTATTAATGATAAACATATCATTACATAAGTCCTTTGTCTGAACCTTATATTTTTAGAAATAAAATATGAATTAATAATATAATATTTGTTTTAAAAACTCATTTCTGTCAATTTTGACACTATTTAATAGTTGATTTTTGTTAAAGTCATAAAGACATTATTAATTAGAATAAAATTCATTTAAGTAATCCTAATATGTAATATTAAACAATAAAATTCGTGTATGTCATCAAAACATTCAAATTATATTTATTTTAACATTTATAATACTAATTATTTGATTCTTTCATTAATAAGGAAAATACAGCATCATTATTGTGTCATAAATAAATTTATTTATTCAATGTCTAAAAATTATAAAAAAATACCAGAATGTAGTAAATCTTTTTATCTTTCTAATTAATACTTATAGTTGAAAATATAACATATATAACTCTATGTAAATATTGTTTTTCTAAAAGATATATGCTTATGTCATTTTTGTATTTACTTTAACTTAATTAATATAAAGTGTCCCTATCACTTACAAGTGGCTCCATGGGGTCCCAAAATCGAGCCAAAGATGCCCATGGTCGGACATGTATAAACCAATAGGGTTAGAACAAGTTTTGGGGTAAATTAATATTATTATAATATTATTTTTTTACCCTTATTCATCCGATTTACCCTTTAACCATGGTAAATAAAATATTTACCGAAGTATTCAAAATGTCTAAAAATAATAGTTACCTATTTAAAAAATTTAGACCTTATTATTATAAATATGGAATCCATTTTTCTAAATTCAAAACACAGAAGTGGCAGAAATTAATTTAAAATTAATTCCCGCTGTCAAAACAAAAAGCGTGTTTTTAAGAAATAATAAGTATCAAAAGATTGACACTTGTTTATGTCTGGTTTAAATGTGAAATTACGTCCAATAACCAAAATTGTATTAGATTTTAAAAATATATTCTAAATATACTTTAAAACCACTCAAATTCATATTTTATCACTATTAATTATTTTGATTAAAAAAATTGTTTTTAATTAAAATTTAGTAATTTTCACTATTCATCAAAAATTGATTGTTTTCAGAAAAATACCAAAATTTAACCCTAGGATAATTTCGATATTCTGAATCCAAAAATTAAGTCCATTTTGAAAGATAAAATTTATAAAATTTCAAAAAGTGGGTATTACTATTCATAACGACTAGTTTGATTGGTTGTAGTGTGTTAGAACTCGAACTTGCATACAACACACGCTACTGTATTATTGAAAGAGAAGAGAACTGTGGAAGCTTGGGGTGTTACAATGTATATTTTTAGCTAGTATAAAATGTGGGGAAATGGATGAATAAAGAATGTATAGAAATGGGTTTGGGCTGCTGCTTCTGGAATGAGAAATCCACCTTCTATAATTGAGTATCTCAGCACATGGTTGTTCCCCAAGACATTTCTCATCTGATGGATGAGTTCCACCTCGCTTCCTTCAAAAAAATTACCCAACTTGAGAAATTTGACATTATACTAATATATTCTCACCTTTATGTGCTTGATATGTAAAGAAGTTAACATAAAGAGAATAAATCAGGTAAAAATGTCCCCTGAATTTCTCTAAATCATATACAATGTTAGTCTGGCACAAACCTGAGGATCCATTGAAGGGGAATGACATAGATTTCAACCTTGAAAATCTAGTATACCACCCTAAATGTAATGGCCTGAAAAATCCTAGTCCATTACTTTGTTAAATTCTAATGCTACAGTGCATCAATGTCGGTGGTAATGTGTCCCCAAGGTGTCACCCGTCGGTGCCACTAATCGGTTCCACCCATCTATCTCATCGATTGGCTCCACCAATATACTTCCCCAATCTACTCCACCGATCAGCTCCACCGATCATCTCCACTGATCTGCTCCACCGGTCAGCTCCAATGGTCAGCTCTACTAGTCATCTCCACCGGTCAGCTCCACCGGTCATCTCCACCGGTCAGCTCCATCGGTCAGCTCCACCCATCCGCTCCACCAATCAGCTCCACGGATCATCTCCACCGATCATATCCACTAATATGATCCACCGATCAGCTCCACCGATCAGCTGCACTGATCTGCTGCATCGATCCACTTCACCAATCAGATCCATTAATCCACTCCATCGATCTTCTCCACTGATCTGCTTCACTGATCAGATCCACTGATCCGCCCCACCGATCAGCTCCACTAATCATCTCCACCGATCAGCTAATGATCCACTCCATCGATCCGCTCCACCGATCCACTCCACTGATCATCTCCACCAATCAGCTTTTCCGATCAGCTTCACCGATCAGCTTCACCGATAAGCTCCACTGATTAGCTCCATCGATCAGCTCCACCGATCATCTCCACTGATCATCTCCATCGATTAGCTTCACCAATCAGCCCCACCGATCATCCACCATGGAGTGTCAAGTTTCATTCCAGTTTCCCTCCCATAATGCCTCCTTTGACCATAAAACTTATTCAAATCCACATTTCAAGTGGTTTTAAGCCATTTCAAATCCCACCAGTCCTGACTTCAAATTCCTAACTATAAAGAGAGGTTTAATAAATGAAACATGTGAAACCGCCCACCCACGTAGTCAAGACACAACCCATTTTTCAAGCATTGTGAAATATAATATCTCGTAACTCTTTCATCGGGCCTTTGTCACCAACATCTCCTTCCTCAGTCTCTTTTTTCCCCTCTGTATGCGCTTGAATTCCTTCCTTAGGAGACGCCTTGTGCGCCCGTGTTGGAGCCCTTCCTGCTCAGCCTTTGTGGAGTTTTTCCTAATTCTTGCGTGACCATAGTTCTTGGAACGAGGAATTGATACTTGATCATCCAAGTAGGGGGTTTTTTGTCTCTCTTTACTATGCATCATGCGGGGTGGGTGTGATAATGTTTTCCTCAGGATGTAGATGAATCCAAACCTTAATAATGATAATAAACATACTTTTAAATAATGAAGGGGTGTGAATGATGATGATGTTATTGTATTCTTTTATCTTCATTTTTATGTTATGAATTGTATGGGATTATGCCCACTAAAAATCATTTTTGTTGGTGGTACTTTCTTGCACACTAATAAACCTCTATTTTCTGGATAATCCTATGATTGAATGGTTATAACATGGAAATTGGTTAATCACGTAAACTCGGTTGATTAAATATATGCTTGATGAATAATAATCCTTATGTGATCACCCTAGTTAACCAAACGGAGATAAGGAACTTAATGAATGGTGTGTTTAAATTTGAATACTTCCTTTCTCTACTCTAGTGATATGCATGGTTGTTCTGTTTAATGCTTGTGCGGTGACCTAGACAGGAATGGAATCTCTGGTTGAGAAGCTATTGGGCTATGAATCTGAGGCTATGTGGATATGGCAGTGAATGTTCTAGACCCTATGTGTTGGGGCTTGGTTTGGTTCCAGTACTTTTAGGGATCTCATGGATCCCTTTTGTTTTTGTGAATTTACAAGAGAACCAGGTGTGGATAATTAAATGTATACTTGGATGTTTCTCTTTAGTTGTTGTTTTGGATTATGGTTATGACTTTTATTTTCCAAATAGTGAAGTAATGTTTTAATAGAATTAGTTGAACCTAATAATGAGAACTGGTACAATGGAAGATTTTTTTTCCAGAAATAGGTTGCATTCTGATTATGGATGTTATGTATTTGTGCATGTATGGATAGTAGAAAGAGTGGTTGTGTATGGGATGGTTGATAGTTTTGGAACCCTTAGTGTGGTATGAGTTCTTGTTTAATTATATGTATAAAATATAGTTCTTGTGTTTCTTATACACACCCCACCCATGTTGATCACTTCGTACCGAACACCCCTATTTCATGGGGGAGGTTGTTTTTTCCAACATTTCTATGAGTGGTTGGTTATTAGATAATTTTTTCCCTCTCCCAAGAATCCCAAGACTCTTTGGGTAGATTGTGATGGCCTAAGGTTTATTTTTAGCTCAAGACTCTTCAGGCAGGGTGTGTTGTGGTGGTTGGCCCAAGTGTGTGCGGGCAAGTTTGTTTCCCAGGTGTCTTTTTAATGAGGCCCAAGTGTCTTTGGGCATGGTAGTGGTTGTTTGGTCCCAGGTTTCTTCTGGCGTGGTGGTGTTTTTTTTGTCCCGGGTGTCTTCAGGCATGGTTATGTGTGGTTTTTGTGGCTCAGGTGTCTGAGGGCATGGTTATGTGTGAATTTGGTGTCCTATGTGTTTTTGGGTGGGATGCATGGTTGTGGTGGACCATATGGTTATTGTTGGGGATGGCAGTGGGACTGTAGTGAGACTTTTGGGGGAGTTCTGACATGTAGCAAGTCTAAATAACCAGTGGGAAAGTGGTGTGGGGTACCCAAATATCAATGTGCTATTACTATTACATTACCTAACTTGCATTATTTGGGAGTGGGCCTTGGTGAGGCTGGGTGGATAGTCTCCTTGATAGGTGTTTTGGTTATTTCTATTTTTCATAGGGCATTAGAATGTCTTCCCACTTGTGCATGAGAGCTTTTGGTTTTCCCTACTGAGTATACCTGTATACTCACCCTATGTATATAAAACTATTTCGGGTTTTCAGAAGGACTTTGAGAAATGTGCTGGACCTTACTAGCTCAGACTTCGGGGGTTTTTATTGATTCTTTTCTTTCTTTTGGTACTGTTCATCAGATTTTTATTGTACTTTGTATTAGTTTTTTTTAACATCCATATGTGGATAGATTTTTTTGCTTCACTTTTACTTTCAGTATTTGGAGTTTTTTGGGATTTACCATCTTATCTCTTGATCTTGTTCTATAAAAAAGGGAAATTCCTTTCATATAATATCAAATTTTATACCCTTGGTGATAGTCTCCACTCTGGGGCCTATTGAAGTTGGGACTCATGGGTCATTATCTCTCCTTCAACTTGAAGAAGGAAGGATCTGGCAGTTTTTTGTCCCTTCCCTCATCTTAGTGAAGGAAGGTCGTGACAGGATGGTATCAGAGGAGATGGTTGAGAGATAGGATGGAGTTAGGGGTTAGGAACAGTGATAATTGCCTGGTATGGTAGGGAAATAGTTTTAGGCAGTCCTGGTGCATGAAATAGGCCGAGGAAGACTGGTTAGAACATGATATTTTAGGGCTCCCCATAATCTGATGCAAGGAATTTGGGCCTACTAAAAAACTAGATTAGGCTACACTAATTAAAGGGTAGAGAACCTAGAAAAGTTACATGCATCATAATGACTTGTGTTCGTGTGTTTCTTTGGTGTTTTGGGAATTTAAAATAAAAAAAATGAATCTTTTAAAATGAATCTTCTACACTACTCGGACTTAGGAAATCCTTATTTAACGTAAAGCTATGGAACTCAGACAATATCCATGAGTAGTGTGGGTGATTGAGGCACAGGAGGATGATATGGTCGATCACCGGATTATTGATCGAGAGGAAGAGTATGACAAGTGGCAGAGGACTCTATGTTCTTTCTAGCAGTAGACCATCGGGAAGTACTAGGGCAGTGTTTCCAACTTGGAGACAATGGGCTGGCCTGAAGAGTTGGCGATCACCTTTACCTTGATCTGTGATCTAAGAGAGTACTAGGTTCTGTTGGAAGTCAGTCAGATGAGGGGATTAGCATGTCAGTGGTGGATGTTCTACCTTGGGTAGAGGATAGAGACTGAGGTTTGTGGTCTGACTTTGAGAAGGAGTTTTGGGTGGAATTCCTTTCTTCTACGATGAAGGCTGAAAAGAGGCAAGAGATGCTCTCACTACATCAAGGTAGTATGTCCGTAAGGGAGTTGGGGATCAAGTTCAACTATATCCTTATTTTCTCTCTATACCTCTTCCCATACTAGGAGTCGTGTGCAAGACTCTTAGAGGATACACTCTGACCTTCCCTTAAGTATGTTGTTACTCCCTTCACTCTAACGATGTACTTGGAGGTTTAGAAGAAGGATGTGTTAGTAGAGAGGATGAACACTCTGGGAGGTGTGCCATGAGAGAGGAACCAATTCATCTCCTCAAAGGGGAAGGTTTTCAGCAGAAGGCCTCCAGAATCAGAGCCTTCTAGGTTTCGGTCGGTGGGGAGAAGGTCCGAGCAATTCCAATTTCGATCTCCCAGTCCTCTTCCTTTCACCATGGGTCTAGGACTGAGGTTATTTTCTTGTGTGGGTTTTGGGAACATCCAAATTTGGTGCTCGGATCGAGCTCAGTACAATGGGGGTGGGCAGGTTCATTGCCCACCTCAGCAACACTAGTTTTCGACCAAACCTTTTCGGCAGCAGCAGGGAGAGCGAGCTCCCACTCCACCAAGGCCGGATGGTGCTAGAAGAGGGTGACCTAAGGGAAATCCTTAGAGATCTTGACTGGGGTATGTTTGGGGAGGTAGCCGATATCTGAGGGGTAGAGGAGCTAGGCGTGGGTAGTTTCACGCCATAGAGGTAGGAGTTCCAGCTAGACCGGAGGTCATTCGAGGTACGATCAGCTTGTTTTGTACTCTTTCATGTGCCTTGTTTGATTTAGGAGTTTCGCACTCCTTTATTACACCCAGTCTATCCCATACCTTGGCCCTAGACATAGAATGACTCTCCATGAACCTAGTGTTGAGTACGCCATTTGGGGGTCAGACCAGCCTGTTTGATGTTTGTCGAGGATTCAGACTGATGTTGGGGAACATCAGTCTAGTGGGGATCTCCTTCAGCTGCAAATACAGCCATATGATGTAATCCTAGGCATTGACTAGCTATTTTTTGTACACGCTATTATCGTCTTCTTCTGGAGAAGACTTGTGTTCTCTAATGAGGATGGATAGTGTGTGGACTTTTTTAGCGAATAGAGTTTTTAGGTGGGGAGCCATCATGTGGAGCCTATTCTTTCTAAGTTGTCCAAACTGACCGTAGAATCAGTGGATGTTGAGATGATGGAAGTTCTGAAAGTTTTCATGGAGTTATTAGACATTTTTTCCGAGGTGGTTGTGAATCTACCCCCCTCGACGTGACGTTGAGTTCAGGATAGACTTACAACCCGATTTCTGTCCAATTTTGATGGCTCTTTACTGGATGGTGCATACTGAGTTGCAGGAGTTGCATATTTAGATCGATGATCTGATTAAGAAGGGTTTTGTCTAACCCAGTTTGTTGTGATGGGGTGCTCCAGTCTTGTTCACAAAGAAGGAAGATGGTGGTATCAGGTTGTGCAGAGACTACTGGAGACTGAATCAGGTAACGTTCGAGAATTGTTCCCATCTTTTGAGGACAGACGATCTCTTTGACCAGCTGAGGGGAGCAGGTTAGTTCTCTAAGATCGATATGTGGTCTGGGGATCACCATTAAAGTTGAAATACCATGATATCCCTAAGACTTATTTCAGGTGCAAGTATGGGAACTTCGAGATCATATTCAAGTCTTTTGATGTTTCAAATTCACCTTCTGTGTTCATGGGCCTCATGAACTCTATTTCTCATGATTTTTTGGACCGTTTATTCCTTGTGTTCATCAAAAACATCTTGATCTACTTAAGATTAGAGGAGGAGCATACTAAGCACCTCAAGATGGTATTATAGATCCTTCGACACCACTATATCTATGGGAATTTGTCTAATTGCATGTTCTTGACATTATAAGTATACTATCTTGGACACATGGTGTCTCAGCAAGGGGTAGTGGTGGATCCGTCAAAGGTTGAAGTGGTTTTTTCTTGGGCAGTACCCAAGAACGTGAAGGAGGTTCATAGTTTCCTGGGTTTATAAGGCTATTATCAAAGGTTCATACCTGACTTCTATCGATTTATAGCACCTTTGAAAGCTTTGACTAGAAAGGACCAAGCCTTCGTGTGGAGTGATCAGTGTTGGGCAGCTTTCAGCTCTCTGAAAGAAAGGCTGTTGAGTGCTCTAGTGCTCACGTTTCTAGAGGATGGGGTGTTTTTTGAGGTGTATTTTGATGCCTTTAGTCTTGGATTGGGGTGTGTATTGATGCCACAGCAGGGAGTGATCCCTTATGGGTCTAGGTAGTTACGTCCTCATGAGATTAAAAATTTCACCCATGATCTAGAGCTTACAACAGTAGTGTTTGCATTGAAGTTGGGGTGGTATAACCTTATCAGGGAGCACTTTGTGGTCTTCACAGATCACAAGATTTTGAGGAATATCTTTACCCAGCATTACCTAAAATTGTGACAATAAAGGTGGGGAGAGCTTCTTCAGGACTACAACTTTGAGATCTCTTACATGAAAGGTAAGGGGAATATTTTGGCTGATGGCTTGAGCAGAAAGTTATAGAGAGAAGCTATTCGAAAATCTGTGGATGCTTGGAAGGTGATGGAGGAGTTTTCTACCTTACACCTAGATGCAAGGGTGGATGGCAGTATAGGATTTGTATTTTAGATGATAGTACATTTACCTTTGTTTTGGAAGGTGGAGGAGTCTCAGTGGGGAAACTTATAGAGTGAAGTGATGCACGATTGGGTTGACCAGGGCAATGCTCCAGAAGGGTGGTCGGAGGATGGTCAGAATTGGATATTTTTTCACAGGAAGTTGTTTGTCCCAGAGACGATGTACGAGGGAGTTCTCTGAGAATTCCATAACTCACCCCTCACAGTCCACCTAGGAGTTTCATAGATGTACCAAGACCTGAGGGAACAGTTTCGGTGGCCCAGGGTCAAACGGGCAGTGGCGGAGTTTGTGGCAAGGTGCCTAGTGTGTCTACAGGTGAAGGCTGAACACCACATCCCATGAGGTTTTTTGTAGCCTTTATATGTCCCCAAGTATAAATGGGATGAAATATAGATGTATTTCTTCACTGGACTGCCCAGGGTTCAAGCAAACTATGAATCTATCTGGGTAGTGGTAGATCACCTGAAGAAATTAGCCCACTTACTTGTGATCAAGGAGTTGAGTGCGTTGGATGCCTTAGAATGGAGATATGTGGATGAGGTGGGGTGGTTTCATGGAGTTCTTAGGTTCATAGTCTCATATCAGGATGAATGGTTTACTTCACGAGTCTGGAGGGGATTGTAGCATTCTTTTGACACCCAACTACACCTTAGCACCGCTTTCCACCCCCAAACAGATGGGAAGACAGAGCAGACCATCCAGAAATTAGAGGATATGATACGGTCATGTGTTTTGGACTTCATTGGATCATGGTTATGACATTTTTACCTAGTAGAGTTTGTGTAAAATAATATCTATCACTCTACTATTGTCATGGAACCATTTGAAGCCTTGTACAAGAGGCCATGTCGTTTGCCTATGTGTTGGACCGAGGTTGGGGAGGCAGGTTTTCTAGGCCCATAGGTAGTGAAGAGCACAATGGAGAAGGTTTAGCTTGTGCATCAGAGGATAAAGGCATCCTAGGATAGGCAAAATTCATATGTCAATCATAGGATGAGGACCTTGGGGTTTGAGTTTGGAGACCATGTGTTCTTGAAAGTTTCCAATTGATGTGGGTAGAAAAGGTTTGGAAAGGGAAGAAAGCTATCTTCTAGGTTCATCAGGCCTTTCAAAGTGTTGGGGTGAGTCAGTGAGGTGGCATATCAGCTGGCATTTCCACCTCAATTGGAAAGTATCCAAAACATTTTCCATATCTCCCAGCTTTGAGGATATCTACACGATGACTCCCATGTCATTGATTAGGGAGAGTTGGATATAGGGGATGATGCTACGTTTGTGGAGAGACCAGTAAGGATCGAGGATCGAAAGTAGAATGTGCTTCGTGGATGGACCATCCCTTTGGTTCGTGTGTTGTGGGGGCATAGTGGCCTCAAGTAGAGTACTTGGGAGCGATAAGCTCAGATGCGCACGCAATACCAAGAGCTGTTTTGGGTTGCTATTCTAAGACTTCCTTGATGTTCTTATTTTTGAGACATGATGTGATGTAATGTTGACCTTGTTTAGTTCTAAGATGAGTTTATTTGTTTACTTTTTGAATGTGTATGAAAAGTCCCGATGTGTGGGGAATGGATAACGTGATTCCTAATCAATACACATCATCACATATGCGATTAAACCCATGTGGGAAAGTCAGTTCCACCCAAAGTAGATAGTTTCTTGACATGGAGGAAATAACTCCCTAATTCGTGTTTCGGTACAATGTGATCATTGGGGTTTGTATGGATTTTTGGGGTGGTAGCTATGGGGAGGTCATTTTTTTCATTTTTTAAAATGGAATTCTCCTGTATGGCCTTTTTGAACCCTCCACACAAGAGAACCCCCTCCCCACGAAGGGGTCACTCCGGAGAGAGCCCCAGCCAGGAAGGAGTCGTTGCCAGCCGAGATAGCAGAGCGTCTCGGAGGGTAATTGCCCGGCAGCGATGGTCCGTCAAGCGATCCATCAGCGATTGGGTCACGCCTCATTTTTCCCACCCAGATGAGACCGAACGACCCGACAAGGTGGGTGGATCCCAGGGGAGAGGTTCGCCCTGGGATTCGAACCCTGAACCTCCCAAAGAACAGCGTGGATGTGGCACTCACCTTCACCACCACACCACCACCGAAGTGGTTGGTATCTATGGGGAGGTGTTCCTGGATGTTGGGGTTTTGCTCCAGCCTTGGAATAACTCTGTGTGGTTTGTCCTTGAGAGTTATTTTATGAGGTAGTTGTTAGGACCCCTCTCTTTTCTTTAGGTTTACTCTAAATTCCTGAGGATGAGAATAGTCTGAGAGGTATCTGATGTAATGGCCTAGATATTACTAGTCCATTACTTTGTCAAATTCTAGTGTTCTGGGGAATCAGTGTCAGTGGCAACGGTTCACTGTGGTTTCACCTATCGGTTCCACCGATTAGTTCCCATCATCGGTCTCACTGATCGGTTTCACTAATCTGCTCCACCGATCAACTTCACCGATCAGCTCCACTAATATGCTTCACCGATCAACTCCACCAATCAGCTACATCAATCAGCTTCACCGATCAACTCCACCGATTAGTAGCACTGATCAGATACACTGATCCTCACCACTGATCAGATGCACCGATCTTCCCCACCGATTAGCTCCACCAATCATCTCCAATGATCTGATCCCCCAATCCGCTCCACCGATCAGCTTCACTGATCAGCGCCACCGATCATATCAACTGATCTTCTCCACTGATCGGCTTCACCAATCATCTCTACTGATCATATTCACTAATCTGCTCCACCAATCATCTCCGCTGATTAGATGCGCCGATTAAATTCACCGATCAGCTACACTAATCAACTCCAACAATCCATTCCACTGATCAGCTTCATCGATCAGCTCTACTGATGAGTTTCACCAATCATCTCCACCGATCAGTATCATCAATCGTTTCCACCTATCAGCCACCATGGAGTATCGATTTTCTTTCCAGTTTCCCTCATGTAACTCCTCCTTTGACTGTAAAACTTATTGAAAACCATGTTTCAAGAAGTTTTAAGCTCTTTCAAATCCCACCAGTCATGCCTTCAAATTCCTAACTATTAGGAGTAATATAATAAATGAGACGTGTGAAACCTCCCACTCACATGTTCAATCCATAATCCTTTTTTCAAGTGCTTTGAAATTTCATATCTCGTAACTCTTGGATCGGGCCATTATCACCAAGATCTCCTTCCTCAGTCTCTTCTGTTCCCTTTGGATTCACTTGAAGTCCTTCCTTGGGAGATGAGTCATGCGCCTATGCTAGATCCCTTCCCACTAAGACTTTGTGGAGTTTCTCATGCTGCTCACATGACCAAAGTTCTTGGAGTGAGGAGGAAACGTCGATCCTTGATCATCCAAGTAGGGGTTTTTCTTCGTCTCTCTTTACTGTGCATCATACAGGGTGGGTGCGATAATGTTTCCCTCAGGAAATATATGAAACCAAACCTTAACGAAGATAATAAACATACTTTTAAAGAATGAAGGGGTGGGAATGATGAAGATGTTCCAATATTCTTTTATCTTCATTTTTATGTTGTGAATTGTATGGGATTATGCCCACTGAAAATCGTGGTCATTGATGGTCCTTTCTTGCACACTAATGAACATCTATTTTCTGGATAATCCTATGATTGAATGAATATAACATGGAAACTCGTTAATAAAGTAAACTCATTTGATTAAATAGATTCCTGATGAATAATAATACTTGTTTGATCACCCCGGTTAACCAAATGTAGAGAAAGAACTTAATTAATGGTGTGGTTAAATCTGAAAACTCCCTTTCTCTGCTCTGGTGATATGCATGGTTTTTTTAATACTTATGGGGTGACCTAGATGGGAATGGAATCTCTGGTTTAGAAGCTATTGGGTTATGAATCTAAGGTTGTGTGGAGCAGGTGGTGAATGTTCTGGACCCTATATGTTGAGACTTGGTTTGGTTCCAGTACTTTTAGGGATCCCATAGATCCCTTTTGTTATTGTAACTTTACAAGAGAATTGGGTGTAAATGCTAAAATGTCTACTTCGATGTTTCTATTCAGTTGTTTTGGTTTGTGGTTATTCCTTTTACTTGACCAATAGTGAAGGAATGTTTTAACATAATCACTTGAACCTAATAATGAGAACCGGTACATTGGGGGAATTTTTTTCTAGAAACAGGTTGAGTTCTGGTTGTGGCTGTTATGTATTTGAGCTTGTAGGGATAGCAGTAAGAGTGGTTGTGTATGGGTTGGATGGATGATTCAAAACCCTTTGGGTGGGATGAGTTCTTGTTTACTTATATTTATAAAATTTATTTCTTGTGTTTCTTATACTCACCCCAATAATGTTAAGAACTTCATGTCGAACACCACCATTTCATGGGGGAGGGTGTTTTTTCCAACATTCCTATCAGTAGCTGGTTATTAACTCTTTTTTTGCTCCCTCTCCCATGTATCCCAAGACTCTTTAGGTAGGTTGTGATGGACTAAGGTTTGTTTTTAGCTCAAGACTCTTTGGGAAGGGTGTGTTGTGGTTGTTGTCCTAGGTGTCTGTGGGTAGGATTCTTTCCCATGTGTCTTCAGGATGATGCCCAGGTATCTTCGGGTGTGGCAGTGGTTGTTTAGGCCCATGTGTATTCATGTGTGGCAGTGGTTGTTGTGGCCCAGGTGTCTGCAGGTGTGGTTATGTGTGGTTGTTGTGGCCCAGGTTTTTGCAGGCATGGTTATGTGTGGATGTGGTGGCGCAGGTGTTTGTGGGTAGGATGCGTGATAGTGGTGGCCCATATAGTTGTTGTTTGGGGTGAAAGTGGGACTGTGGTGAGACTTGTGGGGGAGGTCTGACACATAGGATGTCTAAATAACCAGTGGTAAAGCAGTGTGGGGTACCCAAATATCGGTGTTTTATTACTATTAATTTAAATGAATTGTGTTATTTGGGGAGTGTGCCTTGGTGAGGCTGGGTAGATAGTCTCCTTGATAGGTTTTTTGGTTATTTCTATTTCTCATAGGGCATTACAATGACTTCCCACTTGTGTATGAGAGATTTTGGTTTTCCCTACTGAGTATACCTGTATACTCACCCTACGTATATAAAACTGAATTTAGGTTTCTATAAGGACTTTGAGGACCCTGTGGTACCTTACTAGCTCAAGCTTCAGGAGTTTTTGTTGTTGATTTTCTTTCTTTTGGTACTGTTCATCAGAGTTTTCTTGTAATTTGTATTAGTTTTTTATTGAACATGAATATGGGGATGGATTTTTGGCATCAATTTTACTTTTATTCCTTGGATTTATTTTGGATTTACCACCTTATCTCCAGATCTTGTTCTGTTAAAAATAGTTACGCCTTCTATATCACGTGAGATTTTATACCCTTGGTGCTAGTCACCACTCCAGGGCCTATTAAAGGTGGGAAATAGGATTAATTATCTCCCCTTAAACATGAATAAAAAAGGGTCTAGATGTTTGATATTCCTTCCCTCATCTTGCTGAAGGTAGGTCGTGACACTAAAATTTCGTTGGATCTTGTAAATTCATTGGTTGTGTAACGCCCCGACCCTAGCTACCCAGAGTCGGTGCATTACTTCGTAACATTGGCATGATCACAAAGATCAAGTCTCGAAAGACCGATTAGTTTAGTAGCCTTGGAAACACTAGATACATTCATAAATGTTACATTACAACATGAGGTGAAAAAATACAATAACAAAGTCTCCATAGTCCACACTCATATCCTCTTCTGACTATCCCTACAGGTCATTCATAAAATACTTCTTCACATCCTGGAAAATATTAAAACATTGAAAGGGGTGAGCTCAGATGCTCAGTAAGGATAACAATATAGCGGAAGCTTTCATCAATAAACATAAACATTTAAGGCAATTTATAACTAAAACAAAAGCCTTTTAAACTTGAACTTCAACATAATATGGAAAAAGTAAAATGAGATAATACCATTCACTTCTTCACATGGATATTCTACTGGTCGAATAATCACATGCAATATCGATAACCACTTTCATAATGAGGGAATGTATAATGCCAGACATTCTGAAACATTTTGTCAAGGCCTCGGCCAAGACGTCTAAAATGATTAAGGCCTCGGCCAAAACCATAAATCAAATTGGGAAAGGGCCTCGGCCAATTCCACGTCTAGTTGTCTCATGAGACCTACCGATGCATCGAGTAGCTATAGCGGGCTCCACCCGTCACTTATTAAGTCCAATACATTCCTCATATGAATAGGTTTAAACATATCATAAACCATAATATAATCGTAGCACATAAAACATGCATAAAGGAAACATAACATTTCCACATTTCAATCACAAGCTATCAATACAACACATTGATATAATAAAAATGCTTTCAAAACCATTTTCAATACCAAAATAAAAGGAAGTTAAAACTTTGTATTTATTTTTCATTAAAAAATGATGGCTTGTAGAGGAAGCCGAAACTCAAATAATGGTCACGGCGGCGGAGAAGTCGTTGTTGCCGCATAAGTACGGAAAGAAAAAATATTCCCTTTTTGTCGTTTAGTAAAACACTTCGTATAAAAAAGATTCCTTTTGAATAAAAGTAAAAGTCAAAGGGGTTTATACACCGTATAAAAGAAAGTTGTGTATAAAACCAAATATGCCTCAATGAAAGGAGATTGAGACGAAGTCCTTAAAAAGATCATTTTTTAAAATAAAATAGATCTATTATGTGTATTCACTATAAGTACACATAAATAAATTACAAATACAAGATAGTACATAATAATATCATGAAATAATTTGAAAGTAGGAGATTAACCCAAAGAATAGGAAGTGGGTTAAGAAGTTCCCTTACCTTGTGTCCGACTTGATTCGACCGTTCTTTAACCTCCTGAATAATAAACTAGAGTTAATTCCTATTTAATTAAGAAAATTTTTCATGTTCATTATTCCTTTTATATCACTTATTACCATGTTATGAACATTATGTAATTATTTAAGTTAATAACGGTCGTTTTTTCGATCTTTGGTACTTGAGTCAAAAATAAACTTCTTATAATTACAAGTTGTTCATGTGGTGAAATATCCATTATATCCAGAATTATATTAATGATGTAGATATCATATATATCATATATATACAGTATATACATTCATTTATAATATTATGTAACATTTAGAGGTAAGAAATGAAATGTACCGTTCATGGAGACGGTAAGCCGTACGTACGCATGAACGCTACTTTCATTTCTATTTCGTATTTAATGGAATGAAATAATAATGATATAAATGTATAATATAATTCCAGTATAATATCATATATAATATCATTTACTCCATCCTTTATACATCCCACATGTGGCATTAACGATTCACATCACTTTGAGGGGGCGGTAGTCCGCACTTCCTAAAATGAAATTATCGCGTTTACCCATAATGGAAATCATAAAGTATGCCATAAATGAAAAATAAAGAAGCATAAGTAAAACATAAACATATTATATATCATATATAAATATAGTGAAATCTTAATGGCCACCTTTGAAGGTGTTATATGAGTGTTGAACAATCATCGTTTCGTGAGGCAGAAATTCTCCCTCCACAGAAACCGTATGTTCTTTAACCATTAGATGTAGGTGTGTGTAATTTTAGCTCGAATCCTTCTTATAAAAACATCATAGTATATTTAGGATACTTGTGTTGTTACAAAAGAAATTAATAAAAAGAGTTTAGGGGGTTGGAGAAGAAAAATAATACAAAACAACATTAGAGAAGACATTACCTCAAAATCGGGTAACTCTTTTTGATTTGAGCCAAAGGATTCCTTGGGAAGAGTTCTGCCCAAAGTGAGGCTTCTAGGAGTAAGAGGGGGATGTTGGCAGAGTATTTGGGTAGAATTTGGCCGAGACAAATGGCTTGAATGTGTGAATGAGGTGGTAGAGGTGGGGGCCTTTTATAAGAGGAGAGGAGGGGCACTCTTGGAAAGTAAGGAAATTTTACATTATTATAAAATGCTTTTCGGATTCTAAAGGTCTCACACTTATATAATTCGTGGCTAAGGTGATAAGGGTTCGAAATCTACCCATCCAATAGTCTTTGGACAAGTGTAATCCTTGGATTGTACATTATCTTTTCATTTTATAAAAATCGTTAAATAATGAGGTCATCGCTGCATCATAATGATGTCATAAATAATTTAATTTATTTAATGTCTAAAATTATAAAAAAAAACTATGATGTAGGAAATCTTTTTAGATTTCAAATGACTATTTATAGTCAAAAATATGACTTGTATAACCCCATGTAAAAATTGTTTTAGTAAAACATTTCATGTTTGTGTCATTTTTTTACTTTAACATTAAATAAAAGGTATTTATGTAATTTTCCAACTAAAGTGGCTCCATGGGGTCCCCAAGTTGACCCATGGATTGTCTTGGTCATCCATGGAACATCCAATGAGGGTAAGACATGTGTCAAGCTCATCTCATATTATTAAAACATTATTTTTACCTTAAACTACACTAATTACCTCTAATCGCGATTAAGAACTTAAAAGTTACTATTCACCAAAAAAAATTAATCTCATTGAACCACATTTTACTTCTTAATGACAACCATGTATGTCGGATTTTTGAAAATCAAATCACAGAAGTGGTAATATTTCATTTAAAAGAAAAATCAGTTATTTAACTACCACTTATTGGTTTCACTATTCATCAAAAATTGAAGTTTTTCAGAACAATGCCAAAATTTCACCCTAATATATAATTGATATTATGATTTCAAATATGATGTCTATTTTACAAAATTCCAAACATATAAGTTTCATTAATTAATTTTAGAATTAATTCCCGCTATCACAACAAATAGCGTGTTTTTAAGAAACAACTTATATCAAAAGATTGGCAATTGTTTATGTCCAATTTCAATGTTAAATTAATTATAATGACCACCATTGGATAAAATGGTAAAAATATATTCTAATTATACTTTAAAACCACTAAATGGTATAATTTATCACTATAAATTATTTTGATTAAAAAAGTTGTTTTTAAGTATTTTTCACTATTCATAAAAAATTAGAAGTTCTCAGAAAAATACCAAAAATTCAACATAGGCTAATTTCGATATTCCGAATCCAAAAATGAAGTCCATTTTGAAATATAAAATTTCTATAATTTTAAAAAGTGGTTATTACTATTCATAATGGCTACTTTGATTAGTCGCGGTGTTTTAGAACTCGAAGTTGCGTACAATACAAGCCATTGCATTATTGAATGAGAAGCGTATCGTGGAAGCTCGGGGTGTAACAGGTTGATCCTAAACCTATATCATCATTGACCTGAGAATGCATTATACCACAATATGGAAGTGGGAAAACCATAGATTATATTGGAGTCTCATCTATTATTTGGTGAAATTGAGGATTCATTGGAGAGTCTTAAATCTCTATTTGGAATACTAACATCTACAAAGATAGCCTTAAATAATTATTTATGTTTTGCTTTGTAGATGAGTCTCCTTCCTTTTGAAAATTGTTTTGGTGATCACAATTGTTTTGGACAGGTGAAATAATGGCATGTCGTTTCCCCACTTCATTATGAGGTCAAGGTAATGAATATAGATTTGTATGATGATCATTGAAGTCATTTTGGGTTTTTCAATTTATATAATGCAACACAACATCGTAGTTATTCTTGATATTAGGCTATATGGTCAGCAAAGGTATTGAATTCTCTTAGAATCTGGCCTCTTAATAAATTTCTACATTAGAAAATGATTATTTTCAGAATCCTTAGTGAGTATCCTATATATAAATTGAGTCTCTAGAGAATACTTGTAAAGGTAATGACTTATAATTAAGATGCCTCTTTTCTTCAAAGGTTTAGAGCATGTGTTCCAATTGACCAAGTAAGTTAAAGGGAGAGTAACAACTTCGATGTTTGTCCTTGTTTTGATATTTAAACTCTTATGACAGTTGAAATTGTGGGAAAAAATAATTGTGATTTATTCTAACTTAAATGAATATTTACAATGTTCCCATAATGTTCAAAGTCTTATTTAATTACCTCAATTTTCTCCCAACCACCTTGGATAAAAAAAATCAGATCATCATGAAATGGTATTATTAACCCTCCCCCATATTAAATAGGCTTTATATTTTCTTTTTCAACCATGTCAAAGATAAATATACCTAAATAATCATTATCAATGCTAAAAACAATTATAAATAAAGGTTAAAATTGTATAATGTTATAGTAGAAGGATACCCAAAGGGGACATGTCATTAAAAAATATCTAAAACCAAATTTTCAAGGTCTTCAATTAGAAAATCCCATATGATGAAAATAGGTGGTCATCTCATGAAATTAAATGTTAATTATTAAAATGGTAACATAAATTACCACATTTATGAGGTGTATCCTCATACGGATCACCAATGTACTCATAGTGATGTTCACTAGCTATATTCAGAACCTTCAACATATATAAATATTATATATATTAATAACATCAACAAAACATTTCTCATGTACTTTGGAAATATTGAGCGGTCCTGTCACGAACTAGCCTAGGTCGACCCTGAACTGGTCACCCAGGCCGCTCTGCGACAAGTCCTAAGAGGCATTCCCAATCCTCTCGAGATGGAGACAAGCATCGAGGGAATCAATAGAGTGACAAGAGAATTATTTCATCCAAATATAAACAATTGAAAAAATAGCGAAAAGAAAATTACAACTGAATAGAAATTTATATAAATGTTAAACTCAACATTATTCACACATGAAAGTGGAGGTACAATTAAACCAACAAATCAACTCACCAAACATGAAAACCAACTAACTCCATGTGACCCTACTAGTCGCTCTACAACACAATGATCACACATAACCCAAGGCGATTGGACTCAAGTTGAAATCTGCACAAGGGCCAAAAATAGAAGAAGACTATAGGCCTGAGTATTAAAACTCATTAGGTTAGCCAGATATTCTATTCCCAAAGCACTTCTTTTAAAATAAAAGAAACATCAATTTCAAGTTTGAAATAAAATATATTAAAATATATTTTCCAAACAAGGATCCATGCTATAAACATTACAAAATAAAAATTCTTGAAAGTTTTCATAAACAGGAAATTCTAGTAACCAATTTCAAAGAGATGCAACTTCGAAGTGAAAATAGTTTTCAAGAGGGTTGCTTTGAAGAACGCACACCTTAAAACAAAACACACAGTATACTAAATTTTCCAACCAAACTCACTGTATTTCTATAGTGAATACAATATATCAAATGAGCACAAGTCACAGGAACGCCTCTAGGAACTACCTAGTTGTGGGCCCCAGGTACCTCATATCTCAGTGAAAAGTAACCATAAAAAATATATGTTCTCATGCAATATACACTAGTAGGGAACATAATCATAACCTAGTGGTCCCGAATATCATCATAATAGTTTAGTAAGTCTTTCCATCATCAAACTTTCTACGTGAAATAGAGATAAAACAACTCTGGGTCACTATCATACTAGTACATGTCTGCCCACCTAGATGCCCGGGTTTCCCTCTTTGTGATCAAACAAGTTCCACAAGCTATAAAATTTCATTTACAAATAAAAACACCAGTTCTGGTCACACACACTCCAAACAGTATCTGAACATGTTTTTCACTCTTTGTGTAACTCAATAAACCATCTAAAATTTTCATAAAACAATTTCAAGAAGTTTAACAAATCTTTGCACATGAATTCCATTTGAAAATGAACTTTTTAGGAAAAATGGCCACCAATTACAAACCAAAACAGATTTGGAAGCCCCAAAACAATTTACCAAATCAATTTCATGAATCATAAAATTACCCCAAATTGTACAACATGGAATACACATGAAATCCCATTTTTTTAACGAGAAATGCCAAATGGTCCTTTAAGCATTTTACCAAACCTATAACAAAGGTAAAAATTTAACTTTTCATAAAAAGGTGTACATACACCATTAGCAGTAGAAAAACCTTTACTTAAACCCTTTAAACCATTTATGTTACACATTTAATCTCAACCATTTTCATAAGAATGTCGAACGATCCATTTATCGGCAACTCATGACAAAACATGCCAAAAACCAAAACCCATCTCTTTATAAAACCAAAAACACTTTTTACATCCCTAAAAGGACACCAAAATATCACATTTCATTTTTCCCATACTTTCATAAATTCAAACAAGTTATTTTATATCATATTTAGAACACAAATGCCAATCGGGCACTTTTCCAAAGACTAGGCGTGCAACACTTAGAAAAATAACTTCTATTTAACAACTAAAGTGGTAAAAACCCAAATGTGAATGCCAAGAAATTATTAAATTAGTTAACCCAAGTCATGAACATCACAATCCATATGCGAAAACTAGGGGAACATTTATTTGAACAAGTGGTGTGCAGTTTTATAACGGAATAACTCCATTTTACACAAAACAATGCATAAAAAACATTTTGCACACAAAATAAATCATCTAAAGGTTTTACAGAAATACTAAACATTTATATAAGGTGATAACAGCAAAAAAAGATGAAACTTAAATAATAAAGTCATGTGTTTGGGAGAACCTACCACAGAACCATGGTGGAAGGGAGACACACACCCGAAAACACCCATTGCAAGTTCCAAAACCCTAGATCTATGAATACCAGCCCTAAAAACAACACCCCATAAAAAATGATGTTAAAATAGAACCCTAGGTCGATCATGACTAGGTAAGAAGACAAATCTAAGAAAAAATTAAAGAAGAAGGAAGAGGGAGGAGAAAGGAGAAAGATTTGATGAAGGAATTAAGAAGAACCACTAACCTTTGGTGAGAAATCACCCACAAAGAAGCCCAAAATGAAGGAGAACGAAGGGGTAGATGCCTTTAATCGATAGAAAAAAGTTAGGGCTCTGTTTGGGGGTTGTAATCATTGTAAAATGTTAAAAAGGAATAAAATATAAAATAAACAAAATATTTTTTTTAATCTGGAAATGGGCTTATGGGATGGCCCAATACTTGAATAAATAACCCAACCCCACCACGATTATGAATTTATAATGGATCCAAATGGGTATTTTGGTTTTAATAGGTTAGAGGAGGCCAAGTGAGAAATGGAATGAGTGAAAAGTTTTGAAAAATGAAGGAGGTATAAAAGAAACCGATTTTGTTTTTAAATATGGAAATGGGCTCACGGTTGGCCTAAATCTTGAAGTAACCACCCTTTTCTCAAAAAACTCCCAAAAACTATAAGGAACCCATGGTAGGATGATTAGACCTAGATTTCAGGTCAAAACTCAACATTACTCTCACCTAAAACCCAAGAAAATGATCGGTATTTTCAACACATCAGATCAAAACCAAGACATGAAAAATAGGGTGTGACAATTCTCCCCACCATTAAAGTTTTCAACCCCTAGAAAGTCATAAAACTTTAGAGATTATTGATCAATGCCTAAGGATTCATCATCAACACAATCCATCCTCCTAATACTGTACGTTCTAGGTGCAGTGGAAGCATGGTTGGTTCGGCACCCAACTTTAATTTTTACGATGATCAATGATTATTCCGGGATCAATATGATGATGACTGTCAGCCTCCATGGAATACAATAAAAGATTTAGACAAAAGATGAAGAGGCGTGAAACCTTTAGATAGGATCTTGAAAATCCTACTTATAATTAATTTAATTAATTTCATAAATAAAATAATACCTTGATATTTGGTATTCTATTCGTTGATGGTGTTGATTTTCATAAATGACCCTTCTATATTATCTAGTATCACTTGTGAGGATCCAAACTATAATCCCTCTTATGGTGATCCAAACGTGTTACGATGGCCTTTGATTGACACCTCTCATTCTCTAGGTTCTAGCGCAGAGAAGCAAGTGTCTTGTGTCAGTCATTCTTGATCGCTTGTTCTTCGGCTTTGAAGAACATATCTCGGACTTGAGAGGGGCTAGAAGAGGATTCGAGAGAGAAATTTTTTAGCTCAACAATTCTCAATTAATCGGTCATGCACTTTGGTACCTAGCACAATAGTCATACGTGTCTATCTATTGACATAGAAATTTGGTTATAATATTTAATTATGTAATAGCAATTAAATACATTCATAACCATAGAAAAAACCCATTCTTTTAATAATAATACCACGTCATTATTTATGGTGCACCAACTTACATAAAACAAAATTATAAATAAAATTCCATGTCACAAAATAATAGCAGCATTATTTTAATTTGTGCTAACTAGTTAAATAAATATTTACCATCTTTCAAATAATTATTTTACTACCAGACCGTCCTTGGTTCATGAAAACTCCACTTCCATTTATTGAACACCTGAATAAATAAATAAATAAAATATTCTCTTAAATAAATATTTCATTTAAAAACTAGTAAATAAATATTTATTAAATGTTCAATAAAATAAATAAATATATTTTACCCACAATCCAATGAATAAATATTTATTTAATGCCATCATTTTAACTTGAATAAAATTATTTCAATATCTTGATAATAATATTTATTAATTAAATTCAAATATAATTTAACCGAGACCAAAAGAGACACTTAGTGTGTGACCCTCTAGAATTTTTTCTCGTTGGCATTAGGCGGGCTTGCCTAAAGTTCAAGAGTACTATTTAGAAATGGGTCAAGGCTCCCAAGAGAAATAACTTAAAGTCATAACAACATCATCCACATATGAATGATCACTATAAAATATAATCCCTTCATCTCAATATCTCAACAAGAAGGTTTCATGATAGTGTCATCAACCCTTGTGCTTGACACGTCGTTCTTTGACTACCTAAAATAAACTCATCGCTAAACCATGGCCTTGTAATTTTGTGTGATGTTTCTATTTCAATCAAAGGGATGAGATATAAACTTTCATAAATATAAGGGACAAATACTTCCTCTACTTATCCATTAATAACATACCACTCATGGCGAACCCAACATACCATACTTCCTCCCAACTGTCCGGGTGATGGTTTTCATCAGTAAATAAATGTGCGCAAGTTGTGATGCATATTAATTATAATCTTAAAGTCTAAGGATAATTACATATGCTCGTAGATAGGAATATTCGATGACAAAAAAACATGCAGAATTCCTATCGGTGGGTCTATTCTCATAATCACCAATCTTAGAGATTACCAAGTATGAACTTCATGAGAGGAAGTCTCATCAGCTTACGAGTACTTTCACCTGATGGTTTTTATACTATATATCCCATTAGAGTATTTTATCCAACCACAGAACTATATTTAAGAATATTTTCATATCACTTCAAGGTTATCATCATAGCGGGGAACTGTTATGACATTTTCAATACAACAAACACTCAAGGAAATTATTACACTATAGTCATGTAGAATAGTAAAAAATATGTAATAAGATGTTTAATATTTAAATATATTAAATATTCATATAATCATAGTAAAACTGGTTGGTTCTAGGACACCAAACCTTACAAACTCCCACTTGGACTCAAGCCAACTTCCTACTACTTTCAATCCACTAGACCTAATATGGTGATCATGTTTCGGCTGAGTTAAGGTTTTAGTCATAAGGTCCACCAAATTATCTTTCATGGAAATATTGCTCGCTGCAGCTTCACCTCTTTGAGAAAAATCCCTCAAGAGATGATACTTCTGAAGTATGTGCTTCATCTACTGATGTGACCTTGGATATTTTGTGAGATCCACCACTTTAGTATTATCACAGTATAGTGTGATGGGATCTTAACTGCTATGTATCACATACAGCTCCTAGATGAAGCATCACATCCAAACTGCTTCTTTAGCTACCTCATAAGTTGGGATATACTTGGACTCTACTTTAAAATCTACGACCACATTCTGTTTTGATCTCTTTTAGCTCACTGCACATCCATTCAAGGTGAAGATGTATCCCGTTTGCAACTTCAAGTCATCTTGATCAGTCTAGAAAATTGAATCTTTATATCCTATGATAACTAGTTCCTCATCACCTCTATAAACCGAAAACATATCCTTACTATGCCTCATATACTTTAGGATAGTCTTGACTACCATCCAATGGAGGTCACCTGGGTCATCTTGATATCTGCCTACCGCACTCAATGCATCGGTGACATCCAGCCTAGTACATATCATGGCTTACATGACTGGCCCAATTAGTGATGTATATGGATTCCTTACCATTATCTTTCTTTCTTTATGTGTATGAGGACACATTTTCTTGGAAAGATGAATGCCATGGGACGCTGGAAAGAATCCCCTCTTGGATTGTTCCATACTGAATCTCTTCATTATCTTATCTATGTATATAATTTAACTTAGGCCCCGTAATCTCTTGTATCTATAACAATGGATCTTGATCCAAAGAATATATGTTACCTTGCCCAATTCCTTCATAGAGAATCATTGATTCAACCACGCCTTAACAGAATCTAAGACTGGTATGTCATTTCCAATAATTAATATGTCATCAACATATACTATTAGGAAAACGACTACACTCCCAATAAACTGTTTGTTGGTATAAGGCTCACATTAGTTCTTGATTAAACCATATTTTGTTCTGGCTTCATCAAAACAAATGTTCCATGACCTGGATGCTTTCTTTAATCTATAAATGGATTTCTAAAACTTTTATACCTTATTGACATCATTTAGAGTCAAAACCCTTTAGGTTGTGTCATTTAGAAATCTTCCTAAAGGTTCCCATTAAAGAAGATTGTTTTCACATCAATTTTCCAAATCTCGTATTCATGCTAAGTGTAAATGGAAAATAGAACTCTGATGGATTTCAGCATTGCAACTGGTAAAAATGTTTCATCGTAGTCAATGCCTTGAAGCTGCTTGAACCCTTTTCCAACCATTCATGCCTTATAGGTACTGCCTTGTCCTTCCATGTCTAGTTTCCTCTTGAATACTCAATTGCAACCAACAGGCATTACATCAACTGGAAAATCTACCAAAATCCAGACTTGGTTTTGATACATGGAATCCATTTCCAAATTCATGGCTTCTTGCCACTTGGAAACATCAGTTCTACTTACTACTTCCTTGTGGGTTATAGGGTCATTATTATTAACTAATAATGAGTCACCATACATGCTAACTAGAAAACTATACCATTCCAGTTCTATAACCTCACTTTCACTCCAACGTAGTTCTTGTGTCTCTAAAATAGTCTTTCTTCCATGGGGCTTGGTAAAATTTGTTCCTGTACCAACTTTTATATACCTTTATCCTCAACTTCATCAAATTCTATCTCCCTCCCATTATCTCTTTTGTATATGTGCTCCCTCTCAAGTAATATGGAATGTCTTTCCACTATAACCTTTTTTTCTAAGGGTTTGTATAGGTAATATCCCCTTGTTTCCTTGGGGTATCCTATAAAGGTACACTTTGTGCCTCGGGGTGAAAGTTTGTTACCTAAAAAGGCCTTAACAAAAGAATCGCTTCCCCAAACATGTAAATTCTATAACATGGATTTCTTTCCACTCCAGAACTTGTATGGAATTCCATTTATCAATTTAGTTGGTACTTGGTTTAATATTTTCACCGCTGTTTGTAATGAATATCCTCAAAAGGATAATAGAATACTCGCATGACTCATCATTGATCTCACCATGTTTAACAAGGTGTGGTTTCTCCTTTATCTCACACCATTCCACTAGGGGTTTTAAGGAGGAGTGAGTTGGGATAAGATCCCAAAATCCTATAAGTAATCAATGAAGTATTGATTAAGATATAATCCACCTCGGTTTGAGTGGAGTTTCTTAATCTTATTACCAAGATGGTTCTCAACTTCATTCTTGTATTCTTGAACTTATCAAAAGAATCTCACTTATACCTTATTAAGTAGATATATTCATATCTACTAAAATCATTAGTAAAAGTTATGAAGTATGAGTAACCTCCTATTACTTCAACTAGAAATGGTTCACACACATTAGTATGAACCAATTCAAGAAGCTCTATATCCCTTTCACCTTTCCCACTAAATGGGTCTTTGGTCATTTTTAATTGTAAACATGCATGACATATGCCAAGTGGTTTTAGTTCGAAAGAATCTAAATACACATCTTGATGTAACATTTTCAAGCATTTCTTGTTTACATGACCTAGCAAGTGATATCAAAGTTGGTTGTGGTATGAGTCAAGTGAAGTAACTTTGTTATCGATTTTCATTACTTAGTTAGTGTAATACAACATTTAAAGATAGTTGTATAAATGTGCCCTTCCAAAAAAAATGTCATCTTTTTAAAAGAAGAAACATTCATTTATAAACTTGAAAACAAATCCATTTGTATCTAATCTGGATACAGAAATAATTTTTTTAGTTATAGATGGAACATAATAACAACCCTTTAACATCAAGATCATCCTAGTTAGAAACATGAGGTGGTAGTCCCCAATAGCTACAACATCGAGTCAGGCTCAGTTGGATCCTCGCAGATCTACCTCCTCTCAGTCAATCTTCCTAAATCTACTTCGTTCCTATATTTGGATACATATATGAGTACAAAAATCGGTATTTAATACCCAATTTTTATAAACAAATAGATTACATTCAATAAAAAATTCACTTGAAACTTCCCCTTGCTTCTTAGCCTGGGTGCAGTTCTTCTTCCAGTGGCCCTTCTTGCCACATGAAAAATAAATAGCTTCCTATTCCCTAGCCTCCCATTTGATCTTCCTTTTCTTGGAAGGGCGTTAAGAAGCTTTGGGCTTAAAACTCTTTACCTTAACTTTACTCTAATTCTCCATAAGGATAGAAGGATGGTCACGCTTAATATCTTTGTCCACTTGAAAAATGTGGATAAGAAGATCAGACAGAGACTTCTCAATGTTGTTTATATTAAAATTAACAAAAAAGCTAAATAATCTCTGAGGGAATGATGAAAGAATGAGATTAGTTCTTAGTTCTTTGGGGAGTTTAAACCCTAGAACCTCCAGGCACTCAATATAGCCAATGATCTTAATTACATGAGGCCTAGCTGGGGCACCCTCTCCTAGATTACTCTAAAAGAGTGCCTTGGAGATCTCAAAACTTTCCTGTCTTGCTCTCTTCTAGTAAAGACCATAGAGGTTCTCGAGCATGCTATAATCATCCATGTTTTTGTGAGATTTCATGAGCTCACTAGACATTGATGATAGCATAAAACATTTAACATCAACTGAATCATTCATATGTTTCTCATAGACCAGGAAATCCTCATCACTAACCTCTTTATTAGGTAGATTATGTAATGTTGACTCCAATACATAAGACTTCTGTTCAAGGCGTAGGATAACCCGAAGGCGTCTAAACCATTACTGGAAGTTACTTCTGGTGAATATTTTTTCTTTATCCAGAATCAATCATAGGGATAGTGTGGTTGATGAGATTTTCATTTTTATTCTACAATTAAAAAAACAGATCCTTAGTACTTTCTTGATTACATTTTATGAGAAATAATAAATTAATTTTATTAAGTCTCCCACTATTTTATCAAGTCCCAATGGCCCTCACCATTGAACTTAGAATGTCCAGTTGCCATGAAATTCTAGTGGAAAGGATACATATTACCCTTTGCATAACCCCAACAAGGTTTGGTCAATCTATTTGAAGGTATTTAGGTAGGAAGGTCTTTTCCAACTACGAGCTGGTAGCTCCTTGATCTGTTGAGTGGACTCCCCAATATTGAAATCCTGACTTTGGATTTACTCATCTCTTGCCTCCAATATTACACCAATTCTAGCAAGGGATACTACACTTGATTTGATATGGTTAAGTTAACCCGAAACCTTTCATAAGGGCTTCCTATATAAAGGTAAGTGTCCCAACAAGGTTTGGTCAAACACATAGTGTTATTGAGTATTTACCTTAATCAAGTAACGAAAGGCTTGGTCGGACTTAATATTTTATTTGAGGTATTTTTATCCCTTATTCGTGAATTTCTTGTTATCATTATTACATGCCTATTAATATTAATTATAACTTATTTAAGGTATTAATCATGTCTTGATAATATTTATGCATAAACTGGTCTTATTTTAGTTTCATCTTTCGTGCTTTTTTAATTCATTAATTTTGTGATCATGAAAACACACCCATAATAAATAAACCATGAAACTTACACAAATAAAATAAATAGCATGATAATGAGACTATTATATTGGTTAGTTTATCTAGTGGTTTGATAAACTAACCCAAGACCTAGTAGAGAAACACCTTGAAACTTTTGGGTTCATGTTTACAACTTTCTACCTATCCACCTTTGTATCTCCTTGGGTTGGTTTCACCTCGGCTCTTTACTTGGACTACCTCAGCTAGCTTGGGAGATCCATTCATTACATATGATTTTATATCATAGGCATGTGAGGAGTAAAAAGTGGTTTTACATAAAATAACCCTTGGGAATGCAGGACCTACATATTAATGAGGATAAGGATCGCCTGTCAACAAATTTATTTTAAATAAATAAATTAAAATAAATCATCCACATACAAAGGTCATTGTCTAGATCATGATCATCCATATATGCAATGATATTTATGAATAAATAAAACTATCATTCAATTCTTTAATCGTTCTTGTTTAAGATAAATCATGCTTGAATAAATTAATTATCATTAATTAATCAATCCTTTTATCTTAAAACCTTTTTCTGAATTTCTTTGAGATTCTAATCCACCGTAATTTTAAACAAATTAATTCATTTAAAATTATCTTTGTACATAACTTTTACCTTGGAGGAAACCTGGTGAACTCCCATTCATAACTACCCAATGAGTAGAAATTAACATTACATAGATGTTAAATTAAATATATATGTATAAAACAACAATCATGTGTTGTTCCTTGTCTTTACGCCCACACCATGGTACATGACTCAAGGGTTTTTATAATATAATAATAAATTGTAATAAATTTTTGTAATTTGGATGAGTACATGATGTGTAGTTCCTAAAACGCGATGTAATTATCATTCACCATCCATCTAAAGTACGTTTCTGGGGATAAAGTATGTATATGTACTTCATAAATCCTCAGAGTACATGGAATGTCTAGTGGGCCACACACCGTGTAGTATCTGTGTTACACAGTCTCCATCCAGGAAAGTCATGTATGAGGAACATGGTCCAACCCCAACCCAAAGGGACTACACACCGTGTCCAATGGGCCACATGGTGTGTAATCTAGAAATTGTGTGCCACCTGTTCCCGGTCAACACACAGATTCTTTAAGACTTGGACTAACTCCAATGACACGGCTTGGTTTGGCAAACCAGCCTTAATGCATTGAACCTTGATGCACAACGTGTTAATAGAACTACATGATGTGTGTTCTGGTTTTGTACAGCCAGGAACCTTTGGCCCCAGCAGATTAGATCCTCTATTTTATTTTAATCAAAAATAAAATAAAATATCATTTCTGTAAGGTGAATGAGAAACTAAAGAGGATGAAAAGATATCGAGATTCAGATTTGCAGAATGATTAACTTGAATTGAAAAACTAAATTATTAAATTCATAAATCATCAAAAAAATAATAATTATAAACTATGATGTAACTGCTCTGATACCTATTGTAGGTTACAGGCGTAGCAGAATCGTGGTTGGTTCGGCACCCAACTTTAATTTTTATCATAATCAATGATTATTCCGGGATCAATATGAAAATGAATTTCGGTCTACATAGAATAGAATCAATTATTTAGATAAATAATGAAGAGGCCTAAAACTTTTAAAGAGGATCTTGAACATCATGTTTATAATTAATTTAATCAATTTCATACAGAAAATAATACCCGGATCTTCGGTATTTTCTTCATTGATGGTGTTGGTTTTCTAGAATGGCCCTTTAAGATTATCTCATTGAACTTGCGAGGATCCAAACAAGAATCCCTCTAGAGGTGATCCACATGTGCTTTGATGGCCTCCAATCGACACCTCTCATTCTCCAGGTGCTAGCAAGGTGAAGCGAGTGTCTTTTTTCGGTCGTTCTCGATCGCTTGTTCTCTATCCTTGAAGAACGTCTCTCATTCTTGAGAGGGGAAGGAAGAGGATTCGAGAGAGAAATTATTTAGCTCAACAATTCTCAATTCACCAGGCGTGTAGTTCAGTACAAGGCACAATAGACGTACATTTCGATTTTTTAATATAGGGATTTGGTTACAATATTTAATTGCATAACAGCAATTAAATACATCCATAAACTTAGAAAAAAAAATTATTCTTTTAATAATAATATCGCGTCATTGTTTATAGTGGGCCAAATTACTAAAAACAGAATTATAAATAAAATTTCATGTCACAAAAAAATAGCAGGGTTATTTTAATTTGCACCAAATAGTTAAATAATTACTTTCCGTCTTGTAAATAATTATTTTACTACCGGACCAAACTTTGTTCAGTTGAACCCCACTTCCATTTATTGAACACCCAAATAAATAAATAAATAATTTATTCTCTTAAATAAATATTTCATTTACAAACTTGTAAATAAATATTTATTAAATATTCAAAAAAATAAATATATAAATTTTACCCAGAATTCAATGAAAAAATATTTATTTAATTTATGAAATCATTTTAACTTGAATAAAATTATTCCACTATCTTGATAATAATACTTATTAATTAAATTCAAATAGAATTTAACCGAGACCACCAGAAACACTTAGTGTGTGACCCTCTAGGATTCTTTGTCATTGGTATTAGGAGGGCTTGCCTAAAGTCCAAGAGTGTTGTCTATAAATGGATCAAGGAACCCAAGAGAAAGAACTTAAAGTCACTACAACGACATCCACATACGAATGCTCACTATGTAATACAATCCCTTTGTCTCAATATCTCATCAAGAAGTTTTCATGATAGTGTCATCAACCTTTGTGCTTGATACATTGTTCATTGATTACCTGAAATAAACTCATCGTTACACCAAGGCCATGGAATTTTGGGCGACAATTCTATTTCAATCAAAGGGATGAGATATCAACTTCCATAAATAGAATGGAAAAATACTTCCTCAACTTACCCATTAATAACATGCCATTCGTGATGCACCCAATGTACCCTACTTCCTGCCAACTGTCTGCATGTTTGTTTTTGTCATTAAATCAAAGTGTACGAGTTGTGACACATATTAATGATAATCTTAAAGTCTATGGATAATTAAATATTCTCAAAGATAGGAATATCCGATGACAAAAAAAACATGTGGAATTCTTACAGGCTCGTCTATTCTCATAATCTCTCATCTTGGAGATTACCAAGTATGAACTTCATGAGAGAAAGTCTTATCTACTTATGAGTACTCGCACCTGATAGTTTGTATACTATGTGTCCCATTATAGTATGTCATCCAACCGCAAAACTATATTTAAGATTATTGTCATAGCACTTCAATATTCTCATCATAGTAGAGAACAGTTATGACCTTGTCAATGAGAAAAATACTCAAGGACATTATTACACTATAGTCATGCAGAACAATGAACAATCTATAATAAGATGTTTAATATTAAAATATATTAAATATTCATGTAATAAAATTACAACCAATTGGTTCTAAGACACCAACTCTTATAAATACAAGTACATTTCACCCACCAAAATGGAACTTAATCCTCTTGCCTGAAACAAAACAACAACTCACAACCACTTCCCAAGAATCAATGTAAGGATCAAGACACTCATCCACAACCAATACAATACTATATTGTTTGGCCTTCTCCCAAATATCCCAATGACTAACTGAAACCAAAGAACATCACGAAAGCCAATGATTTCAAGGGAGGCTAGAACATACTCCCCACCATTAAGAACCAACCAACATTGACCAAACAAGATTTCCACATTATGTAGAAATGGGGATCTCCCATATAGGCCAACCAAAACTCCCTTACAACGGCCTACCAACCTAGTCCAGGAAAACACAACATGATCATTTAAACCAGTTCATCCTTAATGGAGGGGAAAATAACTTATGAAAACTTCTCACACAGACAAAAAACCACCACCACACTAGGATGGGAGGGAAGGGGCCCAATTATTGGACCACTGAAAATAAAGCTAAAAACCACCCACCATTCTTCACCTACGGATGGATAAAATCCAAGACCGCACCTGATTCACATGGTTGGTACACACAATAACACTTACCAAAATCTTGCATCCAAAATGATATAACCATAGACATTGCATGAGGGGTAAGTCCATGAAGCTCATTATGAATAAAGGAAAATCAAAGTGATGAGAAACCACAATAAAAACATAAAAACTGCCTAACCATATTAGTGAATGAATGAGATTAGTCGAGCCCCCCACACCTTTTGTGATTACTTCATTGTGTGAAAAGCTTCACTCCGTGGTCTATGGATGGAGGCCTGATGTTTGAAGCTTCTTTTGTACCGCAGCCAGGAGCTAAGGATCACAACACCCCACAAAACTCACTTTCTAAACAACACACCTTCATCTAAATAGGAACTCATAGATACATATCACCATTATCTCTCACACCAAACAAGGAGAATAATGGACAAAGAATATGGTGAAACACATCAACATAATCAAACACAACTGCTATATCCAAAAAAATATCACTATAGGGAAACACTTTAAATCAAGCCCAAACGGCTCTCTATTCCATCAAATGAGTTGAGGCATCATCCAAATAGGTGGATTTAATGTTTGAAATGGATCCTTAGGCTGATCAACTAGAATTCTTACCAACGGAGAACCATCCATGGCCACATCACAACATCCAATGTATCCTTAAAAAACTCACTGAACATTGCTCCAAAACCGAGCCACCAACAAGATCTCATCTCAAGATACACCAATATTATCACTTCCAGTTCATGAGGAAGCATACCAAACAAACCACTCTTCTAAAACATGAAAAAGAAACCCACATAAACACTAGTTTACAAAAATAGAAAAACAAATCAGCTTAAAACACCTTTGAAAAACAAATTAACTTGGTGGATTTTCACATTCACTAATGGTGTTTCATCAAGTCTCACTCACAAGCATATTCCCGTGCCACCTCAAGCATCCAAACACAATTCCATATCGGGCATCCATCAACATATCTATACAAAACCATGCATGTGAGCACCCATGAAAACACCAAAGTCTAAAACAAACATCCTCATTTTAGAAACCAGAAAACTTCAACCCATTTCAAATATCATGTACCCTTCAAAGGCACACTAACCACCAAGTCAAAAACCATTTTCATATTTCCACACAAAAAAAACCATTTTACCAAGAATGAAATGGAAACCCAGTAGGTCTATATCAAAATTCTCTCCCTTTATTCAAAATATTTTTCAGCATCTCAACAAACCACACTTTTTCAAGAACCATTTGACTTATAACCCGTTTCGTTAATTTTAAAACAACTACCAAAACAATCATTCCATTCAAACATCACTTTCCCATTTTTAAAAAATCAACAAGGTCACTTTTCTTAATCTGACAGCCACAAAGGCCAAAACACTTTTTAGGAAAACACCAACTACTCAAAACCAATTCCAAAAACCAATTCATCAAATTCAAACACTCTTCAACAGCAAGAAAACATCCCATTTTAAACAAATTTTAATAATCATCTTAAAATAATTTATGTCTTCCAACCATTTTATTTCAATAAACCATAAGTTTAGATTAAGGAAATTTGATCCTGTTAAATCATTCCACTTTCTCCCCAAAAAAAATTCACAAAAACCCAACATTATCAAAAACTTTATTTTATTAAGAATTGAAAACCCACTTCCACAATTCTCAAACATGGATTTTTAGAAAAAATCAGAATTCAAGAAAGTCCTAAGAAACCCACAGAAGGTAACTAGTGTCAGTGGGTGACTTGAGAATATGGTTGGTGGCTATATGTCAAACAAAACACCAACATGGAGAGCCTTCTTATGACCATTTCATGGCTCCACATGGCTTTCCAGGCCCTATGAGCTCATAGAGGCCATTAGTCCAACTCCCCTTATTGTATCCCAATCACTAAAAAATCCTTAAGAACCAAAGAAGTTAATAAAACTAGACATCCCATGGACACTAGATGATTGGAATGAGCAAGTGTTTGTGACGTTCTTCGCAAACCTACCCCTCAAGTTTGGACAATCCTACTCCATCTACGTCGACATCCACTAAATAACAAGGGTGCTCTAAAAACAAGGTCTGCTAAGAGCCGACCTACTCTAATACCATTTTGTCATGAACCATCCCAGGTCAACCCTGAACCCGTCACCCAGGTCGCTCCATGAAAAGTCCCAAGAAGCGTTCTTGATTGTCATGGGATAGAGACAAGCACTGAGGATAATAGTATAGTTACAAGATAATAATCTCTCCCAAATATAAATATTTTAATAGATATAAGAAAGATATGGACAGCCCAATATACATTTATATAAGAGTTGAACTGAACATTATTTGCACATGAAAGTGAAAGTATAACCCAACCAACAACTCAACCGACCAAACATGACAACCAACTAACTACATGTGACGCCACTTTTCACTCTACAACACAATGATCACATATCTTCCAAGGTGGTCAGAATCAAGTGGAAACCTATAAAAGGGATAAAAACAGAAGAAGACTATAGGCATGAGTATTAAAACTCAGTAGGTTAGCCTGATATTCTACTCCCAATGTACTTCCTTTAAAATAATATAAACATAAATTTAATGTTTGAAATAAAATATATAAAAATATATTTTCCAAACAAGGTTCATTGCTACAAACATTAAAAAATAAAAATGCTTGAAATTTTTCATAAACAGGAAATTCTAGTAACCAATTTCAAAGAGATGCAACTTCAAAGTGAAAACAGTTTTCAAGAGGGTTGCTTTAAAAAACGCACACCTTAAAACAAAACACACATGATACTAAATTTTCCAACCAAACTCACCATATATAGATGGTGAATACAATATATCCAATGAGAATAAGTCACAGATACACCTCTAGACACTAGTTAGCTGTGGGACTCAGGTACCTCATATCTCGGTGAAAAGTAACCATAACAAATACTTGTTCTTGTGAAATATCCACTAGTAGGTAACATATCCATAACCAAGTGGTCCCCAACATCATTATAATAGTTTATTTAGTGTTGTCATCATCAAACTTCCTACATGAAATAGGGAAAAAACCACTCTGGATCACTAGCATACTAGTACACGTCTGCCCACCTAGATACCCGGGTTTACCCCTTTGTGCTCTCTAAACATGTTTTTCACCCTTCTTGCGACTCAATAAACCATCTAAGATTTTCATAAAACAATATAAAGAAGTTTAACAAAGCTTTGAACATGAATTCCATTTGAAAATTCACTTTTTAGGACAAGTGCCCACCAATTCCATAACAAATCGGATTTAAAATCCCCAAAACCATTTACTAAATCAATTTAGTGAATCTTAAATTGACCCCAAATGGTACAACATGGAATAAACATGAAACCCCCTTTTTTAAGAGAAATTCCAAATGGGACTTTAAGAAGTTTACCAAACCAACGTATAACAAAGGTACAAAATTCAATTTTCATAAAAAGGTGCACACACACCATTATCATCAGAAATTTTTTTACAAAAACCCTTTAAAATATTTATTTTACACATTTAAGGTCAACCATTTTCATAAGAATGTCGAAGGAGCCACTTACCGACAACTCATGCCAAAACGTGTCAAAAACCAAAACCCATCTCTTTATAAAACCAAAAACACTTTTTACAGGCATAAAATGACACAAAAATATCACATTGAATGCTTCCCAAATTTTAATAAATTCAAAAAATTTATTTTAAATCACATTTATACCACAAAGTCCAATCAGGCACTTTTCTAAAGACTATGCATGCAACATTTAACAAAACAACTTCTATTTAACAACCAAAGGGGTAAAAAACTAAAATTTTATGCCAAAAATTTATTACAGTAGTTAACCCAGGTCATGAAAATTATAATACAAATGTGAAAACCAGTGGAAGATTTATTTGAACTAGCGGTGTGCACTTTTATAACAAAACAACTCCATTTTACAAAAAACAAGGCATAAATAACCATTTTTTACACCAAATAAATCATCCAATGGTTTAAAAGTAATAATAAACATGTATATAAGGTGATAAAAACAATAAAAATATGAAACTTAAATAATAAAGGCAAGTTATTGGTAGAACCTACCACAAAATCATGGTGGAAGGGAGACGCACAGCTGAAAACACCCGCCTCGGGTTCCAAAACCCTAGATCTATGAAGACCAGCCATAAAAAAACAAAAACCCCATAAAAATGATGGTAAAATAGAACCCTAGGTCTATAATGACCAGTGGAGAAGATATATCCAATAAAAAATGTATGAAGAATGAAGAGGGAAGAAAAGGGAGAAAGATTTGATGAAGGAATTAAGAAAACCCCCGAACCTTTAGTGATAAATCACCCAAAAAGAGGCCCAAAAAGAAAGAGAAATAAGTGGGAGGTAACTCTGGTCAATATCCAATATTTATTTATCCTTTTTTGAGGTGGAATAAATGAAAATTGTTAAAAAAATAATAAAATATAAAAGAAACAAAATATTTTCCTAAAACTGGAAATGGGCTCACGGTCATACCCAATACCTGAAAAAATAATCCAAATCCACCATGATTATGAATTCCTAAGGGGTAAAAATGGATATTGTGGTTTAAATATGTTATTTTAGGCCAAGTTGAAAGTTTAATGAGTGAAAAAGTTTGAAAAATTAAGGAGTTATTAAAGAAACAAATTTGGTTTTTAAATCTGGAAATGGGTTCACGGTTGGCCCAAATCATGAAGTAACCACCCTTTTCTCCAAAAACTCCCAAACAAGGGGGAACCCATTGTAAGATGATTATAAATAGATGGGAGGTAAAAAAAATTCATCTCACCCAAAACCTAAGAAAAGGATCGGTATTTCCAACACATCAGATGAAAACCAAGACATGAAAAATCAGGTGTGATAGGGTATGATTGACATTAACCTTAATGAAAATATGTATTTGGAGGATCTAATTACTTTCAACACCAAAATTAAGGAAAGTGATCAAATTCATCATATATTTCTAGAAGAAGTGGCTTCAATTCTTTCCTCGATCTAGAATGTGTGAAATGTAATCCTTTTTTACAACCAACAACCCTTCACATATGCAGGTATACTGGCCATGAATATGGAGATTTATGCTAATTCAAGGGTTTAAGTGGGGATATGGAAAATAGAATAAATGATATTAATATTATCATAAGTCTAGGAGTCCTGGGAAGACCCAGAAAACCATTGCACTAAAATACATCCGATGGATTCCTCTGATCACTTCATGGATAAAGGTCAATATTGATGGTGTAGCCTCTCGCATTTCAGGACCCTCTGGATGTGATGGTATTTTCTGAACCTATCATGTATTTGTTAAAGGTTTTTTTCCATAATTATATTTGAATTAAGAGTGCATATAAAGCTGAATTATGGTCTATGATTTATTCCATCAATCATGTTGTCCATTATAACTGGACTACCTTATGGATTGAGTCTGGCTATGAAATTGTTGTCAAAACACTAAAGGTGAGAACCAGTAATGTACCCTAGAAATTTATATCACACTATATAAATTTTATTAATCATTAAAATAATCTCAACTTGGTTGTATCACATGCATATAGAGAATCCAACCAAGTGGAGGATTCTTTATCAAAGAGAGATCATGGAAATAAATACAATTTGGTGTTCAGAGACTCCAGAATATTTTAAACCAATGTTGGGTTTGGATATGAAATGAGTGGTAAACTCCAAACATTTTAAAACCCCTTGTAATTCATGAACATTCATGTTTATTTTTACTTAATAAATTTTAGGCCCGGCTCAGGATCTGGGATCTACTTGGTAAAAATATCAATAAAATTCATTCTGAGTACAGTTTACTTTATTTTTTACTTGGGTCACCACCTGTATACCCTCAACATGATACTACATCTTCACTTCATCTATATGTATTAAAATATGTGATAATCTCTCCTCATACACTACACGTAACTGCTAAAAATGATCATCCATACTGTATTGTATAGTTTTCAAGAAAGAATCTGCCTCAGTCAGTGTGTACATCCCTACATCTCTACATGCACCCATTACCTCTGCACTAAAAACTAAACATCATGGAACACTAATTCCATAAGTAAAATAATAACCATGACTGCCACACCCCATTACATGCTGAAAAATCTCATCTCTATGCACAATACTATGAAATTTCTCCTTTGGAAGCTCTACTAACTTAGAATCAAACTAAGCCTATTGAATATACATAATGAATTAATTAAAAAATGTGAATAAATTCTATGAAATAAAAATAAAATTGTTACAATAAATTTTCTTACTATAATTGCTGGAAACATAGAGATCACCCACCAGATGAGTCCTCACCCATATCGACATCTGATCGGTTGGTTCACCATGCTGGTGGAACTATAATAAAGGTGTCCACAAAATACATATTTATATTCATTTTATATTACAATATTTTTAATATATGAATGAACAATGATTTCTAAACTTAAATTATTTCTAAGCTAATACACGTTTCTAGTTCCAAGTCTGGAAGGCATGCCTTGCATCACTTGATTATGTAAACAATGATCATACTTGGTCAAAATTCAACATATTCAGTTAATATACATATGAAAAAATAAAATCATTTATTGATTAAAAGTAATAAATTTTACCATCATCACCTCACTCGCCCAAAATACAACCTAATCCATACACTACATAGGAATAATACCTGGAGGGACTTGCTGTAAAAAGTATGAAATTACTAAAAATGGTTCCTAGTGATCTATCTCCACACTTCCCATGTAATCCTTCCACAACATTCAACATTTATCAATGAATAATACCAAAAAGTCATCTGTACATGATGTCAAATTATCCTATTAAAAAAATATTTAGTGACTAATACAATAATAAAAATAATTTCATGAAAAAATAAATATTGAATTTACCTGAACATCCCCCCATAATCTATTAATCATATCATGGTGGAATTAAGTCCAATCATGAATCATCATAGGGAATTTGTGTAGGTCTCGTATCATATTCCCCAAATGATGAATCAATATGCTCTCACCCTCTCCAACTAGATGAAAAGTTTCATCGAATTACACATAAAATTAGGCTTCATAGTTTCAGGATCGAACCCCTCTACCAGGACCCATGTGTCAACTAGAAGACACCCTATATCCTTCTAAACATAAATTCATAATACAGTTAGAAATAACATGATTTTTAATTAAAAATTATAAACAAATAAGAGAATATCGATAAAAAAAATTACATTAAATTAATTTTAAAAAAAATAAAAACATACATAGCAACAAAATCATGTGAACCACTATGACCTGCAACATACCAACATTTATAAAAAACAAACAGTTAAATCAATAAATTGGTTTACATATAATTCATATTTTTTTATATAAATGTTAAGTGGAAAAAAATTACATGAAATTTCTCAGTGATCATATAAGTATATCATATCTCCATCAATTATATCTATGTACCATTGTATGTATTCTTCTTGTATAGATACAATGGTTTGGTCAATTGTTTTATCAGGGAAGGGAACAACATCGAGTTCCACTCGATCAATTAGAAAAACCTCCCTTCAAGACATTTTCACAACAACTTTTCAATTAGAATAAATATTGATATATTAAATATGCTCTTCCTGTGATGTTAGTATAAAGGGTTCATTTCTTACTCGATCATATTTATATGGAATATTATTAAAGTTTACCAATGTAAATTGGAAGTGGTCAACTTTTATTCCACAAACCAGATCGACCCAATAACTCCTCAAAAATATATACCTAAATCCATGACCATAAATAACCCCAATAATATCCCTCAGTAGTATATAATAATATCATCCATCAATATACAAACCACCAAAATCACTGTTCTTCATTTCTCGCTTCACGTCAACATTGCTAATACAGAATTGTAATCTATTAGCATTCAAAGACGTGTAGAAATGAACTATAATAAATGGTCCATCAACTAGCTAGTTGAGTTATTTTATCATATTATTAGAACTTGATTCATGTATCATGTAAATATATAAATTTCACATAATTTAAAGGATAAATGGTTGTGAAAATACACCTCAATTTCATTATAAAAATATTAAATCAATTATTTATATGTGCATGAGTTTTGAACCACACATGAAATGTGTTGAAATGAAATATTTTTATTTGATAGTTAATTTCATGGGGCCTTTATCACTTCAACTTAGAAATATGTATCCTAAATTACAACATAATAAAATATAACTAATAAATTAAATATAGAAACACAAGTCATAATGGATCAACTATGAAACTTATTCTATTAATGGAATGACCAATGGAGTGTTGAACAACATGTATCGATGTGCTTAAACCCACTCACTAGTGTTCATATCAAATATTATCCCTTATCTAATTATACATTCTTAAATTTTTTAGGGTACATCTTAATTTTGTTTTGACATCATCAATATTTGGATCATGGAAATTAGTACACTCATCCAAAAAATATCCCTTAGAAATTGAATCTTCCAAACATGACCTGTTGAAAAATTATTGTTTCAATGTATTTAAGTATCAGCATGTTGGATACATCCACTTGAATTGCATGGGACCACTAGTAATGTCTTCACCAGTAAAATCCATGGTCAAGTTGACCATTACATAAAAAAATATGGCATAAATAGTTTCTTAAAGTGACAGAGTGCAAGAAAAATCTAATCATGTGGATTTTTCAAATCGCTTGTGCGATGATTCCTTGAATAGGGTTGTCATAAAAAAGTAGAAACTTCAACAAATGGCTCAACAACATGGGTAGAAAAATAATCATGAATTGAAATTAGGATTAATTTTTGAAGTAGAATATGATCATCATGAATTTTCAACCCCTGTAATTTCATACTCAACTTATTTAAATTCTTTGAAATATTAGAGAAACAACCATCAGGAACCTTGTAACTTTTTAAAATAGATAGAAATGTTTCTTTCTCTTTTTTACTCATTATATACTATTCATTTGGAATGTGTACCATATTGCCCTCACCCAACTATAAATGCAAATGTTTTCTCAATCCAATTTCTTACAAATCATGCCGAGCATTAGAATTGTCCTTTGATTTCCCCTTAATGCCTAAAATGGTGCACAATATATTATCACACACATTTTTTTTAATGTGCATCACATCCAATTTATGAGTTAAAATATTATCTCTCCAATAAGGCAATTAAAAAAAATACTCCACTTCTTCTAATTTTGACTATTTTGTCTATTTCCAAGAAGAGAAGACGGTAATGTAGATGCCAATAAATCCTAAAAATAATACATTATGTGAATTTATTATTTATCATGTTGTGAAGTAATTTGAGCCCTGGGCATTATTTGTGGGGTTGGGTCATGTTCCCTATTCTCATCAAGTGATACACTATCTTTTCTGAACATGTGTAGTGGAGGAAGAAATTTTCTATGACCAAGGTATTCCAAATTTCTAAAATTAAGAAGACATAAATATTTCTTAATTTTATTACAATAGGGGAAAATGGATTATTCTTGTGTACTCTAACCTGATAAGTTAGCATAATATGGGAATTCATTAATTTTCCAAAACAAATGGGTTTGAAGTCTAAATATTTCATTAGATTTTGAGTAAAAATTCATACACCATATTCTCAAAATTCATATAGCTTATCAATAAATGGTTGAATAAAAATATATATTTTTTCACTAGGTCATCTTGGTCCATAAATTATAGTTGAAATTAAGAAAAATGGTTGTTTCATACATAACCACAGGGGAAGGTTGTATGGAAACAATGCCACTATACAGATACTCTGTGTCTCATGGACCATTGACATAAATGGGTTAAAACCATCTTCTTCCAAACCCAGTCCCACATTAAAACCATCCTAAGAAAGTTATGGGTTTCCTTGATCAAACTCATTCCATTCCAAACAATATTCCAGGTGAGTTAATTTATCACCCTCTTTATTTCCCTATGAATTCCAAGTCATCAATTTAGAAATTTCAACTGATAATAATATTTTATTCAACCTTGAATTCAGTGGGAAATAATTAATCTACTTATAGGTAACTTATTTCCCTTGATTCAAAACTCTACAGATATGAATCTGACTACCTTTATTAATCTCACTTTTCTTCCTCCTAGATGAGTAAAAAATAGTACAAGTATTGAGTTGTGCATTCGATTTTATAAAAAATATATAGTTATTGTTTCATACCTCAATGTTATCATATGTTAAACCAAGTTCATCGGTAAACTTTTTATATTAATAGTATAACTCTCAAATATTTACTTTAGTAGGGTTTACCTTCTTCAATAGTGCCAAAAACATGTCAAGGGAGGTGTTTTTCACTGATTCAAGGCCTTTAGGTGTAACAATTCAATGATGAATAAAAATTTACTAAATTTATTGCATCCATAATATTATTCAGTATACGCATCATCAATAATTTCAAATAATTTTAATGATTCTCTATATATTTATTAATAGGGATTACTCCCTCCAATGTCATGAATTACGTCATTACTATCTTCATGTTGAAACTGACATATCATATCATTGATCATTATGCTCATCAGATCAACTATTCTTGAATCAAAATTCATATGAATACTTTATAATTAGTTATAAGGATAGACTCTTAACCATGACAAGTCCATGTATTATAATTTTTCCAAAACCCATTTAGAAACAAAGATTACATAATTGTATCTCATTTGAAGAGATATCTATTTTCACTTTTTCTTCATGGATGACTAATCAAATCACTTTGAAATCTATTGATGAAATAAATAAATCGCTAATCCCCTCACAATATTTAGTAGAAAATCTATCTGGCATGTCAATCCAGCTCTTATCCATGTCTATATTTAATAGAAAACAAATAATAGAAATATATAAACAATATTTCAATAAAGGCTAGAAAATTTCTATATGGATATAATTAACATACAAATATGAAAAAAATAAAAATTTTAAATATATTAATAAATAGATATTACTACTTTTAAAACACATTAATGTATTATGTAATTGAAATAAAAATATCAATGATAAAATAAAAAACATTTGTGAGCCATTATTTTTATATATAAAAATATGTGTAACATAAATGGAAGCCAATAAAAAATATCATTGAACACTAATATATTATTTATATTATAAAGAAACTCATATAATTTAAACTAATGAACCAATGAATCCAATGTCTGAGGAAAAAATTGAAGGAGAGGAAAAAAATACTCAGTGATGCCAAGCTAGTTGTGTAAGTTATAAAATTTGGCATAAATACTATATGAAAACACAACAAAAGACTGTAATGATAAACATAGTTGTCTCTAGGGTAAGAACAGAAATATTTTGATCTAGAGAAACAGCTTAAACTTCTATTGTATTTGTATGTTTGGTGAACTGTAGTTATTGGAAAGGGGAAATATTGGAGTTCCTAATCTTGGGAAACATTGTTCATAAGGGTTTGTAGAGCCAGTTATAATAATAAATCAGGATTTTATTACAATCAATATGAAAAAAAAAATACCTGGACAAAAGGGGTCACAATCGTTAAGGGGGAGTGGGATGTGAGTAGAGGGGTAGGGGTCACTTTAAAAATGAGGAATCAAGGGAAAATGGGCCACTTTTTAGATGAGGAATCGAGGGAGGGAAGTAGGGGAACTAGCTCCAAATCATCGGGGGTGGTTTTTAGCCAAGGGGGGAGGCTGCTGGGGGGATCGATGGGAGGCAGCCTATAGGGGGTTCTCCACTACAAGGGAGGGGGGAGGGGGGAATGGAGTTGGGGTGGTAGGATGGGGGGAGGGTGCTCAATGTAATGGGGGGAGGAGAGTCCTCACTATGGGTAAAGGAGAGGGGAGGGATTGGGGCTCGATGGCATAGAGAGGAGGAGGGTGGGATGGGGGCTCAACAATAACAAAATGATTGGTGGGGTTTTGCATAGGTATGGATAGGAGGGTGCCATGATAGGGGCTCAATGATGGAGGGAGGGGTGGGATGGGGGCTTGATCAATGATGGTTGGACAGTGGAGGTGCGGGAGGGGAGTGACCTTGGGGGAGCTCAATGTGGTAGGAGGTAGGGGGAAGGCTTGATAAAGAATGGGGGAAACAAGGGTAAGAAGGGGGAAATCCCAATGACTACCATTTGGCAGTCACTAATGGGTTTAATATAAACCACTAAATAGAGGTAACCTAAAAATAACCCCCCAAAAAACTCATTTTTCTATTAGTGGAATGTTAGTTTTAACCTAGGCGTGATATAACATTTGTGCATGTCAGATGTTTGGTAACATAACATGTGAGGATAGATTCTTCAATATTTTTTTAAAATATTATTTTTTAAATTATTAAAATCATTTTTTGAGCTCTCCCCATGTATGAAAAAAAGAACCATTTTTAAATGTGTATTTGATTCGAAACCTTCAGAGTCATCTCATTTTGACCTAAACATTTCAGCAACGCATTAAATGGGTAAAATTAAGGACTTTGTTTTAATTTTTAATTGAAACGGTGGATTAAATTGGTGTTTTTAAATTTAGGTAACCGAATACATGGTTTGGGTTTCTTAATATCCAAACCACTTCAGATTTATTGTCGGTTGATTTCAACATGGTCGAACAACCAAAGAACATTCATTGCATGTGATAGGATGAACTGATTTGGGTTTATTTATCTAGTTAAACACATGATACCCTCTTACTCTTCTCTTTAGGGTGTTGTGAACAATCTCTAGGTCTATGTTTTTTCTTAATTTATTCCATTTTTATTTCCCTCTTTATTATAAAAAAATGTTGAAATTAAATATAAGGATAAAACATATTTTATCAAATAAGATTCCGAAATTATCAAATAATATTTTATAAAAGAATTTATCAAATGATAATTGTGTGATATTTAAATGAATAATTTATATAAAAAATAAAATGATAATTTTGAAAAATTATCAAGGAATAAATTTAAAGGATCATTAAATGGTAATTTCATTGATTTATCAAAGAAAATATTATACAAATTATGAAAGTATAATTATAAGGGAATTATATTGTTATAAATATTATCAAAATTATAAAAGTATAATTAGTAGTCTTATTGAAATATAAATACCAAGTATTATAAATAGATAATTGTACTAAATTATAAAAGGATAATTTATAGAAAAATTATTAAAAGTTAATTTCACATTTATCTAAGTATAATTTTTAAAAAAAATGGATAATTTATGAAAATTTATCAAAAGATGATTATAAAAGTATAATTTATATAAAATTAACAAATGATGATTATAAAAGGATAATTAATAAGAAATTATAAAAATATAATTACAACAGGTTAATTTAGGAGAAATTATTAGAATATTATCATCAAAGGTTAATTTGTGATAAATTATCAAAAGATAATAATGAAAGGATATTTTATAAGAAATTATCAAAATATAATTATACAAGGATGATTTATGAGATATTATCAAAATATAATTATCAAAGTATGATTTATAAGAAATTGTTAAAATATAACTATAAAGGGATAATTTATAAGAAATTATCATAAGATAATCATAATAGGATAATTTAAGAAAAATATCAAAGGATATTTATGAAAAATTATCATAGGATAATTATTTGGTGTATAATTATTCTTGAGGAAAGTATTGTGAGTAGATGTGTTAACCTAAAATGATAATTGAGAAATTATCTAGGAGTGTAAAAGTATCATCACATGTAATATTTTATTTTATTTTTTTTTAATAAAATAGATCATTTTGGTTTAAGGATTCTTTAATGAACTACGAGAGTTGATGTGTCATTAAATAAGATAATAAGGCCCTCAAGGAGGTGTTCTTAACTATTAAGGTTTCCACTCCATCTTTGGGACTACACAGAGTGGTTTTCTATTTTTATTTACATTGAAGACTTTGAGGTTGGAATTTTTTTCCTTTTTGGGATCACGTATACACTTATTTCCATGTTATGACTATTATGTTGGCATGTTTGATATTGTGCTTGGTTATGATCACATGTGGGTGTGTGGGGGTAACCTATGAGACCCTTTGAGATGTTTGTTCCATGATTGATATTAAAGGATATTGTTTCCATGTTTTATTATGATAACATGTTCTTGTGTGTTGATACTTTATTTCTCATGTTGACATACTTTTCATGTACTCTCAACGTTGTATGTTTGAATATTACATTGCTTAGTGGTACTATTATTAGTGGTCAGAACAAGTGGACCATCATAGCATGATTATCCCAAAGAGGTAGGTGCACATGACTTGGGATGATGTTGATGATTAAACTAAGCATACGTTGTAGATATGATGACACTATGGAGCACCATGTATCAGGAAATCCCTTTATCTTCATGTCATATATCGAGCACTCCCCAAGTTACATGTCATGTTATGGGTGCTCCTTAGATTCACATGTCGTATGATGGGTACCCTTATGAAGAAAATGTCGTATATCAAGAATTCTTGTGAGTTTCAAGCCCCATGTCAGGCACTCATGTGAGATGCATGTCGTATATAAGCTTCTCCTTCAAGTTTCATTTTGTACATCAGGAACGATGCCATGATTTCATCAAGTGATAAATACACTATCCCGAAGGATTTCTTAGTTACTATGGACATCTTCTGTTAATATTTTGAAATAGAGCTAAAGAATGCACAGTCAGGGGTTTTTGGAAGCTTGGTTACTGCATAATCGATAGGTTTTGAATTGTGTATTTTTTCTTGTTACACATTTACATTTATTATATTATAAACTTGTTGTACTTGATAATAGTAATTTAACTACACATTGGTGGTGTCCTAATGATTCATTTACTCACACCATACTAGGGACATTTAGTGCACATATATATTTCACAAGAGATCTTATGAAGGGAAAGGGAACTATGGTGGACAGATGATCAGAGTAGAGCAGAGATGGTATCAGACCATGATGGACCCAGAGGACCCTACTATTTATTTATTATTATTTTTATTTATCTTTTACTTATACTCTGGAACAACTTACCACCTTGGGAGATACTTTTATTCTATGACATGTATGGAATATTTAGTTTTTATATTGATTATTATTTATTATTGTCCAATTCAATTTTTAATTTTATTCAAAATCCACTTTAAGGAAAATTGGGAACCAGATTATTATTCATTATTATTATTAATAATTTATTATTTAGTTATGACATGATACGGTGGGAACAGTTTCCCCACTATCGAACATATACCCTTACTACTAGTCGATAACCTCTTGAATACTGGGAGGTGCATGTGAGGTCATGTGGAATTCTGAGTTTGTACCAGTGGTTTGGTTTGGGATGTAACATATATGATACAATATAAGTTGAAATGGCACAAAGACTTTTTGGATTTAGTTCAAGTGGGAGATTGAAGGATATAATCCTTGTATATATATATATATATATGATATATATATATATATATTTAATTTTGTATTGCATGAAAATTATTATTTTCATGTATTTTATATTGCTTCATTTAAATCACAGTAGAATAATAAATTGTTATCATTTATTTTTCCCTCCCACATATAATATCATTCAATGATTCATTAGCTGAGATAAAATGAATATATGTGTTACAATCATGTATATAATTTCGGAACATTCCAAGGAAACTAACTCATGCATTATAATGCATTAGTTAATATAAAAACCACCCACGAGCATCCTTAGGTTCTATATAATCCATACCTCCATATGACAGAAAGTAGTGCTGATATTTTTTTTAAACACCACTTACTCTAAAATTTCTATTTTATTATTCTACGTTGCAATAGAGACTCTAGCAGGTTGTGGAGGAAGGATAGATCAAAACCATATGATGGATGATCCAGGAGCAACCCATAGATATTCCATGGAGATGAGATGCTTATGTTTTCCACTCATGTGATCTTTTTCAAGCACATTTGAAGATGTTTTAAGGTGAAGAAGATGATTTAGTGGCTCTTAGGTGTAAGGTATTACTGATTTATAGAAGCTTCTTCATTTAAGTTTTATCACAGGATTCATATATTTTTCATAGGGGATCCTTTGAAAAGGGTTTTAATCATTTCTGTTGCTACTGATAATTGTTACTATACTCTAACAAAATCCATCAATGAGTATTTGTGTTATATGTAAGTATGTAAATATATGTTATATAACACATGTATTTACAAAATTTATGTAATACTTACATAAAAAAAACTATATAACATATTCACACACACACACATATATACAAGTACAAATCAAATATAGTTTTAAAAAATCACATGATGAATATATATTATTTTCATATAACACTCATACACAAATTTAAATGTTGTGTGTGTGTATGTCCAACACACACATAACATATATCTATAGGGTGGGGGAGTCAATAGATTCGAAGTAAACTCATATCCCAAATACAAATTTATAAGAGGGATTGATTAACTACTCAAAAGAAACAATTAATTTGAATAATTGGTCTCAATTTTTTAAAATATATCAATAATTAAATTTATTAACTTATTTTCATACCATTTTCAAGTGAACATGAGCTCAAAAAATAATTATTTTATAAATTTAATAATATTTTTCTATAAATTTTTAAATTATATATTTTTTTAACAAAAATAAAATATGTAAAACATTTGTTATCATTATTTTATATAGAGGTTCCAATTTATGACATGGTACATGAAAATGAAAAAAACATGATATAAACCCCAAACACAAGTAATAAATAGATTGGGATAGGGTTGAGGGTGGATAACCACAATAAATTATTCTATTATTTAAAAATTTAAAATCTATATGCATATATTATTAAATAAAATATTTATTTTTAAGTAAATTAATATATATATATATATATATATATTATTTGATTAATAATTATTTTCTTATATAAGAATGGTTTTAATTAAAATTAACATATAAAATGAAATAAATGTTGTATAAATATACTAAACAATTTGGATAATTGTGATCTCAAAGGATTGTGATATTCAGAACCACCACTACAACAAATCATGGTTTAACCAGTGCTGGATTTTATCAGTGATAAAAATAAAGCGCTAATAAAAGGGTAGCCTTTTTCAGAACTAATTCAAAGTTTTGATAAAGGTTTATTTTAACAACTCTAAAAAAAGTGCTGATAAAATTGGACCCTTGATCGGTACTTTTTTTAGCGTGGACAAAGGTTCATCTTTATCAGCACTTTTCTTAGCATTAATAAAAAACTGTTTATAAAAAATATTACCAATATATATATATATATATATTGAAAGGATTGGGGTTTTGAGACCTCTTTATTAAAAAAAGACAAAGTAAAATAAAATAGAGGATGAACATGACAAAAACAAAAAAGATCAATTCACTTTAAAATGAGTGATCATGCTGTGGCGATAGGAATGTTTGCACCTACCATGAGGGTGTCTCCCCCTTATCCAATTCTTGACCTACATCCATTGACCACATCCATTGTCAGGAAGTCATGCGTCAACAACATTCATCACTTCTTCTATACTGAACACATATTCATGAATTTTTCCTTCCTCCTCACTACATTCAGATGTAATAAGATTTAAAGAGATAAAAGTATTTACTTTAAAACCTACATTAGTCTTTCTAGACATAACAAAGTCATAACCCACTGAGGGGAAATCCACTTTTGATTTTTCGAGATTGAGAGTCTTTGAAACCCCTGTACATTCCCTTCCAACACAATAACCATCTCTTAATTTATCCAAATAAGGAGAATCCAGGGCACTTTCCACTACCCCTTCACCCATGCCCAAGCATGGAACCAAGGGGGGGTCCTTTCCATGAACTGGTCCTAAGAACATAATTGGCCTATTCTTAGCAACAGTGATGTCTACAAAAATTAATCCACTGATTTAGCTAGTTCTTCCCCATCTACAGCATGCGGTAAAGGAGGAGTAGCATCCAAGAGATTCTGCCTACCCTGAGAAGACTTAGGGGTCACACCAAACACCTATAAAAATGGTAGATATAAGGAGTCATCATATCACAAGGAATAAAATTCAATTCTTTTCTATTATGCTTAGTTTCCACCACTACCATTTTGATAATCCATGTCCTTGAGACCAAGGATATAATAGGAGAAGCCTCTGATTCCCTATCATGGTCAAATTCTAAAATCAATGGATGACCCTAAGAAGCTGAAGGTTCACTCTAGGTAGGAATGACTCAAGTCTTCAAGCCACTGTCAAACACATTTGGACAAATAGAAGAACAATGAGATTGTTCATCCATTAAAATGTCAACTATAAGACTAGAAATAAGGGGAGATAAGTAAGTATATGACCCATTAAGAACCATATTACTATCCAATGAATAAAAATGAGATCCAAATAGCCTGCAAGATATAGATTTTTTGGAGGAACAGAATATTTAACAGTATTTTTCATAGGGGAAGAGTTAACCATCACCTAAGAAATGGAATAAAGGGACTTTTTTGTTTGAAAGAATCAGCATCCATCTTGGTTTTACCTTTTCAATGTTTAGAGGAAATCATTTTTGTTCTTTCCACAATGAATAGTCAAAATTATCTTGTGCAGAATCCTATAAATAGGCTTTACTATCATTATGATCTTTCTAAAATTCCATAATTAAAGAATCTTTGAAAGAAAAATCGGTAGCAACCATATTTTTATTATCTACTATATTAACACATAACATAATGGGATTGTCAGTCATTTGAGGGGGTAAATCCATCATAGTGTAATTGTAGGGAGAAGTGGAAGACCTAATCTTAGTGTTACCTAATAATCCATTAACCTAGGAACCAGCCAGATCAGTTAATCTAGTTCCCTGAGAAGAATCTTCAACATTTACATGAGGCTTCCTGATTAGGGAATTCACTTTCCTTGAAACAGTGACATGTGGAACATCATCTAGAAAGAGATTTTTGGGCTGATTATTAATGGTATGAATGGACACATTACTTCCCTGCCTTTGGAAAAGTTGAATGCAATGCCCCTTTAGTTGGTAGTTAGTACAGAAAATACATTTCCTAAAATTAGACAGTGAGTGACCAATAATTTGATAGGAAACACAAAATAGTGGTATTTTTTCAAACTCTATTCTAATATTAATTTCATCCTGAGGTTTATAAAGAAAAAATTTCTTAATAAATGTAAAACTTAATTCCACTTCCACTAAAACACTTTCAAAGTAACCATAACAAACCATCTCAGTAACAATATCCATTCAAATTGGGATTCCAATTACAGAAGCAATATCAAATAAAATCTCTATATGCCATAATACCCAATTTAACTAGTAGATATTGATCCAAAACTATACATTGGTATCTTTAAAGTCATTTAGTTTTAATTTAAAGTTCCCATCATGAACTCTATGGTTTCCCTACCCAATATTGACACAACCCGAGCTCCAAGCTTGACCTTTCAACTCTATAGAAGAAAATAAGAGGTGAAAAAAACCATGGCCAAGAGTGACAAACTTGAATTAAGAAAACCCCCAAATAGAAACTAATAATGCACATAAATAATTTAATTTTAATGGTTTCATACTGTAACATTATATGAATCCTCATTAGCTAGAGTCAATGTAGAAGTGCAACTTGGCCTTAAGCGCATCCCCAAGGTACCAAAGACAGGCAACAAATTTTGAGGGCTTCATGAATGATTGGGGGGATGATTTTAAATTTTAATTAAAGAGACCAATGAAACATTTCATTACCAAAAACAACTATAAGATGCATGTCAAAAACACATTACAATTCAACATCATACCAATGACTACAATACAAACCATACCAATACCAAATCAGAGTACCAAGTAGAAGATTAAAACAAAACAAGTCAAGATACAATGATCTAACTCCACAGACCCATACAAAGATCCATGCTCCAACTCCAAAATAGCCCAAGAATCACCCGGAACTACTAGAGAAATGAAATTCTTTACCTTTACCTAGTTCTCAGAATACAACATCTGCAAAAACACCAAAGTTCCAAACCAAGGGGTGAGTCATGAAACTCGGTAGTCTTTTTCCAAATGACTTCCCTACTCATGAAACTATGATATAACAAGTTATATCATTTATATAAAACAATTTACAAAACACCATTTAAATAGTTTAATAATTTCAAACAAACAAAACACATCCTTACCAAAACATTTTACCCAAATCAACACATATATAAGAAAAGAAATCGAACAATTTATTACCCAAATTCTCATTTCATGTTGGCATAACCCATTTCATTTCATGTGACCACATTCACATCCCCACCATACCCACATTTCAACCACTCAAGCTCAGTGTTACCATTGATGGTGGAACTTCACATCCATACCTCGTCCCCTTTTTATAGTGGTGTTTCATCCAACATTCCAATCCTTTGATGGTCCACTATCCATCCCATCCAAATAATGTTTATCCACATAATGCAATAACCATCAAATCACATTTACCACAATCATATCAACCAATATTTTCTAAACCAAATCAACTCTTTAATCCAAACAACATTTCCAAAAAACATGAAAAAACCATTTTAATAAAATCAACAATTTATTGAAAACTCCATTAATCCACATCCATGCCAAACAAAATTTCAACCAACTATTACAAGACCCATTCCACTAATTTATTCCAAACATCACTTAAATAAAACAAAATTATTTATTGAAAACCATTTTCACGAACCATTTCCACAAATCAAACCAATCAACCTATCTTAAAATCATCATTTTAAAATCCAACAACAAAGGATATGGAAAAATAATATCACATTTCACCCAAAACCTACAAACCATCATTAAATATGTTTCACACAATCTTCACACATCAATTTTACAACCAATTTCATGAAAAAAATTAATTTAAAATTAATCCTTCAAGTTTTAACAAGGGGAGTCAAGAGTGAAGCCACCTACCTCTAGGGTTTTATCGAAAATGACCAACGGAAAAAACGCTCACCAAATCTAGGTGAAAACTCCAAAAATTATCCATAAATCCCTTCCCATAACATAAAAAAGGATAAATATAACCTTTATAGGCACAAAAACCCTAGATCTATCTACGGAAGAAGTGTATCTAAGAAACTAGGAGGGAGATAAGAGTATATCTAAGAAAAAATAAGAAAACTACCACAAAGGAGACTTACCAAGGATGATCCAGTTTTACCGTACCAGGAAAACCATTCGAATCACTTTTGAAATGAGTGGTAGAGGTTCCCTATCCTTGGAGAGAAGAAAATACCAACTACTGGTGCCAACAATCCCATTGCACCCACCTTTACCTTATTCTCTCCTCTAAAGAGATACTTGATGCCATCATCAGTTGTGAAACTAATTATTCACACATAATAGTCGATGTGAGCTTTGTACATCACTAGAAAATCCATACTCAGGATTATATCATAAACATCCATCTCTAGAACTAAGAAGTGCCATATCAACTCAACCCCATCGACAGTTATATGACATTCTATACACAGAAAGGCTCGACACTCTCTTTGTCCTAGAGGAGTTTGAAGTTCCAAAACAGAATGAATTATTTCCACATTTAAACCCAAAAAATAAATATCATGAGAAGTAATGAAATAATGATATGCACTTGTATCAATCAATTCTTTCATAAAGGTAGATTTCAAAAGAATCATACCTCGCATCATCGATGGATGAGTTTGGTCATTCATGATAACCTACTCAGCTAAAAATACATGCTTACTCACCACACTTTGCTCTTTATTACCCTACTGAAATTTACATTGTTGAGGAGTCATTTTATTCCTATAATCACCATGGATAACTATGTTATACTGATGAGGGGTATGTTTTTCCCTTGTTCAATCAAAGTATAAGATGTATGTGGCCCCTAAGAAGTGTCGTGAACACCTAACCTTGGAGTATTGAGACAATGACATTGAAGGTGCCCCATCCGGTTACAATTAGGGCGTGCTCTAGGTGGTTTTATACATTCTCACTTTATGTATCTTAGAGAGACACATTGTAAACATATTAGCTTTATCTTAGGTTTCAGAGGAAGATTCGCTGATCTTGTCGTTGAATTTTGAGCCATACTCCCACCTTGGAAATAAGTGCCCCTCTTTCACTTACTCTCTGTCTTAAAGTTACCACCATTTCCCATGGGTATAAACATACCTCCTCCACCCATAGCTCACAATATATCTCTTTCACCCACTATTTCTCTATTTACCATCTCTATGTAATCCATTATATATAATACTACAATCTTCAAATGGATTTCCTACCTCAACCTCGATTCAAAAATACATACCTTCATTAACGTACTAGATGAAACCTCAGGTGAATATTGAACTAAATTCATGAATGCTTTTTTAATATTCTTCCATCAAAAGTTTCTCCAATTTCAAGCTAAAGAAATCTATTGTTCACTGAATTCTAAATGTGTGAGGGTAGAATTGTTCGTTAAACAATTCCTAAAAATCCTCCCATGTCATACCATAGTCCACTTGAGACTGGACCGCTAACTCCCACCATTAAAGTACAAGATCTACCAACATGTAGGTCTCTAACTTCACTTTCAAATATATTAGTGTCCTTAGGAAATTGAATATTCATTTCATCATATTAATCCACACCTCTGCCTTTTCTGGTTCTGAATCACCCCAAAATATGGGTGGATTATGCTACTGAAACTGAACCAAATGGTCCACATGCCCTAGGTCATCCCTTTTATTCCCACTATCCATAGCCTGGAAGTCTTGAACTGTTCTTTCAACCAGCTGTTGGTTCACCTGGGACTCAGGTGTAACCACATTTTTAGCAGCTTCCTATGATTGGTCTCTATGATGCCTACCCAATGCCATTTCTATTAACACAACAACCACCATAAGTCTCATTATATAAAAACTGGAGTCTTACAATTTCATATTATATCAGGCTACAACTATCATAAACCTTCTTTCCAAAATTTAATATTTTTTATGTTCAATCATCTTTGAAAAATCCACCATGTTTTTAAAAGTCAACCCATTTTCAAAATACCACAACCGTTCTCTTTTCAAAATCTCACATTTGAAAACAATTTCCATATTTTTACTTAATAAAAACATTTATACTTCAACATAAATCATTAATCTAAATGATATATTCAATACTAGTGGGAATTCATCTCTACCATGCATTTCATGCTCATATCATTGGATAAACCCTGGACAATAAGATTTTTTTCCTCCAAATTATTTTTTGGTATTTTCATTAAAGCCACTTTGATGGTAGAGTGGGAACCAAACAAATTACACCATACGCGGGGCATTCAAAATTCAAAATTCAGGGAGAGACTAAATAAGGTTGCACAACATTCAATGTGGGAACAAAATCTCTCAAATCCCGCAAATCCCTCAAATATCACAATCTTCCTAAGAAACCATTGCACTGTCGCATCATCGTAGTCTTCATCACATCACCTTGTTCAGCCCCATCACCGCTGGAGATTATGACCGGAGCTAATAAACCACACCCTTCAACCGGTCAAACACCGTCAACCTTCAACATAGTTTTCATAGGTCACCATCAAAAAAATTCTTTGATGTCGTCGAAAACCATGACAGAACATCACAGAAACCGAACATTGTCGAGAGAGAAAGTACATCAATGACCATTGTCAGGACTGCATCACCAGAAAGAACCCACTGACCAAATACCCACCACATCATCAACCGGAATCAGATAATAATTATCCACAACATAACATAACAAACCTCAACGTGTCACCATCGTAGATTGCCTATGGCCGCCGCTACAACCAGAAAAAAACATACCCAAATCCAGACAAAAATCGATCACGATAACTCACCAATGAATAGCCATTACCACCAAGAAATAGCACCAGTGTCAAAGAGAATGCTTCTGGAACATTCACATCCACCGAACATCACAACCCAGAATCTCATAGTTACTGCCGCTCTAGATCCAACTTGGAGAGGAACCACAGAACGTGAGGTCAGAGCGGGGATGAACGGCCGCGTACTCAAAGCGACGGCATCGATGATGAGGCAGAAGACTCGAGCGGCACCTTGAAACCCATAGATCGCCGACCACAGATCCCAAACCCCCTTTGTTACCCCGATCCTTGTCCGAATTCAAGAGGCGCTTAGGAATAAGGGGTCAGAGAAGGGGAAGAGAGACCAAGGGATTCTACAGCACAAGACCATCACTGGAACCCTAAAACCACCAAGAAATAAGTCTTCGTCAACAAAACCCGGAACGGAGTGGTCGCGAAAGAAACACCGGGGCAGATCCCTTGAAGAATATGTGCAAACAGAGCAAGAAAAAATAATAGAGGAGTAAAAAAAAGAAGAGAGTAATGAGAAGAAGGAGAATGGTTCTTAGGTACGCTGCCGACCCAGTAGAGGAGGGTTTCAGGAGGAAACCCATGGCAGAGCCGAGAGCGAGAGGAGAGCGCCGGGAGAGAAAGGATCCATCATAAAAAGGTTAGCTACATATTTTTGTGATATACATTTCAATTTTCGACAATCCTACTATTTTCTACCACATCAATTCAAATAATAAACAAATAATGAATACCAACTCCAAGACCGAAAACCAATGCCAAAGTACTGAACAAACTAATACCACTTGTAACATCTTACCCCTCCTTATTGAATTAAGTCAAGGAAAAAGTGATACTTGGCCTTATATAAATTCCCCAAGGCACCAAAGGCTGGAAATAAATGTTGAGGAATTAATGAATGATTAGGGGATGATTTTCCCTTTGAAATAAATTGACCAACCAAGCATGCTATTACCAAAAATAACTACATGGTGCATGTTAACAACACATTACCATTCAACACAATACCAATGACTACAATACAAACCATACCATTACCAAATCAAAGTACCAAGTATAAGATTAAAAAAAACTCAAGATACAATGACCTAACTCCATAGCCCCATGCCAAGCTCCATGCTCCAACTCCACAACATCACAAGCATCACGAGCCACCACTAGAGAAATGAGATGCCTTACCTTTACCTATGTCTTGGAATACAAAAACTGAAAAAGAAATAAAGTTCCAAAGCAGGGGGTGGGTCATGAAACTCAACAGGCTTTCCCCAAATGAATTCCCTAATCTTGTCACTAAGATAGAAAACGTTAGCTAATTTATATAAAAAAATTTATATAAAACCATTTCAACATTTCAAAAATTTAAAATAAAAAAAACACATCCTTACCAAACCATTTTACCCAAATCAATACATTTACGAGGAATGAAATCAAACAAGTCAATACCCATATTTCTATTTCATGTTGACATAACCCATTTCATGTCATGTGACCGCACGCACATCCACACCATACAAGCATTTCAACCACATGATCTCTGTGTTACTGTTGACAGTAGAACTTCACATCTGTACTCCATCCCATTTTTATAGTGGTGCTTCACATGACATTCCAATCCTTTGATGGTGGTACTTCACATCTATTATCCATCCCATCCAACTCATGATTATCCACTTAATCTAACAACCATCAAATCACATTTATCACAATCATATAAACCAATATATTCCAAACCAAATCATCCCTTTAAGCCAAACAACCTTTCCAAAAAATATTCCAAAACTATTTTAATAAAATCAACCATTTATTGAAAACACCCTTAATCTACATCCATTCCAAACAACATTTCGAACAACTGTTCCAAGATCCATTCCACCCATTTTTGCCGAACATCATTTCAATAAAACAAATTTCTTTATTGAAAACCATTTTCACAAATTATTTCCATAAATCAAACCAAGAAACTAATTTTAAAATCATCATTTTAAAATCCAATGATGAATAATATTGGACAAAAATATCACATTTCACCCAAAACCTGTAAACCATCATTAAATAGGATTCAAATAATATTCGCACATCAATTTTCCAACCAATTTCAAGCAAAAAAATTAATTAAAAATTAATCCTTCTAGTTCTAGAAAGAGTATTTGTGAGAGAATCCACCTATATCTAGGGTTTTGGCGACAATGACCAATGGCACAAATGCTTACCAAATTCAGGATTAAAATACATAGATCCACCTTAGATCCCTTCCTCTAACATCATCAAGGCCAAATATAACCATTATAATCATCAAAAACCTTATATCTATCCATGGAATAATCCGTTCTAAGAAACTAGGAGAGAGAGAATATTAGATCTAAGAAAAACCAAGAAAACTACCCAAAATGATACCTACTAATGAAGATCTGGTTTTACCACCCCCAAGAAAACCCTTCTAATCGCTTTTGAAATGAGTGGGAGAGGTTCCCTAGCCTTATAGAGAAGGAAATCCCACGTGAGGGTTGAAATGGGGATCAAGAGTGGGTTTTAGGGTCAAAATCACAGGAGATATGTTTTTAAAATCCACTTTTTAAAATGTGCATGGTCGGCTGCACAGTTAGGAAAACTGTATGCTAACCATGTGCCTACTACTTCCTTAAGAGGGTGCCTCGTACGGTTAGCCCACATGGTTAGACAAACCGTGTGCCAACTGTGTTGAAGCCCATTTTCCTATGTTGCATGGTTAACTAGTGTAGTCCCATGGTTTTGGAATCTCGTGCGCTAACTATGCACTAACTCATATCCCACTACCTCATTATGCATGGTTTCCTGGAGAATTTTCATAATTTTCACTAACTGTTCTCAAATCATTCACCCTTAGAAACACCCTAAAACCTTCCCAAAAACCTTCCAAACTCTCCCAAACCTTATCCAAACACTTTATACACATAGAAAGGCATAAATTAGGGTTACATACCTCAAACTGGTGGTGCTACACATACCTTTGGAGAGTGATATATATGCAATAAAGTAAAACATACAAAGATCAATTCTTTCCGCAATAGCTCAATCTGAGGCTGAGACATGAGTAGTATCACCTTTCTTGATGATTTTTTGTGCTACATGGTCCTTTGTAAAGATGAAGGAACCACCCTAGAAATTAGAAAACACGAAAAAAACTCTTAAAATCTTCCTCAACATTTACCTTATCCTTCTTTTCAGGTGGCGATCCTTGATGGCCAATGTGAATCAGAGAATAAGAATACAGATTTACACCTCGCAGATGTTCTAAGGAATCAAAATCAGCGAGGACCCCCAGGGAAATTTTCTCCTGTTCCTTTATCCATTATTAATATATATATATATATATATATATAATTAACATATTTAAATACATTAATTACAAAATGCATGTTTATAATTAATATAAATATGATACGTTAATATTTATTTTTTAATAATTCAAACAATTATACAAATATAATTAATGTATTGTTAATATGTGATATTTGAACTTATATATTTATATAAATGTTTATGTAAATATATGTATATGCATTATGCTGTTTATGTGTATGTTTTGTGTATGTGTATATATGGATGTTTTACGTGTGCAGATGTATGTATGTGTATGTAAATATGTGCTCATGTATGTGGGATGTATATATATATATAACATGTGTCCATGTGTATGTATGGAATGTAATTAAATGGTTAATTATAAAATTATAAATATATATAGTGTTTTAAAAAAGTATTTATAAAATTATTAATATATATATATATTAAAATAATTAGAAAATTATAATAAATATATATATATATATAATTATATAAATATATATAAATATATAAATATATTTATAAATATATACAAATATTTATAAATATATTAATTTATAATTATAATTATAAATATATATTTATATTTATAAAATTATAATAAATAGATTTAAATAATAAATATATATATTATATTAATATTTATATATTTATATGTTAATAAATATATATTAGGTTCTTGGAGGTACAATTACATTAAACACACACATCATAGACACGGGCTAGAAAGGTAGGTAATAGCCCCCCTAAGGGATAACTCACCCATCAATCCTTATTTATTCAATACAAGGCCCGAAGGTGATGACCTCTACTCTATTTTGTGGTGACCCATGGTCCAAATAAATCATCAAAGATCTTGATATCAACTTTCTTGACCTCTAATTCCCTTGGTTCATCTGAGGATTGTAATTCAATATCATTACCAAGAGTGACAATAGGCTTCATTTCATCATGCACTGGAATTTCCAGTGTCTGCATAGGCTCCTCAGTAGACTCATTCACATGATGTAGAGTAATAACATCATCAATTGTAGAGGTAGTTGGTTCGACAACCTCCTTTCCACCACCATTATCATGCACATGGAAATTCGAAGTCTTCACATACCCTCCCATGGTTGAATGAGAGACCGGTTTGTTTTGCACACTAGATTTTTTCAAACCCTCAAGATATAGTTTTTCAATATCCAAATTATTAATAGACTCATGAATTGAGAAAAAAACACAATTTTCATTCGGGGTACCACCCGAATTAATATCTAATTCCTTTCCACAAGAAGATTTTTTTTCATCATGCATTGGTGATAATTCATAACCATGGCTAGTAGAGACTTCTTCATCCCCTTCCAGTTTCTTCCCTCTAGACACTTGCACAATGGACACATGAACATGATCACCTTTCACAATCTTCATCATAACAACCACCCTATTCAAAAAATATTTTTCCTTTTTGTGTTGCAGAGATATATTTTTATAAGTAATTTTACCTCGAGACAGGTACTGCTCCTCAAGAAGTTCTATGGGATCTTCCCCAGCTTCATAAACAAGATCATCACCTTTGTTGAATTCACACATGTCTCCCCAGTTTATTCACGAAGAAGGGGAGAAATGGGAATCATCATGTACAATATTAGAATTAGGAATATCAAAGAAAAAATGGATTAAATTACCATTCTTATTTATATCAACCACATCAGTAGAAGACAAATTCTATTGCACCAGTTGAGGAGAAATAGCCCCCAAATCAACAGCTCTACCCATCTTATTAGCATCCAAGGATAAATTAAACCGACAAGATGATTGTTCATTCACAACTATTACATTCTAATTCATATATCTAAAATAATTATTACTCATTGGATTAACCTTATAAACAAGCCCCTTATTGGTAGTCTCTCTGTTTCCATCTGGAAAATCAGATCCTACAACTGGTAATTTAAACATATAATTTTCAATCTTGTGCCCAGTCTTCTTTCAATTGATACATTTAAATATATATATATATATATATTAATAAATATATATATATATATAATTATATAAAAATATTTATAATTATATAAAAATGTTTAAAAATATAAATTTATTTATTTATAACTATAATTATATGTTTTTTTAGAAAGGTAGGGCAGAGCCCCTTTTATTGAAATAAAAGTGTGAAAACATAAATATGATGGGATGGGGTAAAATAAGGTATCACTGCCCTCATAAAAATCCAAAGACCATGTTTTTTCATAATCATTATTCTAATCATACTCTCTTCCTCTCACAAGGCTCTCTAATCAATTCCTTGACCACATCTATGACCACAGCCCCTGGAATAGTGAACTTCTAATATTTATTCTTGTTGTAGTAGACTTTAAATGTCAGTGTCATCTGAATTAGGATATTATAAATGAATATCCTTCTTCTTATCAGCTCGATCTACAAAGCTATGTCCCCATCCATGAATTTTTGGATAATGACCACGTTTCCATGACATAAATTGTTGCCAAGTTCCTTCCAGATCATCCACTTCTACTTTGGATTTTCCTTCCTCCATTGGGGTCATCTCCCTATATTATTAGGATCAACCTTAAAATTTTGAATTTCCTATAGGATAAATAGGTTTAGAAATCAAATTTTTCCCCTCAACTATCTCCTCCTAAAAGAAATTTTGTATCAATGTTGGTCACACATCTTCTGGCAAGGTAGCAGCAACATCTATCTTGGTATTAGCCCCATGATGTGGTTTTACATCATCACAATCTCTAACTCTTTTCCATGAAATCATAGTGTGTAGTTAAAATAAGTAAAAAGAGTTTGAGTTCATCACCTTCCGTTCATTTAATTGATCTAGTAAATATGAATCATTCTTCATGCCTTTTGACATCTGTGCCGCTAGTGATTGGGTATTTGTTGCCAATTCAGAAATGGTGTGGGTAGGTGGTCTAATCTCCTTCATCTTCTTAGAATCCAAATCATAATATTGTCCTTGAATCAACTTTTTTTGTTTTTTATTTTTAACTTCGATAGGAGAAACTATCTCCAACATTTTTTCCTTTGTGATTTCTTATAGCAATTTCTTGTTCATGTATGAATTGTTGATCTGCAACCTCCTGAATATCCATATCATTAACTTTATCGTCCAAAGTATTCAACTCATTACCCAAAATTATAGGTTGTACTAAGTCAGACTCCATCAAAAAGAGGTCTGTTCCTTGCATTGTGGTCCACCACTTGATGCTGTATGGATTCAGAAAAGACGCCATTTGAAATGGTACCATCATCTTGTGTGTTTTCCCCTTCAATGAGGATGGTATCCCATGTTTTCTTCTTGAATTTAGGACTATGGTCAACATTTGAAGGCTGTAAAATCCTTTCTGCACCATAGATAGTGGTTCCCTTGATGGGGGAAGAGACTTCCAGTTATTTATTCCATAAATTAACACCAGCAAAGCCACAAATCTTATTCTTCTCAGCATTTGAATGTCCTCCAAAGTGAGTTTGGGAATGCTCAGCATCATCAGCATTAACTATAGTATCAACTTGACAATTTCATCCCTTATACAAAAATTAATAGTCAACAACATCCTAAATAGAAACAACCTCTTCAACCATATAATTCATTCCATCTTCATTATAGGAAACCCCTATATTCATATCCTTATTCAGATCACCCTCTACCTGTTTCATGACCATTCCATCGTTGTTTCTTTATACTTTACTTTTTTTAATAAATTTTTAGGACCAGGGGCTGAAACTCATGGTCTACACCGCTTTGGATGATATATAATTATATAAATATATATAATTATATAAATATATATAATTATATAAAAATATTTATAATTATATACAACTATCTCCAAATATATTTATTTATAATTATAATTATAAATAAATATATAGATTTAAATAATTATAAAATTATTATAAACATATTTATTATATTTATAATTATATATATCAATATATTAATTAATACATATAAATATATATAATTAAATAAAAATATATAAATACATAAATTTATTTATAATTATATACAAATATTTTTAAACATATTTAAATAATTATAGAATTATAATAAATATATTTAAATAATAAACATATATATTTATAATTATTTTTATAAATACATATTTTTAATTATTTAAATATTTATTTATAACTATATACATTTAAATTCTTTAATTATATTTATTATATTATTAAAATTAGGTTATTATCAAAACTTTTTTAGCACTGATAAAGATACATGTTATCACTTCTTTTTTAGTGCAGATAAAGTTGTTTCTTTATCAATGCTAAAAACTCACTAATAAAGATGCGATTTATTAGTGATTACTATTTTAGAACTGATAAAACCACTCTTTATTAGTGGTTTTTCTAAAGAACTGATAAAATTTGTACCTAATATTTTAAATAAAACCCTCTCATAGAACCATATCGATGTCGCCACTCTTCATCGATCTTCTGGATGAATTGATTCTCTCAAAAGTTATGGTATGTGATTATTTATACTATTCTTTAATCATGATAAAAACTATGCATCTAATTCGATTCTTATCCCAACATCACCACCATGTACCCCTTAAAACCTGCATTGTGTTTCACATAACCATCATCCCCTAGCAGGAACAATATAAGTTTGCCATGCGTAAGGTAATGAAGTTAGGCATGAAAAATAATCTCTTTGTTTCTGCCCGACTAGCTATCAGGAGGAGATGGTCAGTATGGGGGTACCATAGTTTTTACAATTCAAGCACTTTATTCATCCTTATGTGATTGAAATAGTGTTTTGTATGGTACATATATTTAATTAAAATCAGTGGGATGTTTCGATGAACGTGTGAATAAATTTCCAAAGGGCCATCTATAACATAGGTTTATTATAATGTCTTTAATAAAAAAATAGTGAAATGAAGTAGTATGGTTTGGAGCCAACCATTTTATAGACTAGAAATAAAAAAAAATATTATTTTGTATAGGTCACTACATAGGGTTTCAAGTAACTAGAAACACCTTATATGTAGTGAAGTTGAGCATAAAAAAGGGACACCCATCACTTTGTGTGTTCACCCCGCTTAATCCTCCTTCATAGAGAAATACAGTCTTTGTATTTGGTTTGCTGTTATAGGGAGAGTTAGATAATAAGAGAGTGAGTATATAAATTATCTTTTGGAAGATGTTCTGTATTAGAATTCATCTAGATTCAGTTATGAGTTTATAGTAAGGGGAACTTATATTTTAAAAATAAAATTTTATGTTTTAAAACTTTTTATAAGGGAAATCTATTTCAAATATTCTATTTCAAAATATCCAAAAAATGAATCTTCATCATAAGTGTATTTATTTACTAAATTTAGTTGAATTTTATTTCCAAGATTCAATTTAAAATTATAATATTTTTTTATTTGGAATAATTGAGTATTGGAAAACTATATTTTTAATAATGTTTATTATTATAATATTTCCAAAAATTTTATTTTTATTTTCTTTTAAAAATTGTCACCAAATAAGATGGAGATAAATTATAATAATTTATTTTCTTTTACTAAATATCACATCAAAACAAAATTAAGAGAAATTAAAATTACAATCATTTCATTGTTTAAATTTTTTTTTAAATTTCAAAATTTGGATAAATATATTTGTCTTAGTTTAAAGATTATCTAATTTTTTGTCTTGAAATTATAATGATATATTTAAATCATGGTATGTGATCCGTTTTGATCTTTTGACCCCCCTCGAATAACTTTTTTTTTAATTTCCCAAATAGTTTGAACCATCCATGCGCAAGCGATCTTATTTTTCCTTGATCTACCTCACTGATTCTCCACCTAATCTCTCTTTCCTCGATCCATTTTTGGTTCACCCTCCCCCTCAACTTCACGTTTATTTTCACTCATTCGTAATTAATGATTACACTAATTTCATGGAGCTCCAAGATTTAAACTTCAAAAACGCTACCCACTTATCATGTAAGGTGGTGACTAAAAATGATAAGTTGGCGGTGCTTTATGGTGAAAAGCTGGTAATCAGATCCAAGTTCCAAGTATCCCTCATACTTTAATGGATAAAAATGAAATAATTTTGTCCATTTCCTTCCAATTATCCCTTCTAATCCCATGGATCAAAACCATAATGTATTTTTAAAAACAAGGCATTACCTTGTGTATTTTATTTTTAGTGACCATTATAGTATCATCTTTCAATATTGTTTCCTTTTTAGAAAACAAAAATATAGAAATTATATTGTGCCAAACGTTGAGAGATAAAATTTTAAATCTAATAAATTGTAATTTTTGTATAAAAATATTTATAAATAATTTGTATATATATCTAGTTTTGAAACTTTGTATTAAAGGCCATACATTGATCACATCTATGTTGGGTTCTAATAGGGAAGCGATCTCTCTTGGGACCTGAATTAGTGTAAGAGATGGTATATTAGGTTCATATAATATAGAAAATATTAATGATAACCCACGTTAGAAAAATCAAAACCATTAATAAACTAATTTATGTCTTTAAAATTATAATCATTACATATAATAATATTTCAATCATAAGATTAACATTCTTTATGGCATGGTTTGTATGATCTATTTCTTTTGTTAAATATTAATTTTTTTACTTTTAGAAAAAGGGAATTCCCATGTGTGGCCTTTTCGAACCCTCCACACATGGTAACCCCCCTCCCCCACGAAAAGGTCACTACTCTGAGGGAGAGCCCCAGCCAGGGAAGGAGTTGTTGCCAGCCGAGATGGAAGAGCATCCCAGAGGGTGACAGCCTGATCGGCAATGGTTCGTCAAAGCAATCTGTCAGCACATTCGGTCGTGCCTCATTTTTTCCACCCAGTTGAGACCGAACAACCCAGAAAAACGGGTGGATCCCGGAGGAGAGGCTCACCCTGAAAGAGGAATCCCAGGATTCGAACCCTGAACCTCCCAAAGAACAGCGTTGTGGTACCACTCTCCTTCACCACCAGGCCACCACCGAAGTGTAATAGTTAAATATTAATATTTATGAATAAAATATGATGAATAAGAGTTGAGAATGGATAGATGAAAATCATATAACAAAAGTGTATGAGGATGGGGTGAATATTTCATCAAGTTTTCAAAAGATCATGCATATTACATTTCTAAAATCCTTTTTCTGGGTTTATCTTATTGTTATTAAATACTAATTAGTCTAGATGAGTTGAAAGATCACTTGATCTATCATGGAATAGAATAAAGTTATAAATATTTGACTAAACACTAGGAAAAACTGAATTTATCTAGTGACTAGGATAAGATTTCAATTTATGGATTGTGTGATATGATTACAATTTTGAAAGATAATGAAGACCATATCAAGGATGTGATTACAAGTGTGAATAATGATGAAAATAGTATTGAGTAAATGACAATGAAAGTTGAAGATGAATGTAGTGATTGTATAAAATTGTTTTAGAAGTTAAATAGTTGTGTAAATACTCCATTGTATGCTTATTTTACTAAATATACATCATTTTCATCCATACTAAAGATGTATAATTTAAAAGATATAAATAGATGGAGTGATTCTAGTTTTTTAAACTACTTTCTCTCCTGAATGATATGCTCCCAAAAGATAATGTGCTTCCTTACCGAACATATGATGCAAAACAAATGATATGTTCAATAGGTATAATATTTTAAAGAATGCATTCTTATCCAAATGATTGTATAATGTTTAATAAGGACCAAAAATCACTTAAAATTTCCCAAAGTTTGGTTCTCCTTGATACAAGAAAGATAAATCAAGTCCTACAAAAGTTGTATTGTACTTTCCAATAATTACAAGGTTTAAGCGTCTATATGGGAGTAAGAAGACTTCAAGATAATTGATGTGGCACATAGATACAAGAAATAAAGATTGGAAAATTTATTACCCGAAAAACTCTCCTTGGTGGAAGAGAATTGATCATGAGTATCCTAAATTTGGAAATGATCCCAAAAAAATTCATCTTGCGCTCTCTACAGATGGAGTGAATCCTTTTTGTTTTATAATCATCACTCATAGTATATGAATAGTTATATTGGTAAATTATAACCTAACGCCATGGTTATGTATAAAATAAAAGTATATTATGGTATCTATGCTTATATCAAGACCAAAATAATCTGGTGATAATATTGATGTTTATTTGGATCCCTTGATCAAAGATTTGAAATTATTGTGGGATTTAGGTGTTATGTTGTATGGTGCTTACAGAAATAAATATTTTTTGTTGAGATCCATGTTGTATGGGATGAAAAATGAATTTTATGCTTATGGAAATTTTTTAAGATATATCATTAAAGGGACTGAAGGGTGTTCCATTTGTGAACAAGGTACACCGTCAATTTGGTTTAAACATTCATCGAAGATTGTGTTTCTATGACATCATAGATTTCTACCCCAACATCATAAGTATCGATCTTGGATGACATCATTCGATGAGAGTTCATAAGAACATACAACATCATCTTAGATAATAGGTGATCAAATATTCAAGAAAGTAAAATATATAGACACTACATTCAGTAAACATTTTTTGAAGAACCTTATAAAAACTAGTTGGAAAAATAGATTAGTTTTTTTCAGTTACCATACCGTACTTTTTTTTACGTTAGACATTTCCTTGATGTCATGCATGTTGAAAAAAATGTATGTGATAGCTTCATTGGTGTGTTACTAAATATAAACTACAAAAAATAATGTAATTAAGGTTATATTAGACATTATTTACATGGGAATACATTAAGTGTTATCTCCAGTGATGGGTAAAAAATAGAATTTTCTTCCTCTAGCTGTTTACACTCTTTCTAAGAAAGAGATATATTAGTTTTTAAACTTCTCAAATGATGTAAAGGTTATAGAGGGGTATTCATTGAATAACAAGAATAACATTTCAATGACTAATTTATATTTAAAGGGTCCAAAATCGCATGACATTCATGTTTTGATACAAGATCAAATGCCTGTTATAAAGACCTTGAACCCAGTAGCCCGGAGTTAGTGACTAAATTTATTACATTGGCATAATATACAAGGAATTGCATCCCAAAGGAATTAGTAGTTTAGTATTATTGGAGAACCAGATACATACATGAAACCCATTTTACATAGGTAAAAGAAAAATTAAAAATAATACAAAATTAAAGCTAATAAACTGCTTCTGGACACTTATTCAAAGATTTCATCTTCATAACCTAGGGAAGGAAAACAAATAAAAAGGTGAGATAAAATTCTTAGTAAGGGTTACATAAAATGTAGTTATGATTCAATAATAATTGAAACATATTCAATAAGGAATAATAAATATGGTAAGGTAAATAACTGAACACACACCTCCAAATTAACATTTTTATTAAAAGCACACTTTTTTGGAAGAAAGTGAGAAACCATCAAGTACAAACAGTAGCATTAGGCCCTGCGACATCCTTAAAGACTAAATTTAACATATTAGAAACATATTCCCTCTATAAAATCCATGAAAGTTCAGATACCTTTTTATCGGGGTCGACTCGGATTTTATCTTCAAATTGATAGATCAATTTGGCCCACATCTCCATGAACTCTTCCACCGTTATCTTTCTTCCATTGAAGCCTCTGGTCATGATTAGGTGTTTCTTGATGATTTAGTCTTCCTGCTCCTCGTTAGTGTCCACTTCAATTGGTTCACCATTCAACCTTTCTGCATCCTCTTTAGCAGCATTAAAATACAATACCTTCTCAAGCATCTCTTCTTCAGAGTGCATAAGAAGGTCACATGGCTCCTCCATGGACTCTTCGACAGTAGCTCGCACTATTCTAGTCATGATAACAACCAGTTCACCCTCATCATCTTCCTTACCCTCATGAGGTGCATGATGAGGGCCACCATAGACCACCAGGGAATCCTGTTTCAGAGGACGGTCTTCCTTTTCATCATACTTATTATCTGGTCCTTACTTCTCTGGCATTGGATCTTCAGCCAATCTAGATCCACACACCAGGTCAACCTCCCTCTCCTGTGCTTTTTTAAGAACCTCACCAATCAGTACTTTGTTCCTGCCATTCTTAGATGATCTATTATCTATAGCATTTGGGAGATATGAGTAATCCTTACGGCATTTGGATTTGCTCCTCTTACGCAGGATGCAGCTGCCCGGGTCCCTATTTTCTTTTAGCCCCTTCTTCCTCCTTGGGTTGTGGAGCCCTCTTCTCGATCCTCCCTGTGATATTTCCTCTGAGGGAAGGTCATCTTCTCCCTCCCTAGACTCCATCTCTGAGGGGCAGTCCTCCCCACTGGACACAGGATCTAAAGAGTATGATCCTAGGCCCTCAAATTGATTACTAATGTTAACCAAGGGTAGGTTCAGGTTCTGCAAAACTCTTCCCCCATCCTTCATCCACTTCCCCGGTTCACCCAGTGCTCCTGTTTCACCTGGTACTCCCTGCATCTACATGTTCCTCTCCCTTTCTTCTGTTTCCACCATTCCCTTTCCTTCCATAGCCACTTCTGCATAAGAAGGAATCCTCAGAGACTCCGTTGCACCGGTACCCCCTGACCCTGAGACAACCTCTTCAAGACTTTTAATCCCTTGATCAACCCTCTTCTCCCCCATATCTTTAGGAACATACTCCTTAATTTCGACTCTATTCGCCTCATGCAGGACCACTTTGTTTCCCCTCGCACTACCATTGTGGATCCACTCACTACAGGCAGATGGTTCAGTCGAGTCCTGCCTCAATCTGCAAAAGACATGAGACACCTTCAGGTTGTTCTGATGCACCACAACCTTCTTTATAGGCCAGGCTAAGCCAATATCGACTTTAGGGGCCACCTTTCCGATCTATGGGTTGCTTTCAGAGCCCCCCCCCCCCCCCCCCGCACCCTTTACTCCATTAGAATCCAAAACAATATGCCCCTTCTCCAACACCTCTTCATCCGGAAACTCAGAAACCTTGCCACGACCACTATCCCTCCTCCTCACAGCTGTCTGAGACTCCCTCCGACAAATTTCCAGCAAATTTCCTAGGCATTTTCATCCAGAACAAAAATCTGTCCATGATTCATAGACCACCCACTACTGGCATCAATACTAATCACCCACTGTGATCCACATAGATTCGAACGGATTTTTGACACATCCATTTCCACGCAAAAACAAGGATTAACTGGGTGACATATCACCTTAGACCGACTATCCAAGAACATATATCTTCCAATTATATTTCCTACCATTTTCATAATAGACGGATTTTGGAATGGTAGGGTAATATTGAGAAAGCTTACCCAAGTCGCCATTGTAGGAGTATCCTGCTTCATATGAAAATCGAAAGACCACCGGAATAGGTAAAAACTGAAGTCGTTGAAGCTATTAGGAGCACATTCCCAAGCCTTGATAAGGTTCTACACTGAAGAAAAATGAATCATTATGTTCCTGTTATCCAAAAGACCCACCATCGCCTTATCTTGCAGCTCCCAGGCGCCGAAGACGTGCCTGTCGAACGAATCAACGGATGGGAGACGTTGTTTAAACCTGGTAATCAAGGTGTTCTTCAGTAGATTAGAGGACTGCGAGAACTCATCAGTTGATAAAGGAAGATTAGGGCACCCATCAAGCAGGTCTGGGACCTTCGGTCCAAGAAAAACTTGAGGGAAAGGGGGAAGGAAAGAAGTATCCGAGAAAGGAGTGAAGGAGAAAAGTGACTTCTTGGACAATTGTTTTGTCTCATGAGACTTGTTGATGCATCGTTGGGCTATATAATGTTGGGCCCCACCTGGAACTATAAGTCCAAAAAATTATTCATATATAAAATAATCAATTTAATTCATTAAAAATATTTATTATCATTAAATATCCATATTGAGTATAGGATGTGTATTTACCAATATTTCCCCAGTTAATCAAATAACATTCAAAGTAAACATCATATGTAAAAAAGTGTATATGTTTTAGGAAATAATCATTTACATGATATAAATAATATGTATTTTTAATATAAATATAATTTCAAATGAAAAATGATCTCAAATTTTTATTAGATACACCACGCAAAAATTATTAGGTACACAATACAAGGTAAGCCTCAATGAAATAGAAATTAAAACAAAGTCCCTTACCTTATACTTCACTTTAGTTGAATGTGATTTAAAATCTTGTATAATAACTTAAATCATGTTATTAATTTATAATAGAACCAGTTTTATATTTTGGATATCATAAATGATCCTATTATATCGTCTTATCTCTTATTTGTTAATAATATTTCATCATTACCCTTGTTTCTAGTGTTAACTACTTCATTTTCATGTGCATGTTTTGTCATGTAAGTCCTAGTTATTATGAATAGGATATAGTTTATTAATCTTAAGAATGGATTTAAGTTTATATATATCATATTTATTCATTATATATATTTTTATAATAATTCTTTAATGGTGAACATATAAAATGAATTGCATTGTCTCTGGAGACGGTAGGTCATACGTATGCACAAGCAACTGTATCATTCCCTTAATAGTGAAAGGGTAAGGAATTGAATGGTATAATAATTTTTTCAGAATAAAAATCATGACATAATTACCATATATATCCATTATTTCTATCATTATACTCATCTAAGAAAAGTGGGTATAATAAAAATTACACCGCATTATGGAGATGGTAAGTCGTACGTATGTAAGCACGGTGCTTTCATTTTTTATAGGATCGATAAAAGGTAGAATATGGTTTTACCATAATCATAATAACATATTAACATATATATGATATAGGATATTTTATATTATTTTGGAAAATACACATTAAAAGTAATTCGAATAATAAATGAACTTGAATGAGTTGGTAAAATCGATTACCTTTTTTCGGCAGACTTCTTTTAGATCTCTTCTTAAAGGATATAAGGTTGGTATTTTTGGAATACCAAGACCTTAAAAACTTGACTAGGAATATTTATAATATAAATGGTTAGGGTTTGGTCGATATATATGAATCAAAGTAGTGTAAATAAGTGAATTAAGGAGTTCTATTTTATAATTGAGGTGATGGGCACTTTAGAATTTCCTAAAATATTAAATTATAATAAATTAATTTATCATTTAAAATGCCTAAAAATGGAAAAAAATTTAGAAGATAAGATAGTATAGGGTTGTAATACCATCAAAAAATATAATTTAGAAAAAAAATTGTATCATTTTAAACCTTATCCTTTTGATTTACCCCTTGGTTGGTTATTTTTTACCTTAACTATGGTAACCACTAATTTAATAATAAAGGGTTTATAATGTTACTATAAATGAAAACATGACTCCTAAATGGAAAATTTACGATTTTTTTAACTATATTCCATCTACATAGATGAAAATAATATTTTTAGGAATTTTAAATAATTAAATAAAATATCATTTTGATAAATTGTCATTAATGTGAATTTTGACACTATTCATTTAATTTTACATCAAATATGCTATGAAACAAAGGTAATTCAAATATAATGATTTTAAAAAACACTAGTATGTCATACAGATCTATAAAATTCATTTCACACATTAATACATTCAAATTAAATCAAAATTAATATTTTCAAAATCATTTATTTTATTTTTGTGTTAATTAAATAAATAATGTATTGACATTTCTCAAGAATTTAAGGTAATTATATGGCCTATAAAAATATAAAATAAATTTATATAATGAAAAAAATTTCATTAATATCAAAATAGACATTTATTTTTGTTCATATCTTTATTTATTCCCAATGTGAACACAAAAGATATTTAATACAAATAGAGTTACATTTTGTAACTATCTTTGATTTAAATAATATATACGTTATTTTCAAAGAAAAGTGTCCATTAAACGACAAAAATTTGGTATTAAGGTGATAAGGGTCGAATAATAATTATCCAATAATTTTTTAGACAATTATAAGGCACCCTATTACCCTTATCATTTTGTTTTAACCCTTATTTAACACATCTAACACTTATCGTGACAACACGTATTTTTACTCTTTGAGGCTTAATATAATTACTATAAAATACCAAAATACCCATAAATGGATCATGGATGAAATTTTAAACATTAAAAAAATATTTGGAAGAATATAATATTTTTATAAATTTTATATCATTTACTAAAATATTATTTATTTTAAAATATCATTAATGTCAATATTGATATTATTCATTACTTTGACTTTTAAAAATATAAAACCAAGAAGATAAATTCAAAAAAAAATTATTATATATATAATATGTCAAGTTCATCTAAAAAATTATTTTATTGCATTAAGTTTCTCAAATTATATTTATTTAAATATTTATAATAACATTTATTTGATATTTCCATTAATAAAATAATTAATGCATCAACATTGTGTAAGCATTTAAGGTAATTATTTTTTCACTAAAATTTAAAAAAAAAATAATTTAGATAATTATTTTATCTTTTCAAATACTATTTATTATCAAAGATATCTCTTGGTTAACTCTATATTGAAAATTTTATACTTATTAAAAATAAGAGTGATATTTTATTACTTTCTTTGATTTTAATAATATCTATATCGTTTTCATGGAAAATTTTCCATTAAATGATTCAATTTATAACATTGGGTGTTAAGGGTATAATTTTATTCATCTAATAATATTTTGGAAAGTGTTAGGGTAATTTTATAGACCTTTTCATATTTTTTTACCCTTAATTTCTTGATTTACCCTTAACTTTGGTAATAAAAATTTACCAAGGTTACTATTCATATTGGCCAAAATTAAAAGGGGACTATTTAATTAATTTTGACCTAATGAATCCAAATATTTCATCCATATTTTAAAAATTCAAAACATAAAAGTTTAATTATTTAATTTAAAGCTAAATTGAGAAAACACAATGAAAAACAGTTTTTAAGAAAAATGTTATTTTTAAATTTAAAAAGATTTTATACTAAAATCAAGTGTAAAATATATTTAAAAATCATGATTAGATTGTTTTAAATCAAAATTAAATAATTATAATTTAAAAATAATCAAAAAATGTTGGGCAAAAATCCCTCAAGGTATCATTGAAGCATTTTTGAGGTGATTGTGTTTGTTGACAAAGTAGACATCTGAGTAGTGATTGTTGACAAAGCAAAACAATGCATTACAAATTTGTTGACAAAAAGGAGTTCATGGTGGTATGTCGAGTTCAAGAGCTGAGTTCAATGATCCATGTTTGATTCAAGAACGTCGATAAAAGGAATGGATGATCTGGAGGCGGTACAAAAGAACAGATACAAGGTGGCGCCGTTTTCCAGTGTTTGCCAAATTTTTGGGCCTGAAAATCGGCAAATGAAGAAAATTGTTTTTGGAAAAGGGACTTGCGCGCTGTGGACTTGGAGTATAGGAAACTTGTGCGCCATATGTTTTTCAAGATCAGAAGATCAAAATATGGCAAAGGAAGTAGGTTCGCGCAAGTTTGGGAGTTGGTCGCGCAAGTGTCTAAAAGGAGAGAAGACTTGCACGCCGAGACTGGGTCGCGCAGGTGACTTGCGTGTCGTCGCGCAGGGTGGTCAGATTGCCTATAAATACTGGACCACCCCTCCTCATTCTTCACCGGAGTTCAAACGAGAGCTCCCATCGCGCAGGTGTGGTGGTCGCGCAAGTGGTGTGTGTGGTCGCGCAGGTGGGACTTGCGCGCCAGTGGTTGAAGTTGTGCGCCGGTGTTAGAAGTTGCACGCCGGTTTGCAGTTGCGTGCCAATAGTGGTTTGGGCGTAAAAGGAAGAGAGTCTCCCAAGTTTGGAGTTGAGGAATCTTGTGTCGCGCAAGTGTCAGAGGAGGACTTGCGCGCCTGTTGTGACTTGCGCGCCGATACTTGCACGACGTGATTGACTTGCGTGCCAAGTAAGGTTTGTTCCAGCAGTGTTTTTCGGGCTGCGTGGAAGCTGGAAGTTTGCCCGATACATTCGGTGCAAAGAGATATTCATCTACGGGTGAAAGTTGTACTTCAATAGAGCATCTACACACAGAGAAAGATGCATTCATTCATGCAAATGAAGAGACCTACAGGTCTATAAACTGTGAGTGGATTCCCTTCCAGAGTAGTGAGCTTAGGAAGAGGAAGAAGGTGATCCTCTCCACCGGCAGTGAGCCAGAGAGAGAGAAACAGGGAGTGACCCTTGGGAAAGCAGTGATCTGACCCTAAACCTTGTATAGGCAGTGAGCCTGGGCATAGAAGTGATCTAGCCCGAACATTGTAATCCACAACTAGTGAAGTCTAGTGGAATTTGGTATGAACTGGCAACTTGTCGGCGTATACTCCTTGGACGTAGCCCTTAGCGGTGAACCAAGTAAAAATCTCTGTGTCTGCTTGTTTACTTCCCTGCATTGAATTTGAAGCATCATCATCATGCAAAGAAGAAAATAAGTGATCATAATAACCACACAAGTGCAAACAAAGTGACCCTTGTAATAAAGAGGTAAAGATCCAGTGGGGCAGGAAGAACTTTGAAAAAGAATATCCATACCCTGATTCACCCCCCCCCCCTCTCAGGGTATATAGGCCCCTATTGGCCCTAACAATTGGTATCAAAGGGAAGGTTTCTTTAACCGGATTTGTTTGCTCCAACTTGGTGTAGTTGATCAGTGTGGTTAAAGAATCAGTCTGATCTTATCTCAATCTGCCATGGGAAAAGGAAAAGCATCAAAGAAGAATCAGAAGTCAGGTAAATTCCCCCAATGTGGAAGTGTTTTTGGAAAAAGTGTGATTCAACTAAAATAATCAAACACCTTACTGAAGGAAGGTCTGGATGAATCAGACAGTGAAAAGATTGATTCACTCAATCAAGATGTTGGAATGAGTGAAGTGCATGTGCATCAAAGTGATACTGAAACAGAAGAAGAAATTGAAGGAAGAATAGATATGCAAGCTGAGTTAGAGGCTGCTCTTGAAGAAATAGATGTTTGGAGAGCAAAAACGAATAAAGCTAACAACATTGTTCGCGATGCCAAACTCTATATGCAGCAGTAAGAAGAAGAGAAGTCTGAGTTGATGGATAAAATTGAAAAAATAAAGTTATCAGCACCAAAGAACTCAGAATCAGCTGGTGAGTATAAGCTTAAGATTGAAGAACAGAAAAGGGAGATCGATGGCTTGAATAGAAAAGTGAATGATCTAGTCAAGAGCATCAAAGAACCTAACATTCCAAGTAACGTTGGAAACACCGAAGAAGTCAAATCTAAGGATATCTGGATCAAGGCACTGGACATTGAGGTCAACAAGCTAAAAGGCTTAAATCAAAGGCTTATTGATATAGTTACTGACCTAAAAGAGAAGAATGATTCACATGATGAAGAGCTACAGAAGATGGATAAAATAAAAGGAAAACAAAAGGATGGTGATTATGAAGAGAGTCAAAATTCAGATGAAGTTCAAAATCTAAAATCCAGAAATGTTGATCTTGCTACACAGCTATCTGAGCTCGTTCAGAAGAATCAAAGACTACAACAAGACGATGCATGTTGTTCTGATTCTATTGCTCAAGAAAAATTAAATGTAAAGGAGCAGAGTGACATGGTGGATAAGCTGACACGTGAATTGGAAGATGAGATGAATAGAGGAAAGCTTCTCAAGGGAGAACTTGATGTCCAACTTGAATCAAGGGATATGAAGATTCAAAAGTTGGAAGAAGAGCTAGAATCAGTCAAGAAGGAAATGGAGAAGTCTAAATCCAAAGATAAGCCCAAGTTGAAGGATGCACTGCACTTATTATTTGATTATCCTTCGGTAGGCAATGATCAAATGAAAGAAAAATATGCTACATCAGAAGAGAAGCATGAAAGGATTGTATCATCCCAAAGGCCATCCATGTTGGGAAAATCTGGAATTGGATATGATGATCTCACTCCTATGCATGATAGGAAAAGTGCAGTGAAAACATCCAGAGATATGAAAAACCGTGCAGGTGCTGGAGATAGACCAAAAAGGGATTTTACAAGAAGAAATGATGACATGTGCTACTTCTGTGGGATTCATGGACACACATCAAGCTTCTGTTCAGAGGCTCTGAAATACATTTAAGGTTGTGAAAACAGAAACTGTAATAAATCTAAAAATAAGAAGAAGCATCATGAGAAATCAGAGAGGAGAGTCTCTCTGAAGAAAACATTCATCAGATGCTATTTCTGTGGAAGGAAGGGACACACAATGAGTATGTGTCAGGAAGCTCAGGAGCCTAATATCAGAAGAAGAACTCAATATGCATCAACATCTCGACAAAGAATTGATGAAATGAGGTATTCATTTGATGGAACATGTTTTATATGTTCTGGTTATGGGCATTTGGCAAGACATTGTAGCAAAAAGAAAGCAGGAAAGGAAAAGGAACCTGAAAAGAGATCTCCGCCACAGGAATTGTACAAGAAAGAAGCCTATACTGGGAGACAAAGTAGTATGGAGAAGAATAGGCTTAGAGCCTCTGGGAAATCACATAGAGCTGAATGAAAGGTGTATCAGTCACCTCCTCTATCATACTCACAACAACTCTCTAAGAAAGAACATGACCAAATCTGGAAGAAAAATGAAGGAAACTCTATAGCTGTGAGTAAGGAGAAAGTATATTCAGTGGAGAACCCACCACCAATGAAAAATAGGGTGGAGACTCATAAATATGATAAAATGCAGATAAACAGAGAACACATTGAAAAATTTTCAAGTCATGTGCCACAACAAGCTGTGGAGAAAAGAGGAAGACCCTTGCAATGGTGGAAGAAGCAAGGGATGATGGAAAGAAAAGAGATTCCTGCTCAGAGAAATAATCAAGGAAAATCGAATTTTGGTAGAACATCAAAGAAAGAAATGTGCACTAGTGGGTTTAAACCCCAAATGGTGAAAAAGGACAAGCCTACCAAATCTACATATCAGAAAAAGGCTCAGAATATAGGCAATGAATGCCCAGTCATATGGCCTGAACAGTTGAAGTTGGCTAGGCAGTTGGAGGAAGCAAGAAAGGAGTGTGATGACCTCCAAGAAAGAATCAAAGGGTTGACCCATCAGGATCAACCGAAATCCTCATCTTGAGGAGTCTAGAAGAAATCCCCTCTCCCTATGTATATAAATGATATTAACTTATGATCTGTGTGTTTCAGGTTTTAGGGAGATACAATCCAAGGGGAAGTGGCATCTAAGGATACAAAGTGGAGAAGTGATGTGCTCCAGAGTTTCAATTGATACAAATCAGGTATCAAAGTTGATGATAAAAGGGAGCAACAGTGCACAACAGGAAGTGTTTGTGTTATTGACTTTGTCTCTTGTTTCCTACACCGAGTTCCAACTCAGTAGGCTTAGAGATTTTGTTAATGGCTCAACTATTAGTAGAAGTGGTATCAGCTGACTGTTTTCAGGATACCAAGAAGCTGTGAGAAGTAGTGGAAAGAAATGAAGCCACTGAAGAATGAGTCAGTGAACAATTTCCTGACAAATGTGTTGAGAAAGAAAGCAATAAAGGGGGAGCATAAGTAACTAATGCTGATTTAGAAAAGAAGAATCCTCATCTGCACAATAGTCAAAGAATCGAGAAGAGATTGACATGCAGAATATCATTGGTGATTTAGTCATCTCTAGCTCAGACAAAGAGAATGGTGATGAGACATTTTCACCAGTTGCAAGGCAGGAGACAATCAGATTATTCCTAGCCATTGCAGTGCAAAGAAAGTTCAAAGTGGTTCAGATGAATGTCAAATATGAATTTCACAATGGGGTTCCGGAAGAAGAAGTTCATATTGAGAAGCCAAATGGTTTTCTCATTCATGAATATGAGAATAAGGTTTGTCGACTGTAGAAGGCATTGTATGGGATGAAACAAGAACCGAGAGCATAGTACTGAAGGCTTGATCAATATTTTTAGCATCTTAGTTTCCAGCATGGAGAAAAGCCAAGGAAATGAAGACTCCAGTTTCTACCCGGATGAAATCGTCAAAAGATGAAAGTGGCAGGGAAGTTAATATCACTGAATACAGGCAAATCATTGGAAGCTTATTGTACTTAACTGTGAAATGGCCTAACATTGTTTTCACCACATGCCAAGCAGTAAGATATTAGAGCAATCCCAAGGAAATCCACATGCTTGTAGTGAAAAGAATACATTGGTATATATAGGGCGCAGTGGATTTCGACCTGACATATACTGACAAATCTGATACAGAGTTATTGGGATATACTGATGCAGACTGGGCCGGTTCAGCAGATGATAGAAAATCAACATCAAGTGGTGCAAGCTATCATGGTGGATTGTGTATTTCTTGGATTAGAAAGAAGCAAGATTGCATTTCATTGAGCACCGCAGAAGCTGAGTATATTACGGCCATTCAAGCATGCACACAATTATTGTCGATGAAGCAGCAGCTTGAAGATATGGGAGTTGAAGTGAAGTCTCCGATCGGAATCCAGTGTGATAACTCAAGTGCTATAAATCTTAGAAAAAATCTCATCCATCACTCAAGGACAAAGCACATTGAGATAAAGTATCATTTTTTCAAGGAGAAAGTTGAGCAGGGAATCGTGAAGTTGGAGTATGTGCCTACAACACTACAGGTTGCAGACATTCTGACAAAGGCCTTACCCAAGGAAGCATTTGAAAGGCATCGACTGGGTCTGTGAGTTCAGTCGATTCCCCGCACTTGAAATAGTGTGGGTGTGGGACCCCCCCCCCCCCTCTCCCCGAGGTATGGTGTGTTTTTCCCTAATGTGCTAATTTGTGTTCTATACTCTGTTACAGACTACAAAGGAGTGACCTTTGGGTTTGTTGACAAAGGGGGAGAAAATAGAACTAGTGTTTGTTAAAAGGGGAGAAAATGGTGACTGGGAGACAGTGTGGAGATTTGATAAATCATATTTGATACGGGGAGAAGCTGACAGGTGGAGCAGCCAGAAAGGGGGAGCAATGAGAAAGGGGGAGAGCGTTTTAAATCTGACGATGCTAGAAGTGATCGATCAAAGAATAGATATCACGACAACTGAGGATCGTGATAAAAGCAGAAGAGTGGGGTTGGAAAGTGGTGAGACTATTTCCAAACCAAAAATTGGTCTTCCAACAAATCCATCAACAATTGGTATCAGTTTAGTACAAATTGGTATCAGTTTGGTGTCAACAGTGGATGTCAGAGATGAAGTGATTCATTGATGAACTTTTCATTTACTCTTGTTTCTCACGCCGAGCAGTGCTCATGTGGGCTTAGAGTATGTGTTGAGTAAATCCTTGATCGCTATCAGAATCGCAATGAGGCGAATGGAGGCTGAATAATCAACGACGTATCTTTGTTTTGGAAGAGTTGTCAACAAACCCAAAGGGGGAGATTGTTGGGCAAAAATCCCTCAAGGTATCATTGAAGCATTTTTGAGGTGATTGTGTTTGTTGACAAAGTAGACATCTGAGTAGTGATTGTTGACAAAGCAAAACAATGCATTACAAATTTGTTGACAAAAAGGAGTTCATGGTGGTATGTCGAGTTCAAGAGCTGAGTTCAATGATCCATGTTTGATTCAAGAACGTCGATAAAAGTAATGGATGATCTGGAGGCGGTACAAAAGAACAGATACAAGGTGGCGCCGTTTTCCAGTGTTTGCCAAATTTTTGGGCCTGAAAATCGGCAAATGAAGAAAATTGTTTTTGGCAAAGGGACTTGCGTGCCGTGGACTTGGAGTATAGGAAACTTGCGCGCCATATGTTTTTCAAGATCAGAAGATCAAAATATGGAAAAGGAAGTAGGTTCGCGCAAGTTTGGGAGTTGGTCGCGCAAGTGTATAAAAGGAGAGAAGACTTGCGCGCCGAGACTGGGTCGCGCAGGTGACTTGCGTGCCGTCGCGCAGGGTGGTCAGATTGACTATAAATATTGGACCACCCCTCCTCATTCTTCACCGGAGTTCAAACGAGAGCTCCCGTCGCGCAGGTGTGGTGGTCGCGCAAGTGGTGTGTGTGGTCGCGCAGGTGGGACTTGCGCGCCAGTGGTTGAAGTTGTGCGCCGGTGTTAGAAGTTGCGCGCCGGTTTGCAGTTGTGCGCCAATAGTGGTTTGGGCGTAAAAGGAAGAGAGTCGCCCAAGTTTGGAGTTGAGGAATCTTGTGTCGTGCAAGTGTCAGAGGAGGACTTGCGCACCCGTTGTGACTTGCGCGCCGATACTTGCGCGTCGTGATTGACTTGCGCGCCAAGTAAGGTTTGTTCCAGCAGTGTTTTTCGGGCTGCGTGGAAGCTGGAAGTTTGCCCAATACATTCGGTGCAAAGAGATATTCATCTACGGGTGAAAGTTGTACTTCAACAGAGCATCTACACACAGAGAAAGATGCATTCATTAATGCAAATGAAGAGACCTACAGGTCTATAAACTGTGAGTGGATTCCCTTCCAGAGTAGTGAGCTTAGGAAGAGGAAGAAGGTGATCCTCTCCACCGGCAGTGAGCCAGAGAGAGAGAAACAGGGAGTGACCCTTGGGAAAGCAGTGAGCTGACCCTAAACCTTGTATAGGCAGTGATCCTGGGCATAGAAGTGATCTAGCCCGAACATTGTAATCCACAGCTAGTGAAGTCTAGTGGAATTTGGTACGAACCGGAAACTTGTCGGCGTATGCTCCTTGGACGTAGCCCTTAGCGGTGAACCAAGTAAAAATCTCTGTGTCTGCTTGTTTACTTCCCTGCATTGCATTTGAAGCATCATCATCAGGCAAAGAAGAAAATAAGTGATCATAATAACCACACAAGTGCAAAAAAAAGTGACCCTTGTAATAAAGAGGTCAAGATCCAGTGGGGCAGGACGAACTTTGAAAAAGAATATCCATACCCTGATTCACCCCCCCTCTCAGGGTATATAGGCCCCTATTGGCCCTAACAATTGGTATCAAAAGGAAGGTTTCTTTAACCGGATTTGTTTGCTCCAACTTGGTGTAGTTGATCAGTGTGGTTAAAGAATCAGTCTGATCTTATCTCAATCTGCAATGGGAAAAGGAAAAGCATCAAAGAAGAATCAGAAGTCAGGTAAATTCCCTCAGTGTGGAAGTGTTTTTGGAAAAAGTGTGATTCAACTAAAAGAATCAAACACCTTACTGAAGGAAGGTCTGGATGAATCAGACAGCGAAAAGATTGATTCACTCAATCAAGATGTTGGAATGAGTGAAGTGCATGTGCATCAGAGTGATACTGAAACAGAAGAAGAAATTGAAGGAAGAATAGATATGCAAGCTGAGTTAGAGGCTGCTCTTGAAGAAATAGATGTTTGGAGAGCAAAAACGAAGAAATCTAACAACATTGTTCGCGATGCCAAACTCTATATGCAGCAGCAAGAAGAAGAGAAGTCTGAGTTGATGGATAAAATTGAAAAAATCAAGTAATCAGCACCAAAGAACTCAGAATCAGCTGGTGAGTATAAGCTTAAGATTGAAGAACAGAAAAGGGAGATCGATGGCTTGAATAGAAAAGTGAATGATCTAGTCAAGAGCATCAAAGAACCTAACATTACAAGTAACGTTGGAAACACCGAAGAAGTCAAATCTAAGGATATCCGAATCAAGGCACTGGACATTGAGGTCAACAAGCTAAAAGGATTAAATCAAAGGCTTATTGATATAGTTACTGACCTAAAAGAGAAGAATGATTCACATGATGAAGAGCTACAGAAGATGGATAAAATAAAAGGAAAACAAAAGGCTGGTGATTATGAAGAGAGTCAAAATTCAGATGAAGTTCAAAATCTAAAATCCAGAAATGTTGATCTTGCTACACAGCTATCTGATCTTGTTCAGAAGAATCAAAGACTACAACAAGACGATGAATGTTGTTCTGATTCTATTGCTCAAGAAAAATTAAATGTAAAGAAGCAGAGTGACATGGTGGATAAGCTGACACGTGAATTGGAAGATGAGATGAATAGAGGAAAGCTTCTCAAGGGAGAACTTGATGTCCAACTTGAATCAAGGGATATGAAGATTAAAAAGTTGGAAGAAGAGCTAGAATCAGTCAAGAAGGAAATGGAGAAGTCTAAATCCAAAGATAAGCCCAAGTTGAAGGATGCACTGCACTTATTATTTGATTATCCTTTGGTAGGAAATGATCAAATGAAAGCAAAATATGCTACATCAGAAGAGAAGCATGAAAGGATTGTATCATCCCAAAGGTCATCCATGTTGGGAAAATCTGGAATTGGATATGATGGTCTCACTCCTATGCATGATAGGAAAAGTGCAGTGAAAACATCCAGAGATATGAAAAACCGTGCAGGTGCTGGAGATAGACCAAAAAGGGCTTTTACAAGAAGAAATGATGACATGTGCTACTTCTGTGGGATTCATGGACACACATCAAGCTTCTGTTCAGAGGCTCTGAAATAAATTTCAGGTTGTGAAAACAGAAACTGTAATAAATCTGAAAATAAGAAGAAGCATCATTAGAAATCAGAGAGGAGAGTCTCTCCGAAGAAAACATTCATCAGATGCTATTTCTGTGGAAGGAAGGGACACACAATGAGTATGTGTCAGGAAGATCAGGAGCCTAATATCAGAAGAAGAACTCAATATGCATCAACATCTCGACAAAGAATTGATGAAATGAGGTATTCATTTGATGGAACATGTTTTATATGTTCTGGTTATGGGCATTTGGCAAGACATTGTAGCCAAAAGAAAGCAGGAAAGGAAAAAGAACCTGAAAAGAGATCTCCGCCACAGGAATTGTACAAGAAATAAGCCTATACTGGGAGACAAAGTGGTAAGGAGAAGAATAGGATTAGAGCCTCAGGGAAATCACATAGAGCTGAATGAAAGGTGTATTAGTCACCTCCTCTATCATACTCACAACAACTCTCTAAGAAATAACATGACCAAATCTGGAAGAAAAATGAAGGAAACTCTATAGCTGTGAGTAAGGAGAAAGTATATTCAGTGGAGAACCCACCACCAATGAAAAATAGGGTGGCGACTCATAAATATGATAAAAGGCAGATAAACAGAGAACACATTGAAAAATTTGCAAGTCATGTGCCACAACAAGCTGTGGAGAAAAGAGGAAGACCCTTGCAATGGTGGAAGAAGCAAGGGATGATGGAAAGAAAAGAGATTCCTGCTCAGAGAAATAATCAAGGAAAATGGAATTTTGGTAGAACATCAAAGAAAGAAATGTGCACTAGTGGGTTTAAACCCCAAATGGTGAAAAGGCCAGGCCTACCAAATCTACATATCAGAAAAAGGCTCAGAATGTAGGCAATGAATGCCTAGTCATATGGCCCGAACAGTTGAAGTTGGCTAGGCAGTTGGAGGAAGCAAGAAAGGAGTGTGATGACCTCCAAGAAAGAATCAAAGGGTTGACCCATCAGGATCAACCGAAATCCTCATCTTGAAGAGTCTAGAAGAAATCCCCTCTCCCTATGTATATAAATGCTATTAACTTATGATCTGTGTGTTTCAAGTTTTAGGGAGATACAATCCAAGGGGAAGTGGAATCTAAGGATACAAAGTGGAGAAGTGATGTGCTCCAGAGTTTCAATTGATACAAATCAGGTATCAAAGTTGATGATAAAAGGGAGAAACAGCGCACAACAGGAAGTGTTTGTGTTATTGACTTTGTCTCTTGTTTCCTACACCGAGTTCCAACTCAGTAGGCTTAGAGATTTTGTTACTGGATCAACTATTAGTGGAAGTGGTATCAGCTGACTGTTTTCAGGATACCAAGAAGCTGTGAGAAGTAGTGGAAAGAAATGAAGCCACTGAAGAATGAGTCAGTGAACAATTTCCTGACAAATGTGTTGAGAAAGAAAGCAATAAAGGGGGAGCATAAGTAACTAATGCTGATTTAGAAAAGAAGAATCCTTATCTGCACAATAGTCAAAGAATCGAGAAGAGATTGACATGCAGAATATCATTGGTGATTAGTCATCTCTAGCTCAGACAAAGAGAATGGTGATGAGACATTTTCACCAGTTGCAAGGCAAGAGACAATCAGATTATTCCTAGCAATTGCAGTGCAAAGAAAGTTCAAAGTGGTTCAGATGAATGTCAAATCTGCATTTCGCAATGGGGTTCCGGAAGAAGAAGTTCATATTGAGAATCCAAATGGTTTTCTCATTCATGAATATGAGAATAAGGTTTGTCGACTGTAGAAGGCATTGTATGGGATGAAACAAGAACCGAGAGCATAGTACTGAAGGCTTGATCAATATTTTTAGCAGCTTAGTTTCCAGCATGGAGAAAAGCCAAGGAAATGAAGACTCCAGTTTCTACCCGGATGAAATCGTCAAAAGATGACAGTGGCAGGGAAGTTAATATCACTGAATACAGGAAAATCATTGGAAGCTTATTATACTTAACTGTGAAATGGCCTGACATTGTTTTCGCCACATGCCAAGCAGCAAGATATCAGAGCAATCCCAAGGAAATCCACATGCTTTTAGTGAAAAGAATACATTGGTATATATAGGGCGCAGTGGATTTCGGCCTGACATGTACTGACAAATCTGATACAGAGTTATTGGGATATAGTGATGCAGACTGGGCCGGTTCAGCAGATGATAGAAAATCAACATCAAGTGGTGCAAGCTATCATGGTGGATTGTGTATTTCTTGGATTAGAAAGAAGTAAGATTGCATTTCATTGAGCACCGCAGAATCTGAGTATATTGTGGCCATTCAAGCATGCACACAATTATTGTCGATGAAGCAGCAGCTTGGAGATATGGGAGTTGAAGTGAAGTCTCCGATCGGAATCTAGTGCGATAACTCAAGTGCTATAAATCTTAGCAAAAATCTCGTCCATCACTCAAGGACAAGCACATTGAGATAAAGTATCATTTTTTAAAGGAGAAAGTTGAGCAGGGAATCGTGAAGTTGGAGTATGTGCCTACAACACTACAGGTTGCAGACATTCTGACAAAGGCCTTACCCAAGGAAGCATTTGAAAGGCATCGACTGGCTCTGGGAGTTCAGTCGATTCCCCGCACTTGAAATAGGGTGGGTGTGGGACCCCCCCCCCCCCCCCTCCCCGAGGTATGGTGTGTTTTTCCCTAATGTGCTAATTTGTGTTCTCTACTCTGTTACAGACTATAAAGGAGTGACCTTTGGGTTCGTTGACAAAGGGGGAGAAAATAGAACTAGTGTTTGTTAAAAGGGGAGAAAATGGTGACTGGGAGACAGTGTGGAGATTTGATAAATCATATTTGATACGGGGAGAAGCTGACAGGTGGAGCAGCCAGAAAGGGGGAGCAATGAGAAAGGGGGAGAGCGTTTTAAATCTGACGATGCTAGAAGTGATCGATCAAAGAATAGATATCACGACAACTGAGGATCGTGATAAAAGCAGAAGAGTGGGGTTGGAAAGTGGTGAGACTATTTCCAAACCAAAAATTGGTCTTCCAACAAATGCATCAACAATTGGTATCAGTTTAGTACAAATTGGTATCAGTTTGGTGTCAACAGTGGATGTCAGAGATGAAGTGATTCATTGATGAACTTTTCATTTACTCTTGTTTCTCACGCCGAGCAGTGCTCATGTGGGCTTAGAGTATGTGTTGAGTAAATCCTTGATCGCTATCAGAATCGCAATGAGGCGAATGGAGGCTGAAGAATCAACGATGTATCTTTGTTTTGGAAGAGTTGTCAACAAACCCAAAGGGGGAGATTGTTGGGCAAAAATCCCTCAAGGTATCATTGAAGCATTTTTGAGGTGATTGTGTTTGTTGACAAAGTAGACATCTGAGTAGTGATTGTTGACAAAGCAAAACAATGCATTACAAATTTTTTGACAAAAAGGAGTTCATGGTGGTATGTCGAGTTCAAGAGCTGAGTTCAATGATCCATGTTTGATTCAAGAACGTCGATAAAAGGAATGGATGATCTGGAGGCGGTACAAAAGAACAGATACAAGGTGGCGCCGTTTTCCAGTGTTTGCCAAATTTTTGGGCCTGAAAATCGGCAAATGAAGAAAATTGTTTTTGGAAAAGGGACTTGCGCGCCGTGGACTTGTAGTATAGGAAACTTGTGCGCCATATGTTTTTCAAGATCAGAAGATCAAAATATGGAAAAGGAAGTAGGTTCGCTCAAGTTTGGGAGTTGGTCGCGCAAGTGTCTAAAAGGAGAGAAGACTTGCGCGCCGAGACTGGGTCGCGCAGGTGACTTGCGCGCCGTCGTGTAGGGTGGTCAGATTGCCTATAAATACTGGACCACCCCTCCTCATTCTTCACCGGAGTTCAAATGAGAGCTCCCGTCGCGCAGGTGTGGTGGTCGCGCAAGTGGTGTGTGTGGTCGCGCAGGTGGGACTTGCGCGCCAGTGGTTGAAGTTGTGCGCCGGTGTTAGAAGTTGCGCGCCGGTTTGCAGTTGCGCGCCAATAGTGGTTTGGGCGTAAAAGGAAGAGAGTCGCCCAAGTTTGGAGTTGAGGAAGCTTGTGTCGCGCAAGTGTCAGAGTAGGACTTGCGCGCCCGTTGTGACTTGCGCGTCGATACTTGCGCGCCGTGATTGACTTGCGCGCCAAGTAAGGTTTGTTCCAGCAGTGTTTTTCGGGCTGCGTGGAAGCTGGAAGTTTGCCCGATACATTCGGTGCAAAGAGATATTCATCTACGGGTGAAAGTTGTACTTCAACAGAGCATCTACACACAGATAAAGATGCATTCATTCATGCAAATGAAGAGACCTACATGTCTATAAACTGTGAGTGGATTCCCTTCCAGAGTAGTGAGCTTAGGAAGAGGAAGAAGGTGATCCTCTCCACCGGCAGTGAGCCAGAGAGAGAGAAACAGGGAGTGACCCTTAGGAAAGCAGTGAGATGACCCTAAACCTTGTATAGGCAGTGAGCCTGGGCATAGAATTGATCTAGCCTGAACATTGTAATCCACAGCTAGTGAAGTCTAGTGGAATTTGGTACGAACCGGCAACTTGTCGGCGTATGCTCCTTGGACGTAGCCCTTAGCGGTGAACCAAGTAAAAATCTCTGTGTCTGCTTGTTTACTTCCCTGCATTGCATTTGAAGCATCATCATCAGGCAAAGAAGAAAAAAAATGATCATAATAACCACACAAGTGCAAACAAAGTGACCCTTGTAATAAAGAGGTCAAGATCCAGTGGGGCAGGAAGAACTTTGAAAAAGAATATCCATACCCTGATTCACCCCCCCTCTCAGGATATATAGGCCCCTATTGGCCCTAACAAAAAATAAATTTTACCTTTTAAATAAAATGCAATTTTCAATAAAAACGGTATTTTTCACTATTCATTGAAAAATCAAACTTTTTAGAAAATTCCCAAAGATTAAAAATAAGATAATTTTAATATTAATATTTCAAAAATAAATTTATTTTTATCAAATAAATTTTATTAAAGTGTCAAAAATTAATTATATTTATTTTCTCATTAAAATCACTTTTTGAAGAAAACGTATAATTGAAGAATTAAAAGACTTTAAAAATATGTTTATTTCCTAAAAATTAATAAATAAATTTGTATGGAATATGAAAATCATATATTTTTTAGAATATAGTTATTACTATTCACACCCACCAATTTAACGGCTAGCTTATAACTTTCATGTAAAAATAATGATATTACTAGTATATTGCGGGTCATTTATGCTTGATGTTATATACACCACAAGCTATCGAAGAAATTGAATTTTTTTAAGAAGATAAATTCTGTAAAATATTGGGGTCTTGCATTCTTACCTCGTTTAATAAATTTTATCCTTACAATTTGAAATTTGACTTTGTAAATCAAAGGTTGATACTTGAAAATTCTTTTCTGGGAAACCCACATCGTAAATAGGTTAGTAAAACATCCTCTTAATAAGAGAGAATGGTAAATTTAAAGGTCACCAAAAAATTAGGTTTTTGAATAGAATAACATTAGTGGCAAGTGAAGATGCAGAAAAATAATTATAAATAATGATCGATGTAATTTATCATAAAAAAGTAAATGATCATTAGAATGTTAAGGGCATCAAAGCCATAAATATTTGACGATTTGAAAGACCATCTGATTGATCATATATAAAGGTAATAGGATGAAATTTTTGTTTCAAGATCCATTTTTTAAATTTTAGGAATCCCTCTGCCATTTAGATAGAGTGCTCAAGAAAATAAACTTACTCTATTTTATTACATGTGATAAACATAATCTCATCCTTTGATTGTGCTTCGGTCTATATCCACTTCATTTCTTATACTAGGGGATGGATATTCAAGATAAATTTTATGCTTGAATCACTTTTAACGAATCATAAGATCCATAAATTATTCCTACAACCTTTAAGTTTTTATCAAAACCAAAATGGTTATAACAGGTTATCCAATATGATAAATCATACTTTAACCTCAAACAATAATATTCTTAATATATTCTATAAATAGTAAACCTTAATATTTATCCAAAATACTTCTATCCAAATCCAAAATCCAAAAATTTAGAAGGAAGGTAGATAAATTTTCAAAATCAACATAACATTAGATTCCCAAAACAATATAATATTACTCTTAATGTCACATTCCAAATATATAAAAACCTTGATCACCTTAAAACCTTAATGAAAACTTGCAAGATTCCAAAAAAAATCTCAGGGTGTTGAATATATTTTTTAAATCCAAACTTGTAGTAAACCCTATAAATATAACATAAACCATCAATTAACTATCCAATTTCATGGTCACAAATATTACCCTATAAACATATCTTTATCACTGGGCATATATTTAGGGTTAGCTTCCCTAATCATGTGTTTTCCAAAAGATCAACTTACAAAAGAATCACTTCTCTTGGTTATTGGTACTACTCATCATTTGATTCCAAATCCTTAAAGAAGAAGTACTACAATGAAATACTTATATATCTTATGATTCTTATTACCAAAGAATAATTGATAAAATAATTATTGAATCCAAATACATAAGAACTTTAATCATTATACTTTATTCTTAAACCATTAACTACGCTTCATAGTCTTATTACTTAGTACCTCCTTCCTTTCATTCCTAATTTTTAGTCTCTTCATCATCAGTAGTATAAAAATTACTTGTATAAATTTTATGATTATATTAGTGAGTTTTCCCCCTATGACATCGATTTGTATAATTTCCATAATTTCCACATTTAAAACATTAAACCATTGATGATTCCTTATGGAGACCATTATCCTCATCCATTTCTTTAACCAAAATTTTCATTTTTTTTATTGGAAGTTACTTTATTTGAGTCTTTTTTCACACCCAAAACATTTTATCATTCCTCTAAGATATTAACTTGGGTGATTCTTCTCACATTATTAGCATATAGAAAACTGAATCTTCTTTTCTCCATGGTATCCACCACACGAGATCTTAATAAACTCTATCATCGCCTTCTTTAGTGAGTCTGAGAGTTGGTTAAGGTGACAGTTGTTAATCGAAATAACTAATTATAAAGAATCATAATATCATTCATTATAGTCATTATCAAAACATTATAGATCACATTCATCATTAACCCACTTTCTTCTGGTTTCATTCATTGAATAAAACCAAAAATCATAGTGTGACTAATACTAATCATAGTGGTAAATCACATGGTCAGGAAGAACCATTTATAAGATGTCTAAATCATGAAAATTTATCAATATATGAATCCGTAAGTTCAACCTAGGTAATTTAGGGTCATTGTAAAATAAATATGATGTTATCCTATACCTATAAATATCATCAAAGTCTTTCATAGGGTTATGTTTTATAATCCATGATTTACTAAATCTAGTTCCCAAGGTTTCTACTAAACTTTCTATGATCCCAACTGTAAAGACCCTGACCCCAGTAGCCAAGAGTTGGTTCCTTACATTATTGCATTGGAATAAGATATAAGGAATCACATCCCAAAGGATATAGTAGTTCATTAGTCTTGGAGAACCATATGCATACAAGAAACCCATTTTACATTGGGAATAGAAATGTAAACATGATACATGAAAAAAGCTAATAAACAGCATCTTTGACACTTATTTAAAGATTTCATCTCCATAACCAGGGGAAAGAAAAAAAATAAAAGGGTGATCTAAAATGATCAGTAAGGGTTACATACAATGTAATTGTGAATAAATAATAATTTAAACATATTCAATGAGGCATAATCAATAGGGAAAGATAAATAACTAAACACAATTCCATTTAATCAATAACTGCAAAATGAAATACATCGATAGATTTTATCATAGTCAAAAATGTTATAGATAGTAATAATTGAATATAAATGGAGGCAATGATTAATTACTGTACATAATGTATTTGGAATATGATTCCACTATCGTCAAGACCTTTCATAAGATGTTTTAAAACTACAAGTACAAACCCATTTAATTTGGCCAACTGTTTTGTCTTATGTGACCTATCAATGCATCGAGGGGATATATAATGTCGGGACCCACCCATCACTACAAGTATAAATAATTATACATATATCTATTAATTTATTAAATTCATGAACAATATTCATTGTCATTTAATATATGTATTGAGTAGAGGATACATATTTATCAATATTTCCCTAGTTGATCAAATAACATTCAAAGTAAACATTGTATGTAAAAAAATTTATATGATTTAGAAAATACTCATATCCATTATATAAATAATATGGATATTTAAGAGAAATATAATTTCAAATGAAAAATTATCTCAAAGTGGTTTAGATACCCCACATAAAAATGATTAGGTGCATAATACCAAGTAAGTCTCAATGAAATGAAAATTGAGACGAAGTCCCTTACCTTACACTTACCTTTGGTTGAACGTGTTTTAAACTCATGTATAATGATTTAAATCATGTTATTAATTTATAATAGAACCATATTCATATTTATTATATCATATAAGATCCTATTATATCATCTTATCACCCATTTGTTAATAATATTTCGTCATTACCCTTGTTTTGGGAGTTAACTTCTTCATTTTCTTATGCAAGTTTTGTCATGTAAGTCTCAATTATTATGAATAGGATATAGTTATGTCATATCCAAAATTATATTAAGGTAATATATATAATATTTATTCATTATATAAATTTTTATAATCATTCTTGAATGGTGAATATGGAAAATGAATCGCATTGCTTCGTGGAGACGGTAGGTCATACGTATGCATAAGCGACGGTATCATTCCCTTAATGGTGAAAGGCTAAGGAACTGGATGGTATAATAATTTTTACATAATCACTATCATGTAATAATTATCATATAAATCCATTATTTCTGTCATTATACTCATCCATTTAAGTGGTTATGAAAAACAAATTACACAACGACATGAAGATGGTAAGTCGTACGTACGCACGTGCAATGTTTTCATTTTTCATAGGATGGATAAAAGGTATAATATGGTTGTAAAAAGCTCATAATAACATTTCAAGATATATTTTATACTGGATTTATTATTTTAGGATGGATACATCACATGAAAAATAATTATAATTATAAATGAACATGAATGACTTAGTAAAAACGATTACCTCTTCTTCGGTGAACTTCCCTTAGATCTATTCTTAAAGGATCTAAGGTTGGTCTTTTTAGAATACCAAAACCTCCATAACTTGTATAAGGATGTTTATAAGAGTATTGGTAAGGGTTTTTTTATCTAGATGACTCAAAGTTGTGTAAATAAGTGAAGGTAATAGATACCTTCTATAATTGAGGTGAAGAGAACTTTTGGAATTTCCCAAAAGATTAAATTATAATAAATTTATTTATCATTAAACATTCCTAAAAATGGAAATGGTTTTTAAAATAATAATTTATAGGGTTCTAATCCCATAAACTAGTATAATTTAGACAAGTTTTGTTGTCATTTTAAACCTTATCCTTTTGAGTTACACCTTGTTTAGTTATTTTTGACCTTAATCATGGTAACCACTATTTAAATCAAAAAGGGTTAATAATGTTACTAAAAATGGAAAAATGAATCATAAATGGAACATTTATGATTTTTTTAACTATATTCCTTTCACATGGATGAACATGATATTTTTATTAATTTTAAATACTTAAATAAAATATTGTTTTCATAAATTAACATTAATGTTAATTTTGACACTATTCATTTAATTTGACTTAAAATATGATAAGAAAAATGGGGAATTAGAATATAATTCATTAACACCTAAATAATATGTCAAAATATATATATAATTAATTTTACACATTAAATCATTCAAATTAGATCAAAATTAATATTTTAAATGTCGTTTAATTTTTTTTTGTTAATTAAATAAATATTGTATTAGCATTTTTAAAGAATTTAAGGAAATTATATAACTTCTAAAAATTAAAATTATATTTTTATAATTATAATAAATTCATTAATATCAAAATAGACATTTATTTTTGTTCATATCCAAATTTATTCTCTATGTGAACACATAAAAGATATTAAATACAAAGAGAGTGACATTTTTTAACTATCTTTGATTTAAATTTATCATATGTTATTTCCTGAAAAGTGCTCGTTAAACAACTCATATTTGATATCTATTTATCAAGTAATTTTTAGAGAATTTTAGGTCACATTATTAACCTTATCATTTTGTTTTAACCCTTATTCAATCCCTTTAACTCTTACCATGACAACATGGATTTTTACTCTTTGAGGGTTAATATAGTTAATATAAAATACCAAAAGACCCTTAAATGGATCATGGATGTAATTTTTAAAATTATCCCAAATATTTGGAAAATTTTAATTTTTTTATTAATTTTATATCATTTAATAAAATATTATCTATTTTAAAATATCATTAATATCAATTTCAACACTATTCATTACATTGACTTTTAAAAATATCAAACTGAAATGATAAATTCAAACTGAATATTTTATTATATCCTAAATATTTCAATGTATTCTATAAAATTATTTTATCACATTAATTTTCTCAAATTATATTTATTTTAATATTTTTAAAAACATTTATCTGATATTTCCATTAATAAAATAATTATTGCATCAGCGTTTTGTAAGCATTTAAGTTAACTATTTATTCACTAAAATTTATAAATAAAATAACATGATGTATATAATTATTTTATACTTCTAAATAATATTTATTATAGAATATAACACCCATTTAACCATATATTAAACATATTATACTTATTAAAAATAAGAGTGTGACATTTTGTTACTTTCTTTGATTTTAATAATTTTTATGTCATTTTCATGGAAACGTTTTCATTAAATGATTCATTTTCAATAATTAGTTGTTAATGGTATAATTTAATTCATCTAATAAAATTTGATCAAGTGTTAAGGTAATTTTATAGTCCTTATCATATTATTTTTACTCTTAATTACTTGATTTACCTTTAAACATGCTAACAATAATTTACCAAGGTTACTACTCATATTGACCAAAAATAAAATAGAACCATTTACATAATTTGGACCTCATAAATCCAAATATTATATCCATTTTTCAAAATTCAAAGCAAAAATTTTAAATCATTTAATTTGAAATTAAATATACAAAATGCAATAAAAAATGGTTTTTCGGGAAAATATCAATTTTGAATTTAAAATGTTTTTATATTAAAATCAAGTGTAAACTATATTTAAAAAAACATAACTGGATTAATTTAAATAAAAATTAAATAATTAAAAATTAAAATAATCCAAAACATAATTTTCCCTTATAAATAAAATACAGTTTTTAATAAAAACCAGCATTTTTCGCTATTCATTGAAAAATAAAACTTTTAGAAGATTCCCAAAACTTCACCATAAGATAATTTTAATATGATGTTTTAAAATTTTAATTAGTTTTATCAAATAAATTTTCTAATGGTGTCAAAATTTAATTATATTTATTTTCTCATAAAAATCGTTTTTTAAAGAAAACATATATTTGAAGAATTAAAAGACTTTAAAAAATATGTTGATTTCCTAAGAATTAATAAATAATTTTTTATGGAATATGAAACACATATATTTTCATAATATATTTATTCTTATTCACACTCTCTAATTTAATGGCTAGTTTATACTGGTCACGTTAAAATAATAATATTACTAGTATATCACGGTCTATTTAAGCTTGGTGTTATGTGCACTTCAACATAACAAAAAAATGAATTTATTTAAGAAGAGACATACCGTAAAATATTGTGGTGTTACACTTGTATCTTTATGTTGTATTTTGCCTAAAAATATCTATTATATATTAACCAAGTTCTGTTTCTTTTTCAAATCTATATGCAGCAAATTTATGAACCCGAAAAAATTTGCAACAAAGGAAAAGGAAATTACTATCATATTATGTGAATTGGAGAAGTTATTGTAGGATCGAAATAATGATGAAGAGGCTCAATTTACAAGAGGGGTGAATTGTAAGTTTAAAAACTTTTCTTGTCAACCTTAAGGAAAACTATGTTTAATAAGGTTAAACAAGGTAAATTCAAAAGACCACTTTTAGTTCTACAAACTTGTTAGGTTCCAGAAATATGGTTTTGGAAATGAAACATAAGAAAAGTTTGCAAGGAAAATATTCTACCTTAAAGCATATAGAATCTTACTTATCTAGGAATAAAAAAGTACAATAAAGTATAAGAAGTTTATAATTTCTTACTTTATCAAAATATAGTAGAAATAAACTTCAAACAAAACAAGTAACATGTATGAAATCTTTTAACCCAAAGAGAAGGGTATCCAACAACCTTGGATAAAGGTACCTTGATTTATACTTTCAAGAAAGTCTATCTTACCCACACCTGGGTAAGCCCTCGATAGAAATATCAGAATCTATCTTTCTATCCCTGCAAGCCCTCAAACTTTAAGGTAGGCGGCACCTCTTTCTTCCTATCCCTGAAAGTCCTCAAAATTTAAGGTAGTTGGCCCCTCTATCTTCCAATCCCCGGAAGTCCTCAATTGTACATAACAACAATTAGAGTCGCATAAAGCAATATGAACAAGATTTTTAGTACACACAAAGCATGAGATTCTCTCTCTCTAGAAGTCACTTTATCAGCATGTAATCTTTATAGTGATCAACCATCAATTATCTATCTTTATCTCATTCAAATGAGCTCCTATTTATAGCTACTTCTCTGATGGTTTGCACCCTCCTCCAATGGTCATATTTTTCTTTGAATCTCAGAGGGACTTGTACATGTTTCACTTAAACAATGGTTAGTTAGAAACAGATTGTATGACATCATTTCATAACTATAAAAAGTATAAGCAACATAAGGTTACATAAAAAATCTAATTTTTAGAGTCTAAGGAAAAATAATGTTCGAAGTCTAACCAAACAGACATTCGAAGACTATAACTCATGGATATTTGGATTTTATTTTTCAAGAAATTCAGAACCTGAACTCTATAGATTTCAGAGTTTGATTTCCAATGAATTCATAACCTGAATTCTGAGGAATTTGGGGTTTGATTTATGAGGAATTTGGAGTCTGAATTATGAGGAATTCAGAGTATGAATTCTGAGGAATTCAGAGTCTGAATTCTGAGGAATTCAGAGTCCGAATTATGAAGATTTTGGAGTCTGAATTATAAGGAACTCAGAGTCTGAATTATGAGGAATTCAAAGTTTGAATTTCAGAGAATTCAGAATCTGAATTTTAGAGAATTAGGAATCTGAATTTTAGAGAATTAAGAGTCTGAATTTTAGAGAATTCGGAGTCTGAATTTCATAAAATTTAGAGTCTGAATTTCAGAGAATTTGGAGTCTGAATTTCAACGAATTCAGAGTCTGAATTTCCTAGAATTTAGAGTCTGAATTTCAGAGAATTCAAAACCTGAATTTCAGAGAATTATGAACCTGGATTTCAAAGAATTGGGAGTCTAAATTTTAGAGAATTTAGAGTCTGAATTTCCGAGAATTCGAAGTCTGAAAACAGAATGCTCTATAACCAAGGATTTATAGTATTATGAGGTTTTAGATGTAAAACCGAATTTTAGACTTAGGAATAAAACGAGTTAGATTTTTAGAGATTATAAAATGAACAATGAAAACATATGTAAGGATAAAATTTCCATAGAGAAGGAAAATTTTCCTTATTGAGATAATTCTTAGGTAAAATATAATTTTCCTAAGATATAGTGTTTATGATTTTAAAAAAATAGAGGAATGTAAAATTCATAAGAAAACCTTTTTGACTCAACAATCTACCCCTTTTGGAAAGCACAAACATCCTTACAAAAAAAGAATATAAGGACTTATAGTTTTTATGAACTTGAAAATAAAACTTATCTATCTTTTCTTATGAATCACGGTGAATACAACTAACTCCCCCATTAAGTTTAGAAATCCATAAGGATCATATTCTTGATTTTCTGAATGAGATTATACATTTTTTGCATACAAAAATATTCTTTGATAAGAACTCCCCCTTAGATAGACTCCCCCTTACTTAGGTAATTCTCTTCTTTACTTAGTATTCTTTTTATAATTCCTTTATCCCCCTTTGTGATTTTCAAAAAGGAATAAGGGGAATGGAAAAAAATATAGTACCTGAAATATTATTACTATACAAAAAAATATATAAAAAACAACCAAAATTTCATTACAATAACAAACATTTGTACAAAGAAGAAAATACAACAAAAGATTGGATTGGGAAAAAATTTACCCTTCTTTCTCATTCAGAATTAACTTCTTTATGATGGTTTTCAGCTTCTTAATCTCCTTGTGATCTTCTTTAAATCACTTGTGAAACTGTTCCTGATCCTCATTTTTCTTCTCCAATGTTTCGATTTTTTCTTCTTGAGCCTTAAGAATATGTACTTGAGCCTTCAAAAGATATTTTTTACTTATTGAGTTTTTCTTCGAACTCAATTCTAAGATCTCATTCTCTTTTCCAATTCATAGCCACTAAATTAAGCTTCCAATTCAGGTATTTGACTTCCTACTTCCGGGTTGTTTGTTTGAGACTTAGATTTTCCTCAAAACTTTTAGTGAGATCATTGAACTTTCCATCTTCGGTGTCAAAAGCATCCTTCACACTTTATTGAAAATCATCAAGGATTCTCATCTCTTCGATTGTTTTCCTTGACCACTTTTTGATTTCCTTGCATGATCTTTTGTGATATCATATCCAATGAAGAAGGATTTGAAATTGACCTCAAGTCTGACAAACTTATCCATAAGCATGGTAACTGAATCCTCTTTCTTATTAAACAAGTGCTAATGCAACCGGCACCTCGATTCTATACTTGGAAACAAGGGAATGGTGTCAACCAGCTTTTTCAATTATTGGACTATGAATTCATGTCCAAGAGATGATGATTACGAATCAGATTGATTGGTTGGTGAGGATTATTTTTATATTTCAATAGCCTTTCTCTTTGAAGAACCACCAAAACAGTTCTTTGTCACTATGGATTTTCTTGGTGTATCAACTAACACTTGTTTTCCCTTATCAATTCCTAGTATGATCTCTATAGACTTTGGAGATTCATGTTCACTATTAGATAGTTGAACTATTTTCTCTTCCTCAACAATTTCTTTCTTAGCATCTACCACTAGATCCTCTGGCTGAACGAAGTCATGGTTGCTGATTTTATCATCATATGGTTTATTCACTTCTTCCTAACCCTTTTCTTCTTTTCCTGGGGTAGAAAGTTTTAAATATTTGGCTTGAGAATTCTGGATCGACAATTTTTTAGAAGGACTCTCTTTCTCATGATAAATCTATACTTTCCTTATGAAATCATTGGTGTCATCCCCTTATTCCTCTTCTTCTTCTTATTCTTCTTCTACTTCATCTTCCTGCATGATTTCTTTATATTCTTCTAGTTCCAAAATCACCATCTTCTTTCCCGAAGTCTCTATGGTTACTGGTTCATTGAGAAAAGTTTTCAGTACCTGAATCTTTTTGGATGATTTCTTAGTAGCCTTCAGAAGATATTGAACAATCTCAGCTTGAGATATTTTCTTCTTTTGCTTCTTTTCTTTTCCTTGCTTCTCAAGATCCTCAGCATCCTTTAACTTTAAATATTTTTCCTCAACAGGATCCAATCCAAAACTAAGCTCCCCTTCCTTCTTGTTCTTCTTGTCTTCTCTCCACTAGGAAACCACTTCATCTGGATATGTCTTTTTCTTCTTTGGATTAGGTGGTGCTGATTGAGTTTCCTTAGTAGTAGGATATTTTTCTTTCTTTTATTGTTCCTTCACCTTCCTCATATTTCCACCCTTCTTTGAAGTCTCAGCCACTTCTAGTTTCTTTGATAAGGTTTCTATTTCAGCTTCATATAAATCATAGAATTCCCCAAATTCACTAGAAAACCCAACCTTCATTATTCTCAGTGTATCATCACTAAGAAACATGACCTTGAAATTCCTTGTCTTAGAGCTATAGGGGATTTTGAACGAATCAAGATAGAGAACTATAATCTTGGAAATAATGTTTGGATACATAATTATCTGAGACTTGATAGTTCGATTTTTTATATTTTAAATCATAAAAAAGATAAATTGCACAAGGTTAATCTTCCTGAGGTTTACCAGAAAATCCAGAATATAAATGTCACTTTTCTTCAGGGTGTCCGTATCACCTTTTCTCAGAATGATAAAGCCCAGAACCCATAACTCCATAATCTGAAAATTTGTAGAAATATGGTTGATATTTGGTGTCTTTACTCCTAAAAAACCAAATCACTCTATAGCCTTCTCCTTATCAAAACTGCCTAAAAGATCCGGAAGCTTGTGGGTGCAGAACTCAGTTTCTCCCTCCTAAGGGATTCTAATGATATTAGCATCCATAATGAAAGAAATAGAATACTATTTCCCATAACTCTTGAAATAAAACATATATTTACCATATTGAACAAAGAAACTTAAATATTTATAAAATTATATTAGAAACTAAGGATACACCAGATCTTGTCCCTTTCATTTCGATACTCCCAGACTCTCCCAACCATTCAACTTGATATTCATTGAGATAATAGAATCATACTTTGCAAAGAATTTCAGATATACTAACCTTTCCCAATATATTTTTCATTCAAATATTTCATTTACTAATGAAATTTTTTTTAGGAGAATCTTCCACAGACATTCAGAATTAAAGAAAACCTGAAGATTCGGAACGGGCCTTAAGAAGAGCAGTAGGGATTCAACATGCCAAATCTTGAAATCGATGTGGGATAACCACCAGTGGGGATTTATATAGGCATTTTAGGCAATGGTTTATCTTTCCAAAAATATCCAATGGTGTTATAATGTTTGATTAGATCAGACGGTCGAGATTGATAGCTGAAGAAGGAATTTAGTAGGTTCCGATATTTTGAGGTTTTTATGATAAAAATTAAGATTTAAGGAAAGTGAATCCGAATATTTTTTAGAAAAAAATGAAAACACTAATAGGTAAAAAATGATTACAGAAATTTAAGTAAGGAAACATACCTTCTGTATTTCTGGGAAAATTATCAGTAATGAGGTAAATTCTTCTTGAAAAACTTTTTGATTTCGGAAAATGATTATGAAAAATTTTGATTATGGAAATATTTCACTAAGAAAAATTTTGATTATGAAAAAAATTTCACTAGGAATAATCTTAATTATGAAAAAAATTCACTACGAAAAAAATGACTATGAAAAAATTTACTAAAGAAAATCGACTACCAAGAAAATGTACTCCCCCTATGAAAAAGAGTATGTTACTGTAAGGAGATAGGTTTTAACAAAGGGTTAATATAGAAGATTACCTTATGGTTATTATTCCTAAATTTTGTTTAATGTATTAAAATCTATCAGAGGGTAAAGATTTTGTAAATATATCAGCAAGTTGACCTTGTGTTATGATAAATTGAAGAATGATATCTCCTTTTTGTGTGTGATCTCTAAGAAAGTGATGCCTAATATCTATGTGTTTTTCATGAGAGTGATGTGTAGGTTTTTTTCTAAGGTCAATGGAACTAGTGTTGTCACACAATATCTGTGTTTTGGTAAAACTTATACCATAGTCTGTGAGTGTGTGTTGCATCCACAACACTTGAGCACAGAAACTTCCAGCTGCTACTTATTCGGCTTCAGCAGTGGAAAGTGCTGTTGAGTGTTGTTTTTTGCATGACCAAGAAACTAATGAATCTCCTAAGAAATAAAAAGTTCTGGATGTAATTTTTCTATCAATTCTACATCCACCAAAGTCAGCATCCGAAAACTTTTTAAACTAATATCATTTACATAAGTATAAAAGAGTCTTAAATCCATGGTTCCCTTTAAATAGCAAAAAATTCTTTTCACTACCTTTAAATAAGATTATTTAGGATTGGATTGATATCTTTCACATAATAATACTGAAAACATTAAGTCTGGATGACTAGTTGTTAAGTATAGTATACTTCTTATCATACCTCTAAATGATATTTGATCTACTGGTTTCCCATCTTCATCAAGATCAAGTGAATTTGAGGTACTAATGGGAGTACTTATACTCTTAGTGTTGTCATATCCATACATTTTAAGAAGATATTTTATATACTTATGTTGGATATATAAGTTCCTTCTGGATTTTGATAAATTTGAAAACCTAGGAAAAATATTAACTCACCCATCATACTCATTTCAAACTCATATTTCATTAAATTCACAAACAAATCGGTTAATGATTGCTGATTTAAACCATATATAATGTCATCAACATAAATTTGAACAGTCAAAACATTTTTTTTATCTTTCTTTATAAAAAGGGTTGGATCATCATTTCCCTTTATATTATTGTTTTGCAACAAAAATCCTATAAGTCTATCATACCAGGCTCTAGGTGCTTGTTTAAGTCCATATAAATATTTGGTATGTTTGAAAACATGTTCATGATGTTTTATGTTTTCAAAACTAGGATTTTGTTCAACAAAAACTTTCTCTTGAACATATTCATTAAGGAAATCACATTTAACATCCATTTGAAAAATTTTAAAGATGAATAATGCTGCAAAGGCAAGTAAAATACGAATAGATTCAAGTCTAGCTACGGGAGAACTGGTTTCTTCATAGTCTATTCCTTCTTATTGATTATATCCTTTAGCAACTAATCTAGATTTATTTCTTACAATAATTCCATTTTTATCACACTTATTTATGAAGACCCATTTTACTCCATTAATAGAAGTTTCCTTAGGTCTTTCAACTAAGATCCAGACTTTATTCCTTTCAAATTAATTTATCTCATCTTGCATGGCTTTAATCCAATCATCGTACCTTAAAGCTTCATCAGTGCTTTTTTATTCTAATTGGGAAAGGAATGCTAGATGTTCTACTTCATTTCTTAAGGAACTTCTAGTCCTTATAGGTTGATTTACATCACCAGTGATACTATAACTGGGATAATTCTTAAGAAACAACTTATTTGGGTTTTTTAAAACTTGTTCATCAACATATGGTAGAAAATATTTTGGGATAAATGCTTTAGAAACATTTTCTTGAATATTTTCCTTATATAAAGGATCTTCTATCAAGGGTTGACAATCAGTTTTTTAAAACACATCCAAATATGTAGATTGAGGTTGTTTAAAAACAAAAGGATCAATTTCATCTAATTTAACATGCATTGTTTATTCAACAGTACAAGTGCTTCTATTAAAAACTATATAATCCTTAGAAGTTGTGCAATTGCCTAGGAAAATTCTTTCATCATATTTGGGTGAAAATTTATGTAAATTATCTTTAGTATTCAGAATGAATACTTTGTAACCAAATACCTTGAAGTAGTAAATTCTAGGTTTTCTACCATTCTATAACTCATAAGGGGTTTTATTAAGAAAATTTCTAATTAAAACTTGATTTATAGTATAACAAGTTGTACTTACAACTTCAGCCCAAAATTGTTTAGCTATCAAATATTTACTCAACTTGGTTCTAGTTATCCCTTTAAGAATTCTATTTTTTCTTTCAATAACACTATTCTGTTGAGGAGTTATTAGTGATGAGAAGTTTTGAGTAATGCCTTTTTTACTGCAAAAAGTTTCAAAATCAAAATTTTGAAATTATCGTCCATAATCACTATGAATAGTTATCAATGGAAGGTTTTTCTCATTTTTAACATGGGGTCTAAAAATTTTGAAATAAGAAAAATCTTTATCTTTATTTTCTAGAAAATAGACCCACATAAATCTATTTTAATCATCAACTAAGACAAATACATAGTATTTGCCTCCATTACTTCTAGTTTTTGTTGGTCCAAAAAGTCCATATTCACTAACTATAATGAAATAGAAGTTGATACTTCACCGATTGATTTAAATCTTGATTTATGTTTCTTTCCATATTGACAAGGATCACAAACTTTTGAAGAATCAAATCTAAGCTCTGCTAGATCCTTAACAAGTCTTTTCTTTGAGAGTTTACATAGGTTCTTAAGGTTATAGTGTCCTAACCTTCTATTCCATAACCAAGATTGATCTTCCATTTCACTAAGACAAGGTAGATCTTGGCTCCTAAGGTCTTCTAAGTTTAGTGTGTATACATTCTCTTTCCTATGGGAAGAAAGAATAAACTCTTCCTTGGAATTGTGTACTAAGCACTTATCAATCATAAATTTCATAAGGTAACCTTCATCACATAGTTGTATTATGATAATGAGGTTGTGATTAATACCCTTAACAAATAAAACATTTGAAATTAAAGTTTTTCCAAGAAGAACAATGTTACATATACCAATAATTTCTCCCTGAGCATTATCTCCAAAAGTTACTTTTCCTCCTTTCATCTTGATAATCATTTCAAAGAAGTTTTTGTTACCAGTCATATACTGGGAACATCCACTATCCATGTACCATGTATTTCTATTGGTACTATCTTTATTTTCCTGAAAATAAGAGTGTTAGACTTTCAGAATCCAAATTTTCTTGGATCCAAAAATTTCAGAAAGCAAGATTTTAGGAATCCACATTTTCTTCGAAAAATAAGCTTTATGAAAACCTAAAGACTATTTTTTATTTAAAAATAATAATTTTCCAACGTCCACCACACTGTAATTTAGTGTATAATAGAGCACTTTGAGGAACAAAATAGTTATTACTAAAAACTAGCTTAGAATGAGTATAACCAAATCTAGAACTATTCCTTAGAGGTTGAATTTGGGAATACATCTTGTTAATGTTTTCCTTACGAGAGGTAAAGTTTGACAAAAATTTCATCAAGTTTGAAAAACACTTCATCAAAATCATAAATTTTCTTATCAAGATCTTTAGAGAGATCTGATGCTTCTTTAGTTAAAATAGAAATTCTAGAATATTTCTTATCAAGTTTTTTCTTGTGTTTAGAATTATTATTCTCAAGAATTTCAGCAAACCTAGACACTTCTTCATAAGTAGGTAATATATTATCTTCATTAGAAAAATATTCTTCATCTAAAGACTTATAGTATTTATCATCTATATAATTTTCATTCAAGGATACATTAGTGATAGATTCTTCATTGTGTACCTTGGACATTATAAAATTATTTTCAATGGGTAGCCTAGCTAGTAGATCAATATTCTTCAAACTAGAAGATTCATACTCTGAGGATTCATCAGAAGAATCACCACCACTGTCACTCTAGGTGTCATTGGCTTTCAAAAAATTATTAGCTTTATCCTTGTAGTACTTGTTTCTATTCCTTTCAGAATTATTTTCATTTCTATCCTTTTTCTTAAGCATAGGACAATCTGGTCTGATATTCCCTACACTTTTTCATTCATAGCAAGTGACTACCGAGTCTTTCTTGTCTTTTCTTTCTTTCTTATTATATATATACTGAAAGTCTTTTTTTTCAACTATCTTGTTCATCCTTCGAGCAATACTAGCTAGTTCATTCTCATTATGTTCACTTTCACTAGATTCATATAAAATAGTTATTTTCTTTGACTTGGATCTTGTAACCCTTTCAGGATTCTTGGATTTAGTATTAGTAAAGGCTAAACTTCCATTTCCATTTTTCTTTTTATTCATATCAGCATCTCTTTTCATTCTTGTCTCATGTTGAAGAAGAGTTCCAAAAAGCTCATCAAGAGTAATTTGAGATATTTTCCTATTCTCATCAATAGTTGTTCTCTTATATTCCCACTCATTAGGCATGATATCTATAATCTTTTCCAAAAGTGCCTCATCATCTAAACCTTTATAACCCATAGATTGTAGGTTTCTAACAATATTCATAAACCTTTGTTTCATCTTGAAAAATGGATCTCCATGAGAAAATAGAAATCCATGATATTCTTCTCTAAGAAAATCTATTCTAGTTTCTATAACTTTGGACGTTACAAAATGAGTAACCTCCAATTTCTTCCAGATACAGTTAGCAGCTTCATAAGAAGAAATCTAACTATATATATTCTGGTTCATGGAACACAACAAAGTATTACTTACCTTGTAGTTTAGTTGATATTTTGACTTTTCTTGATTGGTGAAGTTTCTAACTTCCTTATCAGGAATCTTGTAATCTCCAGTAATCATAACAAAGTTTTCCACTCCAGTATTAATAACAAAAGTCTTCATATGATCTCTCTATTATTGATAATCATTTCCATTAAATATAGGTTGTCTAGTTGGATTTATATTGTCAATTTATCTAATATTCATTCTTTTCATCATAAGAAAATATCATTCCACAAAAACTTTTTAATAGTAAAAGTTTGTAAACAAGGATAAAAATACCTAAGGAAAATATTTAGAACAATGAAAACTTGAGCAAGAAAACTTATATGTAAATATAAGTATTTCAAATACCTCCTCTAATACCAATTGTAGGATCAAAATAATGATGCAGATGATCAATTTACAAGAGGGGTTGAATTGTAAGTTTAAAAACTTTTGTTTTTAACCTTAAGGAAAACAATGTTTAACAATGTTAAACAAGGTAAATTCACAAGACCTCTTTTAGTTCTACAAACGTTCTAGGTTCTGGAAATATATTTTAGGAAATGAAACTTAAGAAAAGTTTACAAGGAAAATATTATACCTTAAAGCATATAGAATTTTACTTATCAGAGTATACAAAAGTACAAGAATGTATAAGAAGGTTATACTTTCTTCCTTTATCAAAATACAATGGAAATAAACTTGAAACAAAAAAAGTAACACATATGAAATATATTAACCCAAAGGGAAGGGTATCCAACAACCATGGATAAAGGTCGCTTGATTTAAACTTTCAAGAAAGTCAGTCTTACCCACACCCAGGTAAGCCCTCGATAGGAATATCATAATCTATCTTGCTATCTCCGCAAGCCCTCTATCTTTAAGGTAGTTGGCACCTATGTCTTCCTATCTCTGGAAGTCCTTGAACTTTAAGGTTTGTCAGAACCTCTCTCTTCCTATCCCTAGAATTCCTAGATTATACACAGCAACAGTAGGAGTCACACAAAGCAATATAAACAAGATGTTCAGTATACACAAAGCATGAGTCTCTGTCTATTGAAGTCACTTTATCAACATGTAATCTCTAGAGTGATCAACCATAAATTATCTATCTTGATCTCATTCAAACGAACTTCTATTTATAGGTACTTCTCTAATGTTTGGAACCCTCCTCCAACAGTCATATTTTTTATTGAATCTCAGAGGGAATTGTACACGTGTCACTCAAACAACGGTTAGTTAGAAACAGATTGTCTGATATCATTTCATAACTATAACAACTAAAAGAAATATAAGGTTTCTTAACCAAATATAATTTTTAGAGTCTAAGGAAAAATAAATTTCAGAGTCAAACCAAATAAACATTCAGAGACTATAACTCATGGATATTTAGATTTTGTTTTTCAAGAAATTCGGAACTTGAATTCTATAGATTTTGGAGTCTGATTTCCAATGAATTTGGAACCTGAATTCTGAGGAATTCAGAGTCTAAATTTTAAGGAATTTGGAGTCTGAATTATGAGGAATTCGAAGTCTGAATTCTGAGGAATTCAGAGTCTAAATTCTCAGGAATTCGGAGTCTCAATTCTAAGGAATTCAAAGTCTGAATTCTGTGGAATTCAGAGTCTGAATTTTGAGAATTTAGAATCATAATTTCAGAAAATTTAGAGTTTGAATTTTAGAGAATTCAGAATCTAATTTTCAGAGAATTCAAAATCTAAATTTTAGAGAATTCAGAAACTGAATTTCATAGAATTCAGATTCTAAATTTTAGAGAATTCAGAGTCTGAATTTTAGAGAATTCAGAGTCTGAATTTTAGAGAATTCAGAGTCTAAATTTTAGAGAATTCGGAGTATGAATTTTAGAGAATTCAGAGTCTAAATTTCAGAGAATTCGGAACCTGGATTTCAGAGAATTCGGAATCTGAATTTTAGAGAATTTGGAGTTTGAATTTTAGAGAATTTGGAGTCTGAATTTTAGATAATTTAGAGTCTAAAAACAGAATTCTCTATAACCAAGGATTTAGAGGATTCTGAGGTTTTAGATGTGAAACTAAATTTTAGACTTAGGAATAAAACGAGTTAGATTTTGAGAGAATATAAAATGAAAAATGAAAACATATGTAAGGATAAAATTTCCTTGGATAAGGAAAATTTTCCTTATTAAGATAATTCTTAGGGAAAATATAATTTTCCTTAAGATAAAGTGTTTGTGATTTTCAAAACATAGAGGAATGGAAAAGTCATAAGAAAACCTTATTGACTCAATAGTCATTCCCACCAACATTATTTGATATGATGGTTCACTTGATGTTTCACTTGGTAAGAGATATTCTACTATGTAATCTTATACATTATATATGAATGTACCCCATTGAATGGTATATAAAGATTTTGAAAGGGTATGTCCAAAACTGAAGTCTGGCATAAGGTTGTATTGCGGAGTAATATATTGTTGAGGAAGCCATTAAATTATGTACAAAAAACCTATTCACTGTGGAAAGTATTAGTCTAATGAAATATAATCACTTTTGGAGACTTTTTGGTGAATTAATTTCTTAAATAGATGTTGTCACAATTACTATTAAAGATTATGAGTATGCCCGCCTTTACATTTTTTCTATTCGTTTAGAGGTTTCCCCTTATGTTGAAACCCACAAAGTAATTAATATGCATTTGAATACAAAAAGAGATGAAATATGGATATACTGTCACAATTTTTATTTTTATTTTTTTTAGCATCACAACTCCAAACTAGAAAATATCAACTCTTAAAGTGATAGGTTGATGCCGAGAGAAAATATACCACACCCGGTTTTTCATGTCTTGGTTTTGATTTGGTGTGTTGGAAATAATGATCTTTTTCTTGGGTTTTGGGTGATACGAATGTTGATTTTTTAACTATCATCTATGTTTAATCATCCTACCATGGGTTCCCCATATCTTTTTTGGGAGTTTTTTGAGAAAATGGTGGTTACTTCATGATTTGGGCCAACCGTGAGCACATTTCGAGATTTTTTTTAAAAAAAAAATCTTGTATAAATCATTTGTTTTTCAACATTTTTCACTCATTCCACTACCCACTTTGCCTCCCCTGAACTATTAAAACCACCATATCTATTTTTACCCCTTGGTAATTCATAATCATGGTTGATTTGGTTTATTTATTTAGGTATTGGTCCAGCTCGTGAGCCCATTTCTAGTTTTAAAAAGAAATCTTTTATATCTTATTAATTTTTTAAAAATTTTCTATGATTCCACATCTCTCTCAAGACCAATAACCCTATACGCACCCCTATGTTCCATTTTCTCTCTTTGGAGCTCATATTAGTCACGGATTAGGGTGAAATTTCTCAAGGATTCTCAAATCATCTAGATTTGGTAAGGTGATTTGTTTCTTTCATGAATCATTTGTTTTTCCTCTTTTCCCACCAAATATTATTTAAATGGTTACTCTATATCTAAATAACTTCTCCATTGAGTTACATTCCATTACCTCTTCTATAAAGGTATGGATCTAAGGAAATACTAAGAGTTCTCTAGTTTACAAGGTGAGTTTCATTCTCCTTTCTCCTCCTTTCTCCTCATTCCTCCTCATTCTTCCATTATTTATTGGCTCTCTCTTCCTCCCTAGTCATGAATTACCTAGGGTTCTGTTTTCCCATGATTTTTTATGGGTGTTTCATTCTCTTAGGGATTTTCTTCATATATATAGGGTTTGTGAACCCTCATGGAAGGTTTTCGGGTGTGTGTTTCCATTCCGCCATGGTTTTGAGGTAGGTTCTCCCAAGTAATTGCCTTTATCATCTAATTTTAATATTTTTATTGCTTTTCTCACCTTATATACATGTTTACTATTGTTTTTCAACCTATGGATGATTTATTTGGTGTGCAAAATGGTAATTTATTCCTTGTTTTGTGTAAAATGGATTTGTTTCGTTATAAAAGTACACACCGCTTATTCAAATAAATGTTCCACTGGTTTTTGCATATGGATTGTGATGTTAATGACCTGGTTTAACTACTGTAATAATTTTTTGGCATGCAAATTTTGTTTTTTACCCCTTTGGGTGTAAAATATAAGTTTTTTTACTAAATGTTGCATGCCTAGTCTTCGAAAAAGTGCATGGTTAGCCTTCGTGTGCTAAATGTGATAAAAAAAAATAACTTTTTTGAATTTATTAAAGTATTGGAAGATTGAAATGTGATATTTTGGTTTCCTTTTATGTCTCTACAAAGTGGTTTTGGTTTTATAAAGATATGGATTTTGGTTTTTTACACGTTTTGGCATGAGTTGCTGGTAAGTGGCTCGTTCGGCATATTTATAGAAATGGATGGGTTTTGAATGTGTAACCTGAATTTATAAGGGGTTCAAGTAAAAAATTATTACAATGGTCTATTTACACCTATTTGTGGAAATTGGAACTAGTGGTTTTGATAAACATTGGTTTAGTGAAATGCTTAAAGTCCCATTTGGCATTCTTCTTTAAAAATGGTTTTTCATGTGTGTTCTATAGTGTACAACTTGGGGTCATTTTATGATTCATGAAATTGATTTATTACATGGTTTTGGGGGTGAAAATCAGGTTTTTGTGGTACTAGTGTGAATTTATCCTTTAAATATCATTTTTAAATGGATTTTATGTACAAATCTTGGCTATACTTCCTGAAATTGTTTTATGAAAATTTTAAGTGGTTTATTGACTCGTGAAAGAAATATGAAACATGTTTTTGGGTTGTTTTGTGTGAGTATGATTTTAAAAAAAATGAATTTTCATGTAAAAAGTGTATTTGATGATATTTAAAACTTGATTGAGCACAAAGAGGGAAACCCAGGTATCTATGTGAACTGAAATGTACTGGTATGCTAGTGATCTGGAGTGGTTTTGTACCTGTTTCACATAGAAAGTTTGAAAATTAAAACACTAACTAAACTATGATTATGATGTTGGGGACCACTAGGTTATTGGTGTTGTTTCATACTAGTGGCTCATGTACAAGGATAGATATTTGTTATGGTTTCTTTTACACCGATATACGAGGTACCTAGGGCCCACAACAAACTAGTGCTTAGGGGTGTTCCCATAACTTGTGCTCATTGGATATATTGTATTCACCATCAACATACAGTGAGTTTGGTTGGAAAATTCAGTAGCATGTGTGTTTTATTTAAAGGTGTACGTTCTTTAAAGCATCCCTCTTGAAAACCGTTTTCACTTTGAAGTTGCATCTCTTTGAAATTGGTTGCTAGCATTTCCTGTTTATGAAAACTTGCAAGCATTTTTATTTTGTAATGTTTATAGCATGGAACCTTTTTTGGAAAAAATATATTTATATATTGTATTTCAAACTTTAAATTTATGTTTCATTTATTTTAAAGGAATTGCATTGGGAATAGAATATCTAGCTAACCTACTGAGTTCTAATACTCACACCTATAGTCTTATTTTGTTTTTATCCCTTTTGCAGTTTTCAGCTTGAGTATGATCGCCTGGGGTGAGATTTGGTCATTGTGTTGGAGAGTTATCATTGGGTTCACATGGATTTAGTTGGTTGTCAAGTTTGGTTGGTTCAGTTTTTGGTTCAGTTGTACTTTCACTTTCTTGTGTGACTAATGTTCAGTTCAACTTTTATATAAATGTATATTGGGCTGTCCATTTCTTTCTAATATTTATTTAATTGTTTATATTTGGGATAAATTGTTCCCTTTTCACTCCATTGGTCCCTTATTTCTTGTCTCCATCCCGGGAGGATCGGGAATGCCTCTCAGGACTTGTGGTGGAGTGGTCTGGGTGATCAGTTCAGGGTCGACCCGGTCAGGTTTGTGACAAAATGGTATCAAAGGAGGTCGGATCTTAGTATACCTTGCTTTTTAGAGTGCCCTTTTTATTTGGGGGATGTCAAGGTAGATGGAGTCGGATTTTCAGAATATGAGGGATAGGTTCGGGAAGAGCATCGTGAACTCTTGCTCATTCCAATCCTCAGGTATCCATGGGAAGTCTGGTTTTATTTGTTTCTTTAGTTCTTAATGATTTTTTAATGATTGGGATACAAAAAGAGGAATTGGACTAAAGGCCCCCATGAGCTCGTTGGGCCTGGAAATCCATGTGGTTTCGGGGCATGGTTCTAAGAAGGATCTCTGTATTGGTGGTGTGTTTGACATATGGCCTCCAACCATATGGTCAAGTCACCCAATGACACTAGTTCCCTTTTGTGTGTATCTTAGACCTTTCTTGAATTCTGAATTTTGTTCTAAAAATCCTTGTGTGAGAATTGTAGAAGTGGGTTTTCAATGCTTAATATAAGAATGTTTTTGAGAATGTTGGTTTTTTTAAACAAATTTTTGGGGAGAAAGTGGAATGATTTAATGGGGTCGAATTTCCTTAATCTAAACTTATGGTTTATTGAAATAAAATGGTTGGAAGGCATGAATTATTTTAAGATGAATCTGAATTTTTTTTAAATGGGATATTTTGGAATTTGAAGAGTATTTTAATCTGATGAATTGGTTTTGGGAATTGGTTTTTAGCAGTTGGTGTTTTCCTGAAAAGGGTTTTGGCCTTTGTGGCTGTCAGATTAAGAAAAAAGACCTTTAAGAATTTTTTAAAATGGTAAAGGGATATTTGAATGGAATTATTTTTTTTTTGTAGTTGTTTTAAAGTTAATAAAATGGGTTATAAATCAAATGGTTCTTGAAAAAGTGTGGTTTGTTGAGATGCTAAAACGTGTTTTGAATAAAGGGAGAGGATTTTGATGGAGACCTATGGGGTTTCTTTTTAAAGCATGGTAAAATGGTTTGTTGTGTGGAAATATGGAAATGGCTTTTGACTTGGTGGTTATTGTGCCTATGTAAGGTACATGATTTTTTAAATGGTTTGAATTTTTTTTCATATAAAATGAGGATGTTTATTTTATAATTTTGTGTTTTCATGGGTCCTCACATGCGTGGTTTTGTATAGATATGTTGATGGATGCCTGGTATGTCATAGTGGTTGGGTGCCTGGGGTGGCACAAGAATGTACATGTGAGTGAGACTTGATGAAACACCATTGGTGAATGTGAAAATCCACCAAGTTAGTTTGTTTTTCAAAAATTTTTTAAGCAGAATTTTTTTTGTGTTTTTGGTAAACCATTACTATGTGGGTTGATTTTTCATGTTTTATAAGTGTGGTTTGTTTGGTATGCTTCCTCATGATCTGAAAGTGATACTCTTAGTGTGTCTTGAGATGGGATGTTGTTAGTGGGTCAGTTTTAGAGAAATTTTTAGTGTGTTTCTTAGGATATGTTGGATGTTATGATGTGTCTATGGATGGTTCTTCAGTGGAAAGACTTTCAGTTGATCAGCCTAATGATTTGTTTCAAACATTAAATCCACCTCTTTAGATGATGCCTCAAATCATTTGATAGAATAGAGAGTTGTTTGGTCTTGATTTAAAGTGGATTCCTATTGTGATAATTATTTTGGATATAGCAATTGTGTTTGGTGATGTTGATGTGTTTCATCGTATTCCTTTTCCATTCTAATCCTTGTTTGAAGTGAGAGAAAATGGTGCTATGTATCTTTGAGTTCCTATTTAGATGAAGGTTTGTTGTTGAGAAAGTGAGTTTTGTGGGGTGTTGTGATCTGAAGCTCCTAGTTGTAGTGCAGCAAATGCTTCAAACATCAGGGCTCCAGCTATAGGCCTCAGAGTGAAGCTTTTCACAAATTTAGGAAATCGCCAGAGGTGTGGGGAGCTTGACTAAGCTCCTACCTTAACCATTATGGTAAGTCAGTTTCTATATGTTTATTCAGTTTTCTCATCACTATGAGTTTTCTTTTTTTCACAAAGAGTGTGGTGGAATTATCCATCACACAGTGTATATGGTTATTCCTTCTCAGATTTGGGTTTCTGATCAATTTCCATCTGTGGACCTCCAATGTGAATTGGATGCGGTCTTGGTTTTACCTATTTGTATGTGGAGAGTGTTGGGTGGTTCCTCTATTTCTTTTTTGGTTACAGTGGCCCAATTATTGGGTCTCCTACCCTCCCCATCCCGAGTGGTGGGGGTTTTGATCCATGCTGAAAGTTTTGGCCTGGTCCTTGTCCCCTCTATTTGGGAGTGGGTGGTTTAAATGTTTGTGTTGTAACCCTATTAACTTGGGTTTGTAGGTTATTTTGGGAGGGTTTTTGTGGGCATGTGTAGGTGAGGCCCGAATGTAGTTTATTTTTAATTCTTTTTTGTTCATTTCTAGTTAGTCTCTAATGATGCGGAGACCCACTCCGGGTCTCGAAGATCATTCCATTAAGGATTTTTCAGACGGTAGTTGTCACGCCATGACCTCTCGCATTGTATTTATTAATCCTTTATAACATTTTTTTGGGCCAATATTATTATTGATATTATTATTATTTTATTATAATTATTATTATTGATTTTAATTTAGTTTTATTTTGTTATTTATTTATTTTTTTTCTTTTTTCTTTTCTTCATGTTAGGGTTTGATTACCCCACTCCTGGGTCTCCTTCATGTCGCACCTACAGGCTTCCCCCTGCGCACTGCAGCTCAGCACCGGCTCCACCTTCCTTCTTCCCATGTCACACCCAACCCTCTCCTACCCAGGTCCATAGCGTTGCCACCTCCTTCCCAGTCGGCAGGCTCGCTCTGCCCCGCAACCCCTCCCTCTTCCCGACCATGCGGCCCTCCTCTGGTCGGTGTGAACCGCATCGGCGCCATCTGTTCACCTCACACTAGACTCGTCGCACCCCTGCTCTACTGGTGCAGCCTTCTTCCATGGGTGATTCCCCTCTCTATAAGCTCCTCTTCTCCTTTCCCAAGTCTTTTGGTTCTTACTTTTGCGATTTTAGGTTTTCAGTGGGTATAGGGTTCATGTTAAGGTTTAATCATGTTGTTTTTGGATGAATCATGACTTTTTAGGGTTCTCTTGTGGTGCATTTTGTGTGCAATTGAAGTTTCGCACAGAGTGTTGGAGTTTTCGACACTCGAGATAGTTTATTTTATGCTTATCCTTTAATTGATGAATTTTTATGGTTGATTGAGTGTTTTTTCATGTTCTATGATTATCTTGGGTGGTGATAAAATGATTTGTGAAAGGAATTGAGGTGTATTTGGTTTTAAAGTGGCAATTTTATGTGAAACGGTGTTTATTTTTTATATGGAAAACCTAGTCGCGTCACTGCTTATGACTTTAAAAATCATGAATTTAATTTATTAAATTATGTGTAGGATTGAAATTGTATTTTGATAAGACTTTGATATGCAGTTGATTTTTTTTAAGAGGGTTCAGGTGCTCTTTGGGTTTAGAAGCATCTGGGGGTGTTATTGAAGTTTTTTTATAATTTTTTTTAATGGTTTTTTTATTTGTGTAAAAGGGGAAAACCATATTTGGAAAATTTTTTGAGGTGTGTTTGATTTTAAAGAGAGTAAATGGAGTATGTTTTTAGGGTAAATCGTTGTTGTACATTTTAGGAATGTTTTATTAATTATTTAAATGATTTATTAATTTCTGAGTGTGATGTGAATGATACTTTGGGAAGGTTTTGGTGTGCACTTGGTTTAAAAAGTGGATTTTTAGTGTGTTTTTGGTGTATAGACTTGTGGAGTTTTATGGAATTTTTTTATTAAGTTTCTCAGTGATATATTAAATTATGAAAGTGATGAAAATTATGATTTGAAATCGTCTTGGTGTGCATTTGATCTTTAAAGAGGAGTTTGAGTTATGTAAGTGGTGTGAAATGTATTTTCAAATGGTTTAGTGTGCATTTGGGTTTAAAGATTGTTTTTTTTTTAAATTTTTGTGGTGATAATTTTGAAGTGTTTCATAAATTTTTTTGTTGATTTATTAAATTTTATGTGTATTGTTGATCCCTGCTCATCGGTTTCGAGTCGCCAAGTCAAGGGAAACTCGCCTTCATATGCATAGGTATGTATTTATATATATATAGGTTCCCCCGTTACACATATATTCATTCATAGCGGTGTTTATACGTGTATGGGGTTAGGTGTGCCTATGTATATATATAAAAGTGCATGCGTAGGTGAGTGGAGACAGGCATATGCATATAAGTGTATATGTAAGGATCCCCTTGCACATGCCCATGGCCATGTGGGTGTCTGCATAGGGGCTAGGTGTCCTTGAATGTATGTAAAAGTGTGTTTGGTTAGTGGGGGAGCAATAGCTTTGAGTTATAAAGTGCCAAGATTCGAGGTGTATGGATTGATTCCACTCTGATGTAGGTCCCCTATGCCCTGATCTTTAATTGGAATTTCCATAATTGCTTAGTGTTTTATTAAAAGTGAATCTTCGTCTTCTACATGAAATTCATATGAAACATAAATATATATATATGTGTGTGTGTGTGTGTAAATGGTTTTGGTTCTTGAAAAGTAATTTGTTTAATGTTTCAAACATAAAGTGGGTATTTCCAAAGATGTGTGGTCTTTTGGCCGATTTTTTTGTAAAAGTGAAATGACACATTGTTTTCCAAAGAAGTTCCAAAATTATTTCCAAAATGGGTTTTGGGTGAATATTTTTTCTAAAGAGAAATCATTCTTGTAGAGTAATGAGGCATTTTTGGCACCTTGAAAATGAATTGTGAAAGTTAAAAACCCCTCTTAAGGCGTGTGCCGTTATTTTAGAAACATGATGTGTATGTAAAATGTTTGATTTGTGATATCTACCCAATGAAGAGGCTTATGCAATGTTATATGACATAAAAAGGGGAATTCACTTAATTAGGGAGAATGGTGGTGAGAGGATGAATAGAATTTGGATAAAGAAAATGTTATGTTCACTAATGTGCTTTGATAAAACCTCACCACCCTTTGATATAAAGCACATGGGAAACCCAAGGTATCCAGGTGGGTGGACTAGTTCTAGTGTGCTAGTGATTCTGAGTGGTTCTCCCCTACTTCACTTGGAAATTCTGACGCTAACAACACTAACTAAACATTTATGATGAGGTTGGAGACCACTAGGTTATGGATGTGTTTCCCTACTAGTGGCTCGTGCATGGGAAAGAATATTTGTTATGGTCACTCTTACATCGAGAGGTGAGGTTATAGGGCCCACATGAGCTAGATGAAGCTTATGGGATTTTACCATGGTGCTCACTTATGACTTGAAGCTTTAGGGGTGATTTTAGTTACAGTTGTTTCATGCTTGTTTCCCACTTTTGTGAAAACTATACTTAAATTTAAATGTTTTTCCTTTCATTTTGAACATTAATGCAAGCTTTGAATCCACTTTGAAAATATATTGGAAATGAAATGTTTTCCCTTAAAAGTGAATCTTGTTACTTGAATTTTAATAGAATGGAGAGCATTATTTTAATAGGTCTTATTTTCAAACTAGCATGATTGGGTTTCTTTTTAAAGACAAGGGAATATGGCGTTTTTTATTCTTGGCATTACTATTGAGCATCTCGGTACTCATACCTACTTTACTTTTCAGTTTCAGGTTTTAGTTTTGGATTGCTCGATCTTTGTTTTATGTTTGGTGGTGACCCATGGGGTCACTTGGAGGTATGTCTAGCTGGTTACCTTTATTTTTTTTCGTTGTTATTGTTTACCTATTTTTCCTGTTTATTTCTATTTATTTGTCTTTTTTGGATAAATTGTTCCCAACTACTTGTTTTGATGCCCGGAACTAGTTGTCAGCCCGTGGGGGTCAGGAATGCCCTTCGAGCCATGTCGCAGACTGTCTCGGGTGACTGGTTCAAGGTCTACCCAGGTTGGTTCGTGACAAAATGGTATCAGAGGCAGGTTTATCCCATGTCCTTTGGGGATGTCTGATATTTTGGAGCTAGGATTTTCATAATTCAAGTGGTTAATTGCGGGTAGGTTCGTGATCACCACCTATTAGGAATGACCCTTGAATTGCTAGGGTGGTCCAGGATGGTCTTACTTCAAATTCCATGTCTGGATCCCGATTATTTTCAGGGTCCTTAGTCCTATTTGTGTGTTTCTGGTTAGTTTTAAGATTTTTTGGTAATTCTAGAGGGGTGCATGGATGTTTTTCATATCTTGAAAATTCATGCGCAAACCATGCAATCGTCATTGATGAATTCCTATGTGCTCACCTGGTTAGTGCACAATCAGCCAAACCGTGTGACCAAATTGTGTGCAGCAGTTGTATATTTGAGAATTTGGAATCTTAATTCATTGATTGAATTTGTTGCTTTGGGACGTTTTTGGTGTGATTTTTATTGGGTTTTGTGTTGTTTATCTCAGGTTTCAAAATTGGTGTGTGTCCTTTTGAATTTGAATTTCCAAAATGAAAATCTTGGTTTGTTTAAAAAATGTAATGAGTTGGTTTGGGGATGGAAGATGTTTTAGAAAATGATTTGAGATCTTGAAATGTTTTGTGAAATGTGAAACTGAAAATGTTTTGGAAAGTGGTTGGGGGGTTTTTGGAAGTTATTTTGGAATATAAAATGGGGGTTTCTTGGAAACGGAAATTTGGAGATGCTTCATTTTATAATTGTAAATGTTGTCTTCAAAATTGGTTTGGAGTTTCAAATATGGGTTAGATGTTTTGTTTTAGAAATGAGAAGGTTTTGTTTTGATATGGTATTCCTATAGATGACCACATATATGGATGAATGTAATTGTATGTCTATGGTTATTGGCATGTATGGATTGGTGCCTGAGTTGGCACAGGAATGTACACACGTGAGGTTTCATGGAATACCAATGGTGGGTGCTCAGTTTTCAAGGATTGTTTTGTTTTCTAGAGGCATGTTTTGATTTGTGATGTGTTTCAAGTTGGTTTTGTGCTCCTTGTTTAAATTATGCATCCCAGAAATGTCCAAATGTACCCGAGGGGTCATTTTCAGTTGTTATTTTTGCCCATACCCCCAGTGGAGTGGTGGGGTTATTTTCATTTCATTGTTTATTGTTTTATCTGTGGTGGTCGAGGTTTAATAGGGGTTGTGGTGTAACTTTAGGAATTCGAGTGTTTCTTTGGGTCTTTAGGAACTCCAGAAGTTGTGAAGAAAAATTTTTCATGTTTTTGATTGAAGGATCATGTTTGGGCTAGAGAAGGGTGATTTCTACCTTCTCATATCAATTTGGGGTCACAGACTGGGACAAATGGAAATCTAGTTTTTCAAGGTGCTCGTGAAGGGTTCCTCATCCAGTGCAAAGGGTGAACCGGAGGCATATGTTCTTGGCATGAGTCTTTCATCAATTCGTTTTTCTCATTCATAAGACCACACAATCATTTGTTTCCAATATGGTCGATTTGGGCACTCAAAGTTATTTGTTGCAATATTCTGATGGATTGTCAATGGTGTGGTTGTTTGAGTCACTTGGGTAAGTCTGTAAGTGGTCTTTCCAGAAGATGAAGGCTCAGTTGGAGGTTGTTAGTTTCTAACTGCGGTGCATTAGATGCTTCAATACATCGGAGCTCTATCCATAGGTGTCGGAGTGAAGCTTTTCACGCAGTCAGGAAGTTTCCAGGTGCGAGGGATGTGCTTCCAACCTGTCATCATTAATTCTGGGGAAGAGACCGGTTAAGTTTTTACTTTATGTGGTTTTCTTTTTGGGTGGGGGCTTGTTTTGGAGGTCTTGGTGGCCTCTTTCATGAAGTTTTTGTGGTTGTGTCTTGTGGAGTATAAACTCTCTAATTGATAGTCTCCCCCCTTTAGCGGTTTTGGGATTTGGGTGTTGCCTGTTGGGGGATGCTTATGTACTGGGTAAGTGATGAGTTTGGAGTCAGTGTTCATTTGAGGTTACTCTTATTGGGACCCTCTCTCCTGCGTAGGAATCTGGTCTGTGTTGGTGGGTTCATTATGGGAAATTCAGTCCTCAGTGTTGAAACTGAATTGAGAGTTCCTATGTGGGTGTCACTGTATAACTCAATTTCTAATATGGTGGGGTGACCCACTATGGGTCTTTCCAATGTCTTCCCTCAAGCTGGTCGGGTGCAACTTGGAATGTTCTCGCACCAGCATCAGGGGTCTTGTTTGGTTTTCTTATTTGTTTTAATTTTGGGAAGTCAATGTTTGGATAGAGTCCTAATATGGTGATGAGACCAACATAGGACAAATTTTCAGAGAACTTAATCTTCAAGGTGTTCTTGTCCGGGCAACTATTTGCCTCTGCTCCGCTCGACCCTGATCAATGTAGATGGTTATCCCAGATGATGGGTCATATGACGAATGTTCATTGGAGATTAGGAGTGTACTCTAGTAATTTATAAGTTAGGTTCAGGGTGTCCCAGGTTGTGGTTGTGTTTGTAAATGTGAGTCTTATGTCATTTGTTCTTTCTCTTGTTAGTTCGGGTCTCAAGGATTCAGGATTTGGGTGGAAAGTGAGTGTTCGATCCTCTAGTGGTAGGGGTTTCGTTTTGATATTTGTTGTGTCCTTGTTTAGAGCCTAAGTAACTGAGTCTCTTAGGACTTTCTGGGGGCATAAAGTGTCATGGTGGGGAGAATTTTCGCACCCTGACCTCGCACGTTGTATTTCTTAATCCTTTATAAATTTTGTTTGGGCCAATATTATTATTGATATTATTATTATTATTATTATTATTATTATTATTGATTTTAATTTAGTTTTATTTTGTTATTTATTATTATTATTTTTTCTTTTTTCTTTTCTTTATGTTAGGGTTCGATTACCCCTCTCCCGGGTCTCCTTCACGTCATGCCTACAGGCTTCCCCCTGCGTGGTGCAGCTCAGCCTCGGCTCCACCCTCCTTCCCATGTCTCACCCAACCCTCTCCTACCCAGGTCCACTGCGTCACCGCCTCCTTCCCGGTCATCCTGCTTGTTCCACCCCGCAACCCCTCCCTCTTCCCAACCATGCGGCCCTCCTTTGACCGGCGTGAACCGCACCAGCTCCATCTATCCACCTCGCACCAAACCCGTCACACCCCTGCTCGACCAGCACAACCTTCTTCCACGGGCGATTCCCCTCCCGGTAAGCTCATATTCTCCTTTCCCTAGTGTTTTGGTTCTTAATTTTGATATTTTAGGTTTTCAGTGGGTATGGGCTTCATGTTAGGGTTTAATCTAGTTGTTTTTGGATGAATCATGACTTTTTAGGGTTCTCTTGTGGTGTATTTGGTGTGCGATTGAAGTTTCGCATAGTGTGTTGGAGTTTTCGACACAAAAGATAGGTGATTTCATGCTTATCCTTTAATTGATGAATTTTTATGCTTGATTGAGTGTTTTTTCATGTTCTATAATTACCTTGGTTGGTGAGAAAATGATTTGTGAAAGTAATTGAGGTGGATTTGGTTTTAAAGTGGTGATTTTATGTGAAACGGTGTTTATTTTTTATGTGGAAAACCTAGTCACGTCACTGCTTATGATTTTATAAATCATTCTAGTAGTTTATTAAATTATGTGTAGGATTGAAATTGTATTTTTATAAGACATTGATATGCAGTTGAATTTTTTTAAGAGATTTCAGGTGCTCTTTGTGTTTAGAAGCATTTGGGGGTGTTATTGAAGTTGTTTTATAAGTTATTTTAATGTTTTTTTGATTTGTGTAAAAGGTGAAAACCATATTTGGAAAATGTTTTGAGGCGTGTTTGATTTTAAAGAGAGGAAATGGAGTATATTTTTAGAGTAAATACATGTTGTACATTTTGGAAATGTTTTATTAATTATTTAAATGATTTATTAATTTGTGAGTGTGATGCGAATGATACTTTGGGAAGGTTTTGGTGTACACTTGGTTTAAAAAGTGGATTTTTAGTGTGTTTTTGGTGTATAGCCTTCTAGAGTTTTATGGAATTGTTTTATTAAGTTTCTCAGTGATATATTAAATTATGAAAGTGATGAAAATTATGATTTGAAATGGTCTTGGTGTGCATTTGATCTTTAAAGAGTATTTTGAGTTATGTAAGTAGTGTGAAATGTATTTTCAAATGTTTTATTGTGCATTTGGGTTTAAAGATTGTTTTTTTTCGTAAATTTGTGTGGTGATAATTTTGAAGTGTTTCGTAAATTGTTTTGTTGATTTATTAAATTTTAGGTGTAGTGTTGATCCCTACTCATCAGTTTCGAGTCTCCAAGTCAAGGGCGACTCACCTACGTATGCATAGCTATGTATTTATATACATATATAGATTCCCATGTTACATGTATATTCATGAATATTGGTGTTTATATGTGTATGGGGATAGGTGTGCCTATGTATATATATAAAAGTGCATGCGTAGAAGAGTGGAGACAGGCATATGCATATAAGCGTATATGTAAGGATCCCCTTGCGCATGTGCATGGACATGTGGGTGTGTTCATTGGGGATAGGTGTCCTTGCATGTATGTGAAAGTATGTATTCTTTGTGGGGGAGTAGCAGCTTTGAGTTAGAAAGTGACAAGAGCTGAGGTGGACAACTTGATTCCACTCTTAGGTAGGTCCCCTTTGCCCTGATCTTTAATTAGAATTTCCATAATTGCTTAGTGTTTTATTAAAAGTGCATCTTATTCTTCTACATGAAATACATATTCAATATACATATATATATATGTGTGTGTGTGTGTGTGTGTCTTTGTGAATGGTTTTGGTTCTTGAAAAGTGATTTGTTTATTGTTTTGAACATAAAGCGGGTATTTCCAAAGAAGCGTGGTCTTTCGGCCGATTTTGTTGTAAAAGTCAAATGACACATTTTTTTCCAAAGAAGTTCCAAAATTATTTCCAAAATTGGTTTTGGGTGAACATGTTTTCTAAAGCAAAATCATTCTTGTCTAGTAATGAGGCCCATTTGGCACCTTAAAAATGAATTGTGAAAGAGAAAAATCTCTCTTAAGGCATGCCCCATTATTTTACAAACATGATGTGTATGTTAAATGTGTGATTTGTGATATGTACCTAATGAAGAGTCTTGTGCAATGTTATATGACATAAAAAGGAGAATTCACTTAAGGAGGGAGAAAATGGTGAGAGGATAAATGGAATTTAGATAAATAAAATGTTATGTTCACTAATGTGCTTTGATAAAACCTCACCACCCTTTGATATAAATCACATGGGAAACCCAGGGTATCTAGGTGGGTGGACTAGTTCTAGCGTGCTAGTGATTCTGAGTGGTTCTCCCCTACTTCACTTGGCAAGTCTGACGCTTACAAAAATAAATAAAAATTTATGATGAGGTTGGAGACCATTGGGTGATGGATGTGTTTCCCTACTAGTGGCTCGTGTATGGGAATAAATATTTTTTATGGTTACTCTTAAACCGAGACGTGAGGTTATAGGGGCCCACACGAGCTAGATGAAGCTTAGGGGATTTGACCATGGTGCTCAGTTATGACTTGGCGCTTTAGGGGTGATTTTCATTACAGTTGTTTCATGCTTATTTCCCACTTTTGTGAAAACTGTACTGGAATTTAAATTGTTTTCCTTTCATTTTGAACGTTAATGAAAGATTTGAATCAACTTAGAAAATATATTGGAATTGAAACGTTTTTCCTTAAAATTGAATCTTATTACTTGAATTTTAATAGAACGGAGAGCATTATTTTAATAGGTATTATTTTCAAACTAGCATGATTGGGTTTCTTTTTAAAGACAAGGGAATAAGGTGTTGTTTATTCTTAGCATTCCTACTGAGCATCTCGGTTCTCACACCTATATTAATTTTTAGTTTCAGGTTTTACTTTTGGATCACTCGATCTTAATTTTATGTTTGGTGGTGACCCATGGGGTCACTTGGAGGTATGTCTAGGTGGTTACCTTTATTTTTTTTCCTCTATTAGTGTTTACCTGTTTGTTCGGTTTATTTCTATTTATCTGTATTTTTTTGGCTAAATCAATTCCAACTACATTTTTTGATGCCCAGCACTAGTTGTTAGCCTGTGGGGATCGGGAACTCCATTTGGGCCATGTTGTGGACCGGCTCGGGTGAGTGGTTCAAGGTCTACCCGGGTCAGTTCATGACAGTAGTTGTGATTTAATGGTGGGGAGATCGTTCCAGCCTCCCCCCCCCCCAAGTAATTGGATTTTTGAGTGAACTTTGGTTTGGGTGATTTTTGGGTTCATTAGGAGAAGGACCAACAATCTAGTTCTTGGCTTGGTTGTGGATTTGGTGGCTGGATCTTTCCGTTGATTCTTAGGAAGTAGTTGTGAGGTTGTGTTTTGTTTGAGAAATAGGCTTAACTTACATTAATGTTGGATGATATTTTCTTTTCTTGAGTTGTTTTAACGTGTTGATAAGGAATCCTTAGGTGTTTATCTTTCAACTGGAAAGTGTTATAGCTTTCCAGAGGCGGAAAGCTTTAATGGTGGGGAGAATTATCACATCTAGTTTTTCATGTCTTGGTTATACCGTGTGTTGGAAATATTGATCCTTTTCTTGGGTTTTGGGTGAGATTAATGTTTATTTTTTAACTTAAATCTATTTATAATCATCATACCATGGGTTCCCCATAGCTTGTTTGGGAGTTTTTGGAGAAAAGGGTGGTTACTTCAAGATTTGGGCCAACTGTGAGCCCATTTCCAGATTTAAAAACAATGTTTGTTTCTTTTATAACTCCTTAATTTTTCAACATTTTTCACTCATTCTACTTCCCACTTTTCCACCCATGACCTATTCAAACCACCATATCCATTTTTACTCCTTATAAATTCATAATCATGGTGGATTTGGCTTATTTATTCAGGTATTGGTCTAGCTTGTGATCCCATTTCTAGATTTTAAAAAAAATATTTCTTTTATATATTATTATTTTTTTAATATTTTTCTATGATTACACATCTCACTCGAGCCCAAAAACCCTAGGCACACCCCCATGTTCCATTTTCCCTCTTTGGATCTCATCTTAGTCATGGATTAGGGTCAAATTTCTCAAAGATTATCAAATCATCCATATTTGGTAAGGTAATTTGTTTCTTTCATGAATCATTCATTTTTTCTCATCTCATCCAAAATATTCTTTACAAGGTTCTTATAGACCAAAGTATACTCTTCATTGACTTCCATTCCATTCCATCTCCTCTGAGGGTATGGATCTAAGGGAAGATGAAGAGTTCTCTACTTCTCAAGGTGAGTTTCCATCTCCTTTCTTCTCCTTCCTCCTCCTCCTTCCATTGTTTATTATCTCTATATTCTTCCATGTTCATTCACGACCTAGGATTCTATTATCCCATGTTTTTTATGGTTTTTTCATTCTTTTAGGGTTGTTATTCATAGATATGGGTTTTTTGAACCCTCATGGAAGGTTTTTAGGTGTGTATTTCTATTCCTCCATGGTTTTGAGGTAGGTTATCCCAATAACTTGCCTTTATTATTTAAGTTTTATATTTTTACTTATTTTATCACCTTATATACATGTTTACTATTTATTTTCAACCTTTTTATTATTTATTTGGTGTGAAAATTGGTTATTTATGTCTTATTTTGTGTAAAATGGGGTTGTTTTATTATAAAAGTGCACACTACTTATTCAAATAAATGTTCCACTAGTTTTCGCATATGAATTGTGATGTTCATGAACTATTTTAACTACTATAATGAATTTTGGGCATGCAAATTTGGGTTTTTACTCTTTTTGGTGTTAAATAGAAGTTGTTTTGCTAAATGTTGTGTGCCTAGTCTTCAGAAAAGTGTCTGGTTGGCCTTTGTGTGCTAAATGTGATATAAAATAACTTGTTTGAATTTATTAAAGTATGGAAACATGAAATGTGATATTTTTTTTCGTTTTATGTTTGTAAAAAGTGTTTTTGGTTTTATAAAGATATGGGTTTTTTACACGTTTTGGCACGAGTTTCCAGTAAGTGGCCAGTTCAGCATCTTTATAGAAATGTATGGGTTTTGAACATGGAACCTGAATTTATAAGGGGTTTAAGTAAATTTATTTTTGCGAAGAATGGTGTGTTTACACCTCTTTATGTTAATTTTAACTAGTGGTTTTGATAAACATTGGTTTAGTGAAATGCTTAAAGGCTCGTTTGGAATTCTTCTTTAAAAATGGTTTTTCATGTGTGTTCCATATTGTACCACTTGGGGTCATTTTATGATTTATGAAATTATTTATTACATGGTTTTTGGGGTTCCAAATCTGGTTTTTTGTGGTACTTGTGGGAATTTTTCCTTTAAATATCATTTTTAAATGGATTTTATGTGCAAAGCCTGGCTATACTTCCTGAAATTGTTTTATGAAAATTTTAAGGGGTTTATTGACCTATAAAAGAAATGTGAAACATGTTTGTGGGATGTTTGGTGTGTGTATGATTTTTAAAAAATTAATTTCCATGTGTAAAGTTTATTTTATAATATTTGTAACTTTATTGAGCACAAAGAGGGAAACCCGGGTATCTAGGTGGGCGGACATGTACTAGTATGCCAGTGGTCCGGAGTGGTTTTTTCCCTGTTTCATATAGCAAGTTTGATGATGAAAACACTAAATAAACTATGATTATGATTTTGGGGACCACTAGGTTATGGGTGTTATTCCCTACTAGTGTCTCATGCGTGAGAATGGATATTTTTTATGGTTACTTTTACACTAAGATACGAGGTACCTAGGGCCCACAACCAACTAGTGCCTAGGGGTGTTCCTGTGACTTGTGATCATTAGATATATTGTATTCACCATCTCTATATGGTGAGTTTGGTTGGAAAATTCAGTAGCATGTTTGTTTTATTTAAATGTGTACTTTCTTTAAAGTATCCCTCTTGAAAACCATTTTCACTTCAAATTTGCATCTATTTGAAATTGGTTACTAGCATTTCATGTTTATGAAAACATGCAAGCATTTTTATTTTGTATTGTTTGTAGCATGAAACCTTTTTTGGAAAATATATGTTTATATATTGTATTTCAAACTGTAAATTGATGTTTTGTTTATTTTAAAGGAAGTGAATTGGGAATAGAATATCAGGCTAATCTACTGAGTTTTAATACTCAGGCCTATAGTATTCTTCTATTTTTATCCATTATGCAGGTTTCAGCTTGAGTCTGATCTCTTTGGGAGACATGTGATCATTGTGTTGGAGAGTGACCAGTGGGGTCACATGGATTTAGTTGGTTGTCATGTTGGGTCGGTTGAGTTTTTTGGTTCAGTTGTACATTCAATTTAATGTGTGAATAATTTTTAGTTCAACTTTTATATAAATGTATATTGGGATGTCCATTTATTTCTGCTGTTTATTTAATTGTTTATATTTTGGAGAAATAGTTCCCTTATCATTGTCCTAATGCCCTTGGTACTTTTCACCATCCCTGGAGGATCGGGAACGCCTCTTGGGATTTGTCGCGGAGCGGCCTGGGTGACCGGTTCAGGGCCGGCCTAGGCTGGTTCATGACAGAATTTATATGCATAAGATGCATTAAAACAATATCATATGGTAAACTCTCAACTAATTAACACAAATTCATGAAGATAAGTGACCTTAATGATCATGTTTTCAAGGGAGCCTTTTTTTCCCTATTTGAAGCTCATACAGGGGAATTGGAATGGAACTTAAACTAATCCCTACCCCCATCTCCCCTTTCCTTTTTCTTAATAATGTTAACTAAATCCTTTTCAGGAATAATGTGGATGAGGCCATAGTGTTGGGGGTAGTGTCATGCACTAGCACTCTATACTAACACATACTTCACATCCTTCACTGAAATCCTATGTATGTGATTGCAGAATTCCTCCACAATGCACCCACCTCTATCAAGAGAAAGATGAATTAGATCTATGAAATTTTGTTGTTTCCCCTATGTCTTTGTATAAATTCTTACTAGCCCCATATCCTACCACACCCTAGAAAGCAGTCGATCTGAATTCAGTTTAAATTTGCAAATAATGGCAACTGAATTCAATTGTCGAGCTAACATATCAACATCATCAATACCAAAAACATTTATTTTTTGTAGACATATACGCACTTAATGTATTTATGGTTTCCTTAAATGACATCAATAAGTTCATTGACCATAGAATCCTCCCAAAATAACACCTATGGATTATGAATTTTGTATTCATTAAGAATTTGATAACAAATCTTCTCATCCACCTTGGTTAAAGGATTTGTACTGTTGAAAGAAATGACCCTATTTTTTCTTCTTGAAATATATTTGGGGTAGTCTCTTATTCAAGTGAAAGATAACAGCTTCCATCTCATTTGTAAATATTTTTCGATGGTATTCTCTTTTTGAAGCATCAAGAACCATCAACACAATTTCTGATGACTTGGAAAAGGAAATCACCTATCAACCACATCCCTTACCATTAGAATCACCCTCGATGATTCCAGGGATGTCAAGAAACTAGATTTTTGTATCATTGTAGTGTATGATTCCAAGAATATAGGTAAGAGTAGAAAACTCATATGATGCATCTTATGAATGTGTTTCAGTTAACGGCATAAGTAGTGTGGAATTTCCCACATTGGGAAATCCTATAAGTGAAACATGTCTATGGAAAAATTTTGTAACTTCAAAACCTTCTCTTTCTCCACTAAAACCTTTTGGAGGTTCCAAAAATTGGGTTCTGATTTTTTCAATCATTACCTTTAGTTTACCAAGATGATAATCTATCGCTTTATTTTTCTAAGTTTGCGCCATCTCATCCTCTATTTACTTTATTTTTTCTATGATCCCCATTGTCCTTTATTTAAACTATCTGAGTGGATCCACTAAGTCAATATTATCTTCTTCAGAGTCTGCTTCCATAGTTGGTTCTAATTGATAAATTATTCATAAGGGAAATTAATAAAAGATAAAAGTGGATGCTCCCTTGGCCTCCCTCAATGGAGATAAGGACTAATAACTTTGGAAGAAGACAAAATTGGATATCAAATACACATAATCAATAGTTTATATGATGGTTTTAAGACTATATTTTTAAGGAGTAATCTGAAAATCTAAATTTAATTTCATAAAGACTTTGATGGATATCCATTATACTAATTGTGTGTGTATTATCTTGTAATGGTTGTGTAATTAATTGTTATACATTCTATACAAATGAACATGATGAACGCAGTTCCCTGAAAAATAGTGGAGTTACACTTATATCCCAAGTGATGAATGTATATGGTACCAAGGAAATAAATCCAATTTATGAGAATATTTCATGCATTGGCATCATCAAACAAATTTGGGAGTTTTATTATACAATATTACAAGTTCCAATTTTTCAATGGAAGTGGGTTGATAACATGAGTGCTATTAAAATAGATGAATTGGTATTCGTGAAAGTGGATTTTAGTAAGGGTACAAATTTGAACCGTTTATAATAGAATCATAGGAAATAAAAGTTTTTATATTCCATATCCTACAAACTAAAAGTGTTCAATTATTTTGTTTTTTACCAAAACCAGTGAAGGGTCAGATGTTAATTCAACTGACGATGACTGTTTCATTGAGACGTCACAGTCATTTCATAGTGGTCCCAATGTAGACGGGGTCTTGTATATCAGAGGTGATCACAATGATAGGATTTGGATACTTGATAGAGGTGTAAAATCCCTTCAACCTTTGAAAAAATAGAGTTCAATAATCAGGTTATATTTTTTTATAAAATACATTATGTTACCTCATACTATTATTTGGTCACTACTGCAATTGTATAATCTAAAATAAATATTCAACCACTTCTATAGATAATGAATTCTTCACATACTAATGCTCTCAATCTTGAGGAACAATATGTTTCTCAATATAACGGTGCACCCAATGTAGAAGAACAAAAACCATCTACACAAGTTGGTCCCACTAATCTAGAGGAACAACATATTGATAATGTTGAAGATAAGGAAGCGGTAGACAGTGAACAACTGGTGTCCTAGAAAAAATAGGAGTGTTGTAGTGTGATAATGTTTGAAAAAATTATTAAGGCGAGAAACAAGGGAATCAAATTAAAGGGTGGATGGAATGCATGCAACTAGCCTGCTAACCCTAACAAGGACATGTTCAATAATTACACTAGTCTCACCACTCACATGTGCATGATGATTGATGTAGATTTTTTTCACAATGTTGTGTTTGTGCTTAAGACACTAATTTGGAAAGATATTAGGGTAACATTATGATATAATTTATTTATTTTACTAAAAAATTAATGAAATGTTGACTTACTCTTCATTATTCCTTACAGAGTGCATTTATGGTAGATTAATCTTGAATGAAATTTGTATTGATGATCATTAGAAAGGCTTATAGAGGCTTTCACATAATTATTATAATGTTTCATCTCAAATATTCTAAAGGGAAAATAAACTCACACCCACAATAGATGTGTGCACACCTAAAAACCCAACAAGCATGGGATGAATTTATTGGTCATCATGAGGAAACATCTTTTTAGGTACATTGTGATTGGTAATACATTTCTTGAAAATATGTGTATTAATACCTTTAATTAAGAATTATTAATTAATGAAATAGCAACTAAGTACTAAAAATAAGCAATGGGTATCAAAACCAACATACCCCTACCATAAAGAAAGAATGGGGTATGTTTCACTTGAAAAAAAAAGGTATGTATTTTAAATCTACCATAATACTTTTATGTGACATAAAACAATAACCACTACAACAAAAACCGTGTTTAGCGGCGGTTTTGTGGCGGCGGTTCACAAAACCGCCGCTAAACGTTTTCGCCGAAAGGTTTCGCGGCGGTTTTTAATAAACCGCCGCAAAACCCGAAATTCATTTTCACAATCCCGACCCTTCTTCCCCCACCCCGATCATTCCCCAAACCCTCGCGCCCTCCCTTCTTCATCTAACCCCCCGGCGACCCGCAATCCTCGACCCTCGACCTCCGGCGACCCGCGACCTCCAACGACCCGCGACCTCCGGCTACCCCACGACCTCCATCTCCGGCGACCTAATTACTAGGTGATTACTAGTTATGTTGTTTGTTCAATCCCTACTAATTGGAAACCTTGTTGTCCCCCTCATTGGGGTTTACCTATACTAATCCACCCACACTGGTTTCAAGACCAGTCTTTATGGTGTAAATTAACCCAACATGAACACTTATCTGCAATATATTATTATTAAAACTTGATAAAACAGTATATTATTATGCCATCAAATCCATATTTATGACACTAGTTCATGCAAAGAAAATAGTGGTCTTGGTGTGAAACTCACCAGAATTTGGGTAGTTAATCATTCATAATTCTGAACTATGAAATCATTGGTGGAGATATCTCTGTAATGTCATAAATGATTAGACTGCATTGTGTAATTGAGAATTTCTTACCATGTATCCATATTAACAGCTAAATCTTCCTTCATTGAAGGATCCTAGCTATAGGAATCCAATCACCCCTACTCAAGAAGCTGGGTAAGAAGGAATAGCAATGTGGAAATATGACATGACTCCGCCACATCAACAAATTCATCCCTAACAATCTCTATCAGGTTCCCACCCCCATATCACCATCTATAATAATCTAGATAAGGTTGATAGACACCCATGTTTTTCGATAAGATAAATAGGGTTCATTCCTATGAGGTACAAGTCACACAAGGATTTGAAGGCTTTATTGAATCTTAATCCCTGTCTCCCTAAGGGCTTCACTGGGAGTTTCGAATACCAGTCCAATGTTCAACTACTTCTGGAGTCTTTCAATGGAGTGATATTATGACTCACACCCCTATGTCGATCATGTAAGGGATATCTGATTCATCCCAGCTATAACAACCAATCAGGAGCCTCCAGGGAGGGATCCCACCAGTCGTTGTAAGTACTACCCCACCCACCCCTTATACTGAATAACAAGTGGTATACACCAATTTCATGTCATCCCTGGTCTAGATAATTTGACAATAGCATCAAATCCCATGTTTAAAGAGATTTATATCATGGTTAATGATCTTATACAGCTCCAGCGGCCCGTTCCACCGCCAACATATACTACCAGTTCCCTACTACTATATAGTAGGGGATCTACAACACCTGAAATGGATCGAGAACTCAGCCACCACACCAGTAGTCTTGGATGAATCTTTCAGTCGTCAACACAATTATTATCCATCATGGGCAAACTAATGATTATGATATATATTATGGATGTCCTCCCCTTATCATCATCGGATAGAGTGGAGGTCCTCCCCTCTATTTCACTCATCACAGATGTCGTCCTCATGTCACATGAATCAATCCAAGTGGAGGTACACACCATATAGTTGATATTCATAATTTATGTCATCCCCATGATTATAATTCTAGATATAGAGTTACTCCCAGTGTATCAAATCATCATCAAAGATCTCCTCCTCGCGTCATTCCCAGCTCAAGCAGATGTCCTCCCCAAAACAACATTGACTAGAGTGAAGGTCCTCCTTGCTCCACCCCCCCATCAGTATGGTGGTCCTCCCCATGTTTTCACTAGATTTAAGGGATGTCTCCCCACTCCATGTACAATTATAAAGGAGTAAATCCACACTTTATTGACATACATTGATGTCCTCCTCATATCCAGTTCGACTAGTATTAATTCCCTCCTCATTCTAAAACTTTCAATAGACATGGAGTTCATCCAAATTTTCTCGCAAACTCCAACAAAGGTCTTCTACACTCCAACACTCCCAAACCTTGAAGGTCCTCCCAATGAATTTATTAGAATACACAATGATCTTCCTCATGTTCCTCTAGATAGACACACGGGTGGTCCTCACACCCTGGATCACCAAAGAGGAGGCCATCCCCACTCCCATGACAACTGATACGAAGGCCCTCTATTTTAATGGCTAGCTCCCTAGGGTGTACTCCCCACTCTAGTTCAAACCTAAAAAAGGGTCCTCCCCATGATAAAGATTTTTCCTATTCCAATGAACCACCCTGGAGAATATGAAAGAATCATCGCCACTAAAGGAATAATTATGAGAATTGTTAAATTATTGTAAATCATGTCCACTTATCTGATTCTGAAGATAAGTGGGTCCCACTGATGGTGTCCTCACCTCGACCCTCTACATTAGAGTTTGGGGAATGAACCTAGTCTGTGAGTTTATTCATTTCATAAGATAAGATGTACCAAATCCTTAAATCCCTTCATACATACAACAAAGGAGAAGAGGATTTGGATCCCTTCTAGAATATCACATTGCAATCTTTTATTTAGTTTACAGACTCATTATACTCCTCAACATGATATCAGAGAGAGTTGTTTTGGGTATGATTGGTGGATATCACTCACAATATTCTCAACTGACAGCCTCTTCCCTTTCACATGAATATGTGGAATATACTCTGTCCTATAAGAAAATGGTGAAGTAGTATGTACCATATTTGAGATATAATCTAGTAGGTTGTGGACTATCATCTCATGAAACATTATCCCCACCAGATAGTCCACTACCACAATGGTATACAGAACCATTTTTTCAAGTTCCTGAGCCACCCAAAGTATAAGAATGTGGAAATGAAGAGTTAAACTGCACTTCTGAGTAGAGAATATGATATGAAACTATAACCACTGATCAGTTTTCTGATATATTAAGGATGATCACTACTTCCAACATCATAATTCTGGGGTCACTCAATCATGATAGGGTTTTTTTTCAAACCATTTGGGAGACACATTTCTGCCTTTTGAACCTTATTTTGAATTATATAATATCCAAGAGCATTGTGATGACATTTTCCATTAACGTTACATGGTTTATTTAGTAGGGCTTCTCGTGTCATATCCACCCACATCAACAAGATACCACCAGTACCATCTACAATGATGTCTTCAGAACATTTTTCTAATCCATATAATTATTAAGGAAGTGTCCCCACCAGTACAGATTTGCATCGTAGGGAATTATGTTTCTCTCCACTTCAATCCCATCCTATGATAGCCAAATCTTCCCAATGACGTCAATAATGTGCCTCTGTGCATAGTCACCTTGAATATAGATGAGATTGTTACAGTTAGGGAGTGATAAACTAAATTAAATTCTGAGTAAGAGGACCCACCCTTTGCGGTAGCACAACATCTTCCGGACACCCCAAGTGTTGACACCCACCATCAAAGAAAGACGCATGGCCTTTCAGATTCCTCTAAGTAATTACCCTTACACCAAGACCCCAACCAGGGTAAAGGACCGACCAGGACTGCTAATCCCTATGACCCGTCTAGTTCAATGTAGAATATAGTTGATCCTGGTATGACTTCTATGTTTCAGCATCTTTCTGAATAGAAGATTACCATTAATGAGCTCCATGATAATTAGTTTCTACAATATGGAGATATATGATATAATCTTGTCCTATATCCACTAGAAAATTAGGGGAATCCAAAATTCATTAAGAAAATAATTCCCTTTAATCTGGAAAATCAATTTCCTCTCAATTCGGTAAATTTAGGAGCCTATGACAAGTGATCACACTATTTATTGCCTAATCCACCAAAATTGAATGAGAATCTTCCTCGAGACCTGGCTCTAGTAATTCCCCCAGTATTATCTTATGGAATTCGCCCGGTTGTTATACCTATCACTTCATGGGTGGTTTATCCTACCTACCATGTTGATGATATTAGAAATTCATTAGTTGTCATTGATCCTGGCCCAGAATGGAATCCTTTCCTAGAGGACACAATGGACAACCTCATCGTATCCTTTGAGGCCCTGGAGAAGTGATAGGTGGAAATACCACTTGATGGAATGTCATAACATGCATCGGTTTATGATATGTCAGCACCAATAGAATTTGAGAATCCAACAATTCCCCCCTTCAATGGGATGTGTAATCTGCTACAACACCTATCCCATTTTATTTCAATGTGTGGCCCTATGTTGTGAACTCTATCATAGTAGGAAGACACAAAGCACTATGTTTTGTGCTGACATTAGAAGGGCCAGAGTTTTTCTGGTACATCTAGTTATCCATTGGGTCTATATCTTGTTGGGAAGACCATCATAATCAATTTATTTTTCAGTTTAGCACCACCATGGGAAATTCCAGAACATCTGACTACTTTATTTGAAAACAACGACCAGATGAGTGAGTCATAGACATTGTCACACCACCCCTAGTCTACTAGAATTTTTACCAATAGATCAGCCTTTATAGCCTCACTAAGGAATCAACATCTTACTCAGCCTCAGGCTATACATCAACCACTGTAGAACAAGTCAGCACCACCCCCTCAAGAACTACTACCTAGTCTAGTTAATCTGGCTTTATCCCCATATGAGCCTTCATACCCTCATCAGGGTTAGACTCCTATAGATCCCTTTAAATATAAGAGAAATTGGACCTACACATTTTATGAGTATTAGTCAAATTCATATTGTATCTGGCATAGAATCATTGGGTGTCAGTTGATCCAATGGAAATTAGGGTAGTGAATTTATGGTAATATTTGAGTCATGAATTTGATATCATGATCTTATTAAAACACAATAGATATTATAGGGATTTTTTTATAAATTTATCTCTATTTACATAACTAATAAAATAGACTTACCAAAAATGGGTAAGGTTAAAAAAAGAATACATAATTTTATTCTTACATTTATGATCACAATCAGTGGTTGAACACTAACCCATATTTATGTTAACGTACCCATTTCATTTTCATTTATCAAAAATCATGGAAAAACATTTCTCTCAAAAACCCCTTCTTAAAAAAATGAAAATAGTCATTCCAATTTGATATATCAACTTATAAAGTAAGAGAAATTAGGCTAATTATCATAGGCTAGAGATGAAACCACCTACCTCAAAGCTCAAGTCACACATTCCCGTAATGGGATCCACCAACAATGAAAACCCAATGATGAAAAAGAAGGCCCTAGAATATAATAAAAACATTAATATTGATATAAATTAGAAAATAAGGGGTTGGTGGAAATGGAAAACACCAAATACCTCAAGAAAAGACATCCGTCGCACCACAACTAACCAAGGAATGGCCTCCATAATGAGATCTCCCAAAGGATCTAGAAGAATACAAAAAGCTTCAAAAACTTAGGCCACAAGATCTGATAATGTTACCCTAGGGTGCCACCATTATCAAGAGAAACGAAGAATCAGAAATATTTCTTACCCAGAGAGATGCGCCACAACTATAATAAAAGATCCAATGTTGAATGGATCAATCTAGATGGAGCATAGTCTCCCAAAAAACCCAAGAAGAACTCTAGGTAGGGATCCAAGGGCCTGGAGAAAAGAACTGAAACCAAAATAGCCACTCGCCTATTTTAAATGTGATCAATGAATCATCTTTATTATATTATGCATACTTTATGATCAATGGGTCATCTTTATTATATTATGCATACTTTATGATCAATGGGTCATCTTTATTATATTATGATCAATGAATCATCTTTATTATATTATGCATACTTTATGATCAATGGGTCATCTTTATTATATTATGATTCTGCAATCTTACACTATTGTATATTTTGTGTAGGCACATTGTGATATACATGGATAAAAGCTGGATCACATTACCAAGGAACACACCTCAGTATGTTAAGGGTTTCAATGAGTTTTTAGATTTTTCGATTTCTAATCGATCCGTTGAAGGGAGAATAAGATGTCCATGTCCTAAATGTAAATTTAGAACATGGTTGAAGAGAGATGAAGTTTATGAACATTTAATACTAAAGCAATTCCCTGGTCAATATTTGTGTTGGAATTGGAATGGAGAATCGAACAATATAGAAAGATTGAGCACTGATGTTAATCCACAGAATGAGGTCCCAAGTTCATCGACAATGGAAAATGAAATGCAAAACCTCATAAATGATGCATTCGGCACTACAAGACACCACTATCAGCATCAAAACATATCAGAACAACCAGAAGAGGGTGCTACAAATTGCAACGTGACAAGTGATGTTTTTGAGACTGTAACACAAGTAGATCAAGATTGGAACATATCATTGGATCCTCCTCTTGATTCTGTAGAGCCAAATGTAACGGAAAACTTCACTGAGAAAAATGTGTTTCATGATTTAGTTGATGATGGAAATCAATAGTTGTATAGTGGGTGTTTGAAATATTCAAAGCTTTCATTTCTGCTGAAGTTGTACCATATCAAATGTCTATGTGGAATTACAAATAAGGAAATGTTCATGATATTGGAATTGATTCGTGATGCATTTCTTGAAGCAAAAATCCTAGAATCTTTTTATGATATGAAAAAAGTTGTTAACAAGCTTGGTCTGAATTATATAAAAATACATGCGTGTCCCAATGATTGTATGCTTTATTGGGGAGAGGATTCAAGTAGACAGAATTGCAAGAAATGTTCTTCTTCTAGATGGCAGTCAAAGGGTGATGTTGGAAGTCTGACTGAACATAATTTCATGAAGAATAATAAAATGAACACAGCTGCAAAGGTTTTGCGTTACTTTCCTTTGAAGCCGCGATTGCAAAGATTATTCATGTAATCAAAAACCGCCGAACACATGAAGTGGCATTCTGTAGATAATAACAATGATGGGTTAATGAGACATCCATGTGATTCCCAATCATGGAATAAATTTGATTCATTACATCCATATTTCTCAACTGATCCTAGGAATGTTCGATTAGGATTGGCTACCGATGGATTCAACCCATTTGGGACTTTGAGTACAAGTTATAGCATTTGGCCATTTGGTTTGATCCCTTATAATTTGCCTCTGTGGATGTATATGCAACAATCATCTTTTATCATATCAATGATTATTCCTGGAAAACAAATGCCTGGAAATGATATTGATGTATACTTACAGCCTTTGATTGAAGAATTGCAGGAGTTATGGAGTAACGGTGTTGAGACATTTGATGTTTCTTCTAAAACAATGTTCAAAATGCATGCTGCTTTACTGTGGACCATTAGTGACTTCCCTGGGCTTGGGAATTTATCTGGTTGGAACACTTATACGGGTTTGGCTTGTCCCGTTTGTAACTTTGATTTTGAGCCCAAACGGCTACCTCACAGTAGAAAATGGTGCTTCTTATGCCATCGAAGATTTCTCGATGCATCTCATAGATTTCGGCTGAACAAATCAAAATTTAATGGTTTCATTGATCGTAGACCACCTCCAAAGTTGTTAACCGGTTCTGAAATATTGACACAGCTTGAAAATGTTGAAATAGAATTTGGGAAGGTTCATCATTTGAATGATAGCGGAAAACGGGTCCGAAGTGCATCGTCAAGTGAAATCAGAATGCAACAATGGAAGAAAAAAAGTATATTCTTTAAAATTTCGTATTGGGAATTTAATTTGTTACGCCACAATCTTGATGTGATTCATATTGAGAAGAATGTCTGTGATAATTTGATTTTCACATTACTTAATGAGCATAGAAAGTTTAAGGATCATCTTAATGCTCGCAAAGACTTACAAGTAATGAACATAAAACGCGATCTCTGGCCAGATGAGAATGAAAAGTATGCTCCGGCCATTTTTGCAATGAAAAATAGGGATAAAGATACATTCCTTCGAATTTTAAAGAATGTGAAGGTATCTGATGGGTATTCGAGTAACATCTTGAGGTGTGTCGACTTGAATAATCGTAAGTTACGTGGATTGAAAATTCACGATTCACATATTTTGTTACAGCAGTTACTACCATTGGTATTGCGTACGTTATTACCTGAAAAAGTTACTATTGTTGTACTCCAATTCTACACATTTTTCAGGCAATTATGTGAGAAAGTTGTACATCCATTTCAGCTTGACAACCTCTAGGAGAGGTTTGTATTGACTCTTTGTGCAATGGAGATGATCTTTCCTCCATCATTTTTTACTATCATGATGTATTTAACTGTGCATTTGGTTGAAGAAGCTAAATTAGGAGGCCCCTTTCATTATCGATGGATGTATCAAATTGAGAGGTATTTTATTTATATGTTTTCCAGTTAAGTAAACAATTTTTTACATTTAAATAAATTCATAATATTATTATTTTATTTCACAGATATATTGGGCATTTGAAATCATACGTGAGAAATAAAGCTCAACCAGAAGGCTCTATTGCTGACGGCTATTTGGCTGAGGAATGTCTTACCTTTTGTTCCAAGTATTTAGATGATATTGAGACAAGATTTAATCGAGTTGGACGTGTTGACGACACATCAACTCAATCTCAAATGCATCATAAATCAAAAATATTTCCTGCTATTGGCTGATTAGTTGGGAGGACCTCAAATGTGACACTGAAAGAATTGGAATTATTACAGGCACATAGATATGTGCTGCTGAATAGTGAAATTGCAGATCCATTTATTGGAGAGTTGAGGATACAAACAAAGAGACTAATGAGAGGCCGAACACGAAATGAGAAAGATATAACGAAAGTTGTGAATAAATAGCTTGCAGAATGGTTTGCACGACGTGTAAGTTCATAAATATTGCAATAAATAAGAATATTAGTTTGACACATGCAATTTGTAAATCTATTAAATTATATTTCTTTTTTCAGATGCAAATGGGTCGATATTATCAGAGGTGTTAAAAGAGATTCATTGCAATTTACTTCTGTGAACTTCTCTCGCTTGATGGATGTTGATGATCATGAAATGCATTATCCATATATCTTAGCATTGCAAGCAAAAATGGTATATTATGTGAATGATGTTGTGGATGAAGGGTGGAGTGTATTTACTCACGTAATACAAAGAGATTTGTATGATATGGGTGATGAAGTGGAAGAATTGACCTCTAAAGTTGAATGTCATCAACAACAGGAAGCAGAATTATTTTTCCATCATGATATTGAAAATATTAGTCTTGCAAGGATAAATGAAGTGGATGAAGCAATGGAGCAAGAAACCGACATTATTGAAGGGGAAAATGATTGTATGTACAATTATTCATTCATGCAGCAACCACTTGTTTCATTTCTGCAGTCATTCATTATCATTGTTATATATTTTTTGTTTGTTAGTACTGGGCATCTATTATCATTTTTAATTTTTTTTCTGCGTAATTTTTTTGAAATATATATTCTGAACTTAGTTTTATTTGATTAAATGACAGGAATTCCAAGGAGGAAGCGGTATACTATTTCTTCTAGTTCTGCGACGGATGCCGATCCATCTGGGTCACTCCCCACGACATCTGAGGCACCAGCTGCCTACACCCCCGCACCATCTCCCCCTACACCATCTCTCACACCATCAGAGAGCCTCCCATTAGAGGCTGAGTCGTCGACTCCCCCTACAGGTGCCTCATCAGTTGGGAGGCGACAGTGTAGAGACTCGGGTTTTTGGCCCTGTCAGGCTTTGGAATATTTCTACGAATAATTCTAGAGCTAAGCGCGAAGACGACGTGCGTTTCCGAGGCCTGGTGTGCCCGGAATTAATTTTATAAAAATATTAAGTTTTTTTTATACTATGCACGTGGCGGGGGTGTGATATCTCCTAAACGGTAGCTCAGAACGGGAATCTGAGGGCACGGTTGCGTCCGGAATGTGCCGTATACCCTAGGCGGGGTGTAAACTTTGCGGGCGTGGGCCTGCGGTGAGAAACGCCACCAGGGGCGTTTTCGTAAATAAGTAACAAGTTAGTGTGTGAGCGTCGGCTCGAATAACTTCTGAACGGAGTCTCGGATGGAAAATCTGAGACCGCCTTTGCGTTCAGAACGGCGCGTTTACCCTAGGGGTGACCTTACTTTTGTTCGCATCGGGCGTCGGGTCCGAGGCAGGTTTGGCGCCAGCGGGCGGCTGATATAAATATCAGTGCCCCCCCTTTTAATCGTTCTTCGCCGTTCTTCGCCGTTCTTCACCGCCACTCCGCCGAATCGAGCAAACGAAGCGCCCACGAGCTCAGAATTCGACGGCGGACGTTCCAGGAGCGCGCAGCGGAAGCTCTGGAGCGCAGATCTGAGGCAGAACGTCGGCGTTTCGCCCGCGAGGTAGGCGGTTTGAGTTTTACAATCCCGGATCCCGTTTTTGTGTTGTTTTTCTTCAAATTTTCATATGGGTTGTATAGTTCGGATCCCGATCTTTCCAAAACATGTTTCGGATCTGAATTTGGAGCACCGGGGTGCTCCCGGTGGCTCCCGGAAGTTTTCCGGCGAAAACCCGGTTTTCCGGCGGCGGCCATGGCGGAATCCGGCGACGGCGCAGCGGCGCGGCGGCGGTTTCCGGTGGCGGCGGCGGCGGCGCGGCGGAGTCCGGCGGCGGCGCGGTTGTTTCCGGCGACCCTGCGGTGGTCCGGCCAGTTTGTTCCAGGGGTTCTTTAAACCCCCGTAACTCGCAAACCGTAACTCCGATTTGCGAGCCGTTTGCGGCGACGCGCTCCTTGCGTCGAAACGGACCTTTTGAATCACTTTGAGAATTTTATGGTTCGGGATCGTGGCCCGGGAGTTAGAAACGTCGTATAAAATAATATTATTTTATTATTTTACGACTTCGGGCCGTTGTAACTTCTACCCGGAGCGTCCGATTGACGTGTCGTCAGTGGCGTTGAGACCCTGATGGTACGATGGACTTTTTGAGATGGTTTCCGGGTGTTGGGAATTTGAACAGGGTGCGGGCCCCACGAGGCCGGGTTTTGGCGTTTGCGGAGAAACGCAGCTTTTGCACCAGGAGTCCGATTTTGGCAGATGAATAGTCGATCCTGTGTGTTTTTCCGAGGGGATCGCAATGGTGCGATCTGTTCGATGAGTTTCGGAATCCAGGCGTGCCCCCCCCCCCCCCCGAGTCGGCCTTCGGTGAATAGTACCTTTTTCACCGGGTGTCTGTTTTGGGCAAGCGAGTAGTCGATTCCGCTTGTTTTTCCGAGGGGATCGTCGTGGTGTGACCCGCTCGATGGGTTTCGGGATCGTTGTGTGGGCCCCGCACGAGCTAGCTCCGGTGAATAGTTCCTTTTTCACCGGTGCTCCGTTTAGGGCGAGTAAATAGCCTATCCTGCGTGTTTTTCCACGTGGAACGCGATGGTGGCCTCAGTTTTGGCTTCAGAGGTGCGCAATGTGGTGTTGTGGAGAGTCGCTCGGGTTAGCGACGTTTGGACCAGCAGTGGTTGAGGGTTCTCCCTTGGTTCGTTCCTACGAGGGTTCGTGTGGTATCACAACCTTCGTATGGGTTTGTGATCCTCTCGATGGGATGTTTAAACTGTTAGAGTTGTGGTATCCCTCCGGTGGGCCCGGAGTGGATCCTCTAGCATCTTTACCCTAGATCGGGTTCTTGGTATCGCTGTGACCGTTTATTTACGGGCGGCGATCCCCTATCTAGTAGGTTAACCCCGTAGAGTTTGTGGTATCATCGGACATATGATCCCCTACGCGGTGGGTCGTGCACAGTAGGGTTGTGGCATCGTCGGGCTTACGATCCCCTACTCAGCATTATGTTTATGGTAGGGTTGCGGTATCATTGGTTATACGATCCCCTACTCAGCGCGTGGTTTCGGTAGGGTTGCGGCATCGTCGGTTCGATCCCCTACATCGCGAGTTATACCAGATAGGGTTCCGGTATCATCGTGACCATATTTATATGGACGATGATCCTCTATCTGAGTGTGGAGCTTCTGTCGAGCGCCAGATCGCGTTGTGGTATCCCCTAGCGGATCCTGGGTGTGATCCCCTATCTGTGAGAACTACGTATGCCAGATCGGGTCGTGGTATCCCCCAGCGGACCCTGGGAGTGATCCCCTATCTGTGAGCTACGCATACCGGAGTGGGTCTTGGTATCCCCTAGCGGACCCTAGCGGCGATCCCCTATCCGAGGAGTTTGGTGGTTATGGTGTTTCAGCGATGTTTCCTCAGTGATGTTATCCGACGAGCGTGGTCTCTCGGGTGAGCGTCTGAGATGTTTGTTTGGGACCCGATGGAGTGTATCTCTCGGATGAGTGTCATCTGGTATGACAGTGTTCGTGGTGTACTCTCCTTGTTGTGGACAGTTGCTGGTGACGAGGTCGGTACCTCTTGTGGCTTTATGGTGTGAGATGTGTATATCTGGATTGTTCAAGGTGTATGTATGGGCATACACCTGAGCTAAGCTGAGCTGACTAGTTGTGTTAGCCGAGGATGGTTACGAGATGGAGTTTCTCTCTCGTCCGGGTTCCCTCTGGCTGGGTTGAGCAGACTATTGCCTTTCAGTTGCTCCCTTGGGTTTTGGGTTTTTGGGGTGCCTACTGAGTATGTTTATAATCACCCCTGCACGGGCTTTGCCCGCACATGTTTGTGTCTTATGCAGACCACAGGGCTTTTGACGGAGTCTCAGGAGGACCCGGAGCAGGCGGAGCTTAGTGAGCGAGTTGACCGGGGTGTTTATCGGAGCTGTGCCGAGGGAGCTTTCTGGCGGGTGTTTGTGGCAGCGTTCCCCTTCTTCAGAGCAGGTTGGATACGCTTTTGTAGTTTTCTTTTGGTGGGCCCTGTTTTTCCCTTGTACTTTTGATGTTGCTCTCTGGTTGTGGGATAGATTGTATGCATGCATATACTTTTCAATTTCTATATCTCTGCACTGTTGAATGGAGGTGTTTGTGGGTGCGTGTGTACAGGTACCTTAGGCTAATGCCTCCCATGTGTGTGATAGCCTACTCGGCGCTAGTCGCCAGCCCCTGGCCTATTGGAGGCGGGCTTGGGGAGTCACGGCTCGAGCCCTGTTGGGTCGGGTCGTGACAGAGTGGTATCAAAGGAGGTTCCACCTTTGGGATCTCAGAGCGTAGCTGGTCTAGCTGTGAGCTTGGTTTGGGTTGCATAGCGGTAGTGTTAGGATGTTTCGAGTTCGGCTTTCAGGCCAGGGACTCCAGTGTTGGTGCGGTGGCCGACGTATCCATACACCAGGACTCTGATAACCTGCCTTTCGACTCGGGACATTCGTACACTGGTCGCGGGGTAATAATGGTACGTGCATCATATAGGACTGGGTTTTTGGTTTTTCCTTGTCCTTCTAGAGTCAGCTCTCTAGATATACTCTTTTACTGTGGTGCGTCGTGAATGTATTTCAGGATGTCTCCACGACGACAGCCAGCGAGGGTTCCGCAACAGGATTGCGCTGACGACCCGCCCCGTGTAGTGGCTGTGGAGCAGGGCGCAGGTTCTGAGGTTGCACCTCCTGGTGGTCTGCCAGTTGAGCCACCACCTGTTGAGCAGCTGGTTGTGCCGGCGGTGCAGGACGAGGTTGCACGCAGGCTGAGTGCGCTGCACGAGTTCCAGAGGCAGCGACCTCTGAGGTTCCGGGGTGATCCAGACCCCCAGGCAGCTGATGATTAGCTTGAGGCTGTCACCCGAGTTTTCCGCCTAGTGAGGACACCTCCAGATCAGATGGTGGTCCTAGCGGCGAGCCTTCTGCATGGTTCTGTCGGGCGATGGTGGAGTTTGGTGACGCAGTCCCTTGACGAGGAGATGCTCACATGGGCAGAGTTTGAGCGACTCTTCAGGGAGGAGTTCTATCCGGTGACGCTGAGGTCAGTGCGGATCCAGGAGCTTCTGCAGCTTCGACAGGAGAGCATGACTGTGTTGGAGTACTCAGCGAGGTTTACAGACCTGTCGCGCTACTCCCTGAATATGGTTCGAGACCCGTTCTTTAGGGCTCGGACCTTCGAGCAGGGCTTACGCAGGGACATCCGAGGAGGTGTGGTTTCCTTGTGCCTGCCCACCTATGCTGGAGTGTTGGAGCGAGCGCTGGTGGTGGAGAGTTTTCTGGCTGAGTAGTTTCCCCCTGTTATTGCTGAGCACTCGAGAGCTGAGACTTCGTCAGTCGGATCGGCATCTGGTATCCGACGATAGACTCAGAGGTCTGGACGTGGCCGATGTTTCAGGAGGCGACCCCAGGATGGGGGATCTGAGCCTCGGAGCTCACAGGGCTCGCAGGCCAGTTTTGGTCAGCCGCAGGAGAGGCGGTGTTACGCTTGCGATGGTCGGGGAAATATTGCTAGATATTGTCCGACCCGACGTGCTGCTGAGAGGGAGCCGGTCGATGGACCGCCTTGGCAGAGGCAGCGTCTCGAGCAAGGAGGTCCGCAGGGCGTCGGACGTGGCGTCGGAGCTGGTGCAGCGGGAGGCGGTGGTAGACAGTACCAGTTGCCACCACCCCCACCCCCAGGTGGTCCACGCCAAGCTCAGGGAGCTGGTGGTCGAGGGCGAGGACAGCTGCATGCCCTGGAGGCAGTCGACCCAGATGCACCGCGGATGGATAGAGGTACGCCTTGTGTCCTTTCTACTTACTGCAGTAGTTTTTCAGACACTGTTTAGCGGTACTCTTTACTTTTGTTGCTTTCTCGAGTTTTGTTCAGGGCGTTGGTAAGACCCTGAGTGGTTTTTTGTTGTTGAGCTCACTGGTGTGTGAGACCCAGTTGAGAGTCCAGTCGCTTTCCTTGTGCTTAGGACTTTTCGGGGACGAAAAGTTCTAAGGGGGGGAGGATGTAGCGACTCGGATTTTTGGCCCTGCCAGACTTTGGAATATTTCTACGAATAATTCCAGAGCTAGGCGCGAAGACGGCGTGCGTTTCCGAGGCCTGGTGTGCCCGGAATTCATTTTATAAAAATATTAAGTTTTTTTTATACTATACACGTGGAGGGGGTGTGATATCTCCTAAACGGTAGCTCAGAACGGGAATCTGAGGGCATGGTTGCGTCCGGAACGTGCCGTTTACCCTAGGCAGGGTGTAAACTTTGCGGGCGCGGGCCTGCGGTGAGAAACGCCACCAGGGGCGTTTTCGTAAATAAGTAGCAAGTTAGTGTGCGAGCGTCGGCTCGAATAACTTCTGAACGGAGTCTTGGATGCAAAATCTGAGACCACCGTTGCGTTCAGAACGACGTGTTTACCCTAGGGGTGACCTTACTTTTGTTCGCATCGGGCGTCGGGTCCGAGGCAGGTTTGGCGCCGGCGGGCGGCTGATATAAATATCAGTGCCCCCCTTTTAATCGTTCTTCGCCGTTCTTCGCCGTTCTTCGCCGCCACTCTGCCGAATCGAGCAAACGAAGCGCCCACAAGCTCAGAATTCGACGGCGGACGTTCCAGGAGCGCGCAGCGGAAGCTCTAGAGCGCAGATCTGAAGCAGAACGTCGGCGTTTCGCCCGCGAGGTAGGCGGTTTGAGTTTTACAATCCCGGATCCTGTTTTGTGTTGTTTTTCTTCAAATTTTCATATGGGTTGTATAGTTCGGGTCCCGAGCTTTCCAAAACATGTTTCGGATCTGAATTTGGAGCACCGGGGTGCTCCCGGTGGCTCCCGGAAGTTTTCCGGCGAAAACCCGGTTTTCCGGCGGCGGCCATGGCGGAATCCGGCGACGGCGCGGCGGAGCGGCGGCGGTTTCCGGTGGCGGCGGCGGCGGCGCGGCGGAGTCCGGCGGCGGCGCGGTTGTTTCCGGCGACCCATGGTGGTCCGGCCAGTTTGTTCCGGGGGTTCTTTAAACCCCCGTAACTCGCAAACCGTAACTCCGATTTGTGAGCCGTTTGCAGCGACGCGCTCCTTGCGTCGAGACGGACCTTTTGAAATCACTTTGAGAATTTTATGGTTCGGGATCGTGGCCCGGGAGTTAGAAACGTCGTATAAAATAATATTATTTTATTATTTTACGACTTCGGGCCGTTGTAACTTCTACCCGGAGCGTCCGATTGACGTGTCGTCTGTGGCGTTGAGACCCTGATGGTACGATGGACTTTTTGAGATGGTTTCCGGGTGTTGGGACTTTGAACAGGGTGCGGGCCCCACAAGGCTGGGTTTTGGCGTTTGCGGAGAAACGCAGCTTTCGCACCAGGAGTCCGATTTTGGCGGATGAATAGTCGATCCTGTGTGTTTTTCCGAGGGGATCGCAATGGTGCGATCTGTTCGATGAGTTTCGGAATCCAGGCGTGGGCCCCACCCGAGCCGGCCTTCGGTGAATAGTACCTTTTTCACCAGGTGTCCGTTTTGGGTGAGCGAGTTGTCGATTCCGCTTGTTTTTCCGAGGGGATCGTCGTGGTGTGACCCGCTCGATGGGTTTCGGGATCGTTGTGTGGGCCCCGCACGAGCTAGCTCTGGTGAATAGTGCCTTTTTCACCGGTGCTCCGTTTCGAGCGAGTAAACAGCCTATCCTGCGTGTTTTTCCACGTGGAACGCGATGGTGGCCTCAGTTTTGGCTTCAGAGGTGCGCAATGTGGCGTTGTGGAGAGTCGCTCTGGTTAGCGACGTTTGGACCAGTAGTGGTTGAGGGTTCTCCCTTGGTTCGTTCCTACGAGGGTTCGTGTGGTATCACAACCTTCATATGGGTTTGTGATCCTCTCGATGGGATGTTTAAACTGTTAGAGTTGTGGTATCCCTCCGGTGGGCCCGGAGTGGATCCTCTAGCATCTTTACCCTAGATCGGGTTCTTGGTATCGCTATGACCGTTTATTTACGGGCGGCGATCCCCTATCTAGCAGGTTAACCCCGTAGGGTTTGTGGTATCATCGGACATATGATCCCCTACGCGGTGGGTCGTGCACAGTAGGGTTGTGGCATCGTCGGGCTTACGATCCTCTACTCAGCATGATGTTTATGGTAGGGTTGCGGTATCGTTGGTTATACGATCCCCTACTCAGCGCGTGGTTTCGGTAGGGTTGCGGCATCGTCGGTTCGATCCCCTACATCGCGAGTTATACCAGATAGGGTTCCGGTATCATCGTGACCATCTTTATATGGACGATGATCCTCTATCTGAGTGTGGAGCTTCTGTCGAGCGCCAGATCGGGTTGTGGTATCCCCTAGCAGATCCTGGGTGTGATCCCCTATCTGTGAGAACTACGTATGCCAGATCGGGTCGTGGTATCCCCCAGCGGACCCTGGGAGTGATCCCCTATCTGTGAGCTACGCATACCGGAGTGGGTCTTGGTATCCCCTAGCGGACCCTAGCGGCGATCCCCTATCCGAGGAGTTTGGTGGTTATGGTGTTTCAGCGATGTTTCCTCAGTGATGTTATCCGACGAGCGTGGTCTCTCGGGTGAGCATCTAAGATGTTTGTTTGGGACCCGATGGAGTGTATCTCTCGGATGAGTGTCATCTGGTATGACAGTGTTCGTGGTGTACTCTCCTTGTTGTGGACAGTTGCTGGTGACGAGGTCGGTACCTCTTGTGGCTTTGTGGCGTGAGCTGTGTATATCTGGATTGTTCAAGGTGTATGTATGGGCATACACCTGAGCTGAGCTGAGCTGACTAGTTGTGTTAGCCGAGGATGGTTACGAGATGGAGTTTCTCTCTCGTCCGGGTTCCCTCTGGCTGGGTTGAGCATACTGTTGCCTTTCAGTTGCTCCCTTGGGTTTTGGGTTTTTGGGGTGCCTACTGAGTATGTTTATACTCACCCCTGCACGGGCTTTGCCCGCACATGTTTGTGTCTTGTGCAGACCACAGGGCTTTTGACGGAGTCTCAGGAGGACCTGGAGCAGGCGGAGCTTAGTGAGCGAGTTGACCGGGGTGTTTACCAGAGCTGTGCCGAGGGAGCTTTCCGGCGGGTGTTTTTGGCAGCGTTCCCCTTCTTCAGAGCAGGTTGGATACGCTTTTGTAGTTTTCTTTTGGTGGGCCCTGTTTTGCCCTTGTACTTTTGTTGTTGCTCTCTAGTTGTGGGATAGATTGTATGCATGCATATACTTTTCAGTTTCTTTATCTCTGCACTGTTGCATGGAGGTGTTTGTGGGTGCGTGTGTACAGGTACCTTAGGCTAATGCCTCCCATGTGTGTGATAGCCTACTCGGCGCTAGTCGCCAGCCCCTGGCCTATTGGAGGCGGGCTTGGGGAGTCGCGGCTCGAGCCCCGTTGGGTCGGGTCGTGACAGACAGACCCCTTCCAGTTCATCCCGGACACACTGGAGGGTCACAGTCATAGGTATAAATTTTAATTAAATAAATTTATTGCATTTTGTTTATACTAATTGTTTGCTCATTGAAGATGACAAAAATAAAACCATGGAGAAACACTTAAAAAGCTCAGATGTTTGGAACTTGAATGGCGAAAAGATAGTCGTGCCATTTGATTCTTATGGGGTTCCTATGGATGATGTCGCGGGGTTACTTGGACAGATTATAGGTCAGTTGGCAGCGGAGCCCATTTCCCTTCCCATTTCATATGATGATTGGAGACATATGCCTCCAAACTGGAAAAATGAAGTTTTCGATTCTCAAATAAAGGTAATTTTATTACATTATGGTTTAATTAAATGTCATGTTACTAATATGTTCAAAATGAATTTCTGTATACAGATGTTCTTCCACTTCACAGTTGCTGATGTGATAGCACGGAAGTGGACTTTGAAAAATCTCGGTAAAAAATGGAAATATTTCAAATGGAGATTGTGGTGTGATGTCAACGATACTTTTTTGACCTTGGAACAAATGTATGACAAGCTACCCAGTGGGGTACCGAAAGAGAAGTGGAAAGTTTTTGTTGACAGACATCGTGATGAGAAGTGGATGGTATTGAAATATATATTATTATATTATCCTCATTTTACATTAATACGTGTATATGAAGAGGAGATGACATTGGATACATTACTGTTAAATTTCATTTTATTTATTTCAGGATCTCTCATGACAGAATGCATCAAACAGGGCGAAGCAAGTCATCCCTCACACGGCGGGATCAAAAAGCTTTTCTAGAAGCCGAATGTCATTGGTAATATTTTAAATAGTTTAAATATTTATAATACAATATTATCTATTTAATATATTGAATTTTTAATTTATCTTTGATTAATGCAGTCACAGAATTTAGGGCACGAAGCCTCCCGGACTGAACTGTGGTTGGATGTTCACAGAAAATCAGATGGCTCTTTTGTTAATGAGCCTACCAAAGAAGTTGGGGTATGAAGTCAAATTTTTATTATAATAACTTATTATCAGTTTTTACTGTGTTAATATGTATTGATATTTGATTTATAGGTAAAAATTAAAGAACTATGGGATGCCAGTCCTGGGCAGTCCTACTCAGTCTCCCAGGATGACCTGGTTGCTCAAGTCCTTGGGAAGGAGCATCCTGGTAGAGTGCGCGGGATGGGTTTGGGACTCGTACCATCTGAGGTCTTTATCAGTTCATTAGGGATTCCAGCCGCATCTACTCCTGGTTATGGTCAGCCCATACCTGAAGATGCTCAGAGGGAGATTTCTTCTCTACGAGCCACAGTTCAAGACCAAGGGGCTCAGATATCCGTTGTGCAGAAAGCTTTGACTGATTTATATCAGCAGATGAGCAGATATGCCCCCAGTGGTAGTGCACCGAGTGGTGGTGAGCAGGTAAATCACAAAAAATCACAATCATTTAGTTTCCAAACTTTTATTGGTTTTAAGTTTAATTATAAATATGCAATAATATTTAATTTTCAATATAATGTTCTTACAGGTGGTAGCAGGAGATGGAGGTGGAGAGGGTGACGATGCATCATCGGACCATGAGTAGTATTGTTGATGTGTTGAAAAAATATGGGAAAGGTTGGTTTGTATATATAACATGTGTGGTGTATGGAACCTTTAAAAAACCATTGGTCTTGGAGGAGCATCAGTGGCTAACCTTGAATGATCACAATAACCTCAGGTGGTAAAGAGAATGATGTGTTTGTTTCATTGTTTAGATGATCTATGGTAATAGGCTCTTTGATGTTTCTTTTGTAAATTCAGCATTGGGAATTTGACTCATTAGGGTGTTGCATGTCCAAACAGCCATGTTGAATGGATATCACTAGATCAAGATGGTTTTCTGAGGTGATTTTCATGATCATTAATTGTTTTTATGAGGCACGTAACCACATCACATGAAAACCAATGCAACTCCCTTCCCATGAAGCTTCCCTATTTTCTAACTTTTATTTTATGAACATATTGGGAGATTGTTAGATGACATGTCATATGATAAAAAAGAATAATCATAGGGGTTTTACATGATTAATTGGGCTATTTTATGGGGATTCACGTGATCAGGAACAGATCACATGAATTGCATAACCCCTTTTCATGATGTTCTTAGGGTCATGTGATCATGAGCCTCATTGAAGTTCACATGGTCCTTGTGACCTAGGTGATTAATCTATATGTATACATGCTAGAATTTTCTTTCCTTTGGGTATATATTAATACCTAGGATTTGGGTATTTCTTTGTTCCTAAAATATACAATGCTCATTTGGCTAGCATCAAAAAATGCCCCCCCCCACAAAAGTGATGTTCGAAGGAACAAGGACTCAGTTATGAGGTAGGAAATGACTTCATGAGTCTCTTATGCTTTCTCTGGTTGGAATTCAAAACATCTTTTTGTCTTCTATAAGTCCATTCATATTCCTTGAGGTTCCCTATAAATAGGGGGTGAGAGGCTGGTCATTTGACCGGTGACATGAAGCTCCATAGCTCTCAAAACCCTATCTCTCGTGTGTTTGTTTTGCAAGACAACTTTGCTTGACCTCATCACAAGAACCATACAAGAGACCTAATCATGTGATCATGTCACTTGACCTCTTTGTGTGATCACCTTGTCTAAATATCTCACTTAATCAATCCATGAACTAATCAATGGTAATTTATTAGAACTTTGATGCACACCCTTGGACATTAGTCTATCTTATGTGATTCGGTTATCTCTTGAGGATTTTTTCATGATCTACTAAACTTTATGTGATTCATGTGACCTTCACATGGTAACATGATTATATGTATTAAGAAGAATCATGTGATCAAAAGATGTTTTATGGGTTATGTGATTTTCGTGACCTAGAATGGATCATGTGGTCCATGTAATGTTTTCCATGTTATGCACTTATTTTGTTTGATTAACACAACTGATTCTCTCTTAATGGTTACATATATTCTAATATATTCTCTATTCTCTTTAAATATGCCCTCTATTTCTCAAATTTCTTCTTATGTGGTAGACTGGAGAGACCTTATTTCCTGGAACCATAATGTCAATCATCGATATAAAGTATTTTATAACAATAATGTTTTAAAGGTTCTTATTCTAACTGAACATAAACCCATTTAATCCTCGTTCCTCATCCTTATAGGACAAACGACTAGTAGTGATCCCTCCCCTCTCTTCTTTGGCACATTTTTATCCATACACTTTAATCCTTTATGGAATCAAATATTTTCAATTTTGATCATCTGTAAACTATAAGTATAAATCCATGTGACCCCCAATCTCTTGTTTTACTTGATGTTATCTTGTGTTTCATTCTAAATCCATAATTTTAGGTATTTTGTATGCTTTAGGTATTCTTATTGAATTGGATCAACTTTTTCATCAACATTAAATGAAAGGGTGTTTATGAATATTGCGTAGGTGGTGCATAAATTTTCTCCTTATTATATATATGTTGTATGTGTTGTTTGGTTTGTTTTCCGGGGCAGTGGTGGAGTATAAATAGAAATTCTATTTTTTTTTCCGGGTCAGCATTTCGCGGCGGTTTTAACCGCCGCTAATGTTTTACCACTTATACATTTAGCAGCGGTTTAAACCGCCGCGAAATGTATTCGGCAGACTGCTTAGCGGCGGTTAAAACCGCCGCGAAATCACGTCGGAATTAGCGGCGGTTTTAACCGCCGCTAAGCAGGCGCCTGGCACGCCTGAATTTCGCGGCGATTATAGCCACCGCTAATTAAATAGACCTTAAAACTGCCGCTAAATTTACCAAAAACCGCCACAAAATGAGTTACTACGACGCTTTTCTTTGACCGCTGCGAAATGCATAAAACCGCCGCTAATAGATTGTCGACGCCAAGTTTGGTGGCGGTTTCTGTAAACCGTCTCCAGACTATATAGCGACGGTTTAAACCGCCGCTAATAGGCGGTTTTCCTGTAGTGAACGTAGTTATGTTCCTCTATTTATATGTAGATTAATCAATCCAAATCCAAAACCACTTTCATCCTACGTCATGTTCTAGAAAGGAGGTATATGTAAATAAAGAAGGGATACTAATATATGAAAACACACAAAAAGTGTGAGAAGCATGTGTAAGTATCACATAATAATAATTTTCCACTTCAGTGGTGGTGTAGTGGTGCAAGGTCGAGGACCACAACAATGGTATTCGGTGAGGTACAGGGTTGGATTCTTGGGAGCCTGCTCTTGGGGTAATTTTCACTTACCATGCTCCACTCACCTTTTCGGGTCACCCAGTGGCTCACTGGGTGGGAAGAAGGGCGCAGAACACCAGGCTAACATATTTTTTTGTCTAACCATCGCTGATTGGATTTTTACCCCATGGGATGCTCATCCATATCAGCTAGAAACAACTCCTTCTCGGCTGGGGCTTCTCCAGATGACCTCTTCATGGGGAGAGGGTTAATAGTTGTGGAGGGTTCGAAAAGGCCACTCTTGGGGATTCCATTTTTAGAAAGTATCATACAATAAAAAAATTACTTTAAATCGGTATTATATAATAATGGGTACTTATTTTTCTATATTTTTAATTATTCTTATACATAATCATCATCATCAGTTGTACCCAATGAATAGCTACTATTAGTAGACTTAGAGTGGCAAGAAAATTATGGTCACATCAGAGGTGCGGGTTTTGGGTTGTCACCCCAAACATATTTTGAGAAAAGAAATGAACAAGGGGATAAATATAAAAAAATGGAAGAGCTGCAGGCATGATTAGATTTTCTAGAAGAAAATTTTAATTGGTAGCTAGGGTTGTTATAAAATGTTATGGAAAGGAATAAAAGAGAAGAAACAACATAAGAAAAATCACTATATGAAGATCCCCCACCCGCCACCAGATTTAAGGTGATCCATTCCCCTAAAAGATATTTCTTGTAATAGGTAATCAATATTGTCATAATTTTTTCTATGAAATGTGAATCAAGTAGACAATGATACCTTTCCTATTCTGATATTCTATAGGATGAAAATGATTGTGATTTATATCTATCAACACCCACCCATGTAGAGACCCAATCATGACGTACATGGACATTACATTACTTTTTTAGATTACTTAATACATAAAAAAACAGATGCCCAAATACCATATTATTTTAGTTTCTTTGGAAACTCGGAACATAATCTTCTAATCATGGTAAAAGATCTTCAACATATCCCATAAAGATCTCCCCCTTTTTTTCCTACCTAAAACTTTTCATTATATCCTAGGGAAAAGAAAACATAAAAAGAGTGAGATAAAATGCTCAGTAAGGGTAAACATGGAGAACATAAAACAAACCATAAATATTTGAATATAAAAAAACATGAATATAAAGTTTAAACATCAAAATTTTGGGCAATGCCATAAATCTTGGTAGTATATAAGGCATAGATTATAAAAGAATATTAACTATGACAGAATAGCATTGGAATAAAACATGTAATTGTGGAAAACTAATAAGAACATAATTTGATTTCCATAGTATCCAAGGAATTTCTTCCAATACCATTGTAGTGGACAAAGTCCATTACTGAACTCAGTTTACTTGTCGTTCCAGCCATGTATTACTGAACCGGATTTAGTTGTCGTTCCAGTCATGTCTATCTCATGAGATATAAATATTTAATCAATGCATTGAAGGGAGATATAGGTCCCACCCAAATCATATGGAAATCATTCTTATATGTTCCACAAAACATAAAACATTCATCATAACATAACCCATGTAATAAAATGGGATTCTTACGCATCATGCCATCATAACATATTCCATATAAGATAAATGGACTTCATAAAAATAATTCCATCATAAATGTAATCAAATAAAAGTAATAGCATTGATAGAAACATAACCTTGTGTCATATTATCTAGAAAATAATTTTGATAAAACCCTTGAGCTTAATTCAAGAGGAAAATATCCTTTCTTTTTCAAAAACTTTTTATTTTCTCAAAATTCTGTGCAATTTTAAAATAAAAGAATTTAGTTGAAAATAAACTTGAAATAGTGTATAGGAAGCTTCATGGAAATAAAGTATCATGAAAACGTAAAAAATCCATTCATTCTATATAAGTTAAAAAACATTCTCCTTGTACTTTTTTCAGAAAAGTCAAAAGGTACCTCTTAGGGTAAACAAAAGAAAGATTCCTTTCATACCATGTAGTAAAAGTAAAAAAGAGGTAAAATGACTTTAAAAATACATGGAAGAATAGTAAAAAATTTATGAAATAATTTTTAGAAAACATGGATATGGATAATAAATATTACCCCCAGTAAATACTTACAAATAAACAATCATGGATAAAAACAAGATTGGAAAAGTTATCCCTTACCTTAGGTCTAATTTCTTTCGTATGTGTCTGAAACTCCTGTATAGTGGGTTTAAACATATTATTAACTTGTAAAAGAACCATAATAATATTTGTGATATCATATATGATTCAGTTATGACTTTATATTACCTGTTCATTTGCCAATTCCATGTTAAAGCAACGTTTTGGGTAATGATTGTTTTATTTATCGTACGTGTTTTGAATTGTTATTCTTGATATTATGACTTATATCATTATTTAATTACTTCCATAATGTAAAAAATGATTTATATATTATATATATTCAGTATATAAATATATATATATATATATAATAGATAGATAAAATAAATGGAATACACCGTTCATGGAGACGGTAGGTCGTACGTATGCATGAACGTTGTTTTTGTTTCCTTATTAAATTGAATGGAAGTAAATGACATATATATATACATAAATCCAGTATTATTATTATGTCATGTATTTCATGATTATTTATTATATATACTTTATAATCATTCTTGAATGGTTAACATGGAGAATGAATCTAATCGCGTCGTGGAGATGGTAAGTCATACGTACGCACGAGCGACGATATCGTTCCCATAATTGATGAATGATATTGAAGTGGATGGTGTATAATATATCATAATTAGTATAATGTTATAATAATAATATGTAGTTATTATTTATACCATTATACCCATCCAAGTAAGGTGGTGGTGAAAAACAGATTACACCATGGCGTGGAGGTGGTAAGCCGTACGTACGCACGAGCGGTGATTTTGTTTTTCGTAGGATGGATAGAAGGTGAAATAGGGTCGTTTCAAATTTATAATAACATATCATTATATTAGTGATAATTATATTATTAATTTATAATGAAACAACTAAAGAAGAGGAAGTATAATAAGAAAGAAATTTGAAAAAATCGGTAGAAGATATTACCTCTTCCTTGGCATGCCTCCTTTAAATTTCCTCTTATGGTACTAGAGTTGGCATTTTGAGAAGACCATCATCTCTATAATGTAACTAGGGAAGTTGATAAGAGAAATGGTTAGGGTTTTTCTGAGCTTGAAAGCTTAAAATGGAGTGAAGATGAGAGGGAGGAGGTGCCCTTTATAAGAGAGGAGAGGGGCACTTTAAGAAACTCTCAAAAATATTAATTTATAATAAAATCAAACCCTACCTAAAAAAACTCCAAAGTGTCCCAAATTCAAAGATGAGATGAGATAGGGTTTTAATATCATCAACCATTAAATTTTGGACAACTTATTTTTTCAATTTAAATCTTATCTTTTTAATTGACATTTAGTTATTCTATTAAATTTTAATTTTGGTAACAACATTCTAAATGTTTAATGGTTGTAACTATTTACATATATGGTGTTAATTGACCATAAATAGGTATTTTATAAAATTTTAGATCTTATAATTATCAATTTTTAATTTTTAAATATTTTTTATTATTTTTAAATAATTTAATAAAATTTTATTTTTAAAAAATATCAATAGTATCAATTTTGACCCTATTCATTTATTTAACTTTAAATAAAATCCTCACAAAAGTTAAATTTGATCCAAAACATTTAATAAAATCCTAAAATTTCATAGTCACCTATAAAAATCATGGATCACTTGAATTAGTTCATATGATATTTCTTTTAATATTTTTTAAAACCATTTATTTGATATTTCTATTAATAAAATAATTTTTACATCATTATTGTGTCATTATTAATGATAATTAATTAATCTATAAAAATTATAAATAAATTTACATGATTTAGATAATTTAATTATATTTATATTGAATATTTACTTTCGAAGTTTTATGAATTTTATCACTAAATTAAAATCATTACACTTATAAGATATAAGAGAGTGACATGTTGTCACTTTCTTTGGTTTTAATAATAATTACATTATTTTCATGGAAAAAGGTCCTCGAAATGAATCTATTCCAACCCTTAGGTGATATGGGTCAACTTTTATTCATCCAATAGAATTTTTGAAGGTGTTAGGGTAATTTTATAATCTTATTTTTACCCTTAATTACCCGATTTACCATTAACTATGATAATAAAAATAATTACAAAAGTTACTACTTGTAATGCCCAAAAAATCAAAGTAGCCCATTAACATAATTTTGACCTACTGATTCCAAATATGAAATCCATTTTTCAAAATTCAAAACACAGAAGTTGTATTAATTAATTTAAAATTAATCTCGTTGTCGAAAAAAATGGGCTTTTGTTTAAAAGTTAAAGCATTGCAAAAGATTGAAATGTTTTTACATATGAATCCAATGTAAAATTAATGATAATGACTTAAATTGTCTTAAAATATGAAAACATATTCTATATATACTTTAAAACCATTAAATAATATATTTTAACCATATAAATTATTTTGATGAAAAAAATTTGTTTTCAATTAAAATTTAGCGTATTTTCATTATTCATCAAAATATGAATGTTATAAGAAAAATATTAAAAATTCATCCAAAGTAAAATTTTATATCCCACTTCCAAATAAGAAGTTTATTTTTTCAAATTGAACTTATAAACGTGTCAAAATTTATATTTAGAATGGGTGTGTCGTCAAAAGGTGGTAAAACTGCATTTTTTGAAAAAAAAAACTTCTTTTATCCAAAAAATTGATTTTTTTTCTCATATTGTATTCTAGAAAATGTGTAGAATTAATGCCAATGATATAAAATTCAAAATGTGATTAATAATATTCATAACAGCTAGTTTATATTCCATTAAATAATAATATTTTAATAATATATCATTGTTTATTGAAACTCGGTATCGCATACAATGCAAGCTATCGAGGAAGGTCACTCTTATGTGTAACGCAAGACAAGTCAATGTTGCATGTAGTGTAATCTTCCTTTGGTGCTTCGTAATACATAATCCAAACTTAGTTCATTTATAAATGGAAAAAATCTATATTTATTGTTGCGTGAGATGAATTCTATTAAAAGAACTTGAAATTGTGTGTAACACAAACCAAGAATAGTGTTGCATATACTGTAAGCTAATACGGTGTTGTGTATATTGCAATCTAATATTTGTTGTAGCGTACAACATAAGACGTCAAAGAAATTAAAAATAATTCGTCTCATAAATTCTCAGGGTGTTACATTCTACCCCCCTTAAAATGAATTTCGCCCTCAAAATTCATTGGAGTTATAAATGGTTTTCTACATGAAACTTTCTTTCATGGAAACCCACATCGTAAAAAGGAATACTAAAACACCATTTTAAAAAGTAAAGTTAAAAACATAATGGTTACCCAAAGTAACTCATCACTAGGTTTCAACATAAGAGAACATAGGTGGTAAGTGAAAACATGGATATTGAAGAGAAATTTAACCATCAATTTCTGATGGATAGTTATAGAAAATAAGGTTTAGAGAAAGTTAACTACCATAAATCCATAAATCTGCAATGATTTAAGGGACCATCTGATTCATCAGATAAGCAGGTGCTTGGATAACTTTTTTGGTTTTCCAGATCCTTTTCCTAAATTTGAAGAATTTTGTATGAAAATAAATACTTACTTGATTTTGGTATAATCTCACCATTGTTCAGGCCTTGAACAATTTTCACTTCATCTTTTAAAGAAATGAAGTTGAATTTTTCATTCGTGAAGTGTTAGCAAATCATGCGATAGAATGATAGGTCGTTCCATCTGTCTCAAAAAAAAGTTTAGAACAGGTTATCAAATATGCATAAGTCCACATATAGTGAGATAATACATTAATCTAACAAACATAAAATAGAAAATAACTTATACTATCCATAAATGGATAACATTACAATCCTTCAAAATTTTGAAAATATAAAACTTTAGAAAGAGGTGAACTAAATCTACTTAACATTTGTCTCCCATATCTCGTAAGGTAGTTCTTGGTTTTCACATTCCAAATATGTGAATACCTTAATCATGTATTCTCTTGAAATATGAATTACCATAGAACCTTAAAGAAAACATGAATTCTATAAAAAGTTAACTCTTTCCACAAACCAAAATCCCAAAAATTACATATACTCAAACCATGATATCACTTTGTCCTTGTATAATTCATAAGGTCATTAATACTATTAAACATCTCATTATCTCTTTATCCCTTCTTTCTAAAAATATTTCAATCACTTTTCACGGTTACTGGTACCATATACTTATGGAAACCACAATGGACCAATACATATATATTCTAACATTCCATAATACTATAATAGAGATTCAACAACACTATTTTGGAATCCCATTACATAAACACTAAATCATTCCACCACTTTGTTGGCATACTCAACATCACCAATAGTGATCTCATGTGATTTGCCTTTGTCATTGGCCTTAAATGGTTTTTGGTGTTGATAATCATCCATAACCCTTGGATTAGGGAATTGGTTAGCACAATGCCCCATTTCCTTGCACTTCTAACCCTGATTTGTGGGAGGTGCACTCTTTGTAGATTTTTGTTTATTCCCATTACATCAGTAGTAAAATGATCGATGTCCTTTTTTCCCACACTTAAAACATTTATCAGTCCCCTTAAGACAGTTTCCTCCATGTGTCCTTCCACACTTTGAGAATAAAGAAAATCTAATCTTCTTTTCTCTGCAATTTTTATAGATTCCTTTGAATTCCATACCTCTTTTCTAATCATAACCATGCGATATATGAGAAACTACAATCTCCCTTTTTGTAAGAAGGATACGAGGAAGGTACATACTGAAAAATAAGTTCTTGAACTCATCCCAATCCATGGAGTCAATTTTATCTTATTGCCTCAAATTCTTGATAAAATTCCACCACATATTCACTTTACCTTCCAAGCAATAAGTTCCCAACTTAACCTTTTCAAATTCTGAACAACGAAGAATGAAAAATATCTTTTCAACAGTATAAATCCATTTCTCTGAAACTAGTGGATCGGTCGTTCCACTAAATAATGTGGATGTTTCCTTAAGAAAGATTCAATAGAACTTTGTTCCCACATTCGGTCATTTGGAATCCTAGCAGAATTTGTGGTTCTAGAAATAATATTCTTTATTTAAGCTCCCATTAAATTTGGTTTTTCCGGAGAACAATCATTGCATTTCTCATCGGATCCAGCATTATCGTGGTTCCTTTGGATTCCAGCCATTATATAAAACCAAAAATGAATAGTGTGAGAGGTAAAAATAATACTAGGAAAACAACATAATCAAGGGGGATTACTTTCAATATCTAACATCTAGGTCCAATCCTAGGTTATTCATGATCTTTATCATATATTTAGGACTATAACCTATATTTATACTTAACCTTAGGGACATCCCTATACATACATTAGAAATATCTCTAGGGATCTCACTAAAGTTTTTTCATCCTGGTTTCCAAATGTTAACTAAACCTTTGCTCTGATGCCAACTATAGAGACCCAAGATTGACGTACATGGACATTACATTACTTTTTAGGAATACTTAATACATGAAAAAAAACACTCAAATACCATATTAGTTTAGTGTCTTTGGAAACTCGAAATATAATCTTCTAATCATGGTGAAAGATCTTCAACATCTCTCATAAAGATCTTCTCCTTTTGTTTTCCTACCTAAAAATTTTCGTTATATCCTGGGGAAAAGAAAACATAAAAATGGTGAACTCAAATTCTTATTAAGGTTAAACATGGAGAACATAAAACAAACCATAAACATTTGAATGTAAAAATGTGAATATAAAGTTTAAACATCAAAATATTGAGCAATGACATAAATATCGGCAGTACGTAAGGCATATATTATAAAATAACATTAACCATGATAGAATAGAATTGGAATAAAACATGTAATTGTGGAAAACTAATGAGCACATAATATGATTTCCATAGTATCCAATTCATTTCTACCAAGACCATTATAGACGACAAAGTCCATTATTGAATCAGGTTTACTTGTCGTTTCAGCCATGTATTATTGAACTAGATTTACTTTTCATTCCAGTCATGTTTATCTCATGAGATATAAATCCTTACCCAATGAATTTGAGGGAGATATAGGTTCCACCCATCTCATAATGAAATCATTCTTACATGTTCCACAAAACATAAAACATTCATCATAACATAACCCATGTAATAAAATGGGATTCTTAAACAGCATGTCATCATAACATAATCCATATAAGATAAATGAACTTCATAAAAATAATTCCATCATAATTTTAATAGAATAAAAGTAATAATAAGTATATAAACATAACCCTATGTCATCTTAGATGGAAAATAATTTTTATAAAACACTTGAGCTTAATTCCTCAGAATAATATCCTTTCTTTTTCAAAAACGTTTTATTTTCTCAAAATGTCATTGAATTTTAAAAGAAAGGAATTTGGTTGAAAATAAAATTGAAATAGTGTATAGTAAGCTTCATGGAAATAATGAGTCATGAAACCATAAAAAATCCAATCATGCCGTATAAGTTAAAAAAAAAATTCTCCTCGTACTTTTGTCGGAAAAATCAAAAGGTACCTTGTATGGTAAACAAAAGAAAGATTTCTTCCATACCATGTAGTAAAAGTCAAAAAGGGGTAAAATGACTTTAAACATACATGGAATAATAGTAAACATTTTATGAAATAATTTTTAGAAAACATAGAAATGTATGATAAATATAACCTCAGTAAATACTTACGAATAAACAATCTCGAATAAAAATGAGATTGGCAAATTTATCCCTTACCTTAGGTCCAATTTCTTCCATGTGTGTATGAAACTCCTGTATAGTGGGTTTAAACATATTATTAACTTGTAACAAAACCATAATAATATTTATGATATCATATATGATTCAGTTACAACTTTATATTACCCGTTCATTTGTCAATTCCATGTTAATGTAACGTTTTGGGTAATAATCGTTTTATCTATCGTATGAGTTTTGAATTGTTATTATTAATATTGTGACTTATATCATGATTTAATTACTTCCATAATTTAAAACATGATTTAAATATTATATATATTCATTATATAAATATATATATATATAATAGATAGATAAAAGAAATGGAATACACCATTCATGGAGACGGTAGGTCGTACATATGCATGAACGCTGTTTTCGTTTACCTATTAAATTGAATGGAAGTAAGTAAATGAAACATATACATACATAAATATAGTAGTATTATTATGTAATATATTTCTTGATTATTTATTATATATACTTTGTAATCATTCTTGAATGGTTAACGTGGAGAATGAATCTCATCACGTCATGGAGATGGTAAGTCGTACGCACACACGAGCAATGATATCATTACCATAATTGATGAATGGTATTGAATTGAATGGTGTATAATGTCTCAGAATTATTATCATGTTATAATAATAATATATATAGTTATTATTTCTACCATTATACCCATCCAAGTAAGGTGGTGGTGAAAAACATATTACACCACGGCGTGGAGAGGGTAAGTCATACGTACGCACGCGCGGTAATTTTGTTTTTCATGGGATGGATAGAAGGTGAAATAGGGTCATTTAATATTTATAATAACATGTAATTATATTATTGAAACTGGTATTATTACTTTATAATGAAATAGCTAAATAAGAGTAAGTAGAAGAAGAAATAAATTTGAAAGAATCGGTAGAAGAGACTACCTCTTCCTTGGTGTGCCTCCTTTAAATTTCCTCTTAGGGCACTAGAGTTGGTCTTTTAAGAAGACCATCACCTCTAGAATGTAACTAGTGAAGTTTATAATAGAAATGGCCAGGTGTTGACTGATATTGAAGGCTCAAAATGGAGTGAATAGGAGATGGAAGATGTTCCCTTTTATAAGAGAGGAGAGGGGAACTTTAGAAAACTCTCAAAAATATTAATTTATAATAAAATCAAACCCAACCCAAAAACCTTAAAAGTGCCCCAAAATCGAAGATGGGATGAGATAGGGTTGTAATATCATCAAACAATAAATTTTGGACAACTTATTTTGTCAATTTAAACCTTATATCTTTAATTGACACTTAGTTATTGTATAAAATTTTAATTTTGGGAATAACATTCTAAATGTTTAATGGTTATAAATATTTACATATATGGTGTTAATTGACCATAAACAGATATTTCATGAAATGTAAGATCTTATAATTATCACTTTGTAAATTTTAAATATTTTTTATTATTTTTAAATAATTTAATAAAATTTTGTTTTTAAAAAATATCAATAGTGTCAATTTTGACACTATTCATTTATTTGACTTTAAATAAAATTCTCACAAAAGATAAATTCAAAAAAAAATATTTTATACACTCCTAAAATTTCATAGTCATCTATAAAATTCGTGTATCACTTCAATTAGTTCATATGATATTTATTTTAATATTTTTAAAACCATTTATTTGATATTTCTATTAATAAAATAATTTTTACATCATTATTGTGTCATCATTAATGATAATTAATTAATATCTAAAAATTATAAATAAATTCAAATGATGTAGATAATTTAATTATATTTATATTTAATATTTAATTTTGAAGTTTTATGAATTTTATCACTAAATTAAAATTATTACACTTATAAGATATAAGAGAGTGACATGTTGTCACTTTCTTTGTTTTTAATAATAATTATATCATTTTCATGAACAAAAGTCCATGAAATGAATAGATTCCAACCCTTAGGTGATATGGGTCGAATTTTATTCATCCAATATAATTTTAGAAGGTGTTATGGTAATTTTATAATCATATGTTTACCCTTAATTGTCCGAATTACCTTTAACTACGGTAATAAAAATAATTACCAAAGTTACTATTCATAATGCCCAAAAAAATCAAAGTATCCCATTAACATAATTTGGAACTACTGATTATAAATATGGAATCCATTTTTCAAAATTAAAAACATATAAGTTTCAGTAATTAATTTAAAATTGATCTTGTTCTCGGAAAAAAATGGGTTTTTGTTTAAAAGTTAAAACATTGCAAAAGATTGAAATGTTTTTACATATGAATTCAATGTAAAATTAATGAAAATAACTTAAATTGTATTAAACTATATGAATATATTCTATCTATACTTTAAAACCATTAAATAATATATTTTAACCATATAAATTATTTCGATGAAAAAAAGTTGTTTTCAATTAAAATTTAGCATATTTTCACTATTTATCAAAATATGAAAGTTATCATAAAAATATCAAAAGTTCATTCAAAATAAAATATTATATTCTGCTTCCAAATAAAAAGTTTATTTTGAAAAATTGAACTTATAAGTGTGTCAAAAACTAGATTTAAAATGGGCACGCCATCAAAAGGCGGTAAAACTGCATTTTTTGAAAAAATACTTCTTTTATCCGAAAAAAATGATTTTTTCTCATATTGTGTTCTAGAAAATGTGTAGGATTAATGAAAATGATATAAAATTTAAAATTTGGTTAATACTATTCATAACGTCTAGTTTATTTCCCATTAAATAATAATATTTTAATAATATATCGTTGTTTAGTGAAAATCAGTATCTTGTACAATGCAAGCTATTGAGGATGGTCTCTCTTACGTGTAATGCAAGCCAAGTCAGTGTTGCGTGTAGTGTAATATTCCTTTGGTGTTGTGTATAACATAATCCAAACTTAGTTCATTTATATATTGAACAAAATCTATATTCATTGTTGCATGAAATGAATTCTATCAAAAGAACTTGAAATTGTGTGTAACAAAAACCAAGAATAGTGTTGCGTATACTGCAAGCTAATACGGTGTTGTGTATAGAGAAAGCTAAACTTTGGTGTAGCGTACAACACAATACATCGAAGAAATTAAAAATAATCCATCTCAAAAAAATTCGGGGTGTTACAACCCATCACATTATTGTGAGGGGTACCATGTACAATATCCAAGGAGATATTTTACACAACAGACATCTTCCAATAGGTCATGTGAGAGTGGGAACTAACATAGCTCGAGTTTTGAGCACTAAGGTACCTATTCCACTTGATGATTTGGATATTCATATGATCGAGAAAGTTATTGGAACATTCATATCATGGTCGTTAGATCTTGTAAAAAAACATGTTGATTGGGAGGTATTCATTTTCAATTTATTTTTCATGAAAAAACCTTTATCAATTAATGAAGAAAGGTCTAAAATGATAAATGATATTATATAAGGAGAAAGGGATGGAGTTAAATGGATGTTTGAATCAAAATTATCTAAAAGATCAACCATCCAATCAAAAATATCTTCACAAAGTGTCTTTACTTCGCATGTTCAACTTCTGTATTTACGAACATTAAAGCTTCATATAGATACAATGTTAACATGTGGTGATATGACTATAAATGACTTTTAAGAAAAAATGTATGGAGAGTCCATTACCGGCTATATTTTTCTTAAGAATGTAAATGAATTCCTCATTAATGAATGGATAGGAGTCACAGTTGTAAATGTATACATGATGTGTGTTTTCATGATTTGTTTGTCCAATAGTTGATCTACTATGTTAATTATGACTGAATACTATTCATAATTTTTTTATGTGTATATATGAATATTATTTGAAGGGAAAACCCTGTGAATATAAATTTTGACTCGTTATTCTTTACATAACTTCTACACAATAATTCTCATTAGAACCAAAGCAATATAAAGGAATGGTAGACAAACTGGACATAATGTTTGAAAGAAAACTTGCAAACAACAAACTCTTCTTAATATACATGAGGTAGGGGTAAAACTCTATAATTTAATCATATCAAATATATTTTCATTCATTTCATTACTTATTAATTTTTTTAGGTATCATTGGTTACTCATTACATTCAATTTTGATACTCCAAAGATTTATTTTCTAGATTCAATGCATGGATACCTAGAAAACCGACCACACATGATGACATTTATCAATTTATAATACACTACATTCAATGTTTTATAAATAAACATAAATTTATATATATTATATTATGTTTTAATGAAAAAATATATATGATAGAGTGGTGTTTAAATATCGTCAAAATCATGGGATGAGGACAATCCATGAATAAAAGGAGCATATAAACTTCTACAAGTGGATAATTATTAGGGTATATATAATAAGATTTCATTATAAAAACAAATTACTTATTTTTATTAACATTTCTATAGTGTCTGAAACAAACTATTATCAAAGATTATGGTTATTATGTTTGCACATTTATGAAAGATATTGTATGCCATCAACAAACTAGAATCCCCGGAGAGGTATTTCTGATGATAATTACAATTTCATTTAAAATATTTATTAATCTTTTTTATTTATATTTTTCTAGTACTTTCATGACTGTCGACAAACCTCATATTCATAAAAGAAAATAGTTTTGTTTAGAAATGAATGGGCAGCATACCTGTTGTCAAAATGTATACAGACATCATAAAGAGGTGACTGCCTACTACTTATTTAGTTTATTTTCTCATCATTTTATCTAATTTTTTTTATTTAATATCCTTATCATTGTTATCTAATATTTTAGGACAACAATTCATAAGTCATTTGTGACATGTAGGAATCAGCCACACCTGAATCTGAATCATGGTGTAACCGGTATTACTCTAAGTGTATCTTTTTATTTAAAATTTACATTTTATTAAAAGAGATAAGTGAAATAGTCAAAATAGAACAAACACATTCATATTTTTTTATACTTTATTAAAATGATATATATTTCATTTATGATGTTTAGAAATTAGTTACACCTCAATCAGATACACGGTGTGCCCGGTAGGAATCAGAGTGATCATTATCTATCTAAAATTAACATTTTAGTTCAAAACATGTCACTCTCTAAAATTCAATAAAATGCACTTAGATTATCTTGATAATTTAGGAAAAATATTCATAAATCATTTATGACATGTAGTAATTTGTCTCATGTCAAACTAACACACGATGTGACCAATATGGATCAAAGTGTGTGTTTTCAATTTAAATTGACATTTTAGTAAAAATGACATGGTACATACTCAAAACCGAGAAAACACATTTAAATTGTGTTGGTAGTTTTGGAAAATGATTCATAAGTCATTTTTTAGGTGTAGGAATCATTTTTATGTCAATCAGACTCACAGTGTGACCGGTATGACTCAAAGTGCATATTTTCAGTTTAAAATGTCATTTTAGTAAAAGCCACAAGTGACACACTCAAAATAAATAAAATGAATTATAATTATTTTGATACTTTAGATCAATGATGTAGAAGTCTTTTTTATTTCTAGAAATCAACCTCACCTCAATCTGATGCACTGTGTGACCGGTATGACTCAAAGTTTATGTTTTTAGTTTAAAATGATAGTTTAGTTCAAAACACACATCACATACTCAAAACCAATAACACGCATTCATATTGTTTCTATAATTTAGAAAAATTATCTATAAGTCATTTGTGATGTGTAGGAATTATTCATACCTAAATTCAATACACAGTGTGTTTGGTATGACTCAATTTGTCTGTTATCAGTTTACAATTGACATTTTAGTTCAAAATGTGTGTCGGTCACTGAAAACCTAGAAAAATAACTTGGATTTTCTTCATAATTTAGGATAATAATTCATAGGTAATTTTAAATGCATAGAAATTAGTCTCGGGTAAAACTGCCACACAATGTGACTGGCATGACTCAAAGTGCATGTTTTCAGTTTAAAATGACATTTTAGTAAAAAAGAAAAATGACATACACAAAATCAATAAAATGTATTGATATTGTTTTGATACTTTAGTAAAACGATCCATAAGTAATTTTTAATGTGTAGAAGTTATATGCACCTCAATCTGATGTACGGTGTGACTAATATGACTCTAATTGTGTATGTTTATTTAAAATTGACATTTTAGTAAAAAAGTAAAGTGACGTACTCAAAATGGAGAAAACACGTTTGGATTGTTTTGAGACTTTAGAAAAACAATACATAAGTCATTTTTGGCATGTAGGAATCAACTGTACCTCAATCTAACACGCAGTGTGCTCGGTATGACTCAAATTGTGTGGTTTCAGTTTAAAATTGATATTTTATTAAGGTATTGTTTCATGTTTATGTTTAATTTATTTCTTTATAATATTACTTGTATAAGAATTATTTTCTTATATAGGTGGATTCTTTAGCTTGATTTGGGGTGGTTTGTTTGAAGCTGCTTATGCTCATGAGAGATTGAACTTCGTGGCTGTAACTAAGATAATAGAAACATGGAAATAGGTCAAGAATGTATACAGCATAATGAAAAGGTGAATTCCTACTACTTATTTAGTTAATTTTTTCATCATTTTATATATTATTTTTAATTTAATTTAATTATCATTTGTATATAATACTTATTTAGTTTTTTTCATATTTATTTTGGGAATTCATATTTTACTTTCAAATATCTGCAACAAGCCATAAAAGAGAGAACATGTTCCTTTATGATGGAAGAGGAAACCCCATACTTCCTGAATTGTGAAGTGAATCATAAGGATTCACCTACCAAGGGATTTTGTAATAGTTGAATGAAATGTATGACTTACCAAAAGATTTTTCATAAACATTTTCCTAAATGGTGTAGGAATCATCTATATCTTAATATGACACACAATGTTCTATGTATGACTTGAGGCATATCTCTTTAGTTTATAATTTTCATTTTAGTTCAAAACACACATCACATACTCTAAACTAATAAAACACATTTATATTTTTTTGATAATTTAGAAAAATGATCCATAAGTAACTTTTTATTTGTAGCAATTAGTTGCCCCTTAATGTAACACACGGTGTGACCGGTATAACTCCAAGTGTATCGTTTAATTTAAAATTGACATTTTAGTAAAAAAAATATAAGTAAAATACTCAAAATAGTGAAAATGAATTTGGATTTTTTTGATAGTTTAGTACAAAAATCTATAAGTCATTTTTGATGTGTATAAATCATCTGCACCTTAATTTGATACACAGTGTTCTCTGTATGACTCAAATGACTTTTATCAGTCTAAAATTGACATTTTAGTTCAAAATGTGTGTCACTCGTTAAAAATTGAGAAAATTCACTCAGGTTGTCTTGATAATTTAGAACAACTATTCATAAGTCATTTTTGAAGTAAATGAATCAGCCTCAACTCAAACCAACACATGATGTGACTAATATGACTCAAAGTGCATGTTTTTAGTTTAAAGTGATATTTTAGTAAAAAAACTTGTGGTATACTCTAAATATATAAAAATCATTTGGATTGTTTTGATACTTAATTTTAATTATCTATAAGTCATTTGTGATGTTTAGGAATTAGTCACACCTCAATATGATGCACAATGTGACCGGTATGACTCCAAGAGTGTCTATTTATTTAAAATTGACATTTTAGTAAAAAAACAAATGACATACTTAGAATTGAGAAAATTTATTCAGGTCATTTTGATAATTTAGGATAATAATTCATAATTCATCTATGACATGTATGAATCAGCTGCACCTCAATCTGATACATAGTGTTCCTAGTATGACTCAAATAGTACGTTGTCAGTTTAAAATTGACATTTTAGTTTGAAATATGTGTCACTCACTAAAAATTGAGCAAACATGCTCAAATTATCTTGATAATTTATGAAAATAATTCATTTTTCATTTTTCTCATGTAGAAATCAGTCTCATGTCAAACCGACACACGATGTGATTGGTATGACTCAAAGTGAATGTTTTTAGTTTAAAATGACATTTTAGGGGGAAAACAAGTGACATACTCAAAACCAAGAAAATAAATTCATATTTTTTATACTTTTATAAAATGATCTATAATTCATTTTTGATGTGTAATAATCATTCACACTTCAATCTGACGCATGATGTGACCAGTATGACTCTAAGTGTGTCTTTTTATTTAAAATTGACATTTTAGTAAACAAGCCAAGTGAAATACTCAAAACTAAGACAACACATTCATATTGTTTTCATACTTTAGTAAAATTATACATAATTCATTTGTGACATGTATGAATCATCCACACATCAATCTGAAACATGGTGTGCACAGTATGACTCAAATCATTTGTTGTTAGTTTAAAATTGACATTTTAGTTCAAAACACGTGTCACTCACTGAAACCTGAGAAAACATACTTGGATTGTCTTGATAATTTAGGAAAAGGATTCATAATTTATTTGTGATTATAGAAATCAGTCTCACATTAAATTGACACACAATGTGACCGATATGACTCAAAGTGTGTGTTTTCAGTTTAAAATGACATTTTAGTAAAAACAAAAGTGACATTCTCAAAACCGAGAAAGCACATTTGGATTGTTTTGATACTTTAGGAAAATAGTCCATAAGTCATTTGTGACATGTAGGAATCTGTCGCACCTCATTCCAACGCACGGTGTGACCAGTATGAATCCAAGTGTTTCTTTTTATTTAAAATTGACATTTTAGTAAAAAAAAGACCAGTGGCATACTCAAAAATAATAAAATGAATTTGAACTATTTTATACTTTTTTAAAAATGATTTATAAGTCATTTTTGACATGTATGAATTAGTCTCACCTCAATTTGATACATGGTGTGTCTGGTAAGACACAAAGTGTCCGTTGTGAGTTTAAAATTAATATTTTATTAATGTATTGTTTCATATTTATGTTTAATTTATTTCTTTATATAATTACTAACATAAGAATTGTTTTCTTATATAGTTGGATTCTTTTGCTTGAGTTTGGGTTTTTTTCGACAACAAATACCTTAATTGGGCTTTTTGATAGGGGGCCAGGTGTCAAAGACAATGAAACCATTGATCTTTTTGAATGTTTGTGATAAATTGTACCTTCTAATGTAATTGTAAAAATCAATGTTTGAAATGTCTATAATATAGTATTTTTTATTTGTGAATAAATTTTTATTTCAATTAAATTATTAATTTTTCATATCCTGTATTTGTTGTTGTTGCTTGTATTTGTTGATTGTTTTTATTGATGTAATGTTTTGTAATATCAATAGCACACTACAACATTATGGCCTTTATCTGTGGTATTTCTAACGCTAATAAAGTTCCCCCTTTATTAGTGCTAGAAATAGCATTGATAAATATCCCCCCTTTTCAGCACTTTTTTAGCGCTGATAAAAGGGGTCCTTTTAAAGGCACTTAGGATAACAATGTTTTTTTAGTTCTATTAAAGGCTTTTTCTAGCATAGTATTTAGAGTAAACTATAGTAGTGCATGAAAAATCTCTACAATCACTTGGAGTCAATTCTACTGAAAAATAAAAAAGTTTCAACAGTGAGTGAAAATATCATAAAGAATAACCATAACCTTTTTGAATGAGGCATTCCAAACACCCTTGGAAACTCGAACGCCACCAAAAAATTAGATTTCCCATCAAAATCCCTTTACAACACAAGTCTCGATCAAGATCGCAGCATCAATATTAGTCTTAAATTAGGGAGCTTCTAGTTTAGTCCATTTCAAAGGATAATCCACAAAATTCCTCCCTAGTTAATTATTTAATTGTTAATTAAAAACTATTTTTAACAAGGTGCATAAACTCCCCAATTAATTATTTGACTTAAAATTATATAATTGTTTTCTCTCAATTAATAATCCAAGAGTATTATTATATTCCCAAAAAAGTAAAAAAACTCATAATATATATATATATATACATACACACATAGGGATACATGCATGCATACATCTTATGTTTATATCAAGTACCAAGTTGTAATAGGGTTTTGATATTTAGTATAATGAAAAAATCATTTTATTAAAAAAGGCTTAATTTTCTAAAAATTAGAATTTCAAATTTATTTTCACATAAATTTCCATGCATTTTATGGTACTTAATGTGAAAATCATTATAGAAGATAATTGTTTACATATTTAATGATGTTTTGAAATAAATTAATGGTTTTTTGTTAATTTGAAATTTTATTAGCATATTCAAATAGTTTTATGAATTTCTAGAATCAAATATTATTTTAATATTCCTAAAATATTCAAGATCTTTTTTCCGTTATTTTATTTTCACTCAATTCAATTGAAATTTTTTTGAATCTCTATAGGATTGTAAGGGATACTAAAAATCATCCATGCTTATTAAATTTAGAATGTTCTGATGTTACAAAATTGAAATGTTATGTTTTTTATTTTTTGATTCCATAAATAATCTTTTGTTACGTGTTATTTTACCCCATATTTTAGTTTTATTATGATTAGAATGGTTTTGGAAGTATTACGGTTGTATTTATTTACCTTTACATAAGGTTTGTTTTACCCAAATGTTAGCCTAGGTTACCTTTAAGTGAGGTGTGTTTACCCTTATGTGTGGCGGTTTTCACCCTTACGCAAGTGGTTTTGTACCCTTAAGTAAGTTCTGAGTTGCAGGGTTACCTTTATGTGGGGGTTGGGAGACCCATACATAGCACCAAGCTGCCAATTACATAAAGTGGGTAGGGGAATCCGTAGCTTTATTTGAGCCCATGTTTACCTTTACATGGTAGTGGGATAGAAAAATTTACCTTTACCCAACTTTGGATTGACCCTTACATGGGTAGAGCGCTGGAGTCTTACCCTTACACGAGGACAGCAGTACCCTTATGCAGCTATGATTTTGGTTGAGCGACCCTTACGTAATGGGTAACAGACCTTATATAGTGATCAACTTACCCACATGTATCATTGATTCACCCTTACACAATGGGTGAAGACTTTTACATAGTGCGCCAAGGAAACCTTTACATGGAGCAGCCTTTGAAGACCCTTACGCAAGTGCGCCCTTTTAGGATTTGTTGCAACAACCTCTTCCCAAAGCTCCTCGAATAGCCACGTGTCCCAAAGCTATTAAAGGTTGTTTGAGGGTTTTATTCCTTTGGTTTTAAGTACCAAATGTCCTTACTTGTGCTGAGTAAGATACAATCGAAATCTCATAGAAGTTTGAAGCTGGTGGAGATAGATAGATAAGGGAAAGAGATTATCCAAATTGGTGAGGGCTTGTTCATAGCCCCTGCTGGTGATAATGATCGCGGGTGATGCTGGGAAGATGATTCTGATAGAGATCTCATGGTTGTGCGTGTTTTGAGGAAGTGGAAGACCGCTACAATGGTTTAGAGGGTTTATTCAAAAGGAGAGTTTGATCCTTAGTAGGAGGGTTTTGACCTTTTTTTCTTTTTCTTGTTGATTTTTTTACCCTGGAATGTTGCTTGTGCTTCTTTATTCCTTCCTATGTGAGTGTCATTACTTTGTTCTCTAGTTTGGTCAGGTTTTTTGTGGCATTTTCCCTTTATTGTTTTCCTATCTATAAGATGTTGTTTTTCTTTATATGATAGTAAAAATGGGGGTGCGGGTGGTTTTATTACCATGTCGTATGACCAAAAAGTCTAAGTCATGTAAATTCATGTGTTCTCTTTTCATTCCAACATTTTATTATTCTTACTATGGTTTTTTATGCTATTGTGCCCATTATTTTTAGTTCATGTGTTGTTGTATTTCTTTTCTTTTGTGAAGGTCTTTCTTTTTCTTCGGATCCTTTTTGTTTTGTTGTCGTGGGATAGATTGTGCGATATAACCTCTTGCCTTGGGAGATTTGTATATCACCAAGACTGCCCTCCCCATAAAAAAGTGGATCATAATTGAGTACATCGGGTCTAAATATGTCTTCTACTAGATTAGAGGTTGAGAAGTTCAATGGAGAGAATGGTTATAATTTGTATAGAGTTAAGATGTGTGCTCTTTTTATCCACAATGGGCATGGTAAATCTTTGGTAGGATCTAGGAGGAAGATCACCACTGAATCTGCTATAAGAGAGACTTTGACCGCTTTTGAGGATATGGACCCTAATGTTTTAAAGACAGACCATTCCCTATTGATGTTGATCCTAGGTGACTATGTTTTGTGAGAAGTGGTCCATGAAACTTCTGCCAATGCAATCTGGTTGAAGTTAGAACATATTTACACAACTAGGTCCCTTTTAGGAAGGCTACAAAAGAAAATACTTCTTTATAATTTCAAAATGGTCCCAGGAACTTCTGTGTGAACTCGTTTAGATAGTTTTAATAAGATAGTGTTATATTTATCCAGTGTGGATGTTGATATTACTTATGAGAACCAGGCTTGCTTATTGTTGAATTCCTTGGATGAATATTTTAATCCAGTTAGAGATTCCACGATGTATGTTAGGGATTATATCACTTTAGAGGAAGTAAAATCATTTATCTTGTCTGTGGATCTTTAAATCCATGGTTTGAAGGTGGAGGGAAGTGGGATGATGTCTGGGCCTGAGTTGCTCAATGCGAAGGGTCAACCTAAAGTTCAAATAAATGATAATAAGGATGGTTGTCGGTTTAAGAAATTTAAGTGCTATTAGTGTGGAAAAACCAACCACGTTAAGAAATAATGCTCAGAGGATACATTTGGTGATGGTATGGCCCATAACAATGTGGTATACCCCGGTTATGATAGTGTCGAGGTTCTCAGAGTATGTCTAGAAGCCCTTAGTAAATAGTAGGTGTAGCACTAGGTTGTCTTTCTTCTACATTCCTTGGTCCGGCTCTGAATGTGATTTACAAGGTCCCCAGGTTGGAAGAGAGGGTATGGGTAGGGTTGGTTTTCTGAGTTGTTTGGACTCAGGTAGACACTTGTCTCCTATGAGCTCGGTGTATTTTCTTGGTGAGTGTTTTCTGCTACTTTTACTTCTTTCATTTAGAATTGTTTCACTTTTAAGCTGGTTTATACATGGAATTTTTGTTTTACCATGTTTCTTTATGTTCGAGAAATTGGGTATTGCTCGAGTTTCTTTGGGTGTCCTGCAGGCACAGGAAAGATGGATGAGACCTCTAATGGCATCTGTTCAGCTGGTTGTAGGTATGTTATATGAGTTCTGGTTAATTCTATTGCTTAGATTGTTTTGTTTTTCTAAGAATGTTTTAGCAGTTGTTAGTAGTATATGTGTTAGTTTAGAAATACATCTGCCACTATGGTACATGTTAAGTAGTTGGTCAAGGTTTGAGCTTAGGGTCTTTTGTTAGTGAAGACTGCCCAAACCAACTTATAGGTTAGGGTTGTATAAATTATTGAAACGGGAATGCCCGAGAGTGGCCTTTTCGAACCCTCCACACTCAAGAACCCCCCTCCCCACGAAGAGATCATCCGGGGATGCCCCAGCCGGGGAGGAGCCATTGTCAGCCGAGATGACATTGTGTCCCACGGGGTAACACCTCGATCAGCGATGGTTCGTCACAGCAAGCTGTCAGCCAGGTGAAGTGCGCCCATTCTAGCCACCCGGTGAGACACCGGGTGACCCGGCAAGACGAGTGGTACATGGGAGGTGGAAATTCCCCCAAGAGTGGGCTTCTAGGAATCGAACCCCATACCTCACCAAACACCGTGCTATGACCCTCGACCCTGCACCACTACGCCAATGCCGAAGCGGCAAACGTGTAACCTTGCAAGAACATCGCCCTGTGTTTTTACATTTTATTTTTTATGGTGGAGATTTGTTAAATTTGGCATGTTTTGATGATACAAATTAAAATATAATGTTTTTGATTTGTTGATGTAATGAATAATCTCATATTACGTGTTATTTTACCCTTTATTTTAGTTTTATTAAGCTTAGAATGGTTCTGGCGATATATTGGTTGTCTTTGTTTACCTTTACGTAAGGTTTATTTTACCCTTATATGAGGGTAGGTTACCTTTATGTGTGGTGTGTTTACCCTTACGCGAGGTAGTTTTTACCCTTACCTAAGTGGTTTTGTGCCCTAAGTTATAGGATTACCTTTACATGGGGTATGGGCTACCCTTATGTAGCAACGAACTGACTCTTATGTGAAGTGGGTAGCGGCAGTGGTACCTTTACATGAGCTCGGGTTTACCTTTACGTGGCAATGGGACGGAGCATCTTACATTTACACAACGGCTGATTGACCCTTACGCGGGTAGAGCATTGGAGTCCTACCCTTACACGAGGATTGTGATACCCTTACGTAGCTATGGTTTCTCTGTTTGTAAGCTACCTTTCTTCTTAGCATAATAATAAAAAAGGGAGTGTGGGTTGTGTTATTGCCTTGAATTGGGATCAAAAGGTTTGAACCACTTAAATTCATGTGTTATATTTTCTTTGTACCATTTTATTATTCTCCATGTGGTGTTTTGTATGCTATTATGCCCGTCATTTTTAGCTTTTGTGTTGTTGTGTTACTTTTCTTTTGCGAATGACTTTTTTTTTTGCTCAGATACTTTGTTTTGTTATTGTGGGATAGGTTGTGTGACATTATCTCCTGCCTTGTTTGTGTCTCATCAAGGGTGCCCCCCAATAACTATGTTTTTTTTATCATTTTTTGTGTCTGTCTGCTTCTGCCTTGATGCTTGGTGCTTGCAACAGTGCATCCTCTATGTGTGGACCCCTATTAAGAGAGTAATATAATTTATAAAAAAAATTCCATATAACTTTCCTTACAATTTTATGATGGTTAATGTGAAATATATCATGAAAAATAACTTTGATACATTTAATGATGTCTTGGGATAAATTCGTGATTTTGTGTTAATTTGAAACTTATATGATAAATTCAAGTCATTTTAAGCAATTGTAAAATTAAATAATGTTTTTTAAGTATTATTAAAATATTTAAAATATTTTTTGTCATTGTTTTATCTTCCATCAATGTGTGTGTGTTTTTTTAATGTTAGATAAAGAGGTACTTTCCCGATAAAGAGATACTATTCACATCGCACTTTCCCGATATGGTAGTGGTGTACGTGGAACCCCGGTATGCAGTCGGGGCCCAACACATGATAAAATAGCGGTGATGGTTGAACCGCGGTGCGCAGGTGGGCATGTCGGTTGGGTGGACATATATTTAAAGACCAAAATGTCCCTTCAATTTTTAAAATAGATCAGCAAAATTGATGTTTTGGAGATGGTGACTACCAAGTCCCATTGGATCTAGACGGTGCATGTGTGTCTTCTTTACTATTATACCCTTAAATAATTATATTAATTATAATCAAGTTCATTTTAATCAAATAAACCTATAATTCCAAAATAAAATTATTTACTGACAAGTACACCAAAAATCAGTCTAAAACTCGATTTAACCAGTTTTCTAAAACACCAATTAGTAATAATTATTGAAAACCAAGATAAATATTTCTAAAATATCCCCCACAAAATTTGAACCTACATTTTTCTAAAACACCAATTAGTAGCAATTTCGATTTTATTTAGTGGCAATTTTTTTTAACAAAGTTAAACCGAAAATAAAATAGAAAAAATGAACCTAACCCGCTACAGACATTAGCGATGGTTATGTCTAGGGGCGGTGAATACTTAGTGCCACTAACTAAAATTTTAAGAATTATTTAATAAAAAATATAAATATAAAAACTTTGACATGCAGTAAACAAAAACATAAATGCACATTAAACTCATTATACATACACCATCATACATCAACATTCATATATACATACAACCTCAGTCGCCAAAAAATCAGCAATAACCTCAGTCAATCCATATCTCAGTAATCAATATATACATATAAAATATGTCCAACAACAACAACTCATGACCAATATACATTAATCCCACGACCTTCGTTGCATCATGTTGGGTCGGAAGTGGATCGACTCTAGAATAAAAACCCACTTGTGACAACATTAATTGTGAGAATCGCCAATGAAAACAAATAATGGAAATAAAAGCTGAAAATAAATGGGGACACTGAAATTTAACTCCCGCCGCCTCTCTGGTAATCGCCGCGTGACGAGACGTCACCCTTCGGAGATCAAACCTGAACACATTATGTCACTACAACACCACAAAAAGGTTTTTGCGCAACTAATGCTTGTTGGTGTACGCTGTTGCTCACGCTTAAGTCACTGCTCGTGTTTTCTCCTCTTCCCTACGTATCACCGTATCTTATCTCTACGCACCACTCCACCTCTCTTTTTTTTCACACCCCATGTAGCACCGTTTCACGACTTTTATGGTCCCTCATATTCCCCATGTCCCATTCTAAATAAAGATATAAAAAAATATCTCAAAATACCACATGAGAAGATAATAGGCGGAAGACCCTTTTTGAAATTTAAAAACAATTATCTTTATATTTTAAAGATAATCTCCTGATTTAGGGTGAACTCTAACAATCTCCCTATTCGGCCCATCAAAGTAGAACAATAATTCCAACAAACTTAGTTGGATCGTAATCTGGTTGGTATCGCTCCAACCATCATCCACTGTAAAAAATATGACATCCATCTTTTGCATCTTTAATAGAAACCTAAAAGTTACCTCTGTAAAAGAAATCCAAATATCGAAATCTTTATCATACCTATGTCTGCACTGTCAATACCAAAATCAACAATATTTGGCTCCCTCATAATCATGATCGCTGCATAATCTGGAGCACTTGTTAGAATTAATTGCTCCCTCTGCTCAACATTTTTTGATCAGTTTGAAACTCTTAGTGCATCACCTTGATCTTTGATTTTAATTATTTCTTCACTAGTAGTACTCTCTGAAGAAAAAGAATTAAGCGTAAGACCTGAAATACCTGACCTGATGTAACATCTCGGCCCGGGTACTCCTAAATCGGTGTCCCGAACCGATTCGCCATAAGACCTCAAATGCACTTTCTTGTACGTCAGAGGTTACCAACTAACAGCGGGAGTCTAAAGTGGATATGCGAGGAGCCTATATCCCCATATCAGAGTTCATAACTAGAAGTAAATAACCAAACATCATACATATCAGAGAATGCAGAAGAATAAATAAACTGAAACTGAAACAAGCTACAATAAAATGAAATACACAAAAGGCCCGAACAACCATTTCATACATACAACACTGACCACCCACTGGGCTGATCACATATACAGAAATAAACTAAAAAATGAATACAACCAACTCCAGGCCATATCACATACCCCAGTCCACAATATCCTGTCAAGCTGCCCCAACCCTACTAGTTGACTCCACACAAGCATCCTACTCACCCATGCAATCCGGGGCCTCAACTCGATCCATTGTGTATCTGTGCTCAACCTAAAAGCATAAAGAAGGCTTGCACGTGCATCGAGGTGCACGTATAGGGGGTGAGAAATAAATCTCAGTAGACCACCCACAATGGTGAACCTATAAACTGCATGCTCATGCAATATGCTCAGCTTAGCCGAAACGTAACAAAAATAAATACAAATAAAATAACCGTCTATTCTTAGGTCCAATACCTTGATTGACCATACCTGCTTCGGCAAATGTCAGGGGGTGTCTTTGAGCACATCTCAATGACTATGCACCCCAAATAACCAGCGACTCCATATCCATAACAGCCGCAACCAAACATGACAATTATAAGGACCCATCCTACGATAGTCCTATCTTTCGGGATACTAATCTGTGCGCCCTTCTGTGACCTCACGTCCAAAACATTATATCATATTGGGCACCTCAACACATCTATCCTAAGTACCACACAGATGTACTAACAAGCCAAGACCATCAGTTCTGACATCTATCTCATGTATCATAAATAATAATACCAAGAGCATTTGTCCAAACCTATACCGCATATCATATCAATCGTGCCTCGAGCATCAGTCCAACGCCTAAACCATATGTCAAATCAATCATGCTCGGAGCCTCAGTCTACCACCTAAACCATATATCAAATAAATCCTGATCGGAGCCTCAGTCCATCACCTAAATCATATATCAAATCATTCATGTCTGGAGCATCCATCCATCACCTAAACCATGGATGTAGAGCATCAGTCCACCATCCATCCCAACTGGCATGCCATTATTTCCTAGAGCATTAATCTGACACATAAACAATTTAGTATAGTATTGGTGTCTAGGGCCTCAGTCTAACACCTAATCCATATAGTATATGATCCCTTCCCGAATCATCAATCAAGTATCAGACCACATACATGTGACATCACATCCACTAAACTCAACATATTACACAATGGGCCGAAAACCATAGTCCAACACTCAAACCATAAACTATCTATTTGTACTGATACGAAGCATCTTGTCCAACATTCTCATATACGGATATCAAAAACCATACTTGTGGATCATCTGTCCAACTCTCTCATCCATCGCAGCCCTTACCGATAAATCGGGTTCCAAAACATGGCAACCCAGCCATATCAAAACCGTCCTATGGGTGTAATCCAAGTCTTAACCACAAAAAAAAAACAAGGGTTGGCTAAACATCCATATGACCGTCAACATCATAGCCCCACTGGCTCATACATCACCACATGTCCCAAGGGGACACCCATAACAAAAACTACCTATGCACATGAACCCGCTACGGGTCATCCAATCAATCAGGCCCACACTTGGCCCTCTGGGTTGACACATAAACAGAGGCATCCCTCTTTGGATCCTGAAACATCCCAAAGGCCACAACATTCATAAAACACCCCATGAAGGTTTTCTCTATCTCACACAAGACACAGGACAATCCCATCACAAGAAACATCCTCAAGCAGCCCTCGATGGCCTCCAACCGATTCTCAATCAACAACATGCCAACAAAGGAATCTAGAAAAAAGACCATGCCACATAGGAATTCTCAACACCCAACTACGACATCTAACAATCACCTTACCAGAAACCATCCCACTTGGGGAATCCTTGAGACTGCCTTAAACTCAACTCAACACCACAATGACACCCAACTATAACCATCATCATATGATGTCAACCAAACCCGAAGGCTCCAACCACACCGATCATCCAACATAGGATCTAAACCTCAACTACTCTAACCTTGAGAAACTGGTCCCAATACGCAAGGAAAAACCAAAATCTCCCTAGAGATACTACTCAATCACACCTTCTGGGACCCATTTAATGAACCTCAAGCAAAATTCCATGGCATGATCAAGCTAGGACAATCACTGAGCTCACAATCCTCACCCGACACCATAGCTCACAACCCATCCCACTAGAGGATTCTATATCCATCCTCGAGGAAACCCACCTACTATAATATGATGGTCCTAAAATGTCATGACTCTTCCCCCAAGGCTCATTCCATGACTACCCCAAGCCCGCCATCCATAGCCAGGGGTTGGCGACTAGCACCAGAAAGGCTTATCCCTAAAATGGGAAGGCATTGCCTCAAAACCTATACACACACAGACAGGGCACACTGCGCACAAGTAAAATACAATGGAAGAAGAAAGGTACAACCACAACTAAAAACCACCACTGAGTGTAAAAGTAAGTATTGAAAGTAAAGGGGCCAATATACAAGCCCAACTGAAAGGAAGGTACATCAAAAAGGGAAAACAGCTCCTGAGATTTCCCGCCAAGGATCCTACCTGAAGGGTAGTTACAATTCGTCTCTGTGACTCTCTACGCCAATTGATCACCTCCATTCACCATCTAGTCCTGGCTCCAAAGTCTCGGTCAAAGCTACATGTCATCTGCACCAGACACAATAAGGTGTGGGAGAAGATCGTGCAGGGGTGAATATAACAATACCTAGTAAGGACCCCGAGACCCCCGAAAGTCTCTCAGAATTCTACAAATGAAAAACCACAAAGCATGGTCTCAATCACAAAGTACAGATTAAAATATAGCTCACACCAGGTATATATCTTAATGGAAACGAATAAAGATGATTAGTCATAAAGCTAGATCATCTTATTCTGTCGAGAGGCATATGCTACTAGACCGAACAAGGTCGCTAGGTGCTATCCCACAGAGGATCGCTAGGTGCTGACCCACAGAGGATCGCTAGGTGCTGACTCAGAGAGGATCGCTAGGTGGTGACCCACAGAGGATCGTTAGGTGCTGACCCACTCAGAGGATCACTAGGTGCTGACCCACAGAGGATCGCTAGGTGCTGACCCACTCAGAGGATCTCTCGGTGATGATCCACATAGGATTGCTAGGTGCTGACCCAATACACAGAGGATCGCTAAGTGCTGACCCACAGAGTATCGTTAGGTGCTGACCCACTTAGTGGATCATTAGGTGTTGACCCACTCAAAGGATCGCTAGGTGCTGACCCACAGAGGATCGCTAGGCGATGACCCACTCAGAGGATCGCTAGGTGCAGACCTACTTAGAGGATCGCTCGGTGCTGGCCCACAGAGGATCGCTAGGTGCTTACCCACTCAGAGGATCTCTAAGTAAGGACCCACAAAGGATCGTTATTCTTTCTTCACGTCACAGCCTGCCATTGAATTCCCGCACTAAGCATGCTTGATTTCTGTAGGATCTTCTCCACAAGACATCAACCATATTTCAACCACCATAAAGTCCCATGAAAAAGTAACCCAAAGATCTACCATGTCATAAGGGTTCCAATGTAATAGACGACGCCTCATTTAGACGCCCGGTCTGTTAGTTATAGGAATTTTAGTGCCGAGGGCCCTGTTGGATTCGAGTCTGATCCAACCCGGCCATACTCCAACATTCTCCAAAACCTAAGTGGATTATCTCAAAATTACCACCTCATCTTAAGGTTTTCAGCACTACAGACGGTTCGTCAAACAGACGCTCGGTTTAGAAGATACAACCCTTTAGGCAAAACTGGGTCGAAATGGGTCCGGGTCCGGGTCTGGTCTGACCCGATCAGACTGACCTGACCCAGTCCACTAGGCTTGGCCTGAACTGGCTGGGCCCGACTCGGTTCATCTTGGCCAGACCTAGTCTGGCTTGGCCCAACCCAGCCCGAAAAGGCTAGACCGCGGGACCGGCCCAACCCACCCGGTTGGGTGCGGCCCGCCAGCAGGGCATGAAGGTCGACTCCCCTCCCAAACATACTAAGTCTTTTCGGATCCTCCATCAGCGGCACCATCTGGATCCGCTCCACCTGACCAGTTTGCATGGATTGATCAACAGCAGGACCCGCGGGCGCGGGTCCACCCTCCGTCGTGTATTGGAGCCGCAACCCTCCTCTACGGCGCGTTGTCGTGGCACGCCACCCTCTTCAACGTGGATGAGGATGTTCAGATTCCCCCTTTGTCCATCATGATTCCTTCAAGTGCCGCCACCTCCTTGCGGTCGGCGAGTGCCGGCCACCGCCTCCTCCATTTTCCGGAATCGCTACGCCGATCTAGCTTCCGCTGGCCTTCGGTGAAGCTCCGGAGGTCTGTTTTCTTCTTCGACTACGCCTACAGGCCTCCCGGGATGCTTCCATCACTGCATGGCCCTCTGTTTTGCCTTACCGCCATGTTGCTCGGTCGCCCATGAAGAACGCATCAAGAACAAGTTCGACGGAGGGTTCGAGCCTTGTTCGGTTCGGCCCGCGCCCTCCGCATTAGCGTTATAACATGGGAAGATATATTATTCATTGAAACCCCATAAAGAAACCCCACATCATCCTCCCTCATTAAAGAACGAAACGTGGATCATCCCATTGGATGGTTGGTCCGCATTCTTGATAATATTCAAGAACAGAAAAGAAGCATGAATTAAGCACATAAATCCCCATACCTAGAACTCGTTGGAAGATATTGCAGATGAGGAAGAAGGGTCCATGTTCGAAGATGTTTGTCGGTGTTTGTTCATTCCTCATTCTTCATTGGAGTAGGTTTTCATTAGTGTTTAATCAGAGCTTCCTCACATCGATCCCCAAAACCCATGCCATAGGTTTGTTTAAATAGATAAAAGGAACCACCCACGTTGCGTTTTATTAATGCGGTTCATTAATAAACTGCAATTAATGTTCCATTAATTCAACGAATGTCATGGTTATGCAACCCAAGGGTTGTGTCATTAAATGACTCCCATTGAAGCTTGATGTTACACCATGGTCCCTGCATTTGCCGCTCAACGGTGAGAAGAGAGTAAAATAACTCATGGAGTTATTTTATTATTATTTTTGTAAAGTCCAAAAAAAATAACTTTTTTGTCTGACTTTTGTCGGTCAAAGTTAAGCTTTGCCTAAGCGAATCCGGGCACTGCGAATTTAATGGTGCCCTCAAATTTTTAATCCGAGCACTATTTCAAAATATAGAAATCACCACTCGTACGTTTACTGAACGTAAGGATCCTACCTGAAGGGTAGGTACAACTCATTTTTGCGGCTCTCCACGCCAATCGGTCACCTCCGTTCATTGTCTAGTCCTGGTTCCCAAGTCTTGGTCAAAGCTACCTATAGTCTGCACCAAACACAACAAGGTGCAGGTGAAGCCCTTGCAGGGGTGAATATAACAATACCCAAAAGGGACCCCAAGACCCCCAAAGATCTCTCAGAATTCCAAAAAAGAAAAATCACAAAGCATGATCTCAATCAAAAAGTAAAAATTAAAAGACAGCTCACACTAGCTATATATCTTAAAGAACACGAATAAATATGATTAGTCATAAAGCTAGATCATATTATTCTGTCGAGAGACATATGCTGCTAGAACGCACAAGGTCTTTCAGTGCTGACCCAGAGAGGATCGCTAGGGGCTGACCCACTCTGGGGATTTCTAGGTGCTGACCCATAGTGCTGCTAGACCACACAAGGTCTCTAGGTGCTGACCCACAGAGGATTTCTATGTGCTGACCCACTTCAAGGATCACTAGGTGCTGACCCAAAGAGGATTTCTAGGTGTTGACCCACCCAGAGGATTGTTAGGTGCTGACCCACAGAGGATCGCTATTCTTTCTTCACATCACAGCCATCCACTGGATTCCTGCAGTAAGCAAGCTTGATTTTTGGAGGATCCTTTCCACAATCCATCGGCCATATTTAAACCACCATGAAGTCCCATGAAGAAGAAACCCGAAGATCTGCTATGTCATAAGGGTTCCAACGCAATAGACGACATGTCATTCGGATGTCCGGTTTGTTAGTTATAGGCATTTTAGTGTTGAGTGTACAGTTGAATTTGAGTCCGATCCAACCCGGCCATACTTCAAATTTATCCAAAACCCAAGTGAAGTATATCAAAATGACATCCTCTTCCTAAGTGTTCCAGTGCCATAGATGGTTCGTCAAACAGATGTATGGTTTAGAAGATATGACCCTTTAGGTGAAACTGGTTCAAAATGGGTTTGGGTCCGGTCCGTCCTAATCAGACCGACCCGACCTGATCCATTACACCCGACCTGAACTGGCTGGGCCCGACCCAAACCGGCTGGACCGCGGGCTCGGCTCGCTGGGCTACGGGACCAGCTTGACCCACCTGGCTGGGCGCGACCTTCCAGCAGGACGCAAGGGTTTGCTCCCCTCCCAAACAGATTTAGTCCGTTCAGCTCCTCCATCAGCAGTGCCAGTTGGCGCTGCTCCACCTGACCGGTCCGCAAGGACCGGTCAACAGTGGGATCCTCAAGTATGGGTCTTTCCTCTACCGTGGTTCAGAGCTGCGACCCTCCTCCACGGCACGCTGCCATGGCGCGCCGCCCGCTTCAACGCGGCCGACGATGGTCGGCCACCCCCTTTGTCCGTCGCGGCGCCTTTGGGCACCACCGCCTCCTCGCAGCCGACGAGATTCGGCCATCGCCTCCTCCAATTAATAATGCCGCCACACCGAAAGAGCTTCTGCGGGCCTCCCGTGAAGCTCCAGAGGTCTGTTTTTTTTCTGACTGCGCCTACGGGACTCCCGGGACGTTACCATCACTGCACGGCCCTCAATTTTGCCTTGCCACCATGTTTCTCGGTCGCCCATGAAGAACACATCAAAAACAAGTTCGACGGAGGGTATGGGGCCTTGTTCGGTTCGGCCTGCGCCCTCCGCATTATTAGCATTATAACAGGGGAAGGAATATTATTCATTACAACCTCATAAAGAAACCCCACATCATCCTCCCGCATTAAATAACGAAACCCAGATCAACCCATTGGATGGTTGGTCAGCGTTCTTGATAATATTCAAGAATGGAAAAGAGAGGAATTCAACACATAAATCCCCCTACCTGGACTCGTTGGAAGACATTGCAGATGAGGAAGAAGGGTCTGCGTTCGAAGATGTTCATCGACTATCGTTCATTACTCGTTCTTCATTGGAGTAGGTTTCCACCGGTATTTCGTCAGATCTTCCTCACATCAATCCCCAAAACCCATGCCATAGGTTTGTTTAAACAGAAGAAAAGGAACCACCCGCGTTGCGTTTTGTTAATGCAGTTCATTAATGAACTGCAATTAATGCTCCATTAATTCAATGAATGTCGTGGTTATGCAACCCAAGGGTCATTTCATTAAATTACTTTCATTCAATCCTGACATTACACCGTGGTTTTTCTATCCGCCGCTCAACGGTGAGAAGAGAATAAAATAACTCATGGAGTTATTCTATTTTTTTTTATAAAGTCCAAAAAATAACTTTTTTCGTCCAACCCTTACCGGTAAAAGTTAATCTTCACCTAAGAGAATCACAGTACTGCAGATTCAACAGTTCCCGCATATTTTTAATCCGAGCACTGGTTCAAAAGATATAGATCACCGCTCACACATTTACTGAATGTACCATAAAAAATGTTAAAAAATTATTAACAGTGACCCTCGACCTGCATCGGTTGAGGTTAGGCTCTTCCTAAGAGTAAAACACCCTCACGAGCTCATCGGTACTCTTGGATTTCTAATCTGAGTTACCGTTTAGGAGTTATAAGGATTTGACAATAAAATAATTGTTAATTATTTTGTTTACGACCAAAAACTAACTTCCACTATTGGCCCGCACCGACCAATGTTAGGATCTGCCTAAAGAAATCATACCCTCACAAGTTTAGCGGTGGTCTTGGTTTTTTAATCCGAGTCACCATTCGTAAGTTATAAGCATTTGAAAAATAAAATAATTTTATTTAATAATTTTATTTATGGTTATGCCATTTTTGGGTTTTCTCACTGGAGGCCTGCGCCAACTAAACGTAAATCACACATACGGTAAACCCACCATCCTGAACGCAATGGTGCCCTTGGATTTCTAATCTGGGCACCCGTTTAAGAGTTATTCCACTTTTCAGTAAAACTGCTCACACATGATATTTAAAGCTTAACATTTTTCGACGGATCATTTTGGGTACTCCGGGCCACAAAATAATGTGCCGTCAATTTTTAAAGTCTTGTAATAATTCCATATAATTAAAAAAAGTTATACATAATTACTATGACATTACAAAAAACACTATCCATATGACCACTATAAGTTTAAAGGATCCCACCATCGTGATCTATGTAGAAAATCACTCAAAATGGACTCCTCTTAGGTCCCAATCCGACTCTAGGATGTCAAAACATCCAAAACCCCCAAAAGGGTATCAAAGGGGCAGTACACGATGTGTATACCTGAGCACACAATGTGTACACACATCACCCCACATGGGCATGTAATCCATCCAAACTTGGCATGTAAAACCCAAGTACATGGCCTGTAAGTAAGGTACACGACGTGTACCCTACACGAGGTACCTATCCATGTACCTCACATGGTCTGGACATGTGTCCCTATCTGGCCGTATACTCACACACGGCGTGTCACCCTCTTGGGGTCTTCTTGTGTGCCCTACACGGCCGTGTCCCCCCCTACATGGGTCATCTGGACATGTACTTGGCCACACGTACATGGTGTGCCCTCTAGACCATACATCATGTGGTTGTATTCTTCTCTTCTTCCACGAACAGGAAGAACACACTGTGTGTGTTCTCAAAACCTCACACCGTGTAGTCAGGTTTTCCGAACTAAAACCCCTGCAAACCTCCCAAAACCCAAATTTTTTCCTAATTTAGGTATATATTAACCCCCATGGATTTCTTAGTATTCATAATAAAGATATAAAACATGAAAGCAATTAATCTATGGGGGGTGGGGCATAAAAATAAAAAACTGGCCTACCTTGTGGTGAAAACGCCGAAGCTTCATGTCTAAATCTTCTCCCGGAAGCCGCTGCACCTCGATCCGGTCCTGATATCTGCCATGGATGAGGTTTGATGGAATCTCCTCCTCATCCCTACTTGGTCTAGATGTCATGTGCAAGAAAGGCACCCTCTCCCTTCCCGTCATGCGTAGGAACTAAAAATGAGGGGGTGTTTTTTCAATTTTAATTAATTAATTAATTAATTTACCATTTAACATTTTTCCTGAGTCCCAGAACCCGAAGCAGATTTATACCTCACCTATGAGAAAACCCCAATTATAGACTCAACCATAGAGTTGGAATTTTAATCCGATGCTTTGTTCAAATGATATCACCACCTGAACCTTCATGAATAATTTAATATTTAATTTATTAAATATTAAATAATATTCCAAAACGTAAACATCGTATAATTCCAAAAAAACTCCCTTCCTAGGGTAAACACTCTATTCCCGGACCAATAGAGTGGCCAAAAAAATTATTCAAGACCATATTCTATGGGAAATGACCACTTTACCCCTCACGATCACCAAAAAAATATTCAAATTTTTATTAAAATTCAAAACCTAGAAAAACTAAGGTCTCAACAACCTCCCCACCACAAACCTTCTCATCCTTGAGAAGCCTTAGTGGTCTTCTAACCACATATCCCGACCCACCTTGGTCCGAAACTGAAGCTCAGCTCATTTTGTTATACTCGAAGACGATAAATGAGTTTATCTGAATAACACCTAAGATAAGGCATACAACACAACCAAGGGCCAATCCATCTCCTAACACCATCAAGAAAATGCTAGGAAGGTTCCTAACTACACATGTCCACCCTGAATACATCACATCATTTAAAACTCATAATCAAACTCATAGTGCTTCCCACCATATGACTCAACCCACAAGAGTTGTTTCTGATCCACGATGCTTCCCATCGTTAGAGTCACCTTTCAAAATACACCCTCAGCAATTCCCCAACTTACTTGATGTGGTCCTCACTACCGTCTTGACCATACCTACACAAGGGTCACATCACTGCAATTGATAGGGTACTCCCCACCGTAGGAGTATACTTACCATTTCCTCACAACTAAACATATTTTCCACGACCCATGCCCCAAATCAAAACCAAACCTAGGAACTGGACATGGCCATCTCGCTCCTACTAGAGCAACAAAAAAACATCCACAATCACCCATTCCTAGCATCTGGGAACACAACCCATAGTATTCCTTGATATCCTTCCTTTCACAGGCACCTCACTCAAAGACAACTAATGGTTCAATCCCTACCTTACGACTTCACCCACACCACTCCATGAGTGAAACCTCCTAGGAGACCCCTTATCAACCTAAGAAAACATATATAGCATGGAATAAATCTAGTTCTCTCTTAGCATACTCAGGATGATGTCAATATATTGGGCATGCTCATCTTTAAACTGCGAGTATACTAAGATTTCATCGATGAATACCACCACAACCTCATCTATTACATAACATCATAGTACTATCCCAAGGGCCTCAGGTCACCATGCCCACAATCCTCCCATCACTCCTGCAATAATTCTCATCCCACTCATGGCTGCCTACCCAAATCAAGAACCTCATATGTACACTCCTGTAACGTCTGATCCAGAAGCCAAATGATATAGTGCATCACCATCACTCACATATCCAATATTTCACCATCACACAACTATCACATTCCCTTGTGTAATATAGCAACAGACCTTCTTTGACTTTAGTGAGTCACATCTCACAAAACTCAGCTTGCAAGACCTAACCATGAAATTTGAGCACTTCTTATGTTCTTGATCCAGCTCAAAGAAACTGAGATCAACTTTCCTATAAAACCATTTTTTGGGATAGAGTTATTAAAAAACCCGACCCTCTCAAAACCAACCACAAGGCGGAACAATGTCAGAAAAGTTACCTTTCTAAAAAAAAGGCATCCAATGAGCCCAAACCTTAAACTCAGTTACACCCTTCGTGCACCATTGTCAAAAGTACCAAGAATACATCTATGAATCACACACCCAAAATTACACATAACATGATCAACCCATCTCATGGGTCACTCTCTAAAGTCAAATGAATCTAACTCTCTTCTATGGAGTCACATAAAAAATGCCACTAGGCTCTCTCACCCATCCATACTGATCAAGACTCACATCAAGTCACTAGGTCTAACAACCTAGGTCTATGCCAACTCATAGAAGGCCAAAACTAATAGGAATAAAGAGTACTATAATATAGTGACCCTATCCTTTTACACATATCATTACATGATTTTAGGAATAATAAAATATCATATTACAAGCCAAGGATCGTAAAGTCTAGTGTCTTGGAAGACTATGTACATAAAACTGAAAACATGGGACTAAATAAAACATTTATTTATTTAATATTCATAAATATCTCCTAAATTACATTCTTCTCATAAATATTCATAGGATAAAATAGGGATAACATGAAAAAAGTTATGATCTAAAATCCCAGTAAAGAAGTAATCATAATAATAAAGCTTTAGCACATGAGTTAGAAGGAATGACAAAATGATATAAAAAGGCATGGAATATATGGAATCATAACATATAAACTTGATATCATATAAACATGAATTAATAATAATGTGGAAAAAACATAAAACATTACTTTATCATGATTCAAGTCTCATTTCACATAGAGGATCACAAGTCAAGGTTAACCACCAAGACCGTTGCACATGGTAGCACGAGTCAAGGCTAACCTCCAAGACCGTTGCACATAACGTCTCATGAGACTTAACTTTAACCAATGCATTGGAGTGATATCTGGGTGCACCCATATTAACATGTTCATGAATATGTTTTCCAAATAATAAATCATACATAATCAATCATACATAAATATAATGGTACCCATGGAAATAAGTGAGTATCATAATCTTGTTATAAAGCATAATAAATGGATGTATCATACAGGTGCCCAAGAAAGAAAATAATTAAAACATATATGGAAATTATTAAGTTAGAATAGGCATATATCATGGTAAGTAATGTAAAATAGAATTGACAACATGCAATAAGAGTATTTAAGAAATTTTATCATTAAAACATTTTAGTGCATTTTTAAGGAAAATACTAAAGAGATTTTAAAATAGAAAAAGGAATAATATTTTATATAAAACCAGAAGTGAACCAAGAAAGTTTTCATAATAAAAACAATTATTTTATAAAAAATTTTTTGTATTAAAATAGATGATAGAGTTCACTTTAAATTCGGTAAGAATTTGGGAAGTTCCCATAAAACGAGCTTGCTTATCGGGAATAATTGTGGAGGGAATCATTTAAAAACATTTATATCACAAAAAGATAACGATGAATGGATATTGATACATGATTTTGGATCATATAAAATACATTTATAATATGTGCATAAAAATAATAGATAACTTCATTTGGGTAAAAATAAAGATATAACAACTCGAAGGAATAATTAAGGTTTGGGTAGAGTCCCCTACCTTATGTCCTAAGGTGTCCTTCACTTGATTTTAATGTCCTGGATAACCAAATTACATTAATTAATTAATATTTCCATAACCTATTTTTCTTTTAATTTATTTATTATAACTTTATTATGTTCATTCATGACCCTTTTGATGGGTTACTAGGTTCAATTTCATTGTTTAGGAGCATTTGTTTCCTTGGTTTTCATGATTGGTTTACTTATATACATGTAAGGATAAAAATGTAAGATGAGAATGGTTGTCCAAATTTAAAGTTTTATGTTATTATTGAACATCCAGAAGATTAAATGGTTATAAAATTCATTTGGTTATTTGGAGTGAAGATTAATCATTATATAAAATTTTAATGATAACCGTTTTGTTTAATTATCGGTTTTCGATCACAACGAACACATTTTTCTTTATAAATTAATATCATGTGTTCAAAAGATTAAAAAACCTAAAATAAGATATAATAAATATATTATAGTCTGTTTCAACCATAAAAATGGTTTCCCGACCAGAATTGAAGATGATAAAAGAAATTGAAAACTCGTCGTCCTTGAATGTGATGAATTAACACATCTTAGATGGTGTTTTAATTTATAGTATAAAAAAAGGGGAAAAGAGAGATGATGATGAATTATTCCATTATCATAACAAAATTAAATTACATTTAAGGTACTGGAGTTATCATAACATTTGGATCAAAAGAGGTTAGCAAATAAAAAGAAAGAAAGAAACTTGAAAGAAAATAGAAGAAGATAAAAGAGGAATTTACCTCTTGAATATATCTTCCTTGAGAGACTATTTAGGGGAGAGAATTTATCCTTTTGAAGATACCAAGGGTTGATGAAGGTGGGAGATGATCTTAGGGAAATATTTGAGCAGAATTTGGACTAGGAAGAAGGATAGAGAGGTGTGAGGAAAGGATGTAGGGGTGGTATTTATAGTGGAAGAGAGGAGGGGTTTCCTAATATTTTTACTCAAGACTATGAATAGTCTTGATTCTTGTGAAAAAAAGAGTAATTGGGTATGTGAGTTTGAGAAAATGGCCTTAAATCATCCATACATCATCTGATGACATCATAATTCATGTATTTAGCATTTATCATAAATTATCGTATTTCACTATTAATAAAAAAGTAAAGCATTTCAGAAAAATCCCAAAAATTCACCCTCACCATTTTTTGAGGTGTAGAATTCAAAAATGAACTCCATTTTTTCAATTTTTTTTATAAATATGATAAATAAAATTTTTAATTAAAATCATAATTTACTTGAAAAATACAAATTTTAAAATTAAAACTGATTTTCTAACACTTTAAAAAATTAATTAAGGTCTCATAAAATTATCTTATGATCATAAGCCATCAAAATGATAATTTATAAATTCATTTAATGAATATAATTTTTCTTTTCATTTATTAAATTAATCAATAAAAATTAACAAAAGATACATGACTTACAAAAAGACCAACAATTAATCAATAATTTTTAAAATATTTATTTACTTATTATAAGATATAATTACACCATATTATCACTTATAAGATGAATAAATTTTATTTATACTTTCATTAGTGAGGTTACTATTACATTGTCCGGTTTACTATTCATAAGGTTCACATTACTATTCCAAAGTTCAAGTTACTATTCATTAAGTATATGTTTCTTAACTTCAAGAGATACCTTTTATGTCACTCATTCTTTATTTATAAGGGTTGAATTGTGTTCTATAAGTACTATTATGTGATTGTACTATAAGATATAATTATAAGAAGGAAATTCCATTGATAAAACATTGTTTTGTTATATTCTTCCCCCCTTATGAAATTTCGCCCTCGAAATTTCATTTTACATTGTAAGCTGTAAACAGGTGTGGGTAATTTTCTTTCGTTTCTTCCTCTAGTTCCCATGTTACCTATTCGTACTCATGGTTCCACCATAGTACTTTGACCAGGTAAGTAGTCTTGTTACATAGAACTTTATCTCTACGATTCAATATCTTCACTGGTTTCTCCTCATAAGAAAGATCATTCTCCAACTATACCACCTCTAAAGAGAGTACATGTGAAGGATCTGGTATGTGCTTCCTTAAGAGGGATGCGTGGAAGACATTGTGTACATTAGACATGGTAGGTGGAAGTGCTAGTCGATAGGCCACAACTCCAACACGATCAAGGATCTTGAAGGGGATGATGTACCTGGGACTTAGATTTCCTTTCTTTGCAAACCTCATAACCTTCTTCCATTGAGATATGTGGAGAAATAACATATCTATAACTTTGAACTCAAGGTCTCATCGATGATTGTATGCATAACTCTTCTATCAACATTGGGCTACCTTGATGTGATTCTGAATGGTTTCAACATTCTCCACCATTTCATTGACCATTTCAGGTCCTAGAAGCTTATGCTCAATGACTTCATCCCAACACGTCGATGTTCTGCACCTTTTCCCATAAAGGGATTCATATGGTGCCATTCAGATGATGGAGTTGAAACTATTATTGTAAGATAATTTGACCAGTGGAAGATGTTAGTCACACCATCCTTTGAAGTCCATATAACATGATCTCAACATATCTTCCAATGTCTGTATAGTTCGTTCCGATTGGCCATCATTTTGAGGATGACAGGCCATGCTGAAATTCAACCCAGTGCTTAAATCATGTTGGTGACTTTTCCAGAACATTTAGGTGAATCTCAGATCTCTATTGGATACAATAGATAGTGGTGCTCTATGTATCCTTACCACCTCTTTGATATATATACATGAAATTTTATCCAATGAGTAGTTTTATTGAATTGTGATAAAGTGAGCTATCTTTGTAAGATGATCCACAATGACCCATATAGCATTGTTTCCTCTAGATGTCCTTAGAAGTCTAGTGACAAAGTCCATGGTGATGTTCTCCCACTTCCATGTTGGTATAGGTAGTGGTTGCACCATCCCTTTAGAATTTTTTATTTCATCCTTCACTTGTTGACATACCAGGTACTTTGATGTATACTCAGTGATCTCATTCTTCATATTGTTCAACCAAAAGTTCTCTTAGAGATCTAAATACATCCTTGTTCTCTCTAGGTGAATAGAGAAGGTTGAGCTATGTGCTTCCTTAAAAATCTCCTTCTTTATCTCTGGATCGGATGGTACACATAATCGTGACCCAAATCTCATAACTCCATCCTTGTCAATCTTGAACTCAGAGGATTTCCCATTTCTAATAGCTTCCACCATTTTCAAAATTTCCATATATTTTCTTTGAACATCATTTATTTTCTCTACGACGGATGGTTGAGCAACCATTTGAGAAATGATTTATGATGTTACTCCCTTAATGATTCCCATTTCCATCCAATGAAAATCTATGAATATTAGATCCTTCTCAATTCTCATCATTGATAAATATTCATGATCCTTTCTACTTAGAGCATTCACCACCTTATTATCCTTACTAGGATGGTATTGGATTGATCAGTCATAATTCTTAATGAGATCAAACCATATTCATTGGTTCATATTAATCTCCTTCTATGTGAATATATATTTGAGACTCCTGTTATTAGTATATATATCACACTTCTCCCCATAAGATATAATGCCTTCAGATTTTCAACACAAAGATCACAACTGCTAACTCCAGATCATGCGTAGGATAGTTTTGCTCATGGATTTTTAGCTGCCTTGAGGTGTAGGCTATCAATTTAAAATTTTTCATTAGTACACAACCTAATCCATTTTTTAAGAATCACTATACACCACAAAGAGTTCTCCACTTGTTAGGAGTGTGATTATTGGTGTAGTGATAAGCCTATTTTTGAGCTCCTTATTGCTTTCCTCATATTATTGAGTCTAGAAAAACTTCACCCCCTTCTATTCCAGCTTAGTATAAAGCTAAGAATCTTCATTACAGATGTTGGGATGTGTCTCTCCTCAATTTCCTTTATCTTGGAAGGGTCCACAGATATTCATTTTCTAGTGATAACATGCCCCAATAAAGATACTTCCTCCATTTAGAACTCACATTTACCGTACTTTGCATAAATTTTCTCTATTCACAAAGTCATCAGCACAGTATTCAAATTCTCCTCATGTTTCTCCTTTCTCTTAGAGTATATCAGAATATTATCGATAAATAATCCCACAATTGTTTCAAGGTAATCTCTAAAGACTCTATTCATTAAATCCATAAATATTACTAGATCATTAATAAGTCTAAAGGGCATCAATATGAACTCATATTGTCCATACCTATTTTTAAAGGAATTTTTGGGAATATCTTCCTTCCTCACCTTTAATTGGTGATATCCCGACTGAAGGTCCACCTTAGAGAAATAATTGGACCCATGTAGCTGATCGAATAAGTCATCTATCCAAGGTAGGGAATACTTGTTCATTATCATGATTTTATTGAGCTCATGATAATCAATACAGAGGCACATTTATCCATCCTTCTTCTTAAGAAAGAGGACTGATTCACCCCATGGTGAAGCACCCGGGCGTATAAAACCATTCTACAAATTCTCCTATAATTTCTTCTTCATCTCTTCCAACTCTATGATGGTCGTTCTATAAGGTGTCTTTGATATAGGTAGGAATCCTAGAATAAGATCAATTGAAAACTAAACCTCATGATCAGGAGGGAAACTAGGAAACTCTTTAGGGAATGCATCTGTGTAATCCCTCACGATGGTTATATCTTCAAGAAGTATCATCTTCTTTGTCTCAATCATTTGAGAAAGATATTCTTGCTCAAAATGAAACATTACTCACACTTGAGATAGTGATTCTGAAGGGGATTCATCTTCCTCTTTACATTTGTATAAGATTGGAGGATACTATGGTATGTGAAGAGTGATCTCCCTTTCCCGATATTTAATGTTGGATTTGTATAAAGATAGCCAACCCATTCCCAATATAGCATCAAACTCCACAAGAGGAAGTATGATAAGATTTTCTGGGAGGTTCAGTATACAAAAATTTACTAGGGAGGAGTTATATACCTTGTATTCAATAATTTAACAATTTTCTATTCTCACAGATAACTCAACCTCCAAATTTTGAGGTGGTGTTTTAATAATTATACTAAACTTGCATGATATGAAAGAATTCATAGAACCATAATCAAATAGTATGTTCACTATTCTTGAATGAATAACTAGTATACCTATCACCACATCATTGTCCAGATCCACCTCAGCAGTAGTGATATCATAAGCCCTTCCTTGTTCCCTTGGAGGTTGTTGTTGATTTCATCCGACAACCCTTGGCTTAGGGAAATTGTTTTCATAATGCCCATGTTCCTTACAGTTGTAATAATGCACTACATACTGAGTGTTGGTCTAAACCTTCATTTCTTCTTCCACATTAGTTGGATTCTTCATATCCCTTCGGCAATTTATATCCAGATGTCCCATTCTTTCACATTTGAATCAATTACTGGTTCCCTTTAGACAGTTCCCAAGATGCTTGTTCCCATAATTTCGACATGTGGAATGTTCAATCTTCTTTCCATCATGGGATTTATTATCTTAACCACCCATATTAGACTCCAATTTCCACTTTTTGTCACCGGTCCCATGAGACCATTGACAATATCTGATCTCCATTTCAAACTTGAGGGAACAATATAAAATCTACTCATAACAATCGAAGTCACGAATCACCAATGATTTTCATAGGTTCAGATTTAGTTTGCTAAGGAAGTGATCCACCTTGCTTTCAGTGTTCATGACGAAGCCAGAAGAGTATCTTGCAAGCCTTATAAAATTTTCTTCATATGCCCCAATCGAATCATCTTTCTTCTTCTTAAGTCTAAGGAAATCTCTTTCTATATTGAGACGGATATTTCTGGTAAAATATTTATTGAAAAACATTTTCTTGAATTCCTCCTAATACATGGAATCAATTTCCTCTTGGTACTTCATATTGTTGATCAGTGTCCACCACCAATCAGCTTCCCCATCAAAATGATATATCGCCAGTACGAGTTTCTCTTCTTATGAGCACTGGAGGATATAAAATATCTTTTTAATGGAGTTAATCCACTGTTCCTCAAGGAGGGGATCAAAAGATCCACTAAACATGGGAGGCATTTTCTGCATAAAGGATTCAACAAAAACATTCTCTATACATGGAGGTGGGGGGTGTTCCACATGATTCAAGTTATTATTCATAACTTGATCCAGTTGAGTAAGTACTATCATAAAGTTTTGAGCACCCTTTCCCATCATATTAGTCATATCATTAGGGAAATTGTCACATTTCCTATCACATTGATTGTTGGCATGTGTTATTCCATTTACCTCCATTAACTAAGAAAAATAAACTGTAATTAGGGGGCTATAATACTTAGCTAATAAGCATAAAAAATAAACTTTTAAACATAAAAGGATAAACTTTTAAAGCAAAAGTATATACTAACCCGTAATTCTAAAGGTTTCAATCTAGGTTATCTATGATCTATTTCGTAACATTTATTCTTATGGTTTTATTTTTTTCCCTTAATAATGGTTCATACTAATCTTATGAATTTACCAAAGCAAATCCCTCATGAGTGTCAAACCATGAGTGCAACAAGGCCCGTTGTCGTGCACTAGTTCCCATTTGAGTCAAGCTCAAAGCAGTTTTTTAGGTTTTACCCCTAGATACATCTATTCCATAGCCACATCCACTTGTTCATATATATATAAAGATATATTTTATTTATAAACCACTTAACCTATAATTACCAAAATTTAGGGATGTTTTCTTACACATATCCTCATACCCAAGGTTCTTACTAAAGTACTCTATTCCTAATCTCCAAAAATAACCAAACCTTTCCTTTGATACTAATTATAGTGACCATAGACTTTTACACATATCATTAAATGATTTTAGGGAAAATAAAACATCATATTACAATCCAAGGATCATAAAGTCTAGTGTCTTGGAAGACTATGAACATAAAACTGAAAACATGGGACTAAATAAAAAATTTCTTTATTTAATCTTCATAAAGAGATCCTAAATTCCATTGTGCTCATACATATTCATAGGATAACATGGGGATAACATGAACAAAGGGATTATATAAAATCCCAGTAAGGGAATGATCATAATAATAAATCTTTAGCACATGGGTTAGAAGTCATGTCATAATGATATAAAAAGGAATGGAACATATGGAATCATAACATATAAACATGGGATCATATAAACATGGAGTCATAATAATGAGGTATAAATATAAAACATGAATTTATAATGAGTCAAATATCGTTTCAAATAGAGGATAACAATTCAATGTTAACCACTAAGACCATTTCACATGGTAGCACGAGTCAAGGCTAACCGCCAAGACTGTTGCACATAATGTCTCATGTGACTCAATTTTACCCAATGCATTAGAGTTATATATGGGAACACCCATATTAACATGTTCATGAATATGTTTTATACATAATTAATCATACATAATCAACCATACATAAACATAAAGGTATCCATGGAAAGAAGTGGGTATCATAAACTTGTTATAAAGCATAATAAATGGGCATATCATATAAGTGTCCATGATAAAAAGAAATTAAAAAATATATGGATAATTTTAATGTAAAATAGTAATATATCATGTTAATTTATGTCAAATAGAAGATAAAACATGTAAGAATAGTATTTAATAAATTTTATCATTAAAACATTTTAGTGTGGTTTTAAGGAAAATACTAAAGAGCATTTAAAATAGAAAAGGGATTAATATTTTATATAAAACCAGCATAGAAAAAATAATGTTTTCATAATAAAAATATTGATTTTATAAAAATAACATTTTCTTAAAATATATGAGAGAGTGAACTTGAAATTAGTTAAGAATTTAGGAAGTTCCCTTAAAATGGGCTTGCTTATCAGGAATAATTGAGGAGGGAATCATTTAAAAACATGTATATATCTAAAAGAGAATGATGAATTGATCTTGATAAATGAGTTTTGAGCATATAAAATTCATTTATAATATGTTTATAAAAGAATATATAACTTCATTTGGGTAAAAAGAAAGATAGAACAACCTGAACGAATAATGATGGTTCGGGTAGAGTCCCTTACCATAAATCTGAAGGTGTCCTTCACTTGATTTTAATGTCCTTGGTAATCAAATTACATTAATTAATTAATATTTAAATAACATATTATTTATGTAATTTATTTAGTATAACCTTATTAATTTCATTCATGACCTTTTTGATAGGTTAAGAGGTTCAATTTCATTTTTTGGGAGCATTTGATTCCTTGGTTTTCATGACTGGTTTACTTATATACATGTAAGGATAAACATGTAAGATGAGAATGGTTGTCCAAATTTGAAGTTATATTTTATTAGTGAACATACAAAAAATTTCATGGTTATAAAATTCATTTGGTTATTTGGAGTGAAGATGAATCATTATATAAAACTTTAACAATAACTGTTTTGTTTAATTGGAGGTTTTTTATCACAATGAACACATTTTGCTTTATAAATTAATATCATGTGTTAAAAATATTATATAACCTTATATAAGACATAATATATATATATATATATATATATATATATATTATAAACTTGTTCAACAATAAAAATTGTTTCATGACCATAATTGAAGACAATAAAAGAAATTGAAAAACCATTTTCCTTGAATGCGGTGAATTAACACATGTCAAATGGTGTTTTCATTTATAGTATAAAAGGAAGGGAAAGAAGATATGATGATGAATTATTCCATTATCATAAAAAAATTCCATTACATTTAAGTTACTATAGTTATCATAACATTTGGATTAAAGGAGGCGAAGAAAGAAAAATAAAGAAAGAAACTTGAAAGAAAAGAAAAGAGGAATTTACCTCTTGAATATATCTTCCTTGAGTGCCTCTTTAGGGGAGAGGATTTGGTATTTTGAAGAGACCAAGGGATGATAAACGTGATATGTGGTATTAGGGAAATATTTGAGTAGAATTTGGACTAGGAACAAGGCTTGAGATGCGTGAGGAGAGAAGGTAAAGAGGGGTGGTATTTATAGTGGATGAGAGGAGGGGTTTCCCATTATTTTAATCATTAGTTTAATATTTTTTCTCAAGACTATGAATAGTATTTATTCTTGTGAAAAAAAGTAAGTGGGAATGTGAGTTTGAGATAATAGCCTTACATCAGCCACACATCAGCTGACGGCATCATAATTCATGTATTTAGCATTTTTTATAAATTATCGTATTTCACTATTCATAAAAAATTAAGGTTTTTCAGAAAATTATAAAAAATTCAACCTAACTATTTTTCGATGTGTAGAATTCAAAAATGATCTCCATTTTTCAAAAATATTTTTATAAATATAAGAAATTTAATTTTTAATTAAAATCATAATTTACTTGAAAAATACAAATTTTAAAATTAAAACTGCTTTTCTAACGCTTTGAAAAATTAATTAAGGTCTCATAAAATTATATTATGATCATAAGACATAAAAATAAAAATTTATAAATTAATTTTATGAAAATAAATTTTCTTTTAATTTATTAAATTAATCAAAAAATTCTAATTACTTATACACGACTTATAAAAATACCAACACTTAATCAATAATTTTTAAAATATTTATTTACGTGTACTAAGACATAATTACACTATATTGTCACTTATAAGCTGGATAAATTTTATTTATACTTTTATTGGTGAGCTTACTATTACATTGGCCGGTTTACTATTTATAAGGGCCACATTACTATTCCAAAGGTCAAGTTACTATTCCTTAGGTATATGTTCCTTAACTTTAAGAGGTACATTTTATGTCACTCATTCTTTATTTATAAGGTATGTATTGTGTTCTATAATTTGAATTATGTGATTGTACTATAAGACATAATTATAAGAATGGAATTCCATTAATAAAACATTGGATCATTACATACAATCTCATAATCACATGACATCAATAAATCAAAACACCCTCCTCTAGCCCCCCACCACAATAAAGGTGTCATATACCAACCAACAACCCACAACTAGGGCATTCATACTCTCTGAGCATATATACATCATACCGCTTCCTGGAGGACCCAGACATGAAATCGATAAAAAAATCCATCAATATGGGATCCAATAGTCCTACACTTATACCATACAGACCCAGAAAGGTCACTACACCAACTGCACGCAAGGACCACACCAACTTCCTCTTCATCGAGCATCTCACCGTAGATCTAGAAAATCTACTCTAAAAAATAAATCCATAAAATCACACACTAGTAGGCCTATATCACGTGGATCCTACATGCCTAACATGATGAATGAGATGCCTCTTGTCTCTACAAGAAAAGAGCCAAAACCAAATCATAGGATTCTTTCCAACATGCCAAGAGCCTAAAATCCATCAAAAACCATCAAATCCAAACAACATGTGCATATATCAAAGTGAAAATCATATAAAACCATAACATCACAAATCTAGAACATTAATCCTAGCACCTGATAACCTAGAATTCCTACCAGATCTGGTGTTCGAGACGCACCATCCCGGTATCCATCACAAGATCTAACACATTCCTATATCTCATGTATACCAAACCCAAAATAGAAAAATAATAGGAAAGTAAATACTCTGATACCACTTTGTAAAGTCCTGACCAAAGTGATACTAAATCGGTGCCCCGAGTCAGTTCGATAAAAGACCTCAAATACACCTCCTCATATGCCAGAGGATGTCGACTAGCAGTGGGGGTCTAAAGTGGATATTTGAGGATAATATAGCCACATATCAGAGTGCATAACTAAAAGTAAAAAACTGAACACCATACACATCATATAATATAGAAGAATAAATAAACTAAAACTGAAACATGCTGTAATAAAATGAAATACAGTAAAGTCTCAAACAACCATTCTATACATACAACACCGACTACCTACTAGGTTTATCAAATATATAGAAATAAACAACTGAGAAAGGAATACATCAGGACCTACTGCCAACTCTGGACCATATCACATACCTTGTTTCCAGTACCCTATCAAGCTGCTCCAACTTGAACAGTTGACTCCATAGGAGCATCCTACTCACCCATGTAATCCTAGGCCTTGGCCCGATCCATCGTGCATCCATTCTCAACCTGAAAATAGACAAAAGGTATGAATGAGAAATGAAGTGCATGTACATGGGGTAAGAAATAAATCTCTGTAGGCCACCCCCAATGGTGAACCTGTAAACTTTTTACATAAGTGAATGCTCATGAAATATGCTCAGCCTAGCTAAAAAATAACTGAAAATAAATACAAATAAAAAAAATATCAATCATTAGGTCCAATACCTTGATTGATCATACCATATTCAACCAATGATAGGGTGTCTTTGAGCACGTCTCAATGACCGTGCACCCCAACTAACCTACTGTATCCATATTCATGACAGCTGTAACCAAACATGATAATTTTGAGGAACCATCCTATGATAGTCTTATCATCCGAGATACCAATCTAAGTTATTCCATATTGTGACCTCATGTCTAAAACATTATCTCATACTTGGAACCTCGACACATCAGTCCCAATTACCACATAGAATTACTGCCAAGCCTAGAACATTAGTCTGACATATCTATCATGTACTATAAACAAAAATACCAATAGAATCTATCCAAAACTATACCACATATCATATCAATCATGTCTGGAGCATTAGTCCAATGCCTAAACCATATATCAAATAAATCATGCCTAAAGCCTTAGTCCAACACCTAAAATATATATAAAATCAATCATTTCTGGAGCCTCAGTCTAGCTCCTAAACCTTATATCAATTCAATCATTCTCAAAGCCTCATTCCAAAACTTAAAAAATATATTAAATCAATCATTCCTGGAACATTAGTCCAACACATAAACCATGGATGTAAGCATCAGTTCACTATCCATCCCAGCTAGTATACGATCATTGTCTAGAGCATCAGTCTAGAACATAAACAATAAAGTATACTATATGTGTCTATATCCTTTATCTGACACCTAATCCATATAGTATACATCCCTTCCCAAAGCATCAGTCCAGCATCAAAGCACATACATGTGACATCAAATCCACTAAACTAAACATATTACACAATGTTCCTGGAACCTCAGCCAAACACTCAAACCATAAATGATCTATCAGTACCAATAGGAAGCATATTGTCCAACATTCTCAAATATAGATATATGAAACCATATATTTGGATCATCTTTTTATCTCTCTCAACCAACACAACCCTTATTAATAAGCTGAGTTCCAAAATGTGGCAACCCAAACTTATCAAAAACTATCCCATGGGCATAATTCAAGTCTCAACCATAACAAAAAAAACATAAAAAGGGAAGGATAAATGTCCATCTCAAAAATCAATATCTCAATACCATTGTCTCATACATAACCTCATTTCCTAAGGGGACAAATGAAACAAAAACCAGTTAATCACATGCACCCACTCATGGTCATCCAATCAATCAATCCCACACTTGGACCTATGGGTACACACCTAAATAGAGGCATCCCTCTTTGGATCCTCAAACATACCAAAGGCTAAAACATGAATAAAACACCATAAAAAGGGTTTTTCTATCTCACACAAGATACAATCCAAGACAATCATAAGAAACATCCTAAAGTAGTCCTCAGTGGACTCTAACTGATCATCGATCAACAATAAGCCAAAAAAGGCATCCAGAAGAAAGACCATGCCACACAAGCATTATCAACACCAAAATATGACATACAATAATAAATTAACTAGAAACTATCCCACTATGGGAATACTTGAGAGTGACTTAGACTCAACTCAACACCATAATGATACCCAACCATAACCTTCATCATATGATGTCAACCAAACCCAAAGGATCCAACCACACTGGCCAACCAACATAGGATCTTAACCTTAACTACTATAACCTCAATAAAATGGTCTTGATACATAGGAAAAAACCCAAATATCCCTAGAGATACCACTAAATCCCACCTTCTGGGACCCGTCCAAGGAACCTCAAGCAAAATTCCGTGGAATGCTCAGGCTAGGCCAATCATTGAGCTCACAATCCTCACCTGGCATCATAGTTCAAAACCAAACCCATTGGAGGATTCTAAATCCAACCTTAAGGAAATTATCCTACTATAATATGATGGTCCCAAAAAAACCATCCATATGACCTCTATATGCCGAAAGGATCCCACTACCATGATCTATGTGGAAAACACTCAAAATGGACTCCTATTAGGCCCTAATCCAACTCAAGGGTGTCAAAAAATCCAAAACCCTCAAAAGGGTAACAAAAGGGAAGTACATGATGTGTATAAATGAGCACACAACATGTACACATATCTCCCTACATGGGCGTGTAATCCAGCTGAATATGGCATGTAAAACCTAAGTACATGGCCTGTAAGTCAGGTACATATCATGTACCCTACATAGGGTACCTACCCATTTACCTCACATGGCCTAGACATGTGTCCCTATCTAGATGTGTACTCACACATGGTGTGTCACCCACATGAGGTCTGCCCGTGTACCCTACATGGCCCTATCTCCCTTTACACGAGTCATTTGGCCATGTACTCAACCACATGCTAAGTGACACTACATGACATTTCCTTTGGACTATACACCTTATAGTTATATTATTCTCTTCTTACCAAAACAGAAAGAACACATAGGGTGTGTTCTTAAAACCACACACCGTGTAGTCAGGTTTTAAGAACCAAAAAACAATGAAAATCTCCCAAACCCCCCATTTTTCCTCGATTAGGTATAGATCGGCCACCACAAAGTCCTAAGAAATCATAATAAAGATATAAAACTTGAAAAAAAATTAACATATGGGGATAGAGGCATAAAATTCAATAACCAACCTACCTCATGGTTTAAACATCGATGCTTTAGGTCTAAATCTATTTCCGAAAGCTACTGTACCTCGATCCGGTCCCGATCTCTGTGATAGATGAGGTCTAGTAGTATCTCCTCCTCCTCCTCGATTGGTCCATCCATCGCATGAGGGAGGTTCCCCTTCATTACATGCATAGGAACCTCAAATGAGGGGGGGGGGGTGTTTTATCAATTTTAATTAATTAATTAACCATTTAAGATCTATCCCAAGTCCTAAAACCCGGAGCAGGTTTATACCTCACTTTGGAAAAAAAACCCCATTCGAGAATAAACCGCCGAGTTAGAATATTAATCTGAGGATCCTTTAAAAATATATCAACACCCAAACCTTCATGAATAATTTAATATTTAATTTATTAAATATTAAATATTCTATCAAAACTCAAATAGCTGAAAATTCCACCAAACTTCGGACCTAGGATAAACAACCTATTTTAAGTCCAATAGAGTGGTCAAAAAAATTATTTGAGACCATATGCAAGGGTAAATGACCATTTTACCCCATACGAGCACCCAAAAGAAAAAATTCAAATTTATACTAAAATTAAAAACCAATAAAAACTCAGGTCTCTACACCTAACTTGCTTTGGCTTCCAAACCTTCTTCATCTTAGTCGATGGTCTTTAACTCATGTGTGACGATCGCCTATGCCGCAAATATGATGAAGTCCTCTTCACAACTACATTCATCACATCCCCACATGCATTTACATCCAACCTGTGTAGTTTTTCCTCCATTTATACTCACACATATACCATTGATCATATGAAAAATGTCCATATTATTTTTTCAAATGAACTCCTGAATCCATCAGTATCAAGAGCACAAACAAATAATAAATTATGGCGTATAGCTAGAACAGCCCACACATCCCTCAATGTTAATGTACAACTTGAATTAACAGTGATACAAATATCACCAATACTAATGAAATCAGCAAAATATCCATTTACCATATTCAATATACCAAAGTCACCTTCTTTGTATAAAGAAAATAATTACCTCTTTAGTGTAATATGGAATGATGATGTTGAATCAACCACCTATTCAGTGTACATATCTGACTTACAATAATAAATTCCAACTAAAAGTAAATCAAACCCACCATGTATAATACTTACATTGGTATCCTTAGAATTAGTGTCGTTCATATTCTTTTCAGCCTTAATATTTTTCAATGCATAACAATTTCTCTTCACATAACTCTCCTTGTTATAAAATAAGCACTTAACATTTTTCTTGTCTTCAATCGACCTCTTTGATTACTGCATCCATCTTACACTGCCAAAATATCACTGCTACATGAAGATTCACCACCATTGGTCTTTCACTGAGTCTTGTTCATTAACAATGATGAAATCACATCAACCAACTTTAGAGTTTCTTTTCAGAAAAATAGTGTGGTGATGAGATTATCACATAAATCAGGAAACGAATCCAAAAGAAGTAATGATTTGTCTTCTTCCATTTTAACTGGTAAAAAATTACCTTTATCATTGATCTTGACCACCATAAAAGACATATCCATAGGAATTTTAGTGAACTCATCTTAATAGTTACCTATATCTCCATTATTTGGAATGTTTAAATGATACAATAATTTTTTTGGATATAAATGATTTGTGAGGGATTTTGATTTGTACTTTATTTTAAGATTTTCCTAGATCTTCTCTAGATTTGTTAGATTCATCACTTCCCACATAGTATTATCACCCAAATACATCTATATTTTACCTGTCACTAACTCTCTCATATCCTTCCAATTAGAAATTCTTATTGTCTCCCACCTCTCTAGTTTTTTCTTCAACTCCTTTATTGTCTTCTCACACACCAAAATATTTTTAAATCATAGATTCCATAGAGTAAAATCATTTTTCTCATTAAATTGGTCAATGTGGGTAGAAATACCACGACATGAATCACCCATACAAAATAAACAAGAAAAATGGATAATCTGCTCTGATGCCAGTTTTTGGGTTGGAAGTGGATCAACTCCAGAATAAAAACCTAGTTTCAACAACAAAAATTGTGAGAATCGACAATGTAAATAGAGTGCAGAAATAAAATCATAAAAAAAATGGGGACATAGAAATTAAACATGGATAAACCCTCCTTGAAGAGGATTAAAAACCATAGGGTAACTTTGATAAAATCTACTAATAATCATAAAGTACATAGAATCCAAGTAGAATCCAAAACTTGAATTACAAATATAGAATAGAAAAACTATGTGAAATTCACACCCCAATACACCTCCAACACCTCTATGATAATCATATCATGATGATACATCACCCTTCAGATATCAAAACCAAACTCATGGTGTTGTTGAAACACCTCAAAAGGTTGTTTCACAACTCATGCTTGTTGTTACATGTTTTTTCCTATGCTCAATTTGTTGATCATGTTTTTTTATCTCCCCTACATATCCTCATATCTTCTCTTCTATGTGTATCTCTACACACCACTCCACTTATTTTTTTTCACACCCCATGAAGAAATACTGCATGCCTTTTATGGGCACTCATATTCCCTAAAACCCATTCAAAATAAATATATAAAAAATATCTCAAAAGACAACATGAGTAGATAAGAAGAAGAATGCCATTTTTGAAATTTAAAAATCATTATATTTATATATGAAAGATAAGACCATGATTCATGTTGAACTCCAACACATCCATTTGCATCTACATCATCTCATCAACTGGAACCAACCACATCATCTTGTCAACTACAACAAAAAAGAAGACACAAATTAAAACTGAACATAATAAATCAGAATTATAGTAGAAAAATTGATAAAATTTAAAAATACCAAAAAAACTAAAAACCGTCATGACTATCTTCTAAAGAATGTCATGGATCAGAATATTCAACCACCTACCTACTATCAAAATCTATCACCTATAATAAAAACCATAACATTTAAGAAGAGAAATATGAAAGAGAAAAAGACAAAAAATATATTCAGAATGTTGCACATTTTCTTCATTTTTTAATAAAAAATAATACATTTTAACATAAGAAAATAATATATCATGTAGAAAACTTTGAAAAAATAAACTTACCTATTTAAGATATGATTTAACAGTTGAAATTGAAAATGGATAAGTACATAACAACTTAATTAATTTTTAAATTGATGTTCAATGTGATTGAAATTTAATAAATAATTTTTTAAAGATTTTGATATGAAAACATGTTCTATATATTAAAAATAATTAAACAGTGGTTTTCCCATGATTTCACTTCAATATAAGGTCGTTTTCTATGGTTTTGACCATTACACACACATTTTAGTGTTTTAAAACACTAAAAATGTGTTTATAGGCATCTTAGGGAAACCATAACTCATAATGAATTTCCAATGGTTCCTAAATTTCAGAAATAAATATATTATTTTTTTCCTCTGATTTCATGGAAATTCGACATCATTTTCTTGGTTTTGACTCCGTGATACATGTTTTTAAGAGATTTAGTACTTTTAAAATTGTTTACTGAGTCATTCTGACCACACTGCATGTTATATTGATGTTTTTTGTGTGTGTACACATCAAAAATAATATAGAAGTGGTTATACCTTGATTTCACATTAATCTGAAGTCATTTTCTATGATTTTGACCATTACACACACGTTTTAGTATTTTGAAACATTAAAGATGTGTTTACATGAATCTTAGGAAAACCATAACTCGGATTGAAATGTCATTAGTTCCTATATTTCAAAAAAAATATATATGGTTTTTCCTTTGATTTCATGGAAATTTGACACTGTTTTCCTAGTTTTGACCCCCCAACACACATTTTAAAGGTTTTGGTACCTTTAAAAATAGTTTACCAAGTCATTCAAACCACACTACACATTATATTGATGTGTTTTCTACAAGTACATGTCAAAAATAACTCAATGATGGTTTCCCCATAATTTTAGGTCAATATGAGGTTGTTTGTTATGGTTTTTATCATTACATGCATGTTTTAATGTTTCAAAACACGAAAAACACATTTACAAACATATTAGACAAACTATAATTCAGAATGATGTGTTGTTGGTTCTTAGATTTCAAAAATCATCTTACATTCATTTTACTATGATTTTATTACCATATGATGTCATTTTCCTAGTCTAACCCCTCAACACATATTTTTGAAGGCTTTGGTACTTTTAAAAACTATTTACCGAGTCATTACAACAACAATTCATATAAAATTAATGTGTTTTGTGTTGGATAGAATATGTATATGTATATGTATATTAGATGTAACAATACAAGAGGGGGGTGAATTGTAGGTTTAAAAACCTTTGAGTTTTAGCAGCTTAAGAGACTAGTTTAAAAGGTCTTAAACTAATACAAATACAAACACCCACAATTGTATTGAATATAAAAAGGTATGATGTAATGTAATACTAATGAAATGTAAAACAATTGTATTCAAGATGAACACAATAATCAGAGTAATATAAAGATGAATGATTCTACCTTAAAGCGTATAGAATAAATCAATACAATATGTAATAGAATGATTGTAATTGAAACAATTACAATTGAATATGTAAAGAATAAAGGAAACAATACAAATTCCTTTCTAATACAATCAGCAGTGGAAAAGTAAAAAGTATTACAATTCTTTTGACCCAAAGAGAAGGGTTATCCTTTCACCTAGGATAAGAGGTTTGTCTCACCAACACCTTGGTGAGCCCTCGATACGACGATCAGACTGTCTGTCTGCCTATCCATAGTAGCCCTCGATATGATGATCGGAACGTCTGTCTGCCTATCCCCGGAAGCCCTCAATACGATGATCAGAACGTCTGTCTGCCTATCCCCGGTAGCCCTCGATATGATGATCGGAACGTCTGTCTGCCTATCCCCAACAGCCCTTGATTTTGTAGGTAATCAGCACCTCTGTCATTCAATCACTTGAAAGCCCTTGATACGATGATCAGATGCACAAATCAGATGAGAGAAGTCACAGTGCCTCTCTCTAGAATTTGATAGAAGTAGAGTATCGCAGTTGTTACAAAAGTCTCGTTGTTCATCTCTCTCAGCTTCAAATGACCTCCTATTTATAGGCCTCGGGTTCCAACGGTCATGTTGCCTCCAACGGTCATATTTCTCCAAAAAACTCGGAGGGACTTGGACACCTGGCATCATAACGGTCATATTGAACCAGAAAGCACGACATTGTTTTGATTAGTTTGTAACTAACTCAACGAAATCGTATTGGTTAAAACAAGATATATGTAGATGATAAACAATAGTAACAAGTGTTTTTGACTAAGTACCAAAACCAGTAATGAAAGTATAAATAGCAGAGTCAGTACGATTTCAATTGATAAAGTCAGTATGATACGATTGATAGAGACAGTACGGTATGATTAACAGAGTCAGTACGGTATGATTGACAGAGTCAGTACGATATGATTGACAGAGTCAGTACGGTACGATTGAAAAAGACATTTGTGATTTCCAAAACAAAATATAGAAGTCAAAAGATAACTTTTGACTCAACAATCTCCCCCTTTTTGGAAATCACAACACACTAAGTAAATATAACAAGAAATACTTATCTCCCCCTGAGTTATTGGAAACTCTTCTGAATATGAATTTGAATACAACTAACTCCCCCTTAGGTGTACACTTTACTAAGGATTGTATTCATAGATTTTCCTTGGTTTCGAAGTATTTGATTAAACCGATATCTTTTGTAAAACATTCTCCCCCTTTATAAAACATTCTCCCCCTTTGTGGTTTACAAAAAGAATGGGGTTACTTTGAGTTTCCTGAAAGAGTTAGAGAGAAGAAATGCATAACAAAAGAAAAGAATCATAAAAGTTATTACAAAACAAAGACAGGTTCCAAAGGAAAACAAATACAAGAGTCATTTGTTTTCTCTTTCCTTTTCCTTCTTTATGAGCTCATTAAGAACAGCTTTCATCTTCTTGATTTCATTCTTGTCTTCAGAAATTTATTCACCCTAAGTTCTGAGAAGCTCTTGTTGGTCCGAAAAAATATGATCTTGATTCTTGATAGTCTCATCCTGGACTCTGATTACTTCCTCAAGGGTATCAATTCTCTCTTGCAGATTCTTGTTATCTTTGGATAACACAGAATTTTGTTTCTTCGACAAAACGATTTCATCCTTGAAAGATGAAACCTTCGAGAATTCAGATTGAAAAGCATTCATTATATCTTGTAATTCTTTCACTGAAGGAATATCGGCTCCATGAGTTATCTGATTCAACCTTTCAGCAGTTTCTTTGTCAAGCTTATTAAAGGCAATAGCAAGATCATTTCACAATCTCCTTATATCTTTAATTGCTATCTCATGATCATTCACCGAGCGTTCTGTTTTATATGACCACTTAGTCATCCTATTGCAAGATTTCTTATGAGCAACCGAGGTTTCAGAAAGAACTTTCAAATCGGCTTCAACTGACAAAACTTTCTTTCTCAGCTCTCTTACCGAACCAAACTTCTTTTTCTGATTATCAGTAATGAAATCAATTTTCCCTTCCAGCCTGGGAAAATAAGGAATAGTCTTTTAAACCCTTCTCAAAACATGGACAATATAATCAATCTTCTTGAGAGATATTGTATGCTCTGAATCAGTATCCTCATCGTACGAAGGCAATTCATTTGATCGGCTTGAGTCAACAACTGGCTGTTTTACTTTTGCTTTTTCTTTCTGCTTTCTTTCTTCTTCCACTTTATCACTGATGACAATAACTTTTTCAGTATGAGAAGATTGAGCACCTTGCTTTACTTGAGGTGGTGTTTTATCCGGAGTTTCAGAAGTTTCACAAAGTGCTTGATTGGCATGAGGGGTTTGTGGAACACCTTCACTCTGCTTTTGAACTGATTCCTCCCTACTCTTCTTCGAACTAAGAAGAAATTCTAAAATAAAATCTCCTTCCTCCTCTTCCACTTCTTCTATCTCTTCCATCATTTGTTTTCCTTTTTCTTTCTCAGGAAGGCTCTGTACGATAGGTTCTTGATGCACTTCTTCCGTCAGTTGAGCACTAGCATCCTCAACCATTTTCAAGACTTTAGAGACATCAAAGTCTTGAGCCTTTCTTTTCAAAACAATTTTCTTTTTCTTTTCAGCCTTAAGGGTTTCTTCTACCCTTATTCGTTCTGCAAAAGCCTCAGCTGGGTCAAGTCCGAACTTTGGATCACATTCCTTTCTCTGCTCCTTATCCTTTCTCCATTTAGCTACAACTTCTTTACTATACTTAGGCTTCTTCTTTGGCTTAGAGCTGGTTTGAGGATCAGACTTCTGAGGAACAACAAGAGAATGAAAGTCTTTGGCTGGCATCGGTGCCGATTGATTTTGAGCCGATTTAGTTTCTACACCTCTTATAAAAAGTTTTGAATTTGGATCAAAACAAACATTCATCTTTTTCATCGTACTCCTACTAATCCAAGATGGCTTCAGATCTATCGGGTTTCCTTTCAAAGGAATGTTGCAAAACTTCATGCTCTCAAGAATAAAATTTATAAGGATGGATGGATACATAATCATTTGGGACTTAATCCCTCCTATCTTGACATTCTTAATGGTTTCAAAAACATACCCCATGAGATTTACTTTCATCATATTTACAAGATAGTCAAGCATAAAAATATCAGAAACTTTCAAAGTTTCTCTATCCCCTTTCCTTGGGATAAGAAAACCTTGAATCCATAAAGTCACAAACCGATTGTCCGGAGAAAGACGAGCCACTTTCTTTTTCTCTTCATTTATGAAAAACAAAGACTTTTCAGCATTTTCTCTATTAAATGTACCGACTTACTCTGGTAGTTTATGAGATGGACATAAAGAATCCCCTTATATTGGGACATTCAGAAAATGAGCCGCTTGTTTCACAGACATAGACAAATTTCTATCGTACACAGCAAAATTGATAGTCATGTCTTTGTCAAAAGATACGGTTTTATAGAACTAACTGACTTCATCAAAGAGAACCGGATCTTGAGAAATAGGTCTTTCAACACATAAATGTTGCCATCCTTGAAACAGAATGATTCTTCTGATTGTGGAATCATACGAATAAAAAAAGTCCCGAGAAACTAACCTTTCTCTGAAAAAGTCTTTCTCTGTAAAAGTCTTTGAAGACATTTTGGCAGGAGTGTTGGCAGAGGACTGAGACATAAAGGTGCTGCCGATGAAAGATCGTACGATGATTTAAAAATAGTGAAGCAGAGCTTCGCCTCAAAACCTGAAAAACCAATATGGGTTTGGGGAGTGGGGGGTGCTATTTATAGGCGATAAAGGGGTGACCGTTGATCTTCTACGGTCAAGATTAGAGGAAAATAGATCAATGGTTAGGATTAAAAACGAAAGGATTTTTTTTTAAATAAAATGGAAAGTACCTGCCGGAGAACGTAAGGTAATTGTTGGTTTTAGTAGTGCTAAAAAGAGAACACAACCATATGATGGAAAAACATCATACCGATGGAAAACAAAGTCGTTACCATTAACTGACAAGCTGATGGAAAACAATCTTGTTACCCTGAACTAACAAGCCGATGGAAAACAATCTTGTTACCATGAAATGACAAGCCAATGGAAAACAATCTTATTACCCTGAACGGATAAGCCGATGGAAAACAATCTTGTTACCCTGAACTGACAAGCCGATGGAAAACAATCTTGTTACCATGAACTGACAAGCCAATGGAAAACAATCTTGTTACCCTAAACTGATAAGCTGATGGAAAACAATCTTGTTACCCTGAACTGACAAGCCGATGGAAAACAATCTTGTTATCATGAACTGACAAGCCAATGGAAAACAATCTTGTTACCCTGAACTGACAAGCTGATGGAAAACAATCTTGTTACCCTGAACTGACAAGCCGATGGAAAACAATCTTGTTACCATGAACTGTTAGTACGATGGAAAAGAAAATCATTACCATCATCGGTCAGTACGATGGAAAAGAAAATCATTACCATCATCAGTCGATACGATGGAAAAGAAAATCATTACTATCATCGGTCAGTATGATGGAAAAGAAAATCATTACCATCATCAGTCAATACGATGGAAAAGAAAATCATTACCATCATCGGTCGATACGATGGAAAAGAAAATCATTACCATAATCAGTCAGTACGATGAAGTAAATAATACAATAAAATTGTCAATACGATAAACAAATAGATATATATTACGATAAACCTGTCAATACAATAAATAGAAAAACAAAAACACATACCAGGAGAGTAAATAATTAAAGATCATAAGATAAAAAGAAACATAGTAAAAAAAACATAGTAAGAAATGTCCTCCCCCTTTCAAAGGGAATTATTTAATGTTAGGAGAATTGTAAAACATGAAGTAGATATGAATTATTATTTTAATGTAATCATTCCTAGCTTCTGTTTTATAAATTCAAACCTATTAGAAGGTAATGGTTTTGTAAAAATGTCAGCAAGTTGTTCTTGCGTTCTGATAAATTGTAGAATAATATCTCCTTTTTGTGTGTGATCCCTAAGAAAGTGATGCCTAACATCTATGTGTTTTGCACGAGAGTGGTGTGCTGGGTTCTTACTAAGAGCTATGGCACTAGTATTATCACAAAGAATTTGAGTTTTGGAGAAACTCAATCCATAGTCTGTGAGTGTGTGTTGCATCCACAATACTTGAGCACAACAACTTCCAACTGCTACATATTTAGCTTCAGCAGTGGATAGTGCTACTGAGTGTTGTTTCTTACAGGACCAAGAAACCAAGGAGTCTCCTAAGAAATGACATGTTCCAGATGTACTTTTTCTATCCATTCTACAACCACCAAAGACAGCATCTGAAAAACTTTTTAAAACAAAATCATTCCCAGAAGAGTAAAAAAGACCTAAATACATAGTGCCTTTTAAATACCGAAAGATTATATTTACGGCTTTTAAATGAGACTCTTTTGGATTAGACTGATATCTTGCACATAAGCATATAGAGAACATTAAGTTTGTTCGACTAGCTGTCAAGTATAGCAAACTTCCTATCATACCTCTAAAGATTGTTTGATCTACTGGTTTCCCAGTTTCATCAAGATCAAGAGTATTTGAGGTACCAATTGGAGTGCTAATACTTTTAGTTTTGTCATATCCATACTTTTTGAGTAAGTATTTAATATACGTATGTTGAGATATATATGTTCCTTCTGGTTTTTGAGAAATTTGAAAACCTAAAAAGAATGTTAACTCACCCATCATACTCATTTCAAACTCAGATTTCATTAAATTTTCAAAAGAATCAGTTAAATATTTCTGAGTTGATCCGAATATGATGTCATCAACATAGATTTGAACAATCAAAACATTTTTGTTTTCCATTTTTATAAAGAGGGTTGGATCTGCTGTACCTTTTGTATAATTGTTTTGTAAAAGAAATCCTATAAGTCTTTCATACCATGCTCTAGGGGCTTGTTTAAGACCATATAGAGCCTTGGTAAGTTTAAAAACATGATCAGGATGTTTTGGGTCTTGAAAACCAAGAGGTTGTTCGACAAAAACTTCTTCTCGAACAAAACCATTTAGAAAATCACATTTTACATCCATTTGAAATAGTTTGAAATTAAAGTATGCTGCAAAGGCTAATAGAATACGAATAGATTCAAGTCTAGCTACATGAGCATATGTTTCTTCATAGTCTATTCCCTCTTGTTGATTATAGCCTTTAGCAACAAGTCTTGCTTTATTTCTTACAATGATTCCATTTTTATCACATTTGTTTCTGAAAACCCATTTTACACCAATTACAGTTGTTTCTTTAGGTCTATCAACTAAAGTCCAGACTTGATTCCTCTCAAATTCATTTGGTTCATATTGCATTGCTTTGATCCAATCATCATCACCTAAGGCCTCACTCGGACTTTTAGGTTCAAATTGGGAAAGAAAAGAAAGATGTTCTATTTCATTTTTTAAGGAATTTATGGTCCTTACAGGTTGATTTACATCACCAATGATGTTATCACTGGGATGATTCCTAAGAAACAATTGATTTGGGTTTTGTAAAACCTGTTCATCAACATATGGTAGAAAATATTACGTGGTAAAAGTTTCAGAAGTATCTTCTTGAATATTTTCCTTATTAGAAGGATCTTCTATCAAAGGTTGATAATCAGTTTTTGAAAACACATCTGAGGATGTAGGATTGGGTTGGTTGAAAACAAAAGGACCAGTTTCATCGAATTTTACATGTACTGTTTCCTCAAGAGTACAAGTGTTTTTATTGAAAACTCTATAATCCTTAGAAGTTTTAGAATAGCCTAGAAAGATTCCTTCATCAGATTTTGGTGCAAATTTGTGTAGATTATCTTTTGTATTCAGTATGAATACTTTTCATCCAAAAACTTTGAAGTATGAAACTTTAGGTTTTCGGCCAGTCCATAACTCATAAGGGGTTTTATTAAGAAATGGTCTAGTTAAAACACGATTTATAGTATAACAGGCAGTACTAACAGCTTCATCCCAGAAGTGCTTAGCAATTGAGTATTCACTCAACATGGTTCGAGTCATTTCTTGAAGAATACGATTTCTTCTTTCAACAACACCATTTTTCTGAGGAGTTCTTGGAGCTAAGAAATTGTGAGTAATACCTTTCTTACTACAAAAAGTTTCAAAATCTAAATTTTGAAATTCACCACCATGATCACTATGAATAGTTATCAATGGTAGGTTTTTCTCATTTTTAACTTGGGCTCTAAAAGTTTTGAAATAAGAAAAGACTTCAAATTTCTTTATGAGAAAATAGACCCATGTAAATCTAGTAAAGTCATCAACTAAAACAAATACATAGTATTTGCCTCCAATGCTTCCAGATTGTGAAGGAACAAAAAGATCCATGTACACTAACTGTAATGCATTAGAAGTTGAAACTTCATTAATTGATTTAAAGATAGTTTTATGTTGCTTTCCAAATTGAAAAGGATCACATACTTTTGAAGAATCATATCTAAGATCCGGTAGTCCCTTCACAAGTCTTTTCTTTGAGAGTTTACTAAGGTTTCTCAGATTACAGTGTCCTAGTCTTCTATGCCATAGCCATGATTGGTCTTCTATTGCACTTAAGCAGGGTAAGTTTTGGCTCCTAAGGTCTTCTAAGTTAATAGTGTAAACATTCTCTTGCCTATTGGCAGATAGAATGAACTCATCCTTGGAATTGTGAACTAGACGCTTATAATTTCTAAAATTCACAAGGTAACCTTCATCACATAATTGACTTATGCTGATGAGATTGTGCCTAAGACCTTTAACAAACAAAACATTTGAGATAATAACTTTTCCAAGAAAAACGATATTACCTATACCAACAATCTTTCCTTGAGCATTATCTCCGAAGGTAACTTTTCCACCTTTTGTTTTGATAACCTTTTCAAAGAGATCTTTGTTTCCGGTCATGTGTCGAGAACAACTACTATCCATGTACCAAATATTATTATTGGTACACTTATCATTTTTCTGAAAAAGAAACAATTAGTTTTTCGGAATCCAAACTTGTTTGGATCCAGAAGGGTTAGATAAAATAATTTTAGGAATCCACATTTGTTTTTCAAAATGAGCTTTATGAAATCCTAAAGATTGAGTTCTGTTAAGAGAACAATCTCTTCTCTAGTGTCCTCCACATTGACACATAGAACAAAAATAAGTTTTTTAGGAACAAAATAGTTATTACTAAAAACAGGTTTGGAATGAGTATAACCAAGACCAGAAAGATTTCTCAAAGGTCTAATTTGAGAATACATCTTGTCAAAGTTTTCCTTCCCATGAGTAAAGTTTGAAAAGCATTTTTTCAAGGAAAAAATTTCTGAATTTAGTTTTAAAACCAAATTCTTATTTTCCAAAACATTTAAATTTGAACTAGAGTTAGGCTCTAAAATATTTTTATTTAAAATTATATTTTCAAGATCCTTAGAAAGTTTATCCTTATCAAATTTAACTTTCTCATGGGTTTTTAAAATACTTTCAAAATCAGATGTCTTCACATCAAGATCCTTAGAAATATCTGATACTTCTTTAGTCAAGATCAAAATTCTAGAATTTTTTTTCAAGCTTCTTCTTGAGTTTAGAATTTTCATTTTCAAGTAATTTAGAAAATCTATATACTTCTTCAAAAGAAGGTAATGTATCATCTTCTGATGATGAGGATTCATCATTTGAAGATTCATAATATCTATTATCATTATAATTTGCATTCAAATAGACATTTTTAATGGCTTCAACATTGTGTACCTTAGCCATGAGACAATGATCTTCAGTTGGTAATCTGGCTATAAGTCTGATATTCCTCTGTCCTGAGGACTCATATTCTGAGGAATCATCTGAAGAACCACTACCACTTGAACTCTAGGTATCATTTTCCTTCAATACTTTCTTTGTCTTATAAAACCTTTTCTTGTTTCTTTGAGAGTGTTTCTCTTTTCTGTCTTTCCTCTTCAGTAAAGGACAATCAGGCCTTATATGTCCTGCTTTCTTACATTCATAACAAGTTACCTATGAATCTTTCTTATCCTTATTATCTTTCTTTTTGAATCTATATTGGAATTCTTTCCTTCCCACAATCTTGTTCATCCTTCGAGCAAGATTGGATAACTCATTATCCGAAAGATCACAATCACTTGAATCAGATATAACTTTCTTGTCTTTGGATCTTTTAAGCCTTTTAGGTGTTTTAGCCTTAGATGCAAAGGCTACACTTCCATTTCCATTCTTCTTCTTGTTGAAATCAGAATCTCTCTTCATTCTTGTCTCGTGCTGTAGAAGAGTTCCAAAGAGTTCATCTAGAGAAATCTGGGAGACTTTTCTATTTTCATCAATAGTTATACTTTTTGAATCCCATTCAGTTGGCATTATATCTATAATTTTATCAACTAGAGCATCATCATCAATAACTTTTTCTCCCATAGATTGTAATCTGTTGACAATTGTCATAAACCTTTGTTGCACTTTACATACTGGCTCTCCATAAGGAAAAACAAAGCCATGATACTCTGCTCGAAGCATTGCTCTTCTTGTTTCTATAACCTTGGATGTACCAAAATGAGTGACTTCCAATTTCTTCCAAATACAGTTGGCTGCTTCACATAAAGATATCTGACTATATATATTCCTGGTCATAGAGCATAATAAAGTATTGCGTACCTTGTAATTCAGTTGATATTCTTGCTTCTCTTGCTTAGTAAAAGTACTGACTTCTTTGTCAGGAATTTTGTAACATCCAGTAAGCATAATAAAATTGTCTACGCCAGTGTTGATCATAAAAGTCTTCATACGATCTCTCCAGTACTCATAATCATTTCTATCAAAGATAGGTGGTCTAGAAGGATTTAGATTGTCTATTGACCCAATATTCATTCCTATCATCTAATAAAAAACTTTTCCACTCTACACGTTAGTGTAGTCAGTAAAACAATAGTAATAAAAAGAAATAAAGATAGTAATACAAATCAGTGGAAAAACTCCTTTGATACCAATTGTTGGATCGAATATATATATGTATATGTATATTAGATGGAACAATACAAGAGGGGGTGAATTGTAGGTTTAAAAACATTTGAGTTTTAGCATCTTAAGAGACTAGTTTAAAAGGTCTTAAACTAATACAAATACAAACACCCACAATTGTATTGAATATAAAAAGGTATGATGTAATGTAATACTAATGCAATGTAAAACAATTGTATTCAAGATGAACACAATAATCAGAGTAATATAAAGATGAATGATTCTACCTTAAAGCGTATAGAATCAATCAATACAATATGTAATAGAATGATTTTAATTGAAACAATTACAATTGAATATGTAAAGAAGAAGGGAAACAATACAAATTCCTTTCTAATACAAGAAGCAGTAGAAAAGTAAAAAGTATTACAATTCTTTTGACCCAAAGAGAAGGGTTATCCTTTCACCTAGGATAAGAGGTCTATATCACCAAAACCTTGGTGAGCCGTCGATACGATGATCGGAATGTCTGTCTGCCTATCCCTGGAATCCCTCGATACGATGATCAGAATGTCTGTCTGCCTATCCCCGGTAGACCTCGATACGATGATCGAAACGTCTTGTCTGCCTATCCCTGGCAGCCCTCGATACGATGATCGGAACGTCTGTCTGCCTATCCCCGACAGCCCTCGATTTTGTAGGTAATCGGCACCTCTGTCATTCAATCACTTAAAATCCCTTGATACAATGATTGGACGCACAAAGCAGATGAGATAAGTCACAATGTCTCTCTCTAGAATTTGATATAAGTAGAGTATCGCAGTTGTTACAAAAGTATCATTGTTTGTCTCTCTCAGCTTCAAATGACCTCCTATTTATAGGCCTCGGGTTCCAACAGTCGTGTTGCCTCCAACGGGCATATTTCTCCAAAAAACTCGGAGGGACTTGGAAACTTGGCATCATAACGGTCATATTGAACCAGAAAGCATGACATCATTTTGATTAGTTTGTAAATAACTCAACGACATCGTATTGGCTAAAACAAGATATATGTAGATGATAAACAATAGTAACAAGTGTTTTTGACTAAGTACCAAAACAAGTAATGAAAGTATGAATAACAGAGTCAGTATGATTTCAATTGATAAAGTTAGTATGATACGATTGATAGAGATAGTACGGTACGATTGACAGAGTCAGTACGATACGATTGACAGAGTCAGTATGATATGATTGACAGAGTCAGTACGGTACAATTGACAGAGTCAGTATGGTACGATTGAAAAAGACATTTGTGATTTCCAAAAAAAAATATAGAAGTCAAAAGATAACTTTTGACTCAACATTTTATGCATGTAAACATAAAAAATTACTCAATGGTGGTTTTCCCATGATATCACACCAATATAAAATAGTTTTCTATGGTTTTGACCGTTACACACACTTTTTAGTTTTTTAAATCCCTAAAAACACATTTATGGGAATCTTGGGAAAATAATGACTCATAATGATGTGAAGTAAATTAATACATTTAAAAATAAACATACAATAATTTTCCTATTATTTCATGGAAATCTAATTACATTTTTTTAGTTTTGACCCCCCAATATACATTTTTAATGGCTTTGATACATTTTGAATATGTTTACCAAGTCATTCTGACCATACCATGCATTATATTGATGTGTTTTATGTTATTACACATGAAAAATAATACAACGATGGTTTTTCCATGATTTAAAATCAACATGAGGTCATTTTATTTGATTTTGGTTATTACACACACATTTAAGTGTTTTAAAACACTAAAACATTGTTCATAGGAATCATGAGAAAACCATAATTTGGAATGACATGTCAATGGTTCCAAAATTTCAAAAATAAATCAATGGTCATTTTCCTTTGATTTCATGGCAATTCGACATCATTTGTCTAGTTTTGACCCCCCCAACAAACGTTTTTCAAGACTTTGGTACCTTTACAAACAATTTACCGAGTCATTTTGACCACACCACACATCAGATTGATGTGTTGTGTGTGTGAAAATGTTAAAAATAATTGAATAGTGATTTCCCATGATTTCATGTCAATTTGAGGTCTTTTACTATGGTTTTGACCGTTAAACATATGTTTTAGTGTGTTAAAACACTAAAAACATTTTTAGGGGCATCATGGGCCAACCATAACTCAGAATTTTGTACCATTAGTTTATATATTTACCAAATAAAACTATGGTTATTTTAATTTGATTTCATGATTATTTGATGTCATTTTCCTAGTTTTGACCCCCAAAACATGTTTTTAAAAGCTTTGGAACCTTTACAAAAGTTTACTGAGTCATTCCATCCACACCGCACATCCGATTGTATTATTGTCTATGCATACACATTAAAAATAAATCAATGGTAGTTTTGCCATGATTTAATGCCAATAATAGGTATTTTTATATATTTTTGAACATTACATATACATTTTAGTGTTTTAAAATACCAATAAAACATTTACAGGCATCCAGGGAAAACTATAAATCAGAATGATGTGCCATCAGTTTTGATATTTCATAAATAAATATAAATTAATTTTACTTTGATTTCATGATCATATGATATCTTTTTCATGGTTTTGACCCCTTGAAAAATGTTTTTAAAGGATTTGGAACCTTTAAAAACTGTTTACCGAGTCATTCTGACCACATCGCACATCAGATTGACGTATTGTCAATCCATACACATCAAAAATAACTCAAATATGGTGTTACCTTGATTTAATGTTAATATGAGGTTTTTCTCTATGGTTTTTACCATTACACACTCATTTTGGTGTTTTAAAACACTAAAACGTGTTTATGGACATCCTTGGAAAATAACAACTCAGAATGACTTTTTGTCAGTTCTTACATTTTCCTATAATTTCATAGGAATCTAATTCCATTTTCCACGTTTTGAACCCCTAACACAAGTTTTTAATGGTTTTAATTCCTTTAAAAACTTTTTACCATGTATTTCCAACCACACCACATGCAGATTGATATTTTGTCTATGAGTACACATCATAAATTACATAACAGTTATTTTACCATAATTTCACATGAATCTGAGGTTTTTTTTCTATGGTTTTGACCATTTCACTCATGTTTTAGTGTTTTAAAACACTAAAAATGTGTTTATGAGCATCCTTAGAAAACCATAACTCATAATTATGTATCATCATTTACTAAATTTTGAAAATAAATCTACTATCATGTTTATCTAATTTCATGTCTATCTGATGTATTTTTCCTAGTTTTGAACCCTTACACACATTTTTAAAGGCTCTGTGCCTTTAAAAACTATTTACTGAGTCATTCTGACCACACCACACATCGTATTAATGTGTTTTCTATGCATAAATATCAAAAATAACTCAATTATGGTTTTCTTATGATTTAAAATATATTTGAGATCATTTTATATGGTTTTGACCATTACATGCATGTTTTTGTTTTTTAAAACACTAAAAACACATTTACAGGTATCCTGGGAAAACTGTAACTTGAAATAATGTGTCATCAGTTCTTACATTTCATAAATCAATATAAGGTTATTGTCTTATTATTTCATTAAAGTTCGATTCCATTTTTCTAGTTTTACCCCCAACACACGTTTTTAAAGACTTCGGTACCTTTAAAAATTATTTACAAAGTTAAAACAGAGAAAACAAGTTCAAATTATTTTAAAAATTTAGAGTAATGATCCATAATTCATTTTTGATATATATAAATCAAAAACACATCAATCTATCACACGATGTGATTGGTATAAATTGAAGTGCATGTTTTCAATATAAAGGTGTAATTTTAGTTTTATCTATGGAAGTTGTATATGTTCTTTTAAAATGTGTGAATGATCTATATAAATTAGAATTTACCTTAGAAGGATGAGATATAAGGCTTTAAATTTACTCAGGGATCATGCCTACCATATAATGAAATATATAAACTTATTTTATTTTATATTTTTGACCACCACTGATCCTCTGTCTGCCGATAAGAGTCTTTTTATTCCACTTTTTCTTTCAACCTTGAAATTTCTCTTTGTGATTCTCGATCAATGGTGCTACTCAAACCCCCATTGGGTGTATCAGTAACTGATGACAACACCCTACCAAATATAGTTGATGGATTAGGCCCAAAACCAATCCCCCATACATGACCAGGATTCCCCTTTCCTAAAATTATTACAACTACATCATTCTGGGAAACCGATGATGACCATGAAGGGTTTGCATCCTAGACATCATGAATTTTAATATGTTAACAAAAAAATATCAAAAATAATTTTTAAATTATCTAAACTTTATAATATTATCTAATTAATATTTTTTTCATTAATATTTATTATTACTTCATTACTATAATAAAAATACTAACAAAAAATAAATTATAACAACAAACAAGTCTTTAAAAAAATTAATTGGGGTCAAATATATGGAGTAAATGACGCTAAATTGGCATCATTTGATCCATGTAGCTTGCCTCATTTAATTGGGTTTAAGACTTTTTTATTTTTATAATATAATTTTAATTATTATTTTTTACGGTAGTGAAATAACATGAAATAGTAATAAAAAGTACTTACTCAAACTTCTTTGAAAGGTTCATTTATAAAACTATCATCGAGTTTCCTATAAACTTTAAATCACATCTTTATTCAGTAAAAAAAGTGACCTAATTCATTATTCTTTATATAAAAATGTAAACAAGTTATAAAAACCCTGACTTATAATAAAATGATATAAATAATAATGGATAAAATTAAAACTAGGTTTGTTCTTTTTCTAAAAAAACTTTGAGACCCAGCGATATGAGGAATGGATTTTTTCTCGTTATTGACAATATTTTTTTTAAATAATTCCTAAAAAAAATAGTAACATTAATAAATATTATAATTTTATTGCGTTTATGTTATTAAGATACTATAAAATATTCAGTTACCTCATGAGATGCATCTATGTTAATATCAATGAAGAACTTCCATTTCTCATGAGAAATATCTTTAGTAACTTTATCATATATTTTTCATGAGCTTAAAGACATGTCATTAAAAATATATAATCTCCATTTAAAATATTTCTATTTCTTACCCAAAATTTTCAGAGTCCATTGGTGTGAAATAGAGTTAGGGACATCAAAATGAAAAAACCTCTAAAAATAAAAAAACATAACACTCTATAGGTATATTAATAATTTTACTCATGTCTTTTAAATTTGTTATCAATGAATATTTAATTAATATTACCTTTTAATTGATTATCAAAGAACTCATTTTTACAAGATGTGGGAATATTTCTCCAATCTTTATAATTAACGGGTAAGCTCACCATTTCGTAAGAAAGCTACCCAAGAATCTATCCATTGATTCTAGTAGAATCATTTCTAGGCACCCCAAACTCATCAAATGGAATGATAATCTTTAATTAATTTAGGTCTCATATATTTAATGTGTTCATATTAATATCCATTCTATTGTTATCCTTATATTTTTTATAAATTCATTAACAATTTAATAAAATATACATTTTTTTTAAAATGACATACATACCAGTAATGGTAACTCACCAATATCCCCTAGATGGAAGGGAGACCAACTACTCCATCAAAGGAGGTGAATTAGAAGGTGGGATACCAACAACAACTAGGGAAATTGTAGGCTCGCTTTATGTATCGGGTGTAGTAGAATCACTCACATCTATTGAAGTTGATGGTAATGGTGGTGTGCTTCGAGATTCTAATAAACTAGGATCTAGAATTTTTTCTCTCTTGAAATTCCTTCAATTCAAATGGTTTATATATATTAAATGTATAAAAAAAAGGAAAAACTAAAATATTTTTACAAAAAAAGAAAAAATAGAAAAATGAATATTTGTACGAAAAACTATTAAATGAGAAATTGTAATATAGTTTCACTACCAATTTATATATTCAATTATCTTCATATTCTTTATATTTATTATTATCAACATACATTGCAATGAATTATTAATTTTCATGATATCTTTAAAGTTATATTGTTTCAATATTGTGAAGAAAAAATGTTCAATGTTTTGTGTTTGATGTGGGTCACTATCACAATGTACCAATTGACCTTCATTTACCATATCATCTAAGCCTCTTTTATTTAAGTATATAATAACACTCCATACATTATGTATGTCATTGTACATATAATAAGAAATCTTCTATTTTGAATCCAAAATAAATGGATCATGACCTGCATACTCACTAGTATAGATCAGGCGAGAGAAGTTGATAGAATTAAAATGTAATAGATTTTGAATTATACCCCTATCAACGCTGAACTAGTAAAATTTGAATAAGACAACTAAAAATTGACCATGATAGGTTTTTTCAATTATATCAATCATCTTTCTATAGTATCCCACCTCTAATGGTGTAAGTAAACTACTATTTTGAGTTTTCAAGTCTTCTTCTTGATAAATTTCATGAAATATGAATCCATGATTATTGTAGGCATCAAATCTCTTATCCCACGTTAGAGGGCCTCGATCCAAAAACATCAAATCATTGATATTTCATCTCAATTATCAACATTCATTATCTAGAAAATAAGATACAAGGTATTACTTTTAACATATAAAAAATAACTACATGTCAAAAATATGAATATGAGTATATAATTACATAATGGGCGAGCCATTCAACAATCTCCTTATTAATAGATTTTGTTAATTCCATCTCATTTCAAACTCAACCCCTTAATCAACTCTTATTTTTCAATTTAAATTATTTAATAAATGGATATGAAATAAGACTATTGAGTACCACATATCTATGTTCTTGTAGAAACTCTAATTTCGTTAGTTTAAAATTTGACCCCTTTCTAATTGGTCATCCAATAGTTGGAAATACGGATGATTGTTTTTTAGAATGATAATTAGTGGAGTTGTTGCAAACACATCCAAAATTATTAAATCTATTATCAATCCCATCCAAATACCTATAACCGAAGTTCAAACACTCTTCAGCTATGTAACCTTCAACAACACGACCTTTGATTTGAGATTTATTCATCACATATAATTTCAAATGACCTAAGTACCTGATGAAAATAGAAAACATATTAAAAAAATTATGCAATGATTTGATAATATTGAATTCACCAATGAAAATAAAAATAATATCAATGTACCTATCAATTGGATGCATCCATAAATAGTGTACTGGTCCACAAAGTTTACCTTCTTCAACTAAATGATGAGTCAATTGAATCATGACTATAAAGAATAAAGTGAAAAATAAAATATCTAAATGAAAAAGTGTCAAAATAAATCTTTCTTTAAGTTTGTCAAGATCAGTTATATTTTGAGTTTCTCAACAAAAATCACTGAAAAATCTACACAACTCAACTAGAACCAAAATTACTTTTTCAGGTAACGTATTATGAAATGCCAACAATAAAAATTTCTCTATCAGAATACGTGAGTTATGAATTTTTAATCCATTTATCTTTTAATGTTTTAAGTCAAAAATTCTTAAAATGTCACTTTAATATCCATATAGAACTTTTATACTCTATAAAATTTTAAGGAATACATATTTCTCATTATTTTTCATTGTAAAAATAGTTGAACGATACTTACCATTTTCATTTTCCCACAAACCATTCTTTATATTTATCGATTTCGAATCCTTATGAGCATTAAGGAAATTATTTGATTTAGACCGATCATTAAGAAATGTAAAAATTACATTGTCACAAATGTTCTTCTAAATATGCATTATATCAAGGTAAATATTTATCAAATTAAACTCCCTATAAGTAAGTTGAAAAAATATACCCTTTTTCTTCCATTTTTGTGTTCCAACTCCTTCAAATACTCTACCTTGTACCCTTTACCCCTTCTTTAAAATGATTACATTTTCCAAATTCTACAATGAAATTCATTAATTATCCCAAGATTTTTGAACAATTAACACCTTTAGTGGCTTTCTAAATTCAATATCTCTATTGAATTGCGTGTTGTTAAACTTGAATTTATGAGAAGCATTATGAAATCAATGATGACACGTAAAACACTATTTTCTACAATGAGGTAATTATTGAGGTTGAAAATCAAAATTACAACCTAGAAAATCCAAAAAAGTTTGATTATTCTAACTAGATAAGTTTCCTAGTCCAAAAAATCCACTAATTGTCAAAATCAAAGAAGCGTGAATGTTGAATAGTTTTCTTGTTGAAGCATCATATGTTTCTACACCATCATCCAATAATTATTGAAATTATTTGATTAGAGGTTGAAGGTATACATCAATTTCATTCACATGAATTTTCATTCCAGGAATAATCATTGAAATAATGAAAGATGTCTTATTCATAAATATCTATGGAGGTGGATTATAGGGGATCAAAATAACAGGAAAATTACTACAATTAATACTTAAAGTACCAAAATGGTTAAAACTATAAGGACCCAGCCTTAAAAATTACATAATATAGTTAAACCAATTAGAATACACTTATTACATTTCCAAAGATATTTATGGTTTAGAGTTTAAGAAAGTTAGTACATAATTTATACATATCAATCCAAAATAATTCAAGGTTGGTACTACTAAAACAATAAACATTTGTTTCATAATACAAAAGTTTTTAATAAAGCATTAAATATTTTCATGAAAAGTCTTCACAAAATTCATCTTGGCTTCTCCTTTCCTCTTTCCCATCCTTACACCCTATGAATTTTTTTTAAAAATTGGTATGATCATAAAAATATCATTAAGGGATATAAAAAGAATGAGAGAAACTATTAGTCCATGAATACTTATAAACACCCAAAATCATTTTCATAAAGACATAATTGTCACCCATAAAGTATTATATACATACTTTGTGAAATAAGATATTTCCATAAAATATAGAAAAACATAAATAAAACCATAAAGTTATCTTGGGGAATTACTTAATATTTTAACCCTCATGACTACCTTATGATTTTTAACCCTCATGACTACCTTACAATGTTGCCCTCACGACTACCTTATGGTGAAACCATCACAGTTACACTTAGAGTAACCATATGACCAACCTCCAAATTACACATAACGAATGAATTAGAGGGAGATATAGGTACCACAATTCATTATAAAAAATTACCAAGAACTAGAACATAATCATAAAACACGAATAATTTCATAAAAACATTGCTTTTGAATTTTGTAAAATTGAATTTTAAAAGAGGATTTTTAAATAAAAGTCCCTTACAAATATCATATAATTAGAGTGAGAATTAATGGAATGAATGAAATATGTGTATAGACTATAAATTAACATAATACAACATTATATAAACAAAATTCATTACTCAAAAATAATCTTAATACCACATAATCAATGGAGTATAAGGTTAACCCAAAAAATGGAAATTGGGTTAAGAATTCTGTTACCTCAGGTTTTTCTTACTTCAAACATGTTTAAAACTCCTATAAAATGGTTAAAAGAGTGTTATTAATATTTTAAAGAAACATATTCATGATTATAACACCTTATATGATCATTTTACAACATCATTCTATCCATTTATTAATAATATTTTGTTATTTCCATTGTTTCAGGGGTGTGCTTTATATGGTTTCCATGGTCGGTTCGTAATGGTTTTTTCTTGTCGAATGGAAGAGAAACTATATAAGTGGAATAAAATGGTATTAATATGTTTATAGAATATTAAATGAAACCATAAATCAGTTTTTATCATATATTATGTTTAATCATTAGATAAAACATTAATGATATACGTTTAGATCATTTTGGCAGTTCTTCGATAATCACAAACTAGTTTTGTTATATAATTCAATATCAGGAATATAAGTTAATTATAGAACATAAAAGAGGTTATATCATACAATTTATAGTCTATTTTAACCATTAAAATGGTTTTATAACCATCTTTGTGTTGGATTTTGTGGCCTAGAACTAACTGCTTTGTACTTTATTCATTAATAAATACTTTATCACATCTTGATTGTTATTCTATGTGACAATGCATGTGATAATTTCCTAAGGATAGTTGTTGCATTAAAGGGTCATAGAGGATCCCTACTATGATGAGAACTCAGATGTTCCATAACACTATTCTTTAATATATGTTCTATGGATGGATGATGTTATTTGAAGGAAAAAAAAACAATAAAGGACATTAGGGGAGAGGACTCATAAAACATTGAGGCACCTTCTCATGGTGTGAACCCTTGGTAATATCCAGGAGGATATTATCAGAATGAGATCCACTAGTAAAAAATACACATTTCATAGTGTCATTGGATGTTCCTATCTGCGGACGTGTGCATTGGTCCTTAGACTTTAAGATTATTATTAATGGGTATTACAACTTGTGCACTTAGATGTATTGATGAAAACTGTGAAGACACACTATTCGCAGCGAGGTAGGATATTTTGGGTGAGTCATGAGTAATACTGCTTTAATAGATAATGTGAGAAAAGATTTTCCCTTCTATTCCATAACGGAAGTAGATATCTAATGCCCTTTGATCGAATTTATATTGTCGAGATAAATCCATGGCCATGGTAAGGAATGAGCGAGTTCAATTCCAGAAATTAAAAAAAAAGAATAATCGAGCACATGGGTTGATGGAACTAGCATTCAACCCACTTGATTCGAGATATAGAGACAAAAGGATTACATTACAAGGTAAGAATTCATAGGAGGTGACACATCATTACGGCGTTAACTTCTTTCTACTAAGAATGCTCTCAAGTTATGAGAGAGATCCATCTTTACCAGATCAAGGAGAGCGCTTTGGAAGTGTCTCTCAGGGAAATCAGAGGCAAACATCACAAGTGAATTTTCTTTCATGCTAACACCCAAAGATCCCTTCGGTGATGTCCAGCGATACGTGGAGCACGTGTGGATCACCACTAGAGAAAGTATACATTTAGATTCTATGACACAACGACATATCACATCAGATCCTTACCAGAAACATCAATGGATAGAGAATTGAATCAAGGTAATTCTCGTCTTTTAATTAAATTAATTATTTCCAACATATGATGATCCTCTATATGGTTATGGGACTCCCTTCCTTTCTTTCGTTCTTTGTTCTATTCTAATGAACTGGAATTTTATTATCATGACGGATCTCATATTGATTATTGTTAATGGAAAAAATTAAATTTGGGTACACCCACCAATTCACTTATTTTGCACCTGGAACTTACAAGTGGTATCAGAGGGGCCATATCATTAATTATAATTATTTAGTTTTTTGTTGATGATTTACGCATTTAATAATTTAGTTTTCTCAATTCAAGTTAATTGTTCTGCAAATATGAATCTCGAGATCTGTTCCTCCTCTTTCGTTTCTCTTTCACCTTACAAAAATGATCTTTTCTTTTAATTTTGATTAAAATAAAATAGAGGATCACATATGAAGGTGCCAAAGCTTCCTGGCCATACAACACCAGAACACATGATGTGTATTCAGCAGTACATGCTGTGTAGTCTAGGTTCCATGAACCGGGATGGTCCACCAAACCAGTCTGTGTGTTGGAGTATTTCTAAGTCTTAAATGACTCTGTGTGTTGGCCAGGAATAGGTGGAACACGGTTTTTAGATTACACATCATGTTGTCTACTGGACACGGTGTATAGTCCCTTCGGGTTAGGGTTGGACCGTGTACCCCATACACGGCTTGCCCGACTAGAAACCGTGTAACCCAGATACTAAACGGCATGTGGCCCACTGAACATGCCATTTACTCTGAAGATTTATGAAGTACATCTACATGCCTTGTCCTTAGGCATGTACTTTGGATGGATGGTGAATGATAGTACATGCTATGTAGTCATAACTACATGCCATGTACTTATCCAAATTACGTAGATTTATTATAATTTATTATTATATTATACAAACCCTTGAGATATGCACTATAGTGTGGGTGTGAATCTGAGGCACAACACGTGATAGATGTTTTATACATATGTGTTTAATTTAACATCTGTGCAATGTTGATTTCTACTCATTGGGTAGTTATGAACAGGAATTCACCCGGTTTCCTCCAAGGTACAAGTTACTTACAAAGATAATTTTAAATGAATTTATTTTTTTAAAATTATGATAAATGAGAATCTCGAGGAAATTCGGAAAAGGGTTTAAGGTAAAAGGATTGATTAATTAAAGACAATTAATTGATTTGAGCATGATTTATCTTAAACAATAATGATTAAAGGATTGAATTCTATTTTTATTTATGTATAAATATCGTTTCATATATGGATGATCATGAGTTTGACCAATACCTTTTTATGTGAATGGTTTCTTTTAATTTATTTATTTAAATTAAAATTTTTGGCCTGAAATCCTTCTCCTCATTAATATGTAGGGTCTACGTGCCAAAGGTTTCTTTTATGTAAAACCCTATTTTACCACTCACCTGTGAGTGAGATAAAATCATATGTAATGGATGGAGCTCCCAAGCTAGTGGAGGTAGCTCATGTTAGGAGCCAAGGTGAAACCAATCCAAGGAGACACAAAGGTGGATAGATGGAAATCTGTAAACACGAACCCAAAAGGTTCAAGGTGTTTCTCACCTAGGACTTGCATTAGTTTATCAACCACTAGATAAACTAACCAATAGATCAAGCTCATGATCATACCATTTATTTTATTTATGTCATTTACATGGTTTATTTATTGTGGGTGTGTTGTCACGATCACAAAATTAATGAATTAAATAAGCATGCAAGATGGAACTAAAATATGACCGGTTTATGCATAAATATTATCTTAGACATGGTTAATAAATTAAGTATATCCCACTTAATATTAATAATCATCTAATCAAATATAGTAAAATTTCAATTTATGTATAAGGATAAAATCCCTCAAGGAAATATTAAGTCAGTATCACCTTCCACAATCTTGGTTAGAATTGAACCATAATTCAAAGTTCTTGACCAACCCTAGTTGGGGTGATTAAAATTATCAAGGAATTATAATTCAAGTTATTAGGTTGACTTGACTTGGTTCACATCAAGGGTTGACTTCCATGGTAGGACTTGGTGTGACCAAGAGTAAAAGGTTGAGGAAATCCAAAATAAAAGGGTTTCAAGATTGGGGAGTCCACTCAGTGGATCAAGGAACTGCGAGTTAATGCAATTATCATTTGGAATGCCTACCTAAAACCCTTAAAGTTTCTTGACCACCCCTAGTTTGGGTAATGAGAGGGGAAATATAGATCCTTTCCACTAGAATATTCAGGCAACAGAATATTTCAAAGTCAATGGTGAGGTCCATTGTATTTCGATAAATAGTAGGAGACTAATAAGTATTAATTTATTTATTTGTCTCAGTTTTATCATGATAATGTACTAAAATATTTTCTCATATTAATTTTAAGAAATGACAAGACAAATGAATTCAAAAATAACATTGCGAACCATACTCGGGAAGGAAAACCTTCTCACCAGCACCAATTTCCAGGAATAGCAGAGGCGTTTACACGTCATCATACACCATGAGAGGAAATTGTATGTGCTGGAGGATCCTATTCCATTTTCACTTGGAAAAGAGGCCAGTGATGAGGAAATATCTCTCTATATGAATCATATGGATGATTCCACATATGTCCAATGTTTCATGCTACCAACTATGTCTAATGAGCTCTTGAAGAAACATGAAAACATGGAAGCATATAGCATGATGTCTCACCTTAAGGATATCTATCAAGAAAAGGCGAGACATGAGATATATGAGATCTCCAATGATTTGTTTATAAAAAATCTTGGAGAGTCTACACAATCTAGGCTTCATGTTGTCAATCTTATTTGTTAGATTGAATGCCTGGACATTTTAGGGATTAAGTTCCTGGATGATTTGCGTACATATCTCATCTTATCATCACTGCCCAAGACCTTATCTAGCTTTATTGTCAACTACAACATGAGCAACAATGAGAAGATTCTATTGGAACTTATGATCTTAATTCTCAAGGTAGATAAGGACATGGGTCATGAAAAACCCACAGTCCTTATGGCGAATAAGAGAGGGAAGGACAAGGAAAGGGGACCAAGGATTCATAAATGGTCTGAAGCCCCTGATCACTATTTCTCCAAGAAGGGGAAGATCTAGAGGCAGGGCAAGGAATGAGGGGTAGTATGTTTTTCATGTGGCATGCGAGGCCACTTGAAGAGGAACTACACCCAAAATTATGGGGATTCTAAAGGTGTGTTATTCATTGAGTGTAATATTACCATTTCTACACATTGGGTATTAGATACAACTTGTTGGACTCACATCTATATTTAAATACACGAACCAAGTAGATTTAGAAAGATTTCTAGAGGAGGGTGTATCTTCAATCTTCCAATGGTGCGAGGATGGCTTCATTGGCCATTAATGATTAGCATATCTCATTTCCAACTAGGATGATTTTGGTTTTACATAACTGTTATTATGTGCCTAGTGTTACCAAGAACATAATTTTTGTATCATGTTTGGATATGGATGGATTTATTTTCATGTTTAGAAATAAGGGTTGTTTCTTTTATAAGAATAATGTATGTTATGGTATGGTGAATTTAAATGATGGTTTGTATGTATTAAATTACAAAAACCAAGTGTTGGAAATCGATAACGAAACAAACTCACATGACTCATACATCACCCAATTGTGGAATCACCGTCTCGGTTATGTAAACGAGAAGTGCTTGACAAAGCTCTACCAAGATGGCTATTTATACTCTACTGAGCTAAAACCACTTGATAGATGTCATGATTTTTTACAAGAAAAAAAATGACCAAGCCTCCTTTTGGTGGATAGGATGAAAGGGTCACAGAGCTTCTAGGATTGGTGCACACAGATGTGTGTGGACCATTTCCAGTTGAAGCTATAGGTGGATATTCTTACTTTATTACTTTTACAAATGATTTTAGTAGATATGTCTATGTTTCTTTATTGAGGTATAAGTTAGAGTCCTTAGAGAAATTTAAGGAATTCAAGAATGAAGTAGAGAATAATATTGGTAAGAAGATAAAGAAACTTTGATTGGATAGAGGTGGAGAATATCTAAACCAGGAGTTCATCGACCTTTTACGGGAGTCTAAGATTATTTCTCAACTCACTCCTCCTTATACACCACAGTGTAATGGTGTTAGTGAAAGGAGAAAACACACCCTGTTGTACATGGTGAGGTCGATGATGAGTCATATAGATCTTCCATTATCCTTTTGGGGATGTGCATTACAAATTTTAGCATACAAATTAAACTGAGTACCAAATAAGTCAGAAAATGGAATTCCCTACGAGATATGGAATGGAAAGAAACCCATCCTGTCACACACATGTGTATGTGGATGTGAGGTGTTTGTTAAGGCCTTATAAGGAAACAAACTAGCACCCCGGGGCATGAAGTGTATCTTTATAGGATATCCCAATGAAATGAAAGGATATTACCTATATAACCCTTCAGACAAGAAAGTCACTGTTTCCGTACAATTAGTCTTTATTGAGAGGGATCTCATCCTAAAAAAGGATAGTGGGAGAAATATTGACTTTGAAGAAGTTAATTATCAAGATACACAAGAGTTGGTACAGGAACAAGTTTCATAGGTCCCCATGGAAGAGGTTCCAGAAACACAAGTACTCTGTAGAATCATAAGAGAGGTAAGGGAACCAAAGAGATTTGGTTTCCTAGTCACTGAGAATGGTGAATCATTATTGTTGGACAATGATGAACCTATCTCCTAAAAGGAAGAAATAGAGAGCTCAGAAGCTACAATATGGCTAGAGGCTATGAAATATGAGATGGATTCCATAAATCATAACCAAGTCTAGGTTCTGGTCGATGAGCCAGTTTTTGTAAATCCTGTTGGATGCAAATGGGTATTCAAGAGAAAGTTGGACATGGAAGGTCAAGTTAGCACCTATAAAGCTAGGCTAGCGGCTAAAGGATTTAGACAGGGTTAAAAAATTTACTATAATGAAACCTTCTTGCTAGTTGCCATGTTTAAAGCCATAAGAATCATTCTTTCCATAAGAACTTACCATTGATATGAGATTTGGAAGATGGATGTAAAAACAACATTCCTTAACATGAACCTTCAGGAAGATGTCTATATGACACAACCAGAAGGGTTTGTGAAACCAGGTGAATCCAAATAGGTTTGAAAGTTGAAAAAATACATTTATGGAATAAAGAAAGCTTCTAGGTCATAGAACATTTGATTTGATGAGGCCATAAAGGAATTTATTTTCATTAAGAATGAATATGAGACTTGTGTTTACAAGTGTTTTAATGGGAATTTGATCATCATACTAGTAGTATATGTTGATGACAAATTACTTATTGGAAACAATGTACTAATATTACATTCAGTTAAGGACTTGTTGAACAAGTGTTTCTCTATGAAGGACTTAGGTGAAGTAGCCTACATTCTAGGGATCAAGATCATTCATGATGGATTCGATAGGTTTCTTGGACTAAGTCAGGGTACATACATTGACCAGATACTAAAGAGATTTTGTATGGAACAATCCAATAGGGGATTAGTTCTAGTGTCACATGGCCTATATCATTCTAAGATAATGTGTCCTCAAACACAATAGGAGGAAGATAGGATGAGTAAGACCCCATATTCTATAACTATAGGATCCATCATGTATGCCATGTTATGTACTAGGATTGATGTTTCCTATACACTGAGCATGCTAGGAAGATATCAAGCAGATCTAGGAGAACATCATTAGACTAATGTTAAGACTATCCTTAAGTATCTGAGAAGAACTAAATATATGTTCCTGGTGTATGTAGGAGAAGAGGAGATTGTCATCAGAGGGTATTCTGATTCTGGTTTTCGAAAAAAACAGAATGATCTGAAGTCACAATTAAGAAATGTTTTCTGTCTCAACAAAGGAGTTGTAAGATGGAAGATATCAAAGAATCCAGTTGTCACCGATTCTATAGAATATTCCAAATATGTAACGTCTTTTGATATATCCAAGTAAGTCATCTGGATTTATAACTTTGTATAATTGATTTATGTGGTGACTAGCGGTAAAGATCCTATCACGTTGTATTGTGATAATACTACAATGATGGCTCTTGTAAAAGAACCAAGGTCACATTAATGGACAAAGCACATTCTCCGAAAGTATCATCTCTTGAGGGATTTCAATCAAAGGGGTGAATTTTCAGTGAGTAGAGTGTCCACGAAAGATAACATGGTAGACCCCATGACTAAATGCCTATCTCAGCAGAATCATGGATATCATGTGAGAGCTAGCGGGTTAAAGGTTGTTAGCAGTTGGCTCAAGTCCAAGTGGGTGTCTGTTGGAGTTTTTATCCTAGAACCAACTACTTTTCACATTATTAATTAATAAATACATTATCACATCTTGATTGTTCTTATACGTGACAATTCATGTGATAATGTTCTAAGGATAGCTGTTGCGTTAAAGGGTCATAGTAGATCCCTGCTATGATGAGAACTCGAAAGTGCCATAACAATGTTCATGAATATATGTCTATGTACAAATGATGTTATTTGAAGGAAAAAATAATAAAGGCCATTAGGGATGAGGAATCATAAAACTTTGAGGCACCTTCTCATAGTGTGCGCCCTTGGTAATATTCAGGAGGATATTATGAGAATGAGACCTACCAGTAGGAAATCCACATTTCATAGTGTCATTGTATTTTCCTATTTGCGGACGTGTGTATTGGTCCTTAGCATTTAATATTGTTATTAATGGGTATTACAACTCACACACTTATATGTATTGATGAAAACTGTGAAGACGCACTATTTTCAGTGAGGTAGGATATGTTTGGTGCATCATGAGTAATACTGCATTAATAGATAATGCGAGAAAGGATTTGTCCCTTATGTTCCATAACAGAAGTAGATATCTTAGGCCCTTTGATGGAATTGATATAACCTAAATAAATCCATGGAAATGGTAAGTAATGAGTGAGTTCAATTCTGAAAAGTTAAAGAAAGAATAATCGAGCACATGGGTTGATGACACTAGCATAAAACTCGCTTGATTTGAGAAATCGAGACAAAGGGATTGCATTACATTGTAATCATTTGTAGGAGGTGAAACATCATTGCGGAATTAACTTATTTCTCTATGGGTGCCTTGGAGTGTTGTTAGACACTAAACTTGGACTTTAGGAAAGCTCTACCTAATGCCACTAAGAAAGAGGCCTAGAGGGTCACACACTTAGTTTGTCTAAGTATCTCAGTTAAATATTAATTTAACAAGTTGAATAAATATTATTCCCGATTGTGGTTTAATAATTATTCAAGGATTCCTGATCCCATTTATTTTGATACTAGTTATTTGAGAGAATATATTGTGGGCGAAATAATATATTTATTAGAAAGCAATGAAGTGATATTTATTTGAGAAATAAATTTCCATTATTCAAGGTCTAATAAATGTGGTGGAGGAAATAATGAAAATGGAAAAAACAAAAGTACACACCATGTATATTAATATAAATTCCATGTAGTTTTTCTTGGGATTTGTGAGAAATAATATTATTTATTTAATTAAATAAAATTAGGTGAAATTCGTTGGGCCCATGTCAAGTAATAATAATAATCAACTGTTATAATTAGACATGGGGTCTTACTAAGAATTAAATGAAAGAATAAAATCTTTTGGGTAATTAATTCATTTTGTTATTCTAAGTAATTAAAATACCAATTATATAATTCTTATTAGCATATCCATTTTTGTGGTGTGCACAATGGATCTAAAAAAGTTCTCAAGACAAGAGAGAATTTTTTTCCACCAAGAACGCTCTCAAGTTATGAGAGAGATCCTTCTCCACCATATCAAGGAGAGCGATTTGGATGTGCCTCTTAGGGAGATCGAAGGTGGACATTGCAAGCGAAGGTTATTCCATGCTATAACCCAGAGATCCCTTCGACGATGTCCAGAGATACGTGGAGAATGTGTGGATCACCTCTAGAGGAAGCCTACACTTGGCTTCTGCGATGCAATGACGGATCACATCTGATCATTACTAGAAACAAAAATGGAGATATAATTCCATTAAGTTAATTCTAATCTTTTAATTAAATTAATTATAACCAACATATGATGATCCTCTCTATGGTTATGGGACTCCCTTACTTTCTTTCGTTCTTCATTCTATTCTGAAGATCTGACATTTTATTATCGTGACAGATCTCAGATTGATCATTGTTAATGGGAAAAATTAAAGTTGGATACACCCACCAACAAAATACCTCTATGCCTGGAAGATACACTTTGAAGGAAGTAATGGAAATTGAAAACACATCATCCATGATGTTGGTAAATCGACACATCACAAATGATGTTTATATTTTTAGAATAATAGGGAGAGGAGAAGAAGCATGATGATGAATGTTTCCATAAAAATGATACCAATACAGTATATATACAATAACAAAGCTTTAATGACTCTTGGATAAGGTAAGGTTAAGATATTATAAGAAAATAAAAATAATTGAAAAAAATACAAGAAAATGAAAGAGGACTTTTACCTCTTGATCTCTTCTCCTTGATATCCTCCTTAAGGCCTTTGGTTTTTATGTTTTGGCGAGACCAGCAAGTCTTGGATGTGAGGAATATCCTTAGAAAGGGGATTAGGAAGAATTTAGGCTATTCCGAAATCTTGATAGGTGTGAGAGGAATATGGGGGTGAGGCTGGTATTTATAGTGGAGGAGAGGAGGGGTTTTCCCATTATTTTAATCATTAGTTTAATATTTTGGCTCAAGAATATGAATAGAATTGATTATTATGACTAAAATAGTAAAGATAGTATGTGAGATTGAACCAAGTGTTCTTAAATTTGCCATGATGTTTGGAATAGTGTATTTAACTTATAATGTATATATTTGGTAAATTACCATATTTTACTATTCAACAAAAATTAAAATTTTTCAGAAAATTCTCAATAATTCATACTAATATAATTTCAACATGATGAATTCAAAAATTAAATTATTTTTTAAAAAAAATCTATAATTAAAAAATTATTTTTTAAAAATAAATAACCATATACTTAATTTTTTTTTTCAGAATTACTATTTAAATCAAGAATAATAATAAATATAAAAACAAATTATTCAATAAATACATGGGTTATTACATTCTCTCCTCTAATAAATTTCATCATCGCAATTTGGAATATAGATTCATGACTAGGGGTTGATAAATCAAAATACCTTTGTTGAAAACCCACATCATAAAAATGATTATTAAAACATCCAATTAATAAGAGACAACTGAAAGTATGAGGACCACCTGAGGTAACACATATTAGGTTTCCATATAGATAAACATGGACATGGAATAGAAAACAAACTCTCAAATACTGATAGATATTGGGATAGAATAGGGTCATGAGAATGTTATGTACTACATAACTGTAAATATGTGATGGGTTAAGAAGAAAATTAATTTCTTAGTAAGAAAGGAAAATGGATATTGTTTTTATATCAAGATCCATTTTCTTAGAATTGAGGAATTCCATTAACATCTATACTAAGAAAATATGGATATGTACTTACTTGAAAAGTAAAGTTTCATCCTTTAATGAATTTTCTACCAAAAACTCATCTTTTTCTCCAAATGAAGGCCATGAATATTTCATTATTATAGAACTAGAATAAAATTATATAGATCTATAAATATATAATTGTAAAATAATTTAATCATCATGTATTTAGGAATTAATCAAAAAAGTTTAGGATAAGATAACATTATTCCCAAAATGAATTAATCCTTAAAAAATTAATTCCCAAAGTTTAATATTTATCATTCCACAAATAACTATCATTAAAATTTTTCAAAAAATATATTCTAAACTCATATTAAAACCCAAAAATCAGAAGTTTTTGGTCTCATATTACTTCAATATAGTCTTAATATTTATCACCAAATAATCATCAATGACTCTTAAATTATAACTTCAAAATGTATATTCCCAAACCATAAAATATCCAAGAAATTATAGTCATTTTAATAAGTCACCCTAATTCCGTAATAAAATAATATTTTCTCCCAAAATATAATTTAACATTTATTCCTATAATAAAATCTTAGGTATTCTATTTACCATATCTATGTAACACTTCCAAAATTATTATAAAAACATAATTACCTCAATATCAGTCATATGAATCCTAAAGTTATCTATACCTTTAAAATTATGTCCACAAAAGAAAATATATTTTGTTACCTCAAATAGCATTTCTTCTCACAACTTAAGGATTACATATAACTCAAACTCAATAAATTTTTCCCAAAGTACTCCCATCAGAAAAAGAGTACAAGTACTTTTAAACATTTCATCATTGTTAAGTCTACCATAACTCTTGAATCCTTCATATGTAGACATCAAAATCATTCAATGTTATTTTTAGTCCATTAACTATACATTTCCACCTTATTTCTTATTACCACATTATTGAAAATAAAAGATATTAATTATATACTCATTATTCATAAATATCAATCCAATTATGTTTCATACTTTATGGATAAGAAAAAAATTAATTCATACCTAAAATCCATATTTTAGGATCTTCTTGATGTTCCCTTTTTCTTTCAGTATACTGACCTACTTTTAAAAAGTGTAAGTTTGTGAAAATCTTGGTATTTTACTTTCTAGGAGAGTTGAGATCTTGAAATCATATAAAAAAGATACCATGACCCATAAAATTGTTTTAGAAAGTAGTAGGTGTTGGATAACTCAAATAATTTTTTTCAGGTGATTTGAATACTCAAGAAGCTATAAAAATAATTTGAACAAGACTTTAAAATAATAGTAATGATCAAATCATTAGGGAGGGATAAGAAGGTTGTAAAAGATCTATTTCCTTAAATCTTGATGAATGATCCTTAATCTTTTGAAAATAACGTCACTTAAACATGAAAATGAATTATTAAAAGAAAAAAACTCTATAGGGTAAAGATAATACAAAAAAATTATAATGCTAAAATCCATAAACATCCTTATATCTCAATAGATTTAGGTTTTCATAAAATATAACTATATTACCCTAAACCTAAAAAACTTTACATATGATAAAAACCCTTTTGGTTACAAATGATCTATAATTTATGCTTAATTAACATTATATCCTCTAAATTTATCTAAACCATTTCTCTGATACCAACTATAAGGACCCAACCTTAAACATTACAAAAATATAGTTAATTCAATTAGAATACTCTTATTACGTTCCCAAGGATCTTTTCAGTTTATAGTTTTATAAAGTTAGGACATAATTCATACATATCAATCCATAAGAATGAAGGGTTTGTACTACTAAAACAGAATTCATATGTTTTATAACATAATTTTTTTAATAAAACATGAAATATTTTCATGAAAATTCTTCACAGCCTTTATATTGGCTTATAATTTTTTCTTTCCCATCCTTACACCCTATGAAAAACATTTTAAAACTTCATATGATCATAAAAAACAAAGAAAGGTATATAAAAATAAGGAAAGAAACTGTTAGTCTATGAATTCTTATAAACATACAAAATCATTTTCACAAAGACATACTTATTACCCATAAAGTATCATATACTCACTTTGTGAAACAATAAATTTCCATAAAACATAAAAAACATAAATAAAACCAAAAATTTATCTTGGGTCATTAATTACTTTATATTGTAACCCTCATGACTACCTTAGGATTTGTAACCCTCACGTCTACCTTACAAAGAAACCTTGGCAGCTACCCTATGGTGTAACCATCGCAATTACACTTGGAGTAACCATACATCCTACCTCCTACTTACACATACCCAATGAATTGGAGAGAGATATAGGTACCACCATTAATCATAAATAATTACAAAACATGAATAATTTCATAATAACATTACTTTTGAATTTTGTAAAATTGAATTTTAAAAGAGGATTTTTAATGAAAATCCCCTTAAAAATATAATATAATTGAATTGAAAATTAATGTAATTAATGGAATACTTGTATACACTATAAATGAACATAATAAAAATTACATAAACAAAATTCATTACCAAAAATATTAATCTTAGTACCATATAATCAATGAAGTAGAAGGTTAACCTAAAGAATGGAAATTGGGTTAAAAATTCTCTTACCTCAGGTTCGTCTTACTTAAAACGTATTTAAAACTACTTTAAAATGGTTAAAATAGTGTTATTAATATTTTAAAGAAACATATTCATGTTTATAAGTCCTTATATGATCATTTTATGACATCATTCGACCCATTTATTAATAATATTTTGTTATTTCCATTGTTTCAGGTGCACGCTTTACATGGCTTCCACAATCAGTTCATAATGGATTTTCTTGCCAAATGGAAGAGAAACTATTGAAGTGGAATGAAATGGTATTAATATATATACATAATATTAGATTATACCAAAAATATTTTTTTATCATATATGATGATGAATCATTAGTTAAAACATTAATGATATCCATTTAGATCTTTTTGGAAGTTCTTCGATAATCACGAACTAGTTTTATTATATAATTTAATATCATGAATATAAGTTAATTATAGAACATAAAAGAGGTTATATAATACACTTTAAAATATTTTCCAACCATTAAAATTGTTTTATAACAAGCTTTTAAGGAATTAATGTAAATTAAAAACACATTTTCCACGATGTTGGTAAATCGACACATCACAGACGATGTTTTTATTTTTAGAATAAGAGGAAAAGGAGAATAAGTATGCTGATGATTTTTTCTAAAAACACGATAACAATCTAGAATATATAAGATACTTGAAATTTCATTCCTCTTGGATATGGGTATCTAAATATATCATAAGAAAATAAAAATAATTGAAAATAAAATACAAGAAAATGAAAGAGGCTTTTTACCTCCTAACATCTTCTCCTTGAGATCCTCTTTAAGGACTTTGGTTTTGGCCTTTTGTGAGACCAAAAGATCTTAGACGTGGGGAATATCCTTAGGAAGGGAATTGGGAATAATTTAGACAATTATCAAAGCTTGAGAGTTGTGAGAGGAAGAGGGGGTGAGGGTGGTATTTATAGTAGAGGATCGGGATAGGTTTCCATTATTTTAATCATTAGTTTAATATTTTGGACCAAGACAATGAATAGTCTTGATTTTTATGACTAAAAATAGTAAATAGATCATGTGATTTTGAACCAAGTGTGATTACATCATACATGATGTTAGTAGTAGTGTATTTAACTTATATTGTATATATACAGTAAATTATCGTATTTTACTATTCACCAAAATTTTAATTTTTTTAGAAAATTCACAAAAATTCATACTACGATAATTTCAACATAATGAATGAAAAAAATGAAATTAGTTTTTTTAAACTATAATTGAAAAAATAATGTTTTAAAATAAATAACCATATAATTAATTATTTATTTGAAGAATTACTATTTAAATCAAGAATACTAATAAATATAAAAAACAAATTATTCAATAAATAGCTGGGTTGTTACAAAGAACCATTAGAAAACAATTCCAAACATACATTTGTAGGATCTAAAGAAAAATATGAATATAATGAATCAAACACCTTCCACGATGTTAAATATTTTCGATGTCTCATCAATCCATATTTGTTTCTATCCTAAGAAAGCCACTTCATATCATATATAGTCTTAAATGACATGATTAATCTTTAAAAGAATGGTTTCATAGGAAAGTAACACAATATCTTTGTAGGAGTTTTCTTCTTCTTTTTATTCTTGGGGTTTCATTGATTTATACTCCCATTGTTGTTCACTGAAGTCCATCTTGTTGTATGATATCTTATGCATTATTATTTGTTGGACTCTTCTCCCTAGTAAATCATGCAATCATCAGGGAATGAATGTAAATTTTTATAACCAAGTACAAGTTTGTTGATATTTTTCTTCATCTCATAAAATGATATAGGGATATTAGATTCACTAAATGCATCATGAAGCAACTATAAAATCATGGGAATTTATTTTTCAAAAAATCTACTGAGTCACTTGATATGATACAAATTTAGTAGGAAAGATAAAATCAAATACTTGGAACACCCTTCATACAGTCCTTGTTTTTTATCATCAATTAATTCATAAAAATTATTTTTTTAGTTACTGATGTTTTGATAAAGATTAACCTACTTAGGATCAGTTGAACATTATTTTGATATATTAAAATCTTGGACATTGTATCCTGCAAATACAAATGTGTCATTTATCAAATTTCGAATTTAATTTTGCCTATGGAGGGTCACTTTATGTTTCGTCGATCGGATTTTCAATGTTTTGAATTTACATAACATTCAATTCACAATGCTAAATCCATCATACATATTGATTATGAAACTGTTTCAATATCTAATTATCATATACTTAAGTTCTATTCAACCATATCTTGAATTTACAATCATGACACATAAATTTTATTCTACCATCCACTGATATGTTTGAGATTTCATAATATTAAAATTCTTCAAAACCCTTGGTGTAACAAGGTGTGTTTCAAGGTAAATTAATCCATATTTTATCCATATGTATTTTATTTTCACTCTTCTCCTTGTACATTTAGATATAAAGATATGAAATTTAAATCAAACTATTATAATAAAAATTAAACATCACCTAACTTCATCATTGACCAGTGTAGGGTATTGATTCGACAAAAAAAATCAATAAAAAAGATTCAATCCAACATTAAAAACATACAATAATAATAATAAATATTACCCCTCATAATAATATGGTTAGATGTCATGGAGCTGAGGAAAAATTTTACTATGATGTTGAGAATATTGTTATCAGTTCACAATAATACAAGAATGTAATTATTCTATTAAAACATCCCTTTATTTTATTCTATAAATATTATAAATTTTTATTTTATATTATAAAACCATGATTATTTCTATTTCTTTCTCTTTCTTTGATATTTATAAAAATCAATATTTTTTGTATCTCAAAGCAAGAACTTGGCATTGGGATATATGGTAACATAACCTATTTTAATCCTACTTACAAATTCTTACATTCTACATATATAAAATATATTCATGGTAAATGTAAACTCATTTTAATCCATGTTATAAAATTACATTAAACTTTTCAAATATGAAACAAATGTATTTCTCATAAAAAAATATGACTAAAACTATCTTTAAGCTTGAATTTAAAATTCCAAATGTATATTTTTCTGATTAAAACAAAATAAATAAGACAAATATTAATTATACACTTATAACACATTAAAATACCATAATATGAAAATAGTAAGATTTTAACATGAATTATGGGTATTTAAAAAGTTAATTATAAAAAATATATACAGGAAAATCCTATTTTGTTATTTACCCACACATATAATTTAATATATGGGAAAATAAAAGTCAAAGGATTTTTAAAAATGTACAATAGGACTGCTGGAAATTATAAATATTTCAAAACATCATTTTATTCCATGAAAAAAATTTCACACTTCAAATTTCAAAGTAGAAAGATAGAGATAAATTATGTATTTCATGGAATTCTAAAAAGGTGATATGCAAAAAAAAAACAAAAATCATAAATAAAGACTCAAAATAAATTCTAATACTAAAAAAATTACACTTTTAATCAATAAAGTCACAAAAAAACTAGATTAACAATTAAGGGTTAATCCTGGTCCACATTTCAGTGTATGTTTCCTGAAAATTGATTATCTCTTTCAAATGATAGTAAAAAATCTAGCTCATTAAGATCCATAAATATATTTACAATTCAAGTAATCTAAACCAATAACACTCAATTACACATATCATTATATAATTTAATTAAAATCCTTATAAAAAACCAACATGCTTCATATACCTTCAATGAAACAAAGCTAAGTGGAGTATGAGGTGATGAGTTGAAGGGAGTTAGGGATGTTGTTTCCATTGGGGGATGCACTCACTGGGAAAAGGGGATTATTTTCTACTATTGGGGATCACCATCAAGGAGATGTGGTATCACGAACTGTCCCCCAGGGCCTGTGTCGTGACTACCCCAAGCCCTCTTTCCATAGGCTAGGGGTTGGCAACTAGAACCAGAAAGGCGTATCCCTAAAATGGGAAGGCATTGCCTTTAAACCTGTACAATCACATAGTCCAAGAAAAAAACAAGATGCAAGCACGAAGTAAAACTACAGTAGTAAAAGTGTGTAAAAAAATTAGAGGGGGTCGGAATACAATCCCAACTAAAAAGGTACATCTACAACTGAGAACAAAAAACAGCTCCGGCAATCATCCTCCAAGGATCCTACCTGAAGGGTAGGTATGGCTTGTCATGCGGATCACCTCATCCACTGGTCTCCTCCATCCACATCAAGTCCTGGCTCCCCATGTCTCAATCAAGGTTTCCCATTGTTTGCACAAGAAACAACAAGGTTTGGGCGAAGCCCGTGCATGGGTGAGTATAAAAATACCCAGTAGGGACCCCGAGACCCCCAAAGGTCTCTCAGAATTTCACAAAGGAAAACCAAAAAACATGATATCGATCACAAGAACAAAGAAAAATACTCACCTCAAACTAGATATACTCATCTTATCCACAAAGAAACATAAGGCCCAGACCTCAAGCTATTTCCAGGATTTCCAAAGAAGTCTCAAGCATAACTCAAGGATTAGAAGTACATGCTCTATGAACTGGCTATCCCCGATGGAACACTTCTGAGAGATTAACTTCATCAGGTACAACTCAACCATTCCTTATGGAACGCCTGAGAGGACATGCTACATTGGGAACTTTCTACTAGGACTGCCTCTAGTGCCCAACACTAGAGGTCTCACAGTCATAGTTAAACCTCCCTCGACTACAAGACACAGTGTCGAGGAGTGAACCTTCAAGATGAAACATGGTAAATAGACAAGAATTCCAATGCGTGACCATGAGGATGGTCTATAGTGTGATGAGGCTTTATAATAAGGACTGCTTCCTGAGATCAGTACCTTCAGGCGGTGTCCCAGTGATACCAATACCCGTTGATCAGCAGTTACTACCAGTGCTACCATTAGAGGAAAATTATAGGTTCAGTGCCCTACATGAGTTTCAGTTACAGATACCCCTCAGGTTCCGAGGTGAGCCCAACTCATTGGTGGATTAGTACTGGCTTGAGATTGTGACTGAGTTTCCATCTATCCAGGGCACCATTAGATCAGATGGTGGTCCTGGCAGTGAGCATTCAATGTGGCTCAGCAGGGAGATGGCAGCTTTTATATTACCCCTATCGTATGATGAGGTTACTTTTTCCATGGAAGATCTTAAGAACCTTCCTCAGAGAAGGGGGTCTCTTTCTATAAAAAAAAGCTAAGGGGTATGTATTCTCAAGAGATTCTATAGCTTCAGTAGGACAACATGTCAGTAGCTGAGTATTCATCGAGGAATACCGACCATTCTAGGTACTCAATGAATACGATACCACCAGTGCTTCGGGGCTCAAACCTTCTAGAAAGATGTGTTTAGGGACATCTGAGCTAAAAATATTCCTCTATGAATTCTTACTTATGTTAGGGTGCTAGAGAGAACATTTGTGGTTGAAAATTCTTTGGATGAGAAGATACAGCCAGTGAATGTCAGCAGTGGGAAAGGAAGAAACTGACGTCAGTCTTAGAGACTTGTATGTGTAAAACAAAATGTTTCAGGAAGAGGAAGTGATAGGGACAGATGAATCTGAAGGGCGATAGATGTGGAAGAGGAGCTAGGAGAGCAGAAGGAGGTGGTATACATTTTGAAATGTTACAACCACCGCCCCAATGTGATCCCCACCAGGCTCAGGGAGATGGAGTAAAAGTGAAGGGAGTAGCATCATGCAGTCAAGGAGAGTGACCCAAGGGATCTAGGAATGTTTTGAGGTACGATATGTCTCTACTACTAGTTTCCGTATTAATAGACATAGGTAATAATCATTCCTTCTTGTCACAAATCTTTTTCAAGACCTAGAGTTTCCGGTTAAACTGTTGACTTAACCCTTATGTCTAGAGATACCTTTGGGTGGAGACTCAATAATCACACTTATGTTGATGGTGTGATCTGACCCTTGAGGCAAGAGTTTTGGTTGGAACCTCTTGGTGGAAGTGTCGAGGCCTTACGACGTTAGTTTGGGTATGGACATGATATCCACAGTCCATATTCATATTGACTGTTTTAGGCAAAAGGATGTGGTATATCTACAACATTGGAATGGGGTTTTCCTTGGTCTGTGAAAAAGGAAACCTAGGCAACATGGGATAAACTCATGCATAAGATGGTGTAGCTGATCACTCTTAAGTCGGTCAGCCTTACCCTCGTGGCAGCAGGAGGTTTGAGTTTTTAATTCCCAATAGTAGTGGAAGAGTACGGGAACATATTTTTAAAATATGTTTCTAGGATTACCTCTTTAAAGGGAGAGGGACTTCTACATTGGCTTGTAACCAGTGACGACACCGATATCTACAATTACATATTAAATGGCTCCCGCAGAGATCTAGGAGCTGAGAGTTTAGAAGGGGGATGTGGTGAAAGATGCACTTAGCAGGATGTGAAAGATGCACTTAGCAGGATGTCTGGTTTATAACTGCTAAGTGAGGCATCAGAGCATCTAGCCACATTGCAAAAACCCTTCGTGGATAATGATGGAGTAGCTTACCTTTAGTCTATAACTGTCACTCCCCCACACCTTCAGTGAGTTTGGGAGGCAAATCTTGGGGACATAGACTACAAGGCCTGATATACTAAGATATCCTGAGGACAATCTCCTGAAGGATTTTCTGAAGGCGGTGAGCACATCATCCTTTTCATAGGACACACTATGGTACTAGTGATGCTACCAAAGGAGGTGTAGAAAAAGTTCTACACATCCCCTTTGGAGGTACATCCTGGTGTGGTGAAGATGTACCAGGACCTTTGGCATCAGTACTAGTGGCCAGGGACAAAGACTGCACAGATTCGGAAGAAGTCTTATGCCATCAGGAGACAGAGACCCTTGGAGTTTGAGGAGGGAGACCATGTCTTCCTACGGGTCTCACCCCGATGGGGATTGTGGTGATTTGGACAAGGTGGAAAGCTATTTATGAGGTTTATCGAACCTTTTTAGATTCTCAATAAAGTTGGGGAGGTGGAGTACCACCTAGATTTTCCCCCATAGATGCACCGAGTGCATAATTTTTTCCATGTGTCGTAGCTGAGGAGATGCATGCATGGTCTATCGCACGTTATCGACTAGGTCGAGTTGGACTACTAACACTCCGAGGTAGACTTTTGAGGTTCGGGACTTGGTGGTGCTTGGTGCGACATGAGTAGTTGATATCCTCTTCTTAGACTTCAGAATTACAGCTACTACCCTCTAGGTAGAGCTTCGGGGCAGATGTGATAGCTTTTTACTTTCTTTTCAGTTTCCAGAGCTTGTATTCCAGCTCACTGTTTTCAGTTTACAGTTGTACTTGTGGTTGTAATTTACACTCGTGGTTATACCTTACTTTTGTTGATTTTTTTACTTCAATTTCACTTTTTGAGTGTGTACAGATCTCTAAGGCAATGCCTTCCCTGTTCGGAAAAAGCCTTTAGGTTCTAGTCACCAACCCCTCGCCTATGGAAGGTGGGATTGGGGTAGTCACGTCCGAGCCCTGTGGGACGGGTCAAGAAATGTGGGATGCTGCAGGGTCATCATTGGGGAGAAATGGAGGTCAGAGTCTTAGGGATCATAGGTGAGGGAGGGGCGAGGGGTGGTCACCTTAGGGGAGAAGTCCATTGTGTAGAGGGGAGATCAGGTCTAGTCTTCATTGGAGAGAAGGTCGGCGGGGAGAGGGGGGGATCAGGGCCGGTCACCATCAGGGAGAGGAGGGATTAGGGGCGAGGGGAAGTCACCATCAGGGAGAAGGCCATCAGGGAGTGGGGGAGGGGATGAGGGGTGGTTGTCATCTATTGGGGAGAGGGAGAGGTGTTGAGGAATCATGGGGGAAGGTGGTGAGAATATTCATATATTTTAAAGATTTATCAACGGTTTAAAACAAAATTGCTACTAAATTTTAAAATAAAAAAATATAGAAGTGGTTTAATATAACTGGTTCTATATTATAAATTATATTTAATATTATCTATTTAGTAGCGGTTATTAGAATTTCCACTAATAAAATGCCGTTAAGACCTCCTTTTTTGTAGTGGAAGTACAAAACACTAGTAAGATGACATGAAATTCCAATGTTTTAAACTTATTATTCAAGAAAAAAGATTCAATGTTGGTTTATATAAATTCAATTACATTTTACATGGTTTTTTTCAAGAACAACACTTTGTTCAAAAAAAATTATTGAATTAAGGGTTATAAGAGAGAAAAAACAAACATATTATTGATATTGATTGTAAAATGTATTTTTTTTTACAAATGAAAATTTACATTATTTCTGTCATGTTAAGATCTTCATTCCTTTATACATTGATACAAAAAAATTGAGGCATGATAATCTCAAATTTCAATTCAAAAATTTGTTAATTCATATAATTTTTTATTGGAATTTATCCTATAAATACAACAATATATATCAATTTTTATTATATTTGGTAAAAACCAATTTTTTATATGATATTTTTGTTGAGTTTAATTTGATCCTAAAAGAATCATATATGATGGAAGACAACCCAAAAACACAGGCAGATCTATATTCAAGTATCAACGCATAAAATAAAAAAATAGAGTACCTTATATTCAAAAATTACAGAAGTTGTTTTCTTCTCTTAGTAATAGAAGTTTTGAGGGAGATTACAAGGAGTAGTGAATGAAATCCCCCTTCCTCTAAGGTGATACACGATCCAATGGATCCATGATTGTATTGTAAGGATACCTAAGTAACGAAAGGGGTGTTAGCACCTTCTTGAGTGAGATGAATAGTTATCTGAGAAGAAGAGAGAGTCAGTAGAGGATTCACAAGTATTTCACACACACAACCATCACATGACAATGTTTTATATAGGCAATCACGGTTTTTGATTAATTTTCACCTCATATAATCATAATTTACATATGTATAAATACCATGCATTCATTGTGTTAATGCATAACCTCCTTTATATTTCATCTCATGAAAAAATTTCTGAATAAATTCAAAGCATTAAAAGAAAACATTATCCTTAGATACATACATACATACAGACATACATACGTACATACGTACATACATACATACATACATACATACATACATACATACATACATACATACATACATACATACATACATAGATACATACATACATACATACATACATACGTACATACGTACATACGTACATACGTACCTACGTACATACGTACCTACGTACATACGTACCTACGTACATACGTACCTACGTACGTACCTACGTACTTAGGTACTTACGTACTTACGTACCTACGTACCTACGTACATACCTACCTACCTATGTACGTACATACGTACATACCTACATACCTACATACCTACATACATACATACATACATACATACATACATGCATACATACATACATAAATACATACATACATACATCCATGCATACATACATACATGCATACATACATACATACATCCATACATACATCCATACATACATACATACATACATACATACTTATCTACATACGTACATACGTACGTACGTACCTACGTACACACGTACATACGTACATAGGTACGTACGTACTTACGTACCTACGTACACACGTACATACGTACATAGGTACGTACGTACGTATGTACCTACATACATAGGTACGTACATACATACGTACCTACATACATACATACATACGTACTTATGTACCTATATACCTACCTACCTACCTAGATACATACATGCATCCATCCATCCATCCATCCATACATACGTACATACATACATACATACATACATACATACATACATACATACATACATACATACATACATACATACATACATACATACATACATACATACATACATACATACATACATACATACATACATACATACATACATACATACATACATACATACATACATACATACATACATACATACATACATACATACATACATACATACATACATACATACATACATACATACATACGTACGTACGTTTGTATGTACATACATACATACTGTAAGAACCTGGTTCTTATTCTTGAGGTATGAGTTTCTTCTTTTCCTTTTTCCTTAAGTGTTTTTGAGAAAGTAAGGGAAATGTGGGAAAAATCCCAAATTTATGGGTACACGCCGTGTACTTTTGTACACATGCCATGTAATTTGGCCATGTGGGATGAGAATACAGGGCGCGTAGGCTTGTCGGCGATTAAGGGTGTAAAAACTAAATACACGTCGTGTACTTAGTGATACACGCCATGTAATCAATCAGCAGATGAATAGTAAGGTGGTGAAAGTAGCCACTAGAGGAGGATAGTACATGCTGTGTAATTAGTAATACACACCATGTAATCAAGTCGGCAGATGAACAACGAGGGGGTGGAAAGTATTTTCCAGATGAATAGTTAAAAAAATGGATAGTAAACGCCGTGTACTTGATACGTACACGTCGTGTAGTTATGTTTTTTCATTAAAAACTGGCAGTAGCCTCCTCATTCGGTAGAGGAGGTAGGGGACTCACCAAGAGCAGCGGGAGAGGAGTCCAAGACTTGGAGGAGCTCCCGATCACTCACTGAGACTCTGATTCTTTCGCCATCGATCTCGTTTGAATCGTGTGGGTAAGGTCTTACATCTCCTTGAGTCTTTCCTTCCAAATATTTCCCTAAGGGAAGTTATTTAAGTTTGAATGGGTAATCGATCTTCTCAAATATATGTGGTTCTTGGTCATTTAGGGAGGCGTCGTTCATGTATATCGATCATAGGAGATCGAGGTAGGTGGTCTTGTGTTTTATTCCATCTATTGAGTTGTTTTTTGTGTACTGTTGTTCTAGGCGCCCATGTTTGGGGTGTCGTATGGCTGAGGCCTTGACTGTTGAGATACCTAGAATTTCATAGGTAATCTAATGTTTAAGTATAAACTGCAGTTTGAGATTGATGCTTTGACCTGGGGTCACCCCATGGGTGTGTTCCCCTTGTTTAGCCATTTGTCCAGGATACCTGTGGGTATGCTGTGATTATAGCATGTTTTGATTTTTCTTGAGAGGAAACATATATAAATTACTTTCTTATGCGTTGGGCTTGGCCCGATTACTTTATTTTCATATGGAATTCCTGAGGATATTATTTTTTTAGCCTGAGGGAAACGTTACATATTCCTGAGGGCAGTAGCTTCCGTGCCTAAGGAAAATATCTCATATGCCTAAGGACAATATTTTTTATGCTTGAGGGCAGTTACCCGAGGGCAGTTACCTGAGGGTTCTGTTTCTGTTTACCTGAGGGTACAGACTTTCATGTTGGAGGTCACTATTTATTTTGAATATTCACTATGGTGATTTATTATGCTGTACCTGCTAAGCTAAAGCACAAGCTTGGTATTATTATTATCTTTTACCTGTTAGATACCATGTGGTGGTTTCTAATATGGAACTGTATAGGAGAATGTTGTCCGAGGCTGAGTCTCGGGAAACTCATAATTAAATCATATTAAATTTTTAAATAATTATTAAAATGGAAATATAACTGGTAGGAATGGTTACTTTTGAGTACTTCCTAGTTTACTTCATTTCATTATTGCACACTACTGTTGCACATTTTCACTTACAGTTGGGCCCAAGCCTTTGGTGGTTGCCTAATGGGATTTACTTATCACACCTTGTTTGGGTCATGTATTGGGCCCAAACAAATTATATTACTATAGGTGTTGATAAGGGAAAGGGTCCCTACATAGGTACATGATTGTTTCAGAGGACTAGGAGAGCACGAGACTGAGCTTAGGCTTGCGAAGCTGTTGCGTTCCTATTACACTGCCTTGGTTTTGTTTTTCTATACTTTGTACCATGTGCTGTATTGTATTAGATTATTGTGTATCCTGTTTTGGATACTTTCTTAGAATTAGATACATGTTGCATCATCATCTATATGACTGTTGGTTATCTTTTACTTCAGTTATGTTGTCCATTTTAGGTCTATATTGTTTACTGCTTCTACTTTTGTATTTATATTTGTTTTTTATTGCGGTACACTTTGACAAATGAGGGAATAATTTCCCCACTATCAGTCTTAGGCCCTCGCTTCTAGTCAGCATCCTCTGGCATTTGGGGAAATGTGCTTGAAGTCATGTGACCAACTGGGTTCGGGGAACCCGTTGTGTGGCACCCAGATCCGGGATGTTACAAAGTGGTATCAGAGGATTTTCTTTTCTATGAGTTATTTTATTATTTGGTGACAAAGGAAAGAGATATATTGTTAAGGTATTTAGTAATAAATTGTTCCCGGGAGTAGCTACCCCATGTATAGGTAAAGGCCGAATTTCCTCGAATTAAATTGTGATTTTCTATTTATGATTATTACAGTTGATTTGATTTTCACTATTGGGTGACACACTTATGGTGTGCTGTTTATATTCTTATACTTGGGTTCTATTTATTTTCAACCCAATGAGATGAGGGTATTCCATCTCATGCATCATTTAGGAACATGTTAAAATCACATGCCATGCATAGTTTTCATGCCATACAGGTGCATTACAAATTGCATGTTGTTGTGATAGATGTTGTGCTATAAAATGCATGATGTTGTGATAGGTACCTTGATAGATACTCCTACTGTTGATTGGGTATTGGTACATGTTATGTTTGGGTTTATGGATGCTAAACTTTGGTTCCTGATAAGTATGGTCTCTCTTGGACCAGAATTTAACAGATCATGATCCAGCCTTTTGTTGCGTTTTGTGCTATAATGTGAAAGTTCGGGTGCTAAATTTTTTTTCGTGGGGAGTATGCCCCCCCCACGGATCAGAATTTGGAATACCGACGCTTGAAATTAAAGAGATAAGGTACTCCAGAGTAGTTTCTGAGGCTTACTGTCTAAAGAAACCCAGAATACACACCGTGTAGTTTTGAACACTTGCCATGCACTCTTCTGTTCAGGAAAAAATGAAAAAAAAATAAGTGGACACTATGTACTTATAAGTACATCCCGTGTGGTATAAGGCCGTGTAGCCACCGTGTGTGAGGGAACATGGGTCTTCCAGTTTTTACTGAGAACATGCCGTGTACCTATTGTACACATTGTGTCGTGTTGATCCTGTGTCCGCCCATGTGACTAACAAAACGGATGGAGAAATATTAGCTTATAAACGCCATGTCAATTATGAAAACGTCATGTATTGTAATCTTGGGATCCAGATGTGTAGCTAACAACACGGGTCGGTGAAGCTCATTGAGTACATGCCGTGTACCTGTGGGACACGCCGTGTAGTCTTGACTGGTGAGATACCGTGTGGACTTGGCCGTGTGGCTGGGGAAACAGGGTGGTGTAAACACCATGTGTGGGTGTAACACGTCGTGTAGTGTCAGCTGAGTATCCAGCCGTTTCACTAACAACACGGGTAGTTGGAATCTAAGCAGTACACACTGTATCCATCTGGAACACGCCGTGTAGTGTGAGCTGTGTACCCGACTGTGTCACGAACAATACGGGTCGGTGAAGCTCGTCTAGTACACATTGTGTTTGGAACAAATACGCCGTGTAACGTTGTTCTAAGGAGAGCCATGTGGCTTAGACGTGTTGAAGGACTCTGGTAGGGGAAGAAAATTCAAGTACACGCCATGTGTAAGGACAACATGCCGTGTGTTTCAGGTGTTACATGACCAGTTCTGGCAGAAGTACACGCCCATGTGAAAGACTTATGGGAACACTCTGTGTAGTTGTTATACACACCATATAGTCTTGTTTTGTAAAACTTGAATGTTCTCTTTCTCCTGTTCCCTTCTTTTATTTCTAGTTCTTAGTCCTTGATGATCTTGATCTAAGGCTTGTGTTTGACCTTGTAGATTCATGCCGCCGAGACAACCATGAGTTGTTCACCAAGAGAGTGGCAATGATTATACTCTAGATATGGTAGGCCATGGGATATCGATGGATCCTCCAGTAGTGCCAGATGCGGCGCTGACCGTTACACCGGACGCAGGCGTAGATGCGCAGTTCCGTGAAGGCTTCATGCGGTTCATACAGAACTTCTAGAGAGCACCGCCGGTTGCCAAATCAATGGAAGAGCTGACATGTATATTCCAGTAGTAGCATCTACCTACGTTTTCAAGGGATGGCAGACCACAGGCTGTGGAGTCATGGCTGGGTTCTATGCAGATGATCTTTGAGCATCTAGAGACACCTCCTAGGAGAAGGGTCAAGCTCACTACTTACATGTTGCGTGATTCCACAACGATATGGTGGGATGTTACCACCCAGACTGAGCATCATTGAGACATGGCGTGGGAAGATTTTCAGGCAGTATTCTATGACTTTTTCTTTCCAGAGATGCTAAGGGAAGATCAAGCTCGAGAGTTCATGAATCTACAGTAGGGTGCCATGTCAGTGAAGGACTATTCTGCCCGCTCCACCGAGCTACAAAGTTTTGCACCTGTTCTGGTGGGTGATGAGAGGATGGGGGCTAGATGCTTTAAGTATGGTCTTCAATATGAAATCCATGCACTGGTGAATGTTTTCAGGTTTCCTACAGTGCATGCTATTTTGAACCAGACATTGATTACTAAGAAGAACCTGCAAGAAGCTAGTGGTGTGGACCAGGGTGGTTTGGAACTGGTCTCTGGTACTATTTCTAATGGTCAGAGGAATAGGTAGATGGATTTCTCTCACGGTGGCAGTACTAGCCAGAATAATTCTTCAGGTGGCCAGGTGATGTACTACTAGTGTGGTAAAGAGGGGTGCAAGAGACCTTAGTTTCCACGTGACCCAGTGGAGTGCTAAGCTTGCGGAAAGATGGGTCATCTTCAACGTTTTTGTAGGGAGTTTCCACCAGTGACTAGTGAGAGGGGTTCTGTGTAGACTCTGCATGCAGGATTAGGGCCAGTATCTTCTTACCAGTCAGTAAATTGGCATACATTAGGACATTCAGGCTGAGGTGGTGGTTGTGTCCATGGTAGCCAAACACCAGGATCTCAGAGACATCAGGGCGGGTCAGCTCAGGGTAGCCAGGTTATGTCGCAGGGCCACGACACTGGGCAGGCATATGCAGTGCAACAGACCCAACCAGGGCAGGATCCCGGACCTTCCACTGTCAGAGGTACTATTCTATTTGCTTCTGTTTTATCTTCAGTACTTTTTTATACTGGTGATACACATAGCTTTATATATACGCTCGTTGTGGAGAGCCTTGGGCTCTATGTTTCTTTTTCTTCTGATATCTTGACGCTAGACACTCCGTTGAGAACTAGAAGGACATGTATGCGTTAGTGTTGGGAGTGCCCCTAGAGGTTGGTGGGTTTCACTTTCTATGGGACCTCTATGTCTTGGAGATTAATAATTATGATTTCATTCTTGGGATGGACTGGTTGGTACCCTTTCAAGCCTTTGTGGATTGATATAATCATAGGGTCAGTTTCACGTCACCAGAGGGTAGAGAGTTTCTATACAAGGGTGAATAGGATTTCTAGGTGAGCCGAGCTGGACCCGAGCATCATGGGTGAGGTGGAGTAATATCCCATATTATGAGTTTATATCTGGATGACAGGGGAACTTGTTATAATGATTTCCCCCCTAGTGGTTAATCGTTTCAGGGATATTTTCCCAAATGACTTTTCAGGTCTAAATCCGAGGCGAGAGGTGGATTTCTCTATTGAGATTGTTCCAGGAGTGGCAACGGTGTCCATTCTTCCTTATAGGATGGCTACACCATAATTTCAGGAGCTTAAAAAGCAGTTGGTGGAGTTGCAGGAAAAAGGTTTCATCCGACCCAGTACTTCTCCATGGGGTTCACCTGTCCTGTTTGCGAAGAAGGTGGATGATACCCTCAGACTCTGTGTGGATTATTGGAAGCTAAACTAGTTGAAAGTTAAGAACCTATGTCCCTTTCCAAGGATTGATGATCTTTTTGATCATCTTCGAGGAGCATGAGTGTTCTCGAAGATTGACTTGAGATTCAGATATCATCAGTTGCGTGTTAGACTATCAGACATACTGCTTACAGCCTTTCGGAGAAGATATGGTCTATACGAGTACTTGGTCATGCCATTTGGACTCACAATCATGCTAGAAGTTTTCATGGATCTGATGAATCATGTGTTCCACCCTTATCTGGATTCCATTGTGGTAGTCTTCGTGGACGATATCTTGGTGTACTCTCACACTCGACACAGCCATTCCACATATCTTGAGATCATTTTGAGTACACTGAGAGAGCATCAGTTATATTCTAAGATCTCAAAGTGCCACTTTTGGATGGACTAGATTCACTTCCTGGGTCATATTATTTCAGAGGTAGGAGTTGTGGTAAACCCAGAGAAAGTGAGAGCAGTAGTTTCCTGGGAGCAGCCTAAGAACGTGTTTGAAATACAGAGTTTCTTGGGGATGGCTGGTTACTACTGGTGCTTTATACAGGACTTCTCCTACTTAACATTGTTGTTGACGGGTTTGACTAAGAAGGGTATGAAGTTCGTTTTATCAGAAGCTTGCGAGACAACCTTTCAAGAGCTGAAGGGATGGTCGACATCAGCATCAATCCTGATACTTCTAGAGAAAGGGAAGATCTATATAGTTTAATGTGATGCATCAGGTATTGGGTTGGGAGCAGTGTTGATGCAGGGTGATCGAGTAGTTGCGTACGGGTCTCAGTAGTTGAGGCCACATGAGAGGAATTACCCGACGCATGATCTCGAGTTTGCTGTAGTTGTTCATGCGTTACACTGTTGGAGACATTGTCTCTTGGGAGAACATTTTGTGGTGTTTACAGACCACAAAAGTCTTAAATACATCTTTAACTAGCATGACTTAAATTTGAGATAACGAAGGTGGGTTGAATACCTTCAGTCCTTCGACTTTGAGCTTGCCTATACACCTGGTAAGGATAACACAGTAGCTGATGCACTGAGTAGGAGGACTCAGATGCAGGCATTGCGGGAGGCCAGTGGTGAGTGACAACTTATGGCTTTGTTCTCTGAGATGCATTTGGAGGTGCACTATAGTCAGGGGCGAACCTATCTTTCATCCTTAGCTGTGAATTATACCCTCCTGGATAGAGTGAGGATGAGATAACTATCATATTCAGAAGGACTAGTTCTATGGGAGTTAGTGGCAAGTGAGGACCCTCCTCCTGGTTGGACGATAAGAGATGATGAGGTACTACATATCCGTGGACGGGTGTGGGTTCCAGGGGATATACGTGAGGATTTGATGTGGGAATTTGATTCTTTATCTTGGGAAGTGCATCCAGGAGTTACCAAAATGTATCGTGACTTGAGACATCAGTATTGGTGTCCGGGTATGAAAAGAGAGGTAGCTGGTTTTGTTACGAGATGTTCTACCTATCAGCAGGTGAAGGCGGAGCATCAGAGGCTAGCTGGACTATTACAATAGTTACCCATTCTGGAGTAGAAATGGGATGATGTCGCGATGGACTTTGTGACCGGGTTTCCGAGGTCAGCTCGAGGCAATGATGTTGTATGTGTTTTTTGTGTAAAGACTCACGAAGGTAGCTCAATTTTTTCCGATAAAGGAGACCTTTAGTGTTGACGATCTCGAGAAGTTGTATATCTGAGAGGTATTACGTCTTCATGGGGTCCCTCGTTCTATAATTTTAGATAGGGATGCCCGTTTTACAGCTCGTTTCTTGCAGAGTTTTCGGAGGGCACTGAGTACATAGGTGCTTCGGAGCATAGCTTACCTCCCTCAGACCGATGGCCAGTCAGAGCATACGATACAGGTTCTAGAGGACATGCTGCATGCATGTGTCTTGGACTTTGGGGGATCTTGGGGGAAGCACATACCCCTGGTCGAGTTTTCTTACAATAATAGTTTTCAGGAAACTATTGAGATGGAACCTTGTGAGGATTTATATGGTAGGCTATGCGGATCACCCTTGTGCTGGTTCGAGGCAAGCTAGGTAGCTTTACTAGGACCACGTCTCGTGCAGGATACTTTAGAGCAGGTCTAGTTGATTCAGAATCAGATGGAAACTGCACAGTCTCATTAGAAATATTATACTGATTTCCACAGATTACCCTTGGAGTTCATGGTCAGGGATCATGTTTTCTTGCATGTTTCACCGAGGTTGGGACATAGGTGGATCAATAGACATGGTAAACTTTCACCGAGGTATGTAGGGTCGTTTGAGATTCTAGAGAGAGTCGGGCCATTTGACTATCAGTTGCTGTTACCATAGAGGTACTGGGCCAGTCACGACGTCTTCCACGTATCTCAGCTGCACCGTTATCACTCAGACCCGTCTCATGTCTTTCAGCCCGAGGAGTTTGAACTTCTGGTTGATGCATACTTTGAGAAGAAACTGATTCGTATTGTTGATAGGAGCAAGAAGGTTCTCTGAGGCCTGTTAGTTCCTCTCGTACGGGTGTTATGGCAGCATGGCCGAATATAGGATGAAACCTGGGAGTGAGAGACCAATGTATGTGCTCAGTGGCCAGAGTTCTTCTCAGCTTTATCTTCACCACCCTTGGAAGGGAAATTCGGGGACAAATTGCTTTAAGGGGGGAGTTTGTAAGAACCTGGTTCTTATTCATGAGGTACAAGTTTCTTCTTTTCCTTTTTCCTTAAGTGTTTTTGAGAAAACAAGGGAAATGTGGGAAAACTCCCAAATTTATGGGTACATGCCATGTACTTTTGTACACACGCCATGTACTTTGGCCGTGTGGGATGAGAATACAGGGCGTGTAGGCTTTTCAGAAATTAAGGGTGTAAAAACTAACTACACACCCTGTACTTAGTAATACACATCGTGTAATCAGTCGGAAGGTGAACAGTAAGGTGGTGAAAGTATCCACCATAGGATGATAGTACACACCATGTACTTAGTAATACACAATGTGTAATCAAGTCGGCAGATGAACATCGAGGCGGTAAAAAGTAGCCTCCATAGGAACAGTTAAAAAAATGGATAGTACACGCCATGTAGTTATGTTTTTTTTTGTTAAAAACAGGCAGTAGCCTCCTAATTCGGTAGAGGAGATAGGGGACTCACCAGGAGATACGGGAGAGGAGGCCGAGACTTGGAGGAGCTCTTGATCACTCACTAAGACTCTAATTCTTTCGCCGTCGATCTAGTTTGAACCGTGCAGGTAATATCTTCCCTCTCTTTGAGTATTTCCTTCCAATTATTTCCCTAAGGGATGTTATTTAGGTTTGAACGGGTAATAGTTCTTCTCAGATCTACGTTGTTCTTGTTCATTTTAGGAGGCGTCGTTCACGTATATCGATCAGAGGAGATCGAGGTAGGTGGTCTTGTGTTTGATTCCAACTGTCAAGTTGTTTTTGTATACCGTTGTGCTACGCACCCATGTTCGGGGAGTCGTATGGCTGAGGCCTTGACTTTTGAGATACCTAGAATTGCATAGGTAATCTAATGATCAAGTATAAACTGTTTTTTGAAATTGATGCTTTGATCTTGGGCCACCCCGTGGGTGCATTCCCCTTGTTTAGCTGTTTGGCCAGGATACCCGTGGGTATGCCCTGATTATACCGTGTTTTGATTTTTCTTGAGAGGTAACTTATATAAATTGCTTGCTTATGTGTTGGGCTCAACCCGATTACTTTCTTTTCTTATGGAATGCCTGAGGGCAGTGTTTGTTTAGCCTGAGGTCAAGGTTTTGTTTAGCATGAGGGCAACGTTACTTATGCCTGAGGGAAGTAGCTTACGTGCCTGAGGGAAATATCTCATATGCCTGAGGGCAATATTCGTTATGCCTAAGGGCAGTTACCTGAGAGTTTTGTTTCTGTTTGCCTGAGGGTAAGGACTTTCATGTCTGAGGACAATGTTTATTTTGAATATTCACTCTGGTGATTTCTTATGTTATACCTTCCAAGCTAAATCACAATCTTGGTTTTATTATTATCTTTACCTATTAGATAACCTGTGGTGGTTTCTGCTGTAGCACCGTATAAGAGACTGTCGGCTGAGGAAGAGTCTCAGGAAAATTAGAATTCAATCATATTGAATTGTTAAATAATTATTAAAATGGAAATATAACTGGTAGGAATGGTTACTTTTGAGTACTTCCTAGTTTACTGCATTTCATTATTGCACACTGCTGTTACACATTTTCACTGACAGTTGGGCATGTGCCTTTGGTGGTTGCCTACGGGGATTTATTTCTCACACCATATTTGGGTCATGGCTTGGGCCCAAACATATTATATTGTTGTAGGTGTTGATAAGGGAAATGGTCCCTACACAGGTACATGATTGTTGCAGAGGAGTAGGAGAGCACGAGACCGAGCTTAGGCTTGTGATGCTGACGAGTTCCTATTGCACTGCCTTGGTTTTGTTTTGCTGTACTTTGTACCATGTGTTGTATTGTATTAGATTGCAGTTTACCTTATTTTGGATGCTTTCTTAGAATTAGATACATGTTTCATCATCATCTATATGACTGTTGGTTATCTTTACTTCAGTTCCATTGTCCATTTCAGGTCTATATTGTTTACTGCTTCTGCTTTTGTATTTATATTTGTTTTCTGCTACGCTAAAATTTGACAAATGAGGGCATAGTTTCCCCACTATCAGTCCTAGGCCCTTGCTGCTAGTCAGCAGCCTCTGGCGTTTGGGGAAATGCGCTTGAGGTCATGTGACTTACCAGGTTCGGGGCACCCATTGTGTGGCACCCAGATCCGGGATGTTACACATACATACATACGTACATACGTACCTACGTACCTACTTGCCTACGTACCTACGTACGTACATAGATACGTACGTATGTACATACGTACGTACGTACATATGTACCAACGTACTTACCTACATACGTACATACATACATACATACATACATACATACATACATACATACATACATACGTACATACGTACATACGTACATACGTACTTACATACCTACGTACATACGTACCTACGTACCTACGTACCTACATACCTACATACCTAAATACATACCTACCTACCTACCTACATACATACATACATACATACATACATACATACATACATACATACATACATACATACATACATACATACATACATACATACATACATACATACATACATACATTTATACATACATCCATACATTCATACATGCATACATGCATACATACATACATACATAAATCCACACATACATACATACATACATACATACCTACATACGTATATACGTACCTACGTACCTACGTACATACGTACATACGTATATACGTATCTACGTACATACCTACGTACATACGTACATACATACCTACCTACCTACCTACATACGTACATACATACCTACATACATACATACATACATACATACATACATACATACATACATACATACATACATACATACATACATACATACATTCATACATACATTCATTCATACATACATACATACATACATACATACATACATACATACATACATACCTACATATATACATACATACATAAATACATACCTACCTACGTACATACGTACGTATGTACCTACGTACCTACGTACGTACATACCTATATACGTACGTACATACGTACGTACCTACCTACGTACGTACATACATACCTACATACCTACATACATACCTACATACATACATACATACATACATACATACATATATACATACATACATACATACATAAATACATACATACATACATACGTACATAAAATCATGCATCTCATGTATGTTTACATGAATATCATGTATGTACATTTTATTGCACATCCAAAAATCACCCACTTGCACTAAAATATCATAAGGAATTTATGAAAAACTTCACAACCCATGGAACTCTTTTGGATACTGCTTTTTATCAAAGTATATTAATTTTTAATATACTTTATCCAAAACATTATCCTTATCCAAGGGCCTAATCATGTGACCCTACAGGCCTTAACAGCATTGATAAAAACAATAAAATCTCAATTTCACAGATGCAATAAAAGAGCAGCCTCTAGCTAAGCATCAATGAAACTCAAGCTACTAATAGGTTTGGTGTGATCTTCATATAACATACTCATATCTATATACGAACATGTCTACCACAAGATATTTCATATAAATCGTATGTATACCTATATAATCCCTTTATCCAAGACATCAAGAGACCACTAAACATGGAACCTATCAATCTAGTATTGGCCTCTCATCATTTCATGATTCTCCGAAAAAGACTAGTTAATGAATATATCACATGTCATTTATTTATCTGAAAATTACATCACAAGTCACTTATCCATTTAGTTGAAGACATCATATATGAAAAACTAAGCATGTTTATGCATTTCTTCAGTACCATTAAATCAAGTTTCAGATGTCTTTTATTATCATAAAAGTGGACAAATCCCATAATGGTTGCACTCCAACTGATGAAATGATTAGAAACATACCCAAACACCCCCATATTATCTAAATTAATATGTTGATTTGCATAAGTAGGGTATTAAAGTATTAAGGTTCTCATTATAGGTATCTCACCAACCACATGTATGAAGGATTATTTATAAGAATACACCCCTAAGTATATCTATTATCATATGACATTCCATGATATATAATTTCAAGGATCGGTCCAAATAATAAGAATCTACTTATTACCTCAAGAATATTTTCTTAATATCTCATATAAAACCCCTTTTAATAGATATGATAATCTATTCAAGTGAAGCTTTACATATCATCACAACACATTATACTCCATGATGATCGTAGGTGAGGGAAAACTCAAATTTTGTACTTTGAGGGGTATTTATCATTCAATGGGAAGTAAGGTTTTAACACACATGAAATAATGATAAATATATATTTAATTTATTTTAAATATATGATATGTTTATAACCATTACAAACAACCACTTAAGATATTCTACACGACTTTCATGTTACTTCTGTAGAAATTATTTTTTGAACATTCCATCGATATGTAATTCCTATCACATCCTCATGCGACCATCTGATAAAATTATCCCACTAACCAATTAGTGATTAAACTTTATGACACAAGCCAGTTAGAATAATCGTGATACTTAGGAATCGTATTACTTTAGTTAAACACTTTGAGCTTATATTTAAACTCCTTAAATTCAAAACATGAAATGTTATAGTGTTAACTTTTGTTGTCTATTTAAAACCCTATCTAAGTAGATCATCATCATCCTTGAAACGCTTTATATTGAAATTTTTCATTGAAATATTTTGTAAATAATGAAAATATTTACATTATCACTTTTGGGATAAAGTGATATCCACTTCTTTATGGTAACTCGTGAAACTCTTTACATTTATCTTTATTGATATACCCTAACTCTTTTAGGATACCAAGTGATACAAGTTTTGTATTGGTTGGTATAAAATTTAGAGAAGAGTGATGTTCACTTGTTATGGTAACAAAATGAAACTCTTTAAATTCTTCTTTCCAATCAAATATTCGAAAATTCTATAAGATATTAAGTGAACAATCACCACAATCTTAGACTAGTAAAATACTATAGTTAAAATTTATGTTCACTTTCACATAGTAATTAAACAAAACTATTTACATTTTCTTTACTATCTCATATCCTAACACTTTTGGATATTAAGTGAAAAATCATTCAAACATAGATTGGAAAAATATTTTATTTGTTAAATTTGAAACTCTCTAAGTACAAGCATACTCCCAATAACCTCTTATACATCATATTATCTTTATAATATCTTTTTAATACTCAACATAAGATACTTTTTGTTTTAGGAAATAGAATTTATTTCATTTTAATAGGAAAATCTAACAAATAAAATTTTACTTCCTTATCACATATGATATTCTATGTGCATGGGGAATTTTTTCCTTTATAAAGAAGTATATATTAAAATATTTCATGGATGGATAGAAGAAACATCTTCCTCATATTTTAATAAATTGGACAAATACTTTATCCTTGATAAAACACTTTTATCAAAATCTTTTTATCAAAACATATTACAGTATCTAATAAATCATAAACACAGTGTATACAATTAATTATCTCATTTTTTTATAAAAAAACTTTTATAAAACCTCTTATCATATAAGGGAGATGAAATAAAGATAAAAATATATTTTTTAGATTCATTTGAGATTTATAAAATCCTTTATATTCAAATTCTTAATTTAGTAACTATTTACTTCATCTCATGAATATAAAATAAAAGCTAAATAAATTTTTTCTTGGATTTTGAACTCCCATAGATTTAAAATAATTTGTAGAATATATGTTCTTTATCACGTGCATTTCAGAATCAATGAATTAATTTCTATGACATTCATACATGACCTGGACATTCCATGGAGTTTCACAAAATCCTATTGGTATATTAAATTATCCAAACATATGGAATCATTACTACTTCCTAATAATACCCACAAGATTCAAATAACCTTAACTACATTATTGAAGAAATATTATTAGACTTTCAAACATTTCCTCTTCCGGTTTTGAATTTTTACCTCATTTTATTGTATTTATAACACTAGAGCTTATACACTGAATAACCATTTCATCTATTCTCAACACTTTGAGAATATTGGGTAGACATTTATTGAATTCATGCATCTTTCCAGAACATTTCCATAGACAAAAAAAATTAATTCCTTAAACAAAATAATCCTTATTGGAATTATTCAGTCTCTCCAAAAATATTCAATCATATTAAATATCATTAACATACCCAATCATATTGAGTATTTGAGAAAAGACAAAAAATCATTAGGTCATTTTATATAAATTCCTTTGAAACCTTAAATGAATAATTTCACACTTCCACAAGAATTTATATTCACTTGTTGAATAACTTCAACACTTGGTTACTCAGGAAGGAACTATTCAAATAGATATAATGTTTCTCTTGCTCAAGAACTTTTCTTAAGCTACTAGTCTTGGGAGTTTCTTATTTTAATATTCCCATTTCAAGGATTAGTATAAAGTATTATTTGATGGTGATTATACATTTATCTTAAACAAAAAAAATTATCAAATGAATATCATGTATTATATCTTTTCATCATGGAATTTTAATGAATGTGATCCCACTAAAATTGATGACCCCATACATAATATCTATTTAGTGACCCAAGAACCATATTTTACTAAGAAAATAGTATTCTAGGGAGTTCATCTCACTAATTAGTTATTTAGGTTGGTAATCATCCCAATCAAAACATTTGTGACTCTTGGATAGTTGAGTGGATAACCCATTATCCAAATTCATCATATAGATTTACTCAACACTATTCCTTTGGTATCCTAACTGTTAGGGATTCCAAGCTAGTATAAACCAATGTAAATTCCAAAAATATACTAATCAAGTAAAATATAGAGGCACCTATATATAGAATGAAACTATACAATAAGATAAATCAATAATCTCTTATTACTTGCTTTCCTCACACAATATAATCCCAAGGCACCATACTATGACGAAAAACTACTTAGTTGGACGGTTGAGGTCTTGAAAAGTGTTTCTTTGGATGTAATATCACATATAATATTTGAGTATTTCTTATTTTATTGTCTCATAAATTTAATATAGATCATATGAATATTAAATTCATAACTATTAAGTCATATGTAATAATTATCTTCACTTGTTTTATTTCATTTTGTGTATTAATGATTATAATAATTTAGTTTTTGAAATCCTTATTCCATATGCCAAATTGTTGTGTTCATACTACTTTAATGTATTTCTCTTTAAGGAACCCAAAAGTTTATGTGAATCAACAAAAAAATAAGAATCCAAGTATATTCATACACATCCAAATGCACCATATGTACAAGGAACATGGATATTTCATGTAAAGGCATAGAGTTATATGATATTGAAAAACTCCACATGACTTAGCCTAGAGAGACTAATAGACAACCTCATTCACTTTATTAGCCAATAAAAACCTCCAGGAAAGTAGGCAGTCCGACCCCAAGTCCCTTTACCCAAGGAGACTTTACTAAAGAGAGAAGTAAATTCCTGAAAAAATATAACACTTAATATGCACAAACTATTCCCAAAAACAATTCTAAAGCTCATTGCTAAAAATACAAACCGAGGCCATGGTTGGTGATAAATAACTTTTATCATATCAATCCTATCATGATACGCAAGCCCTATCTAAGAAGCAATTTATCATATAAATGGGTAATAATGGTATTTATATTTCATAAAAAAATTTCTAAACATGAATATCAAGAAAATTTAACAAATAAATAAAAAATGTATTTACTTTCCAAAACACAAGATATTTATGAACTACTAATAAATAAATAAATGGTAATTTTGACTTTTTTATAATTTAGTAGGAATATAAACATTTAATTTTAATTCTAATAAGAACTAATTAATATTTTATATTAAATGGAATTTATATGATATTTAATGAATTTTAAACCTTTTATAATTCAATAAATATAATATAAACATTTTATATAATCTAAATATCATATATTTTTTAATTTATAAACACTTTATATATCACCACTTATTATTTTTGAATAAATATTTTATTTATAGATTATAAGGAATTCCATTTAATTTTTTAAAAGGTATTTTACAATATTAACCGTTAATATTTTGGGTAAATGTTTCATTAAATTTTATTTAATTAATTATAAACAATTTATAATTAATTAATTAATTAATAAAATCCCTATAACTTAAATATTCCCAAAATACATTTTAACATGATTTATAAATAATTCATAAACCATAAAAATCATTCAATATGATAATTTTTTGTAACAATATTCCATTTACCCTTATGTAGAACCCATTCTCTGCGTAAGGATATCACCTTATTACCCTTATATAGACACCACATATAAGGGTACTGATGTTTTATCAACTACATAAATTTAATGCACATATTATCTTTATACATCTCCCTCGTGTAATGTTATTACCTTTACGCAATACCTTTGCATATAGCTAATGCCAATATTCGTACACTGTGTAAAGGTAAACATCAAAGACCTTTACACAGAATCTTAAATACCTTTACATGTATGGGTAAAGCGCTGATAACCTTTCTATAAACCCTTTTTCATAAGGGTATTACCTTTACATTGCACGTCTTCCCTTACCTAGTTTAAAAGGGGTTCCTATTTTCCTTTTATCATTTTAATAAAGGGGCTTCCTCCAACCCTTCTAAATAAAGGTATCACATAAGGGTAAAGGCATATATACTTTTACATAACCTTCTCACGTAAGAGTATAACATTTGTGCAAAAAATTAGGTAAGGGCACAACCTTTATGCAGCCAACATACATAAGGGTAAAAAATATTCATACTTATATAACTCACATAAGAATCAAAAACCTACTTATGTTTTTATGAAAATGTTGTTTTTTTAATTTCAAAACCAGTGATTCAAACATGTTAAAAACTTGAAGAAACATCTTTGATACCTATGATGGGTTTTGTATGATCACCACATAATCATATATAGTGTAATAAATCCCAAAAACATAGGAAGATCTATCTTCAAGTATTAATGCATGAAATAATACAAAAATAGAGTACCTGGTATTTGAAAGTTTCAACATCCATTTTCATTACTTCTGAAGAGAATACTTGAGGGAGATCATGAGGAGTCATGAAAGAAAAAAACCTACCTCTGAGGTGATACACCAGATAATGGATCCATGATCATATCACGAGGAGACCCAAGTAACTAGAAGGGTGTTAGCGCCTTATCAGGTGATATGAATAGTTCTTTGGGAATAAGAGAGTTTCGATAGGGGATTCACAAGTATTTCACACACACAACCATATCATGAAAATATTTTATATAGGAAATCATGGTTGATGCTTTCCATCCCTTTATTCATAAGTTACATATGAATAAATACTGTGTATTCTTCTTAGGAATACATAACATCCTTTACATTTCATCTTAGGTAACAATTTCTTAATAAATTCCAATCATTAAAAAAACCATTCGGCTATAGATAAATAATATATATATATATATATCATATTCATATTTATATATACTATATTCATGAATTTCATGCATTAAAAATACATACATCATATGCATGTATTAAATGTACACTATATATATAATATAATATATATATATATATATATATATAATGCATCATATGCATACGTACATTCATCTCATGAATGTACATTATTTTATACATCCAATAGTTTTATCATATTTTTTCAATATAAATAAATAATAGATTTTAGGTTCCATGAAAAAATATAATGCATTGTTCTTTTTATAAAAGAACATATTAGAAAAAACACTCTATTAACAAACATGATATAAATAATTTTTTTAAAATATATTTTATGTTATGTGTAATAAGATAATATTATGGGAATAAAAAATAAAATATTATGAAGAAACATATTCCTTAAATATGACATGTTCTATCCTAATGTATTAATTTTACAAAAACACCATTTTATATACCTTTATTTCATGTTATGTCAATAAAAAAATCGTAAATACATTGAAATTTTTAATTAGAATTCATGTTCAGTGAAAAAATATTATATTATATAAATACCTATCTTATTTTTCTATAAAAATATCATAATTATATTATGCTCTATTAATAACTACTTTTTACTATAAAAGGTCAGTTACATCTGCTACTGCAAAACACCACGCAAGGAAATGAAACTATAATAAACACGCAGGCCTGAAAACTCGACCCCACAACTTCCCCCTCACCCCTAGAAACCCAAACCACACCACCACCATTGATGGGGAACTATTTTATACTTTTATTGATCTAAAAGTAAATATGATGTTATGTAATTTATCATTTTTATGCGAGGAAAATTATTTCATATGGATTAATATAATATTTTATTGACAAATATGACATAAATAAATTTTGATTTGTGCACATATTTTATCTTGTGTGTAATAAGATTAAATTACGTGGAGATATTAAATGTTCAGTATAAATATATGGCAAAAATATAACATGTTATATTCAAATATATTATTTTAAGTGAAAAAATTATATTATGTACTTTTATATAATATTTTATCCTTAAATATTTCATAAACATATTATATTGTGAGGGTAATCATTGTATCTTACAGAAGAATATTATCTTTAGTGAAGATATGAAACAACCTTGAATCTAGTAACTCAGAGCTAGTGGTTACTTTATTACATTGATATAGATACAAGGGGTCTAATATTGAAGGACCAATCATTTTAATAGTCTCAGAGAGCCAGATACATACATGATACCCATTTTACATTATGAATAAAATAAAAATCATAGTAATGGAAAACATTCGACATCTTTAAACTTATTTAAATAATTCTTCTTCATATCCTAAGGAAATGGATAAAATAAAGGTGATATCAAATACTCCATAAGGGTTATTTACAGTTGAATCTATCATGAGTAAATAATGTATAATCAATACAGAAAGGTAAACAATTGAAAGAAATTAGATTTAATTAATAAATTTAGCATGAAATGAATCCATAGATAATGTCAATTAAAAAATATCATGGCTAATAATAGTTCAATTATCAATAAAATAAATGAATAATATTACATTTCATGTTCTCAGACATCATGATATCTATATATTAAAGATCTTGTGCCAATATAGTTTAAAACGTTGGCTAGATATACACCAAAAACCCATTTAATTTGGGAAACTTATTTGTCTCATGAGACTTGTCGATGAATCTAAGGGATATCTATAATCAGTCCCAACCCATCAATACATGTATAATTCATTCTCCATACATTTAATGATCAATTCAATTTATAAAAAACATGAATTATAAATAAATATCCATATTGAGTAAATGATACAGTTTAATTAATATTTTCCTCATCCAATCAAATAAATTTCATAATAAAAAACTATATATAAAAATGGTATACAATTTAGACAATAATCATATCCATGATACAAAGAATATGGATATTTAGGAGAAATTTAATGTAAAATGATCAAAATAAAGTGAATGTTTCATGATAAAGTTAACAACTACAAATTTTATAAGAGATAAGAGATGGTTATCGGTTCATTAGAAATATAGGTCGTGTAATAAGATAATGTAATTTGGGAAAATAATAAAAATGAAATTGAAATTCTGAAATAATATTTTATTAAAGATTTTTCTTTATAAAAAACTGAAAATGTGTATAAGAAACCAAATTTTGTAAAATGGTTATGGGGATGGGGAAGTCTATTAAATCCGTATATATTAAAAAAACATCCCTTTTAACTTTTTGTAAAGAAATTCAAAAGATCCCCTTTCAGAAAAAAGTATAAATATTCATGTCATACCTTTTAAAAAGTTAAGGATAACTTAAAATTATCTTAATAAATTATTTGAGTGATAAAATTTACTTTTGTAAAACATTTTTGAAAATTATGAGCATTGAAGAAAAATATAACTGATTAAAAGATAAATAAAATTAGTTTTAGTTTTAAACATTTATTTTCTTATTAAAGTTCCAAAGAGAAGAAAAGTTGGAATAAAATATTAAAAATCCATAAATATATAATGGATAATCAAATTATTGGCTCTTATGGAGGATAAATGATAAAATTCCTTCAACAAAAATAAAAGTAATCCCAAAAGAAAGTATGTTTGTAAAATAAATTCTTACCTATTTGGAAAATTGTAAATTGTAACCCATTGAAAGAATAGAATTTAATTGAAACATTAATCATCATGAATAAATGTTTATTCATATTAAATATATCAAAGGGTCAGTATATACGCAATATAAAAGTGAATAGGTTCATAATAACAAATATGTCTCAATGGAATGGAAATTGAGACGAAGTCCCTTACCTCACTCTTCCCTTTAGTTGAATTTTCTTTAAACCCTAGTATAATGGTTTTAAACCTATTTTTAAGTTATAATATTACCATATTACTATTTATAATATCATATATTAGCCTCTTATAACATATTATCACATATTTTTCAATAATATTTCATTATTACCATTGTTTCGGGAATCAACTGCTTCATTTTCTCATGCATGTTTTGTAATGGAAGTTCTAGTTTTGGTGAATAGGGTATAGTTTCATAATATAATAAATTATATTAATTTTATAAATATCATATTTATTCATTATATGCATTTTTAGAATCATTCTAGAAAGTTGTACATGGAAAATGAATCACATCGCTTTGTGGAGATGGTAGGTCGTACGTACTTATGAGAGACGATATCATTTAATTAATGGGTGAAAAGAAAATAAATTGGATGATATATTAATTATATAGTATTAATATCATGTTATATGTATCATACATATTCAATATTTTCATCATTATAACTATCCATGTGATTCGATGATGGAAAAAAATTACATCTATTCACACGGTGGTAGACTGTCGTACACAAGAATGAAAATTTTATTTCCCATTTCATGGAGAAGGAGATTGATATGTATTATTACATTAACATAATAAAATATTATCACATGGTAGATTCTGTTGTTATTATATTTTATTTTTTAATACAAAATTGAAGGTGGTAAAAGAATAAGTAAAAAAAGAAAGATCTTGGTGAAGATGTTAACCTCTTCTTAGAGAAACCTCCTATGGATATCTTTTTAAAGACTCTAGGGTTGTCATTTTAAAAATAATAGAACCTATATAACGTGTATAAGGTTTTTTTGGGATATATTTTTTAGGTTTTTTTTCTAGATAAATGGGGTGTGAATAAGTGAGGGGAGCAAGTGTCCTTTTATAGTTGAGGTGAGTGACACTCTTGTAAATTTTCAAAGTTTTTCAAAAATTTCATGCTAATTTGTTGGAAATATGGATCCAAAATGAATCATATTATAAGGTTAAAAGTATAATGTTGAAATAAAACCAACCAATGGGGTTCATAAAATTATTTAGGTCATTTTTACCCTTATCTTTTTAGATTAACCCCATGGTAAACCTGTTTAACCTTAACCACGATAATTAATTTTTACTAATTTTTACTATTCATTATGAAAAAAATTAGTTGAATTAATTACATAATATTAATTATGATAATTAAAAATATGAAATCCATTTTATCAAATTCAATTAATAGAGGTTATAGAATTTTATTTAAAAATAAACCAGCAAAATATGTTGAAAAATGATTTTTTCGAGAAATTCATTTTTTAGGCATAAGATGATCTTATATTAACTATATGAATAATAATAATATATTAATGGATTTAAATTCATATAGTTAGATATATAATCTATAAAATTAATTTAAATTATTCCTTATTAAATATTATTTTAATTAATTAAAATGGGAAGACATTATGCCTTTAAAATACTACTTTTTTTTGAAAAATATTCCTTTTACCTCCAAATGATTTATCTATATCTATATCAAAATTATAGTCAATAAATTTTTAATTAAAAATATTATAATAAATTATTATAAATAAAAGGACTAATACTAAAATACTTCATTTTTAATTATACATAAAACCTTATTTCTAAGGGAAAATTTCAAAAATTTATTCTAGGATTATTTTAACCTAGTAAGTTCAAAATAAATATTCATACTATAAAATTAGAATCTTTTTAAATGAAATATTAAAATGGGAATTTTTGTAACTTCTTAGACTGAATGACTATTACACCAGTAGTCGGATCGGTCACCACATGGCCTCAAGTGCGCCTCCCTGTATGTCAGAGGCTGCCGACTGGTAGGGAGGGTCTGATGGTGGTATTATAGAGAGACTATACCATCAATATTAGAGTATAAAAATGGTATAATAATATTATAGAAATGAAAAAAATTTAGAAACAGTAATAAAAAAATACAAATTAGTGGAAGATAAATATAATAACTGAATAATGGTGGCCAATGCCAAATACAATGATACATACATGTCCAAATGATGCTCCAAAATACAAAGTAGTAAACATAGGGTAGGTAAATACAAAAAAATAAATGAGAAAAGAAAAGAATAAAAATAATAGAGGTCTAACTCATCCTCATCTCTAGCCCAGTCATATCCTCTTAAGCTCCCATGTATAACACACAACACACACAAAAAACCGTGTACCTATAAATATGAAGATTTGATCGGGTACCCTAGTGCAGTGGAAAACTGATTAGGGCATGAGATATAATCAATAGTCCACCACCAATGTTTTCTAAATCATATTACAGTTCATGAATATAAATCAAATCAGTGTGAAGGTATGAAAGATAAAGTCATAAATAAATATAATTTAAAAAGTCATCTTCGGTTCCTAATGGACACCTGACTAACCATACCTACTTCTGCCTAAGATGAAATTCCTATGAACATATGTGAACCTTTATAGATATAATACGAGTTTAATAATGGGTCATCATGAAATTAGTATCAATAGATAGATCTAATCCCAAGAATATGATTTGGATTAGCAGACACATCCCTAGATAAAATCTAAGAATACTTAGTCTTTAATATTTATTCCATCACCAGAATTTAATGAGGAGGAACCTTGAGCCTGTCTAAGGTGATCCATAAATGGAATCCCAAGAATTTATCTAGGGGAACTATAAATACCCATCACCATTAGAGTCAATCCAAGGCGATCCATAAATGGAATCCCAAGTATCACTCTTGGTATGGTGTGAAGTCAATAACCTATGAGTCCTTCCTTAGTATCTCACACAAGGGTCTAAGTATCTATCATGGTATTTTGTAACCATCACTCTATCGATCCAATCCATGGGTTATCCATTAGGGAATTGGTATCACTCTAGGAGGTAAGAATACACATGACAAGCCTATCCCAGGCATACCAAATATCAATCCCGATGTATATACAAATCTGGTAACCTATGATCCTATACTTAACATACCATAAATGGATACCCAAGAATCTATCAAGGTGTAATGAAATTAAATTAATCCTTTAAACATTTAATTTTTATCAAGGAGGGACAGTTCCATCTTTCATTAAAATTATACCATAAAAGAGGCCATGCACTTAAGCAGGCCATAACCAATTACAGGGACACTAAAAGAGGGTCATACCCATAAACACGTCATTTACTTAATTAGGTATACCTATCAGTTATTAAGGAATTATAATCATTGATTAATTATATTAAGGTTAGGTGGTATGCTAATGGAAGATAACACCATACTTGCAAAGGTAAGAGGTAGTCCATTCTAACATTCATGACATATAAAATCATTAGGTACATTATAAAAGAATTTATCCATGACCATTTAGAAGAAGGTTTGGAAGATAAGGGATAACTTAATAGAGTGTCAACCTACCCTATTCCACATAATCTACATTTTTTCATTTTGGAAGATAACACACCTCATCTAGGGTTTTTATTAGAAAAAAATTAGTTAATTAAAGGAATTAATAGGACACACCATCAAGGGTGGTTCCAAGGTTTTGTTCACAACCATCAAGAATGTAAAAATAAATACATAATGGCTACTAGAATTAGGGTGTTAGGTTTAATTAATTAAATATAAAATTTGAGAGGAATAATATAGAAATACCAATGCACAACACAACAATGAAATCTATAAATATTAATAATTTAATTTAAAATATATATAATTCCAAACTTGTTCTTAGAATGACCCAGACACCCAATATCGAGTCTTGATTTGGTCATGTTTGAGAGAGAAAGAAGAAACATACCAATACCCTGGAAATAGGGAGAATAATATCGCACCATGATAATATTTAAGATAGTGAGTGAAACTAACAAGGTAAGGAAGAGGATTAATAGGATCGCTAATACAATTATAACATGACAGACAGTGCTCAAAATAGAGGATGAATAATCGAGTTCTCTTCATACCCAGTGGTGGAAGGGAGGAGGAGCTCAAGTGGGAGATGGTTGTGAACGTGGAGGATGAGAAATAGGGTATGAAGAATAAAATAAGTAAGTGAAAAAATGGTAATTTTACCTCATTTAATGAGTTGAATAGTTTGGAAGCATGGTTGGCCAAACCATGCGCTAACAATGCTAGAGCTACTTCCTAAAGAGAGGGTTCACATGGTTCATGCATACAGTTTCAGAAATCAGGCACAAATAGTGTATTTCATCTCTATCCCAGATATGTAACTAACTGCACAACCGTGTGGCCCAGTGTGCATGGTTAGACTAAACCTCGTCGCACCCTCACCCCCTCTAATTAGGCCTCACAGTTTCTGATGGAGGGCCAAGAAGTTTCATACAAAATGCATGCCCCTATCAGCCTTCCCCAGATTTTATATTTTGGGTCTAAAGCTCCCAGAACATGGAAGAACACCTAGGGCACCTCTTGGGACTCAAACCAAGTCTAAAAACATCACATTTAAGTGTTGCAACTCTTATAATTTCATTATAAAGCTCAGTTTGTAAAACATACTACCCATAAAACTTAAAATTAAAACCCCTTTACAAATTTCTTTCGGTATAAAAACAAAGTATGCTAAAATATCCCCCTTCAAACTTCTCATCTCAGATAATCCTTGGGGAACAACAAAAATAATGCCTGACCTACTTCGGTCATGGAATTTCATAAAATGGGTGTGTTTCCTTTCTAAATGCACAATGAACATTCAAGATTTTCTCTCACACACAATTTATGACTGTTGAAACCCTATCCAATGCTCACACTTCAGAACTAGAATATCGAGATAGAGCTCACCTGATCCCATCTATATCAAGACATTATAAAAAATTAACCTATTTAACCACCCATCCTATGGAACTTCCGACCATAGGATCCATCATTTTAAAATCCAAATCCAAGTCATGGTATCTTTGTCATCGGAATTGACTATTTAAGAAAGCCCATACCATTCTATGACTCTCTCAACATAATACTTAACTTAAATGATCGGTTGACTCCTGATATAACTCAAACATCCTGGTCAAGCTGATTTTTTTTAGAATTTACTGGCTGACTCACAATGCACCTATCTTTTCTCAACTATGTGACAAAAGTGGTTCCTCACCGACCACAACCACAAAAAAACAATTCAATGCACTCCCAATTGACTATTATCAAAACGATCGACTTAAATAGTAGGAGTATCACAAACTGATCATGATTCCTTCCCATAAAGAACCTTGTGTTTACTTTAAACACATATAGTTAATCCTATTTTCGACTTATAGTGATGTATAAAGATGAAACATTCATTTTTTTTCATTCACCCAACACGAACATGGGTGTAAACATGGTCCAACACACTTGGACCACCACCCTAAAAACATATCATTCAAGCTCAAATTAAATCTGGGGAAACCTTGAAATCATGCACTAAGAACCAAGGAGATAATTCAAGAGATCCCATACTCCGATGTTTACAAGTGATACATCAATATAAAACTGAAACATCCACAGATCAAGAATACTAACAAATCCCAAAGAGGAATTTGATGGTCCATCAGGTCAGGGAGATGACTAGTGTCCACTAGTATGTCTAATTCATTCCTAATTGGGAACCCAAGTATCACTCATGAATTACCATTCCTCAATAACAACCATGCTTTTGACACACAACTCTAATGGAATCTTCCAACTGAAATAGAAAGGGATTTTTTTACTTTGTTCGGCATAAAATTGATGCTCTCTCAGTGTATCTGGATGATGTAAATGTAGAAGGAATGATCATACATAATAAAAGAATACACTAATAGGATATCAATAATTAACAAAAGTAATAAATACACTCACATCACAACCACAACAAAGTGCTAGACATGGTTCCTGACTAACCACAACAACTGTATAGAGAAAGGTCAGTTGAACCTCTCAGGACAACTTCTTTTGGAAGAGACCGACCTCACATGCCAACACCTCACCAACCTAAACACAATTCCTTAACCACCTAAGGAATCCTAATATCACTCAAGCATAACTACTGAAGTCTATCCCAATGATTGATATATTCAAGTGTTGCATACTTATCCAACCATTTCATCTTCATGCTTCCTGAAAAGCATCGATGCATTCCCAACTTACGAGCGTCATGGGTATTTGAAGATAAGATGACCATTTACAAATGGTACTCCTTGATTTTTCTCCTTCTAGGAAGGACACACATTACCTAGAATGATGTGACGCTCCCCAACTTATGACTGTCCTTATTGTTAAATTTAATAAAAATAGAAACCCATTTCAGGGCATATGCTCCATTGATGTCTAACCACATTCCCTAGAAGAGGTCACCATGATTTAAAAAGAATACAACCAAAAATAGAGATAGGATAGCCACTATAAGTCATGATATTTTAGATATATATTTTTAATATACATGTGACACTTATCCTATGTTACATCCATGTGTTCTATAACATCAGGTGTTAAAGCCAAGCCAACCAACCACCATGTCACACAATCTGGTCCTTTAACAACATAGTTTTGAGAATTAAGACGAGTCATATCTCTTTTAACACCTAGGTCACTCTACTACAAAGATGACCTATGAATTTGGTGAAATAGATAAAGCCTTAAATGATATCCACCAAACTTAAATGGATCACTGTACAATTTTAGTAACATGACAGGTACCATGTGTATCAACCCATACTACCCCAAGATTCACTTCCATAATGACACATCATTTAAAACCATACATATGCTTATTAGCCTATGATTCTTGTATTTGATGGCCTATAAAAAAGAGTTAGGCCAATGTCATACTACCCCATATGACTGTAAAGTAGACTGATGACCTCCTTAGTCATCCAACACTAAAGAGGGAGAAAAAAAGGGTTATATTACCTACTAAGCATCTGACCATTCCCTATGAATTTTTAACTCGATAAAATTGATAATTACATGATGATCACACCCATAATGTGGATAAAAAACCATACAATCACTTATCCAGGAAAATGTGTCACTTTATAAACTAAGATTCCCATATAGAACGGAGACACCTGAATAGTACCACATGCTTGAAAAGATTCACAAGCATATAAAAAGGATTTAAAGCTCTAAGGGTGTTATTGACCTCAGGCTCACCCCTTACAAAAGTGAAAATGTTGACCCTATAAGAAGGTCACACCTAAAGAGTCACTTGGATTAATGGCCTATATTTTGGTTCAATCTATAAAAAGAAGGGGCCTACGGTAATGCCCAAGCTCCTATTTAAAGGCAAGCTCAAGGAACACTTAAACTACCCTTAAAAGGGGGTAAAAACTAAGGACACAACTTAAGGTTCCATTTTTACTCATAACACTAAATCTCATTTAGGTATTTAATCATTTTTAAGGATCAATTTTAAATGTATATCAAGTACTAGTCATAAGGAAAAGTATAACACTTTATTTATAAAATGCCATAAATCACATAGGAAAGTTATATTAAACTCTCCTTTAAACATTAATTATTTAACTAACATCCCATAAAATTTAGATAGTTCATCTGATAAACATAATTTTAGACATCATTTATTTACTTACAAGTGTTTACAGTTGGATTAGTCAAGGAAAATGATAATTACAATCAATAGAGGAAAACACCCTTTAGATTTCAATTGACATTTTAACTAACTATGCCTAATATAATAATAATGTTCAACATCAGATAACATGTATTTTATTAATTTAAGAGGGATCTGGTCAAGTAATATGCCACCATAAATCTATATTTGAACCCATATAGGTGGATGCAGACAATTTAAATAACCATACCTATATAAAATAAAAATAACCTCATGGGGTTAAGTACTAAGGAAAAATAAATAAAAGGTGACCTACAAGGGTACCAATCATACATGAGTAAATGCGACCTATAAGGTTCCCATCAAATCATTCTGGGTTCATCAAAATGCAACCCAAAACATTTTAAACATTAAGATTTTAAAACACCCATAGTGGGTTCTATCACATAAACATAACAAGACAAGATAGACCTACTTGTGTCAAACTAAGAATAAGATGCATAGTCAACCAATTTATTTAAGATTTAATTTTTAAAAACATTACATTTATAAAAAATATCATATATATATATATAGTATGATAAAAAAGATGGTTCAATTATATGGGTCACCATTTTATAATTTATAAAGCACCCACACACTTCATAGTTTGCAAATTGGCTCCCATTTAATCACCACTAGTATGTTTCAAATCATCCAACTTGTGGTTCATGACTCAGACATGTCATGATTAGTTTTTTGAGGTTTCACCATCAATCTTTGTAGTAAAACACTATTTATCCTATTTTTGAAACTTTAATAACCAAATTTATATTTAAAATTAGAACTCTGTGCATGACCATAATAAGTAAATATAGGTAATCATACTCGAAAAGCATAGAATCATAAAAATTAACATGGAATCCCACTAAATAAGAATGAAAATACCCAAGCATGGTGCACATATAAATATGCTGAACATAACACTCAAATCACATAAACATTCTTTATAGAAAACCATACTAAATAAAACACACATCATATTATATAAACAAGCCTACTAATGTAATAACTAATAAGGTATAAAACAAATCATGTTACTGAAATACCTAACATGGTATATAAAAGGCATTATAATAAATATACACATTACTTCAAGAAATATCAAATAGCCTAGCAATGAAATCTACGTGGATTGACATATACATGGCATGTGAATCTCTATGTGCATATAATGATGCATGTAATGCTAAATCCTTTCCATACCAGGACACGGATAAAATACTATAAATCTCAAAAATCAGTAACTTGTAGAAAATACACCAACCACTCAAGGTGAAATAAAATTCAATTTTAATGATGAACAACATGACCAGTAGTCCCTTCCCTGACCACTTAGACTCTTCCCAATGAGTGGGTTGATCACTCCCAGACACAACTATTAACTAAGCACTGACACATTTCTAGTATCTTATATACTAACCCAAAATAGTAAGATAAAGGAAAATAAAAGCTCTAATACCACTTTGTAATGTCCCAACCAGACTGAATACAAAACTAGTTGCTGGATTGGTCACTACATGGCCTCAAGCATGCCTCTCTATATGTCAGTGGCTACCAGCTAGCTCTAAGAGTCTGATGGTGGTATTGTGGGGATACTATAACCTCAATATCAGAGTACCATAATGGAATAATTATAATATATAACCAATATAAAATAGTGAAAATAAATAATAAAAAAAATAAGAGGCATGCTTGAGGCCATGTAGCCTATATCTTGTGGTGTATTGGCAAGACAATGTTTTCTTATCACTCCAATATGCATGTCCACATAATGTATTTGGGGATACTTGAGGACTTTGATCAAGATGAGATATATAAATTGGAATATGAATGCTTGGAATGCGCATATAGATAGTTATGCACTATGTGCTAATAAAATCATAATGATCTTGGGGGATCTATCATCCTTATTCAGATGTGGGCATGAAAGCACATCCCTCCCCTATCCCATGTTGTTGTTGGTCCAGCTCTTCCCATGGATGTGCCACATGATGATCCATGTGTATTCTAGTATGATCAATCATATTTATTGTTTTTTGATGTTAATAAATGCTATTATTCTTAATGGTGTATTATTTAACACTTTATGTATTATATTTTATAGGTGGAATCAGACACACCATTTTGGGAGAACATTGAGAAACAATTTGGCTACATACCATCTTAGGTTAGATAGCCTACTACTTAACAATGCATATAAATATATATATTATTTTATTGATTAATCATTTTTAAAACATTATAGTTTTTAAAAATTATTTTAAAAACATTTCAAAAAAATTCACATGACATTTAAGATTAGAAAAAGAGCCAAATTGGGGTATATTTGACTAGATTACAAAATATTACACAACTGGGATCGACTATTTCAGGGTTTTAGTTTTTATCATACACTTTCTTATTAATGAGTGGAACCACACAATAGAGTTATGTGTCAGTTTGGATGCATTCGGTGTATTCCATTGATAATTAGACAACCAATAATGTTTTATTCCCAGAAGAAGATAGGAAGGAAGGATATCTAAAGGAGGAAAAACATGCATAGTATGTCATCATATACAACTGAAATGAATCATTTAATATTTTAGGAATTTCTGTGATGTAATTTCAACTATCACATCAACTATAGTACATTCCATGGTATAAATTAAAGTTTGTATTGTATCTTACCCAACCCGATAGAGGGTTTGGGATCTGATAAGTTAATAAATTTACGTTAGTTTGTATGTTTTACCTTTTTTTAGTTTATTTTGAATCTCTATAAAACATACTCGACTATAGAGTATATCTACTTGTCTGATCCTAATGAGGGTGAGGTATTTAGTCAAATAATGTACCATGCTACGATATAGAACGTGATTCCATTGTATCATGTTCTACATAATAGCCTATTCAATCATCCACCTTAGGGAGAGAAGCTTCCTACTTAGGAACCTAATCTAAGAGCTTATTAGGATGATGATCCATAGAAATTACAATGTAGACCATGCTGGGTTGTATGTGAGACCTCACTATTTCTATAGAAGGAGGCGACATGTCCAGTAGATGATCCTTAACCGATTATAGATGTGTAATATTAGAAATGAGATCTATTTATGTTATTTGTATATCCCCAATTTTCGCTCAGTATAGAAGACCTGATCTTGTATCAATATTCATTTACCATGCCTTCTATATTTTATGATCAAGCCTTCATAGGTCACATGGATACCACATGAGATGTCGGGTCCTTCCACATATGTAGTGGGAGAAGAATATGGTGCACATCTTGACATTCCGATGACACCTCCTCCAGATGATTCAAAGACTAAGCAGTAGATATTCGTGGTTCATATACATAAGGAATACCCCCTATTACTCAATAGACTTTACCACATCACACTACTAAAAAACCAGCCATATCCGCACTAAAAATATGCCTTATTAATGCAAAAAATAATTAAAATTAGAGTGCCCTTAAAAGTTCCCAGTCTTTATCAATACTTAAAAAACACTGCTTAGGGGGACCTCTACCAAAAAAAATTAGCATTGATAAAGGGTCCTTTATCATGGATTTCTTTGAGCACTGATAAAGTACATGGCACCTACTGCACAACTTTCACCCCAACAGCATCCTAATAATATAACCAAATCAAAGAAATATAATCAAATTAGAACGAAAATATTATAGCGAACCAGATTGAAATAAAAATATGACATTGAAATACCATTTCAATTATAAATTTAGATAAAAATATTTACATTGATGTGATATTTATAATTAATTAGAACAAATCACAACCAATATAAAAAATCATAAGGCTTTCACCAATGATCAACCTTCATACAAAATATTTTTCCTGTAATAAAACCAATGTTTATTTTAGTTATAGTATAAAAAAATTATAATTTTAATGTTATATAATACACATATGATAAATTATATTGTAAATATATGATATATTAATGATATTATCAGTTATACTAATAATTATATCATTGATGATTATATTTTTTATTTCATATTAATTCTTAATTCTTAATTATACTATTAATTAATAATTATATTATGAATTATAAATTACATTATAAATTAATAACATATATTACATATACTGTTAATTACTGAATATATTAAAGATAATATCAGTTATTAATTATGTCAATTACTGAAATAGTTGTTAATAATTATATAATTAAATTAAAATGATATTTTTATATTGAAAACACGTACTTGGAGTCATACCAGCCACATCATGTGTTGGATTGATGTGTGGTTGATTATTACACAACAAAAATGAATTATGGATTACTTTACAAAAGTATCAAAATAATCTGAGCTTATTAAACTAGTTTTGGATATGTGACGTATATTTTAAACTAAAATGATGCCTTTATATTGAAAACAAGCAGTTTGAGTCATACTAGGCACATTGTGTGTTGGAATGATGCGAGGTCGAATCCTACATGCAAAAAATGAATTATGGATCATTTTACAAATGATTTGAGACAATCTAATCTTGTTTACTAAGTTTTATCCATGTGAATCATGTTTGAAACTATAATGGTACTTTTATATTAAAAACACACACTTGGAGTCATAATGGTCACATCATGTGTTAGGTTGATGTGCGATCAATTATAACATTCCAAAGATGTGTTGTGGACTATTTTCCTAAATATTTAAACCACTTTAAACCCATTGTATCTTTTTGGGCTATATGACATTCATTTTTTACTAAAAGGACACTTTTATAATGAAAATATGTACTTGGAGTCAAACCAGGAACATCGTGTGTAAGACCATTATTTGATCGATTCTTATACATAAAAATGAATTATGGATCATTTTACTTAAGTATGAAAACAATACAAGCTCATTTCTTTGGATAGGTGATGTGCGTTTTAAACTAAAATGTCAGTTTTATAATTAAAAGATTCACTTTAAGTCATTCCAACCACATCACGTGTCATATTGATGTATGATAGATCCCTACATGTGTCAAATTAATTATATATATTTTTTTCTGATGTTTTAAAACCATGTGATCTTGTTTTATTTTTTTACTATATAAAATGTGTTTTAAACTAACAAGACACTTTTACAGTAAAAACACGTACTTTGAGTCATACTAGACACATTATGTGTCAGATTGACATGAATTAGAGCATATGAAATGTATATATAATGTTGTTTTATATATATATGACCCTTAAATGTATGTTTTAAAAATTTAAAACAAAAAAAATGTGTTTCTGGTAATCTCGGGTAGAAGGAGACTTAGATTGACATTCCTTCTACTCAACCATGTCAAAAATACTTTTTTGGTTTTTTTCATATGATTTCATAACATTTGGAGATTGTTTGGTTGGTTTTGACCCCATAAAGCATGTTTTTAAAGAGTTTCAAACATTTAAAACCAATAAATACAGTTTTTTTGGGAGGACCACATGTCCAATTTATTTTTTGTCTACTCCTACAAGTGTCAAATAAGAATAACATAATTATCCAATTATTTCACATAATTTTGAGGTCATTTACTATATATATGACCATTAAAAGAACATTTTTTATTTTCTTACATAAAAAAAATTGTGTTTCAGGTCATCCTAGGAAAATACCACCTCAATTTGATGTTTTTTATGCTTAACCATTAAAAAATTCATTTTACAGTCTTTTTTTCCTCATTTAATGGCATTCAAATGACATTTGGTTGATTTTGACTCCCTAAAGCATGTTTTTGAAGGGCATCAAACCTTTAAAAACCAAATTTTTTGTTTTTATATATATAACACACATCCAATTGATATGGTTTCTACTACTACAAATAAAAAATAATACTAACATAGTTTTCTAAAGATTTCATGTAATTATTAGGTCATTTTCTATGGATACGACCATTAAATGAAATTTTTATCATTTTAAAATGATGAAATGTGTTTCAGTTCATATCAAGAACATGAAACATCATATTTACATTCCTTCTAATTCACCATTTTAGAATTTATTATATGGTTTTTGATGTCTGATTTCATGGAATTTAGAGATCATTCGGTTAGTTTTGACCCCATGATGCACATATTTAAGGGGTGTCAAGACTTTAAAAACCATATATTTGGTCATTATAGGAAAACCAAATGTCTAATAGACATGTCTTCTACTAATACAAGTCACAAATAAAAATAATATGATTTTCCAATGATTTCATGTCTTTATAAGGTTGTTTTATATAGATATGGCTCTTAAACACATTTTTTGTTTTTTAAAACAACAAAACTGTGTTTTGGGTCATCTGAGGAAAACGCCACCATGGATTTATGTTTAGTCTACTAGATCATCTCACAATTCATTATATGGGTTTTTTTAATTTCATGCCATTTGTATATTTTTTAGTTGGTTTTGACCCCCTGACACACGTTTTTAAAGGGAGACAAACCTTTAAAAAATTTATTTTTATTCATTATGAGAAAAACATATATTTGATTGATATATCATCTAATACTACTAGTCCAAAATAATAATATGGTTTTCTATGATTTCACATAATTATGAGGTCTTTTTCTATTGATATGACTGTTAAACACATGTTTTGAAGTTTTAAAATAACCAAAACTCGTTTAAGGTCATATCGGGCAGATGGAAGCTTGGAATTACATTCCATATAATCCAACATGTCCAAATTTACCATATGAATGTTTTTGGAATATTTTATAGAATTTTAAGGTCATTCATTTGGTTTTGACCCCATGACACACATTTTTAAAGGGCGTCAAACCTTTAAAAACTACATTTTAGCTGTTACAGACAGACTGCATGTCTGATTGAAATTTTTTCCACTCTTACACATAAAAAATAATAATAATCTTGTTTTATAATGATTTCACACAATTTTGAGATTGTTTTACATGAATCTGACCATTAAATGCAAGTTTTAGCATTTTGAAATAATAAGTGTGGTTCAGTTCATCCTCGGAAGAAGACACCTCAGATTGAAGTTCTGTCAGCTCCACCATGTTATAATTCACTTTATGATTTTTTTATTTTGTTGAATTTGAAGGTATTTTTTGTTGATTTTGAACCCCAAACACACTTTTTTAGATGGGGTCAAACCTTTAAAAACTACATTTTCACTATTATAGGAAGACCAGACATTCTATTGACATTGCGTTTACTCATACATGTCAAAAATAATAATAAAATTATTTTTCTAAGATTTCACATCATTTTGTGGTCATTTTTTGGATCTGAACATTATATAAACATTTTTTATTTTTTTAAATAACAAAACTATGTTTTTGGACATACTAGGAAAACACCAGCTCATATTAATGTGTAATCTACCATAACATCTCAAAATTCACCATATAGTTATTTTTATCCAATTTCACAGCATTTTGAGGTCGTTCGATTGGTTTTAACCTCCACATACACGTTTTTAAAAGGCATGAAACCTTTATAAACAATATTTTTAGTCATTAAGGACAGACCACACATCTGATTGATGTGATATCTACTCATACATGTCATAAATAATAATAACAAAGTTTTTCTATGTTTTCATATTATTTATAGGTTTTTTACTACAGTTATTTCTATTAAACACACGTTTTGGTGTTTTAAAACAACAAAAGTGTGTTTTGGGTCATCCGAGTCAAAAAAACTTAGATTGATGCTTTCTTTACTAAACCATTTCATAGTTCACTTTATGGTTGTTTTAATAATTTTAAAGAATTTAGAGTTCATTCATTTGGTTTTGACCCCCTGTTGCACATTTTTAAAGGGTGTCAACCCTTTAAAAACCACATTTTTAGATCTTATGTGCAGAATTTACATAAGATTGATGTATTTTCTACTTAAACACATAAAATATAATAATAAAATAGTTTTCATATGATTTCAAATCATTCCAAGTTCATTTTATATGGATCGTACCATTAAATGATTGTCTTTTTTCTTTTTAAAATAACAAAACTGTGTTTTATGTCATCCTGGGAAAATTACACCTTGGAATGATGTTTTTTCTTCTTGAACATGTCAAAAATTTACTGTATGATTGTTTTTGTAAGATTTCATGGAATTCAGAGGTAACATGGTTGGTTTTGACCCCATGACACATGTTTTTAAAGGGTTTAAAACTTTTAAAACTAGATATTTGGTCGTTTTGAGAAGACCTCACATATTATTGACATTTTGTATGATTTAATAAGTCAAAAATAATAATAACAGTATTTTCCTATGATTTCACATCATTATGAGATCATTTTATATGGATATCACCATTAATATCACATTTTGGATTTTTTAAATAATAAAATTGCATTTCAGGTCATCTCAGGCACAAACCACCTCATATTGGTGTTTTTTTACTAAAACATCACATAATTAATTGTATGATTTTGTTTTCTAATTTCATGTAATTCGAACGGATTTTAGTTTGTTTTTACCATATGAAACATGTTTTTAAAGGGCGTCATACCTTTAAAAACCACATTTTTGGTCGTTCTAGGAAGACTGCATGTCTGATTGATATGTCATCTACTCCTACTAGTCAAAAATTATAAAAACATAGTTCTAATATGAAGTTCTATAATTATGAGGTCATTTTATTTTGATTTTATTGTTAAACACATGTTTTTGAGTTTGAAAACAATAAATGTCTATTTTATGTTATTACGGGCAGACGACATCTCAGATTTATGTTCTGTCTATTCAACTAGGTAAAAATTAATTTTACAGTTTTTCACTAATTTCATGTTATTCAAAGGTTGTTCAGTTCATTTTGACCACCTGATGTATGTTTTTAAAGTGTGGCATACCTTTTAAAAATTCAGTTTTAGCCTTTACGGGTAGAATCCATGCCTAATTGATGTGTTTTCCACTCCTACACATAAAAAAGAATAATAAAATGGTTTTCCTTTGATTTAAAGTCATTTATAGGTATTTTATATGGATATAACTGTTAAATACAAGTTTTTTAATTTTAAAATAGAAAAAGTTTGTTTAGGGTCATCTCGGGCATACAATAACTCAGATTGACATTTTTTATGCTAAAAAATTCTGTAATTCTATATATGGTTGTTTCTTCTGATTTCATGAAATTTGGATATCGTTCAATTGGTTTTGACCCCCTAACATAAGTTTTTAAAGGGTATCAAACCATTAAAAACTGTATTTTTAGTCGTTAAAGGAATACCATATGTCCGATTTATGTGTCATTTTGTCCTACACATAAAAAATAATAATAACATGGTTTTCCTATGATTTCACATCATTATGAGTTTGTTTCTATGGATATGATTGTTAAACAGAAGTTTTTCTATTTTAAAATAATAAAATTGTATTCTGGGTCATCCATAGTAGACAGAACCTTGGATTGATGTTATATCTTTTTTACCATGTTAAAATTTACTTATTGATGTTTTTATATGATTTCTTAGAATTTGGAGTTTGTTTAGTTGGTTTTGACCATCTGATTCATGTTTTTAAAGGTTTTAAAACCTTTAAAAACCATATATTCAGTCATTCCGAGAAGAACACATGTATGATTAATGTTTTTAATACTCCTACACTTAAAAAATAATAACAATGTATTATTCCTATTATTTTACCCCATTATGAGGTATTTTTCTTTGTATATGACCATTAAACACATGTTTTGGTTTTTTAAAACAATAAAAATATGTTTCAAGTCATCATAGGAAAACACCACATCTGTTTTATGTTCCATCTACTCGACCATCTCACAATTAACTATGTGTTTGTTTTTATCTAATTTCATAATATTCATAGGTTGTTCAATTAGTTTTTCTAAATAAGGATCAATTTTTTCCCATCACACCATAGTAAAAGGGACCACATCTTAGGGGTGACCACCCATCATTGGAGTTTTTATGGTTTGTAATCTACAGAGAGAAGAATATGTAATGGTTTTTTGAAGAGAATATGTTCATGTTGCAGAAACTCTTTTCAATATTGATAATTTGATTAAGGCAACATATATGATTTAATGTCTCAATCCTATAAGAGTACACACCAGTGTGAGATGGTTTTTCCATCACATGTTCTACGAGTAAAGAAGTTAAAAGAGAACATCCTATGACTGCGGGTATGTTTTAGAAAATCCAAATTATATGAGAATTATTGATATGGTCAATATAAATCCTTGTTTTAGAGAAGCAAACCATTCACACATAATTTTATTGAACACATTTAAGCACCGTAGAAAAATTTTCTACGCCATGGTGTAACTTTGGGTGAAAGTTTCAATATCATAGTACTTCTGACAAAACCACATCTAATCAGTTACTAATAATTTTCTCAAATACATTATCATTTGAAAGTAGATAATTCATCTATTTTATTCCCATCCAAATTGGTATTAGTTCCACTTTAAAAAGATTTCTAAGAATTTTCCAAATGGTTTTATCAAATAATAATTAAAGAAAAAAATGCTCTCTAGAGTATGAGAAGGGGAACCCAATGATTAAAAAATTATTTAAATATGGAATTCATATTTTTGGTCTATCCCATGAAGAAAATATAAAATAGAATATATGTAATTCTTTTGTTCCTTGCATGTCTCTAGACAAGGGTTTTTTTGGGCATGAAAGTGTAGGCATAAATATATACTTTTAGAGGTGTGGGTAATTTAATTAGAAGTGGGTGGAACTCATTCTTATGAATGGGTGTGATGGAATTTATATAGGAAATATGAATGATTATGGTAATTTGGGTATGGATGAATACGATAGAGATAATGGATGATCATGTATAGGTTTATCCAGTATGAAATGTGTGGAAATGGATGACTGAATAATTTATGGATATGGGTTCGAGCTATAGTATTTGGAAAGAGAAATCCCCCTTATACAATTGAGTATCTAGGCTCATGGTTTTCCACCAAATCTTTCTTATCCAATGGATTATTTCCACCTAGCTTCCTTAAAAAATTGATAACCTAACATGGGAAAATTTAAATTATACTAAGATATTCTCACCTGCATGTTCTTAATGTGTAATATAGTTAATATCAAAGGAAAAAATTAGTTAAAAATAACCCCTAAATTGGTTTAAATCTTATACAATGTGAGTCCACCACAAACCTGAGGATCCGTTGAATGGGGCCAAAAAATATTCTACCTTAAAAATATCTCGGGCCACCTAAAAATTAAATTGGATCTTAGAAATTCATTAGATAATCTCATTCCTAAATCATTTTGAACATAGAATTCATTAGACCAAAAGATGGAATAAGAAAACCCATATATTACACTGGAGTCTCAGCTTTCATTGGGTGAAATTGAGGACTCATTAGAGAGGATTAGATGTATCTATGGAATACTAATATCCTCAAATATAACCTTAATAATTATTTATTATTTACCTTTTTGATGAGTCTTCTTCCCTTCTAAAATTGATTTGGTGATCCAAATGGGTTCAATCCAACTTCAAAATCACTCATAGGTGCAATAATGCCATGTTGTTGTCCTAATTCATTATGAACTCAAGGTAACAAATATAGATATGAAATAAGGTCTTTGAAGGTGGTATGGGATTTTGAATTTATATAATTTCCATACAGCTCTATAGTTCTTCTTAATATTAGGCCATATGGTGGGAATGAGTTATTGAATTCTCCTAGAATCTAGCCTCTTAATAAATTTCTACATCATAAAATGATTATTGTAATAATTTTTAGTGAGTATCATCTATAGGAACTGATCCTAGAGGGAATATTTGTAAAGGAAATGAATTATAATTCCCATTCCTCCTTCCTTAAAATTTTTAGATAATGTGTTCCAATTGACCAAGTAAGTTAATGGGAGAGTACTAACTTTTTTTATAATTGTTTGGATGTTTAATCTCTTATGACAATTGAAATTATGGTAAAGAAATAATTGTGATTTATTCCAGCATATATGCTGATTTATAATTCACCCATAATGATTAAAGACCCATTTAATTGTCTCAATGTTCTTCCAACCATCTTGGAGAAAAAAATTAGGACATCATGACATGTTTCTATTAACCCCTCATATTTAATAGGCTTTAGATTTTATTTTTTATCCATGTCAAAGATACATCTCCCAAAAATGGTATTCATAAATGCTAAAAAGAGTAACAGATAAAGGTTCACCTTGTCTAATGTTATAGTATAAGGATACGTATAGGGGATCATGTCATTAAAAAATCACTAAAACTCAAATTTTAAGGTTATCAATTATATAAACCTTGAGGAATAAAAATGGGGATCATGTCATGAAATTAAACATTAAATATTATAATGGTAATATAAATTAGCTCATGCCTAAGATTCATCCTCATTCAGATCACCAATAAACACATGAAGATGTTTTCTAGCTGTATTCAGATCCTACAACATATAAAAACATTATGTATCTTAAGAATATAAAAAAAATTCACTATGAGTATTTTTTTTTATTTTTTACCCGTTTCACCACTTTTATACCATTAACCGAATGTTGTGGTGTCATATCATTTATACATGCTGACATCCATGATAATATCTCCTCATACTATGCATATAACTGCTAAAAATGATCATCCATATTGCATTTAATAGTTTTCATGGAAGCATCTACCTCATTAGGTGTGTGCATCCCTACATCTCTTCATTCACCCATTACCTTTTCACTAACCACTAAACATCATAGAACACCAATTCCATAAGTCAAAGAATAACCAAGACTATCATTCCCTATGACACGATGAAATATATCATCTCTATACACAGTACTTTAACATTGCTCCTCTAGAAGATCTGCTAACTTAGTGTCAAACTGGGCGTATTGAATATATATAATGAATTAATGAAAAAATATGTATAATTTATATGAAATAAAAATAAAATTGTTACTATATAATTTCTTACTATAATGATGGAATCATTGGGATCAACCACTCGATGAGTCCTCATCCATATTGTCATTTGATTGGTTAGCTCACCTCTCTGGTGTAACTAAAACAATGTTTTCCAAAAAATACATATTTATATTGATGTTTATTTATAAATTGTTAATATATAAATGAAAAAATATTTCTAAACATACCTGATATCTAATATGGGACATGTGCTGAGTGCCAATTCTAGAAGGTGTGTCTTACATTGCTAGATTTCATGAATGATGAGAAGAATCACTCTACATTCAACATATTCAGTTGATGGACATATGAAAAAATAGAATCATATATAAATTAAGGGTAATAAATTTTACCATCATTGCCTCAATTGACCAAAACACAACCAAATCCTTCCACTTCATAGGAAGAACCCCCGGAAGGACTCATTGTCCAATGGATGGAACAACCTCAATTGGTTCCCAGTGATCTATGTCAACACTTCCCTTATAATCCTTCAATAAATTTTGACATTTGGTGATGAATACTGCTTGAAACTTATCTAGAAGGTATTTAAAAATATCCTATTAAAAAAAAATTAGTGGCTAATGTAAAAATAAAAAAATGTCCTGAAAAATCACACTGTGAATTTACCTAAACCTCCATCCATAATCTATCAATCACATCCTAGGGAAATGAAGCCCAATCATGAGTCATCAGAGAATATATTCATGTGTATCATATCATATTCTAAAAATTATGAATTAATATGATAACAACCTCTCCAACTGGATGAAAGGTATCATCAAATAACACATCAAACTTGGCTCTAGAGTTCCATGGTCGACCCTCTATTATAGGACCCATGTGTCTGATAGAAGATGCACTAGATCTTACTAAACATAAATTCGTAATGTAGTTATCAATAATATATTTTTTAATTAACAATTATAAATAGCTAGTGGAATATACTTACAAAAATTTACAATGAATTCATTTTTATCAATGAAAACATATATACCAAAAAAATCAGGTGAACAAGTATTCCCTGAAACATACCTAAATTTATAAAAATATATAGTTAAATCAATCAATTTTAATACATATAATTCACAAAATATTTTTAAAAACATTAACTGAATTTTTTTTACAGGAAATATTTCCATGATAAATAAATTATATCGTATCTCCTCCAACTGCCTCTTTGGATCATTATATATATATATATATATTTTGCATAGCTATAGTGGTTTGGTTAGGTTTTTGATCTCGAAAGAAAAAAACATTAGGTTTCTCTCGGTAAATTAGAAAAAACTGTCTTTTAAATATTTTCACCACAACATTATAATTATAATTAATGTAGACAAAGTAAAAATTATTTTCCTACAATGTTAGTATGCAAGTCTCATTGCTTACTCTCTCATATTTATATATCATATTGTTAAAGTTTAAAACATAAATTGTAAATCTTCAACTTTAATTACACAAATCAAATCTACCCAATCACACATCAGTAATATATAGTTTAAGACACAACCATAAATAACCTCAATAATATTCCTCAAGAATCCATAATAATAACCTGTATCAATAGATGAACAACCAAACCACTATTCTCTATTTCTCTGTTGAAATCAACGCCACTAATACGAAATCTAAATCCATTATCATCTAAAAACTTGTAGCAAAGATCTGTAATAAATGGTTCATTAGCTAGTTGGTTGAGTTATTCACTCATAGCACGAGCACTTGATTCATGTATCTTGTGGATATGTAAATTTCACATAATTCATTGGATTAATAGTTGTAAAAATACACCTCAATTATATTATAAAAATATCAAATCAATTATTTATATGTATGTGAGTCTTGAACCACTCGTGAAATGTGTTGAAAAGATTTTTTTTGGATTTGATGGTCAATTACATGTGGCCTTTCCCAATTCAACTTAGTAATATGTGTCCTAAATCACAACACAATAAAAGGTAAGTAATAAGTTAAATATAGAAACACAAGTAATAATAGATCAATTATTCAACTTAATATATCAATGTCATAACTAATGGTGTGTTTAACAACACATATCGATGAGCTTGATCCCACCCACCACTATGCATATCGAACATTTTCCCTTACACAACTATATTTTCTTCAATATAAGAGGGTTTATATAACTTCATCTCAACATCATCAATATATAAAACACATAAATTAGTTCACTCATCCATAAAATATCCCTTGGAAATTAAATCTTCAAAATGAGATCTATTGTGCATATACTGTTTCATTGTATTTTAGCATCACTATATTAGATATATCCACCTAAATTTCATGGGATCACCAGTAATGAATTCACTTGTTAAATTTATGGTTAATTGGACCATTAAATTAAAAAAGATGGTATAAGTAGTTTATCTAAGTGGAAATCGCAAATAAAATCTTATCCTGTAGTTTTTTTCAAATCACTCATGCGATGATTACTTGAACAAGGTTGCTTGAAAAATTTAGAAACTTCAATAAATGAATCAAAAAATGGGAAGGAAAACAATCATAAGTTTCAATTGGATTAACTATTGAATAAAAATATTATTATAAGGACTTTTAAACTTTGTAATATCATGATCATAATGTTTTAATTCTAAGAAATGTTAGACAAGTAACCATCAGACACCTTGACGGTCTTCAAAATTGATAAAAATGTTTTTTTATTCTATTTTTTACTCATTATGTACTTTGTATCAGGAATGTAAGACCTATTAAAATCATCCATCTATAAATGTATTGGTTTTCTCAATCCAATTTCTATAAAGTCATATCTAGCATTAGCACTATCCTTTGATTTCCCCTTGATAGCTAAAATGGTTCATAGTATCTTATCACAATTTTTTTTTCAACGTACATCATATACAAATTATGACCTAAAATGTTATCTCTCTAATAAGTTAATTCAAAAATAAATACTCCACTTTTTCTAATTTTTATTGAACTGTCTATTTGCAATATGAACTGAAGGCAATACGGGTGCCAATAAATCCCAAAAATCATACATTGTTCGAATATTTTCTTGATCAAGTTATGAAAGAATTTGAACCTTAGACATTATTTTTGTTGTTGTGCTATACTATCTATTCCAATCATATGACACACTATCTTTATTGAACTTGTGAAGTGGATGAATAAAGTACATGTGACCAAGGTATGCACACTTTCTACAATGATTAATCCATATAGATTTCTTAATTTTATTACAACAAGGGAAAGAAGATTCTTTCTTTTTAGTCCAACCTAATACGTTAGCATTAAATGGTAAGTCATTAATTGTCCACAAATAAGTGATCTGAAGTATAAAAATTTCATTAGCTTTAGATTAAACATTCATTTCACTATATGGCCGAAATTCCTACAGCTCATCAATCAAAAATTTCATATAAAAATTTATTTTATTTCTAAGCCATCTCAATTCATCAATTAGAGTCAAAATTAACAAAATTTTTTGTTTCATACATACCCCTGGGGGTGGCTATATGAAACCAACACCACTATCCACATACTATGTTTCACACCATCCATAGACTTGAATGGGTTGAAACCATCTACCACTAAACCCAGTCAAGCATTACAACCATCCTAAGAAAAGTCTAGGAATATTTTATTAGATTCCTTCCATGCCAAAGAATCTATCGAGTGAGTTAATTTATCATCCTCTTTCTTTATTTATGAATTACAATTCATCACTTTAGTAATTTTAGCTAACATAAATAATTTATTCAACCTCATTTTTAGTGGGAAATGATGCATCATCTTAGTGGTAACTTGTTTCCCTTAATTCCAAACTCTACTAGGAAGAATATGACTACATTGAATAGTCTCATTGTTCCTCCACCTAGATGAGAGGAAAACAGTACAAGTATTGAGTTTTGAATTCCCATTTCTAAACAAAATATAGTTATTAAAACATATATCAATGATATCATATGTTAAACCAAGGTAGTTGGTCAACTTGAGAGCTTAATATTATAACTCTAGAATATTTTCTCTAGTAGGGAGTACATTATTCAACAGTACCAAAAAATTATTAAAGGATGTGTCTATCCACTTATTCAAGGCCTTTAGGTGTAAAACTTCAATGATGAAAAAATTTAATAAATGTTTTTCATCCATAATATTATTTAATATGTTCATCATAAAGAATTTCAAAGAATCTAAATGCATCTTTATCTACACAAGAATTGGGATTACTCCAACATCATCATTTAAGACATTACTATCTTCAGGTTAAAACTGACTCATCATATTATTAATCATTATGTTCATTAGATCAACTATTCTCAAATAAACATCCATATGAATACTTTCTAATTAGTGATAGATAATGGACTCTTATCCATGCTCTATCGATGTATTATAATTTTTCAAAAACCCATTTAGAAACAAATTCTACATAATAGAATCTCATTTGAACATATATCTATTTTCATATTTTCTTCATGAAAAACTAATAAAATCTCTTTTAAATCTATTATTAAAATCAATAAATTTCTTAATCCCCTCATAATATTTAGTAGAAAACCTATATAGTATATCAATACAACTCTTATCTATATCTATTTTTAATAGAAAACAATAATTGAAATTTATAAACATTTTCACAAAAAATAGAAAATTCCTTTATAGATATAATAAACATAATAATATTAAAAACACATAATACACATTTTAAATATATTAATAACTGGATATAAAAACATTTAAAACACATTAATGTATTCTGTAATTAAAATAAAAATTATAATGATAAAATAAAAAACTTTTGTCAACCGTTATTTTATTTTAAATACATAGAAATATTTGTAACATGAATGTAATTCAATTAAAATAACATTGAAAACTAATACATTATTTAGATTCTGAAAAAACTCATATCATTAAAACATATGAACCAATGAAGCCACAATATGAGGAAAAATTTAAAAGATAAGAGGAAAAATACTCATTGATTCCATACAAGTTTAAAAAGTTATCAAATCTTGCATAAATAATATATGAAAACACAACCAAATATAGTAATTATAAATAGATTTGGTCCTGGGGTAAGCTCGAAAATCTTGTGGTCTTGGAAAACTTCTTAAATTTCTATTTTAGTTGTATTGTTGGCGAACTACTACTATTTAGAAGGGGAAATATTTAGGATCGTGGTCTTGGGAAACAATGTTAATAATGGTCTGTAGAGTAGAATCTAATGATAAATCTAGATTTCATTACCCTAAATATGAAAACATACTAGGAAAAAAGGGGGTTTGGTTGTGGAGGGGTAGTGGGTTACGAGCAAATAGGCAGGTGGTCACTGCATAGAAGAGGAATTGAGGGGTATTGGGTCATTTCATAGATGAGTAATCGAGGGGTAGTGGGTCATTTCAAAGATTAGGATTAAAGGGAGGGAAATAGTGGGAACCATCTGTAAATCATGGGGGATGGTCTTGGCCTAGTGGACGACTGATAGGGGGATCAATGATTGGTGGGCTATAAGGGGGTTCTTTATAGCGAGGGAGGGGGCACGATGATGGGGTGGGAGGATGGGGGGGGGGCTTGGTGATGTGGGGTGAGGAGTGGGGTCTCAACTGTGGGGAAAGGAGAGGGGTGAGATGGGGGATTGATTTTAGGGAGCAGAGGATGGAAGTATGGGGGGATCGATGGTATCTAGACGATGCGTGGCATAGTGCATAGGTGGGGGAGAGGAGGGGGAAATATGGGGTCTCAATTGGGGGGTGGGGGATAGAGGTGGGATGGATGGGGGCTTAAACTATGACTACTAGAAGGAAAAAGAGACAATGTAGAGGTGGGGGAGGAAGCATACTTAGGGGTGCTCAACACTGCAGGAGGTGGGGGGAGGGCTCGATGAGGTATGGGGGAAAATAAGCTCAGGACGATGAAAATACCATTGACCTCCATTTGGAGGTCATTTATAGGGTCAATAGTGACCGCTAAATTGTAGTCACTTGAAAACAACAGCCACAAAATCTCATTTTTCTATTAGAGGAATGTGAGTTTTACCCTGGGTGCGACATAACCTTTGTACACATCGGATGTTTGGTAACATTGCACATGATGATAAATTCTTTGATATTTTTTTAATATATTATTTTTTCAGTTATTAAAATTATTTTTTTGTTATCTCCCACATGAATGAAAAACCCATCATTTTTAAATGAGTTATTGATCTAGAACTTTCAAAATAATCTCATTTTGACCATAAAATTTTTATAACACATTAAATGTTTTAAATTAATAAATGCTTTAATTTTTTGTTGAAACTATAAATTGAATAGGATTTTTGAAACATGGGTGATTGAATATGTGATTTGGGGTTCTTACTATCCAAACCACTTCAGATTCTATGTTGTTTGATTCTATTAGGTCTGAACAACCCAAAACCTTCATTGCATATGATGGGATGACCGAATTTGGATTTTTTCATCAGGTTTGGTGCTAGATCCCCTCCCATTCTTCTCTTTGGGGAACTAAGCACAATCTACATGTTTGGTTTTTTTATTTTGTTTTATTTATTTAATTTCTTTTATTTTTATTCCAATCTAAATTATAAAAAAATTGGATGAAATTAAATAAAAGGATAAACATATTTTATCAAAGATGATTCCCCAATTATCAAAGGATAATCTTTAAAAAAAATTATCAAAAGATAATTGCATTATATTTTCAAGGATAGTTTATAAAAAAAGTTATCAAATGATAATTTTTGTGAAATTATCATGGCCTAAATGTAAAGAATCATTGAACGATAACTGTAATGATTTATCAAAGATAATATTATAAAAATTATGAAAGGATAACTATAAGGAAATTATCATGTGATAAATATTATCAAAATTATCAAGGGATAGTCAAGTGTATTATCAAAAGGTAATTATCAAGAACTATCAATAAAAAATTGTACTAAATTATCAAAGGACAATTTATTAAAAAATTATTAATAGATAATTACACCATTTCTCATATGGTAATTTGTAAAAATATAAATGGATAATTTATGAGAAATAATCAAAATACAATTATAAAAGTATAATTCATATGAAACTATAAAATGATAACTATAAAAGGAAAATTTATATGAAATTATCAAAAAATAATTATAAATGGATAGTTTATGAGAAATTATCAAATGATAATTATCAAAGGATAATTTATTAGAAATTATCAAAAAATAATAATGATAGTATAATTTATTATAAATTATAAAAAGATAATTATAAAAGGATAATTTGTGAGAGATTATTAAAAGAAAATTATCAAAGAATAATTTATAATAAATTATCAAAATATTATTATAAAATAATAATTTTTAATAAATTATCATAAGAGGATAATTTAAGAAAATTTTTTAAAGGATATTTATGCAAAATTTCTATAGGATAATTATTTGGTGTATAATTATTTATGAGGAGAGTATTACAATCTCATACGTTAACCTAAAATGATAATTCAATAATTATCTAGGAAAGATAAAGTATTGTTGCATGTAATATTTTATTTCTTATTAAAATAAAATAGGTCGTTTTGATTTTAGGAGAAATTGATGAACTATGAGATTTGATTTGTTGTCATCTATTTTTTTGGAAAAGGGAATTCCCCTATGTGGCCTTTTTGAACCCTCCACACAAGGGAACCCCCCTCCCCATGAAGGGGTCACTCCAGAGAGAGCCCCAGTCGGGAAGGAGTCGTTTCCAGCCGAGATGGAAGAGCGTCCCAGAGGGTGAAAACCCGATAGTGATGGTCTGTCAAGCGATCCGTCAACAATTAAGGTTTCTACTCCATCTTATGAACTACAAAGAGTTTTTTATTCTTACTATTGAAATTGAAGACTTTGAGGACGAATGTTCTTTACATTATTGGTATCACATATACACTTATTTCCATGATATGATTTTTGTGTTTCCATGTTTGATACCATGCTTGATTATGATCACATATGTGTTTGTTTCCCTTTAGACCCTTCGTGATGTTTATTTCATGAGTTATATTAAAAGAGTTGTTTCCATCATTATGATCACATGTTTTTTCCTTTTGATGCATTATTTCTCATGTTGACATACTTTTCTTTTATTCTCCACCTTATATGTATATATGTTACCTTACTTGGAGGTACAATTCTTGGTGGTCAGAACAGGTTGACCTTAATGGCATGACTATCCCTAAGAGGGTGAGTGTGCATGACTTGCAATGATGGTGACAATGGACCTGATCACATGATGGAGATATGATGACACCGTGTATCTGTAACTCCCTTGAGTTTCATGTCATATATCGGACACTCCCTGAGTTACATTCCATTTGACGAGCTCTCCTTAGAGTCCCATGCCTTATGATGGGTACCTCTATGAGGTGCATGCTGCATATCGAGCATTCTTATGAGTTTCATGCCATATATTGGGCACTCATGGGAGATTCATTCCAGATATCAAGCACTCCAACATGTTTCATGTTGTACTCTGGGCACAATTCCATGAGGTTATCAAGTGACATATACTCTATACTAGAGGATATCTTGGTTTCTACCGGCATGTTTCGATAATATTTTAGAATGGAGCTGAAGCAGGTACAATCGATGGTTTATGGAAGCTTTGTTAGCATATTAATGATAAATTTTTATTTTGGTTTTGGGTTTTTATTGTTACACATTTACATTTATTAATTCATACATGTGTTATACTTGAGCACAGTTAGTAAAGGATTCATTGGTGGTGTCCTCCTGAGTCTTGTACTCACACCATACTTGGGCATTTCGTTGTGCCTGTAGATTTCATGAGAGATATGGTGAAAGAAAAGGGCTTTGTGGTGAGAAGATGAGCATAGGGTCATGGAGACGATAACAAATAGGATGGAACCAAAATACCCTACTATTTATTTATTTATTATTTATTTTTTTCTTTTAATCTGGACAGGCTTACCACCATGGGAGCTACTTTTATTTCCTGCCTTGTATGTCATATTTAGTTTCTGTGTTGATTATTATTTTTTCTTATTATTATGTCATGAATTGATATGGTGGGAATAGTCTCCCCTCTATCAGAGTTAGACTGTCACTGCTAGTTGATAGACTCTTGCATACAAGGAGACACATATGAGGTCATGTGAAATTTCAGCTTGGACCCAATGGTTTAGGTCCGGATGTTACGTATATGATTCAATATAAGGTGAAATGGAATAATGTCTTTTAGGATTTAGTGAAAGTGGGGGATTAAAAGAGACAATCCTTGTATACACATATTTAAATATATATGATATATATATGCAATTTTTTATTGCATTCAAATAATGATTTTCATGCATGGTATATTGCTCCATTTAAATCAAAGTAGAATAATAAAATATTATAAATTATCCCCCTCCATTAATGATATTAGTCAATGAGTCATTACATGATATTAAATGACTATAAGAGTTACATTCATGTATATAATTCAGGAATTTTCCAAGGGAATTAACTCATGTGTTATAATGTATTAGTTAATGCGAACACCACCTCAGAGCGACTGGGGGTGTGGCAGGAGGTGTTAAAGGGGTTATCGGCTGGAATCAGTGTTACAATGTCTAGGCACTATGGGAGGAATGGGAAGGCGACGACGACTGACCGACATATGGGACACTGGTGGGAGGGGAATAGTATTAGGAACTGCTTATATTTGGGAGATGGGATTCATGGACAATGATGAAACATGTGGGACGGTAGAGAGATGATTGTTGGAGGGGTGGAATTTCTTATTCACAGAGGCTGTGGGCGCAGGTCGATGATGGAACCTCATATGATGGCAGAGACATCTCTATCGCTATGAACATGACTCCACATGGAAGAAGGATGCAACTAAAAGGTGGTGACAACACATGGGTGGGCAGGGCAACAGATGGCGCATGCATGACGTCTGGTGGCTGTGCTGGACCAAGGTTGTGGTGGCGTTGGCCTCGTGACTGGGTGATGTTCATGCAGTAACAAAATGATAGGTGAAACCCTACTCAATGGAGGGATTGGTGGTCAGACATGGGATAATTTGGTATTGGGGGGATTTTTTATGGGCTTATTTTTTTATTAGGAAAATGGGTTAGAGCAGCGCCACTAAAAAACCCCAAAGCACCACTTGAAGTGGCGTTGTGGGTTTTCCACCATCAAAGAGCCACTTGAAGTGGCACTAAAGTAGCAGAATTGTTTAGCGCCATTTCAAGTTTCCCTGACCATTATATGCTAAAGCGATCAGTGCCACTTCAAGTGGTGCTGATTGTTTAAAATTAAACCTATCATCACCACTTCAAGTGGCTCCTAAATCTTAAGCCCTTATATAAGGGGGATCACCCCTACCAATTCTCACACCCCATTCCCACAACACCTCTCTCTCTCTCTAATTTCTATCTGATCTTCTCTCCTAAATTCCTCTCGGTGCTCCACCTTTCTTTGTCCGCATAGCCATTGTGCTCCGAAGGATCGCCACCTTCCGCAAATTTGAGGTAATTTTAATTCTCAATTTGTTTAATATGTTAATTAATTAATGAATTTGTTTAGTTCTTTATTAATGTAATATATTTATAAATATCAGTAGTTTATTTTAATTAATTAGGTGTTTAATTAATTTTAATTAGGTTTTTAATTAATTGTAATTAGGCGATTAATTAATTGTAATTAGGTGTTTAATTAATTATAATTATGTGTTTAATTAATTGTAATTAGGTGTTTAATTAATATTAATTAGGTTATTAATTAATTTTAGTTAGGTAATTAATTAATTTTAATTAGATAATTAATTAATTGTAATTAGGAAATTATTTAATTGTAATTAGTTGATTAATTAATTGTAATTAGACAATTAATTAATTGTATTTAGGCAATTAATTAAGTGTAATTAGGTGTTTAATTAATTCTTGTTAGGCAATTAATTAATTGTAGTTAAGTGTTTAATTAATTTTGATTAGGTGTTTAATTAATTGTAATTAGGTAATTAATTAATTGTAATTAGACAATTAATTAATTCTAATTAGGCAATTAATTAGTTGTAATGAGGTGTTTAATTAATTATAATTACGTATAAAATTATTTGTAATTAGGTGTTTAATTAATTGTAATTAGGTGTTTAATTAATTCTAATTAGGTGTTTAATTAATTGTAATTAGGTAATTAATTAATTGCAATTAGGAAATTAACTAATTGTAATTTGGTAATTAACTAGTTGTAATCAAGTGTTTGATTAATTGTAATTAGGTGTTTAATTAATTGTAATTAGGTTCTTAATTAATTGTAATTAGCTGTTTAATTAATTGTAATTAGGTGTTTAATTAATTGTAATTAGGTGTTTAATTAATTATAATTAGTTGTTTGATTAATTATAATTATGTGTTTAATTAATTATAATTAGTTAATTAATTAATTATAATTAGGTAATTAAATAATTTTAATTAGATGATTAATTAATTGTAATGAGGTAATTAATTAAATTTAATTAGGTAATTAACTAATTATAATTAGGTAATTAACTGATTATAATTTGGCGTTTAATTAATTTTAATTACGTATTTAATTAATTGTAACCAGGAAATCAATTAATGGTAATTAGGTAATTAATTCTAATTAAGATTCAATTTAATTGTAATTAAATAATTAAATAATTATAATTAGACAATTAATTAATTGTAACAGGGAATTAATAAATTCTAATTAGGATTCTAATTAGAGGCATTTAATTAATTATAATTAGGTGTTTGATTAGAGTTGTTTAATTAATTGTAATTAGGTGTTTAATTAATTGTAATTAATTAAGAATAACTAGGTAATTAATTAATGGTAACTAGGTAATAAATTAATGGTAACTAGTTAATTAATTCTAATTAGTCAATTAATTAATTCTAATTAGGCAATTGATTAATTCTAATTAGGTAATTAATAAATTATAATTAGGCAATTAATTAATGCTAATTAGGAAACTAATTAATTCTAATTAGAAAACTAATTAGTTCTAATAAGGAAACTAATTAATTGTAATTAAGAAACTAATTAATGGTAATTAGGCAACTAATTAATGGTAATTAGGCAATTAATGAATTCTATTTAGGAAACTAATTAATGGTAATTAAGAAACTAATTAATGGTAATTAGGCAACTAATTATTGGTAATTAGTCAACTAATTAATGGTAATCGGTCAATTTATGAATTCTAATTAGAGGATTCATTAAGTGTAATTAGAAAAGTAATTATATTTAGTGTAATTCGGGGCTTCATTAATTAGAAATAATTAATTCTAATTAGAAAACTAATTAATTCTAATTAATTCCAATTAGGAAACTACTTGATAGTAATTAGGAAACTACTTAATAGTAATTAGAAAAGTAATTATATTAATTAGAAAAGTAATTATATTAATTAGAGAAGTAATTACATTAATTGGCGAAGTAATTATATTAATTAGTGAAGTAATTATAATAATTATCAGAGTAACTATATTAATTAGCAAAGCAATTATATTAATTAGCGAAGTAATTATATTAATTAGTGAAGTAATTATATTAATTAGTGAATTAATTATATTAATTAGAGAAGTAAATATTTTATAAATTGCTTCTAGAATATACCATTTCATTATATTTTAGGTATGATAATGAATTTAGTTTTTCATCTACCTTGACCCCAGTTTGTAATTGAAGTTATGAAATTGAATTTAGTTATTGAATTTATTTTGTGCATATTAAGTGTTAGAGTTTTCATGAATTGAATTATCTCTTGAGTAAAGTATCATCAGGTAGAGGGGCTTTGGGTTGGACCACTTACTTTCTTGGAGGCTTTCCTTGTCTAGGAAAGTGAATGGGGTTGTCAATCTGTCACTCCGAGCTTACTCATGTTGATTTTTTTGATCTCATATGACTCTAGGATTTTACATGATTTGTTCGTGTACCTCACGAATATGATGCATGTGGATATGTATGAATATATTTGAATTATATTTTTGGGTAAGTAACACAAACTCGTGGGTTCTTTAAAGAGTAACACATCAATATGGTTTGAACCTATTGATTTCATGGAGGGATTAGGATTCCAGCCTAAATTACCATAAGAATGCATATATAATTTGATTCTCTTATCATATTTAATTAATAATGATAGTTTATTTTAGATAAGAAAATATGGATACCTATATTTATTGCAATGGTAATATAATTGAGACAAAAAAATGATGTAGTTATAGTATATGACCAGAAGGTGTTGTGATACTTGGAGGTTGTACAACTTTGGAATATCTTCAAAGTAAAATTCATCAAAAGTTAAAATTGATGATCAATCAAGTGATATAATCTATAATATATAGACATCTTCCATTTTTAGATAGGTTTTGGCAGGTATCCTATCCAGCAACTGACGATGAAGAATGGGAATATGTAATTTCATTAGTTAAGTATCAACCTAAGAATTAAATGATGGAGTTGTATGTCACTATAACTACAATAGAGGTTCCATCTACATTGGAAGTTTGTCCATCACAACTTCATGAGACTATGTCATATGCTCCGACTATAACACATCAAGAAGTTTCATCGTCAATGGTAGTCGTTCCTTCATTTCCTCTGGCCACAGTTTCAATGCATAGTCCTCCACATACTTTAGATGCATTGTTCTATGATTTTGAGGATGATGAAAATTTAGAACAAGAAGATGAAGAGGAAGTTGAAGAAAAATAAGAGCATGCAGAAGAACAGTCTATGCCCACACATGTGAGGTTAAACTAACTGTTTAACCATACTCCAATATTGGCTTCATGGTCGAATGAAGGCATGAGTCACTTGCCATAATTTGATTGGTTAGTTATTAATCCTAGTATAGAATTTCCAGGAATCATTGGTGGCACAAATCGAGTGTCAGATGAAGGTGTTCTGTATATTGGAAGAGAGTTTGAGAGAAAAGTTGAAATGAAAAATTTGATAAAACAATATCACATTTAAAGACATTACTATCACATTGTAGAATATTTATAGAGGTATTACTATTTGATTTGTTGTTAAAAATTTGATTTGAACTATCAAATGTGTCTATGAGATATAATTTATAACACTTTTCAAAGCCATCACATCACTAGATTTACTCCACACACATGTGTGAACCCGATTTTATCACAAGAAAACTCTTCATTATATGTTGAGTTTGTTTCAAATATTATTTTTGAAATGATTAGAGCATGTCAAGACATTTCTTTCATTTTTTTGGAGGAGAGAATCAAACAACTTTTTGGGTATAAAATCTCTTACTGGAAGGCATGGGTAGCACTAAAAAGGATATTGTGAAAGTTTATGATGATTAAGATGAATCTTATCGAGTTTTACCAGAAGTTCGGGAGATTTTATGCCACAATAATCAATTGATTTATTAGTTACGTACTGCTAAATTTGTTAACCAACACAACCAAGTTGACCAGTTGATGGTTGTGTTTGATAGATTGTTTTGGGAATTTTTATCATGTGTGGAAGCTTTTAGACATTGCAAGCAGTTTATACAGATTGATGGAATATTTCTATATGGAAATTATATAGGAAATTTATTTATTTCCTCCACACAAGATGGAAATCGAGCCCCTCTACCTTTGGAATTTTCAATTGTGGAGAAGGAGAAATTATCATCATGGAGGTGGTTTCTGGCATGTCTTTAAGAGTTTGTTACGGATGAAAAAGGGATTTTTCTTATTTTATATCACTATTGTGCAACCGTGGAGGTAGTACAGTTTGAGGGTCAATCCTGGAGACCACCCTCTACCCATCATCGATAATGTATTCACCACATAGCAAGAAATTTTCAAAAAAAGTTCAAGAATGAGTCTATAAAGAAAGAAATCTTAAAAATTGGTATTAATATCCTTTTTCACTTTACAAATCACTATCATAGTTACTTCCATATGTGTTCAAAGTAGTTCTTGTTTGATAGTATATTATCTTCATCAAAAAAGGATGGAGGAGCATCTTGAAGATATTTACTGAGCTAATTCGGAACTTTCTGATTACATGATGAAAATACCAAATCTGAAATGGTTATTGGAATATTATGATGGGAGGAGATATAGATATATGACGACCAACATTGTAGAGTGCATAAATAGAGTTTTCAAGGGAGTTTAGAAATTATCTATTATAGGTAAATAAGAATATTTGATTATATGTTACTTAAAACAGCTACAATTATAATATAATATTAGTATAATGTTTTGAATCTAGATTATAGGTTTGGTACAAGAGACCTTCTATCGTAGTGTAAAATATTTTATGGAACAAGGAAAGTAGGTCGAGGAGGGTTTGAATAGAGGGATGAACTATAGACACCACTTCCAATGCAAGCTAGATAGAGTTCTTCCAGAGGATAAAACTTATCGTGTAACTGCATTTAATCCCCAAGAGAAACAATGTGTGGTCACTCAGCCTGGTGATGTTGTGGCTTGTGGAAATGGTCATGTGCGAGTGATTTTATTAGATAAGAATTATTGTGAATGTGGGAACTTTCAAGCATTAATATATCCTTACGACCATGTGATTGTAGCATGTGCTTACATGCACGTATCTTGGGAGCAGTTTGTTGATCTAGCTTATTGACTAAAGAGTATAAACGACTACTACAGTTCTCCATGGATGCCAATCAGAGAATATCCAAATTTTCGGCTATATGATGGCACACCCACGCTTCTACCAAACAACACTAGGCTTCGACCTAAATGGAGGCCAAATTCAACTCATATTCAAAATGAGATGGATTGGGCTAGTGAACAAGCACCTAGTCGAAGTTGAAGCATGTACCTCCAGGAAGGTCATATAAAGAAATGTTTCCCTAGAGACATAGGTCAATCATCTAATTCTTAAAATGAATCATGTTCTCTATCATTTACTGTAAAATATTGTATATGTAATCATTTTTATCATTATCACCATTGACTTTCTTTGTCGAACTACCAACACTGCATGAATAGATTTAAACAAACCACATCAACTCGAAAAAAGAATCCACCTATATAAGAAAAAATTATTATGAGTAATACTAAAAAAATTAAATTAAACATAAAAATGATATAATACATTAATTCTACGGACAAAGATTTTTCTGTGCAAATATCAGGATTACCTTAACATCTTTCCAAAGGGTTTCTTTGAACTAGATATAAGGTAATCACCAAACTACGGATTCTTTTTGAACTTCACTACTATTGGTTAACTACTACTTATCATAACATGTGATCTGAACTTCTTGCCCAACGTCCCTGTGATGCTATCATCACACAGATTCTCATCACTATCTATATCATATTGCCATTCAGAATTCACTTTCCTTCTCTTTTTTCACCCATTTACTACTTGTAATGATGAATGATGCATGTAGTTGCCTGTATATAGTAAATGGGTTTAGGAAGAGAAGGAAAATTGAATTATGAATGGTGGTATGATATCGATGGTGGTGAGCATGTGTACAATGAGAGCATCATGGGGATGCCAGGCATGAAGTTCAGATCACATGCTATGCTAAGTAGTAGTTAACCAATAGTAGTGAAGTACGCAACTAATACTTAGTTCAATGATTATATTTGTGAGTGATGACCATCCAATACATGTTATGGATTCATGAGTTGAAAGTTCAACTGGGAGATCTAGAATCAAAAGGATTCATGTGGCTTAGTACTTCTCATATTATTTTTACTAAGAAGGCTCATTAGATATTGCACTTATGTATGGATTATTGAATACTGAACAAAATTATAGTAAACAATTGGTATCCCCTTCCACACGTCAATGATATCTTTGATCAACTAAGTGGTTCCAATATCTTATCCAAGATCAAATTTAGAACTTATTACCATCAGTTTATGGTGATACCATATAATATTCTTCGATTTTCTTTTAAAATTATGTATTGATTTTATGAGTTCGTGGTAATGTCATTGGATCTAATGAAACTGGGTGGTGGAGAATTTCCAAGTTACTGTAGTAGTGTTGTAGCAAGTACTGTTCGGTATTGTAGTAGTGGGAAGTATTGACCCGATTTGGGACATTAGGCCACCGGTTTGGGCTTACGGGTCATAGGGCCTTCAGGTTACCATATGCCTTTGGGTCTGAGGGAATTCGGGCCACATAGACTGTGGAGTAGCCCTGTTCACACAAAGAATTCCATAGAAGAGGATCATATCAAGTAACAGTCACAAGAATTAGAGCTAACCATAGTGGAAAAATGAGAGGGAATGGAAATCGTCATCAGAACCAAGAACCATGCAGCTTTGCATGGGGTAATTCTAGCCAATCAGAAATTCAAGGTGGGGAGCTAAGAGATCAATGATAGAGAATATGGGGAGGGGAAGTTCTAGTGGTTTGGCCCTTCGGGTTGTGTAATGGTAATTGTATGCCTCTGCACCTTCGGGTTATGTATTGATGTTCATGTCATGTTAGGCCTTGTTCTTTGGGCCTACGGGTCATGTTAGGGTTCCCCTTCAACCCTTAAAAGGAGGATTATCCAAAATATATTAAAAAAAGGCCTTCGGGCAATTTGGGTAAGGCTAAGAAAGAGAGTCCTACTGGGTTTTCAGATCCTCTACCCATTCCGGAATTGAAGTGGGATGATTTCACTATGGATTTAATGACTAGATTATCCAGGAAACATCAAAGGAATAATGTAGTATGAGTGATCATGGATCGACTAATAAAGGTAGGCCAGTTGTTTCCACTTAGGGGTACCTTCACCATTGATGATACAAGAGCATCACATTCCTTTTTATTTTCTCAAATTTCCAATGGTTTGGGTTTGGCTATAGAGTTATTTTAAGGTGTTATGAACATGAACACACTAGTAGGAGTGAAATCTAAATATATCATACATTGTAAGGAATATTCTTATGAAATTAATGGATATGATTTCATGTTGGATCTATTTATTCTGTAAATTATATGATTTGATTTAATTCTAAGTATGGATTGGCTAGTTATATAATAGGATCATATTGAATATTATCAGATGATATTTTAATGTCTATATCCATAAGGGGAAGCTTGATCCATTAGGTATATTAGTATCTTTGAGCGGGTCATGTAGTACCAATTCAGTTCATATTAGATTGACTAATGGATTAGATATCAAACTGTTTTATGCTTCTTTCATACATTACATGATAAATTTCATACATTACATGATAAATTCTATACATTACATGAAATTAATGTTTTAATATTCGTACATTCATATGAATCATCCTCTATTATCTACCTAGGAGATGAATGTGTTGCATGATGTGTTGGAACATCGACCTGTTAGACCTATTGTTGTTCATTGATTACATCATTTTCATCACGATGCACCCCCAAAATCTATTTTTACATACCTCAGACATGCTAGATTTTATGGAGTCACTATGTGTGACTCCAATACCATTGATCACCATTTGATTACTGCATTAGTTGAGAGATGACGGCCATCAAGACACACATTTTATCTCCCATAGGGGGAGATGATCATTACTTTAGAGGACATCGCCTAAATGGTCAGTTTACCCATAAAAGGACATGCAGTTATGGGTACCACTAGTGGCAACTGGTCTGTAGTCATACAACGTCTACTAGGCATTGTCGTCGTCGGCATACAAGGTATCCTCTATGGTTCATACTTGCGCATGGGGTGGCTTGATGAGAATTTTGTCGTCATTCTTGATGATGTAGCTGAAGATACTATTATTCATCACACACATTCACATATTTTGTGACAGATCGGAGCATGTTGTGCATCGACTACTCCACCACTTTGGTACACATGATATACCTCCCATTACTTGAGGATCTTGATCAAACAGCTACATACAGTTGGGGGTCCACTGTATTTTCACATATGTATAGATTTCTCTATACCAGTTATCATGCTGATGTGTGGAATATTGAAGGTTGTATGGTTTTGGTACAGATGTGGTCCTAGAAGAGTTTTCCATGCATCGCTCCTCGAGTTATCACTCCACTTGCACCGAAGCTATTTTGGGACTGTCCTTGGGGATGCTGGTATGTTTACGTTATTACTTTTTGTTATTTAGTACCACTGTTTCTGGTTTTTATAAACATACCTTACATTAATATTTTTTAACTAGGTGGAGTTAGTCTCAAAAGTATGAACATACTCTGAGACATAGTGTGCGCAATTTTTGACAGATATTTGACACCATAGTGCCAGCCGATTTAAGTTAATTTTTTTTTATAGAAACATTTATTTTGTTATTAAAATTTTAAGTTATTTCAATGTAATCTTCATTACATTATCAATCTATTATATGACTTATTTTTTAGGTTTACATTTCAGGTATCATGGACTCTATATACAGGTTTTTCTACACATCACTTCCACCATACTGTACAATTATGATTGGAGATCATGCTGCAGTGGTGCCACTCATCCACTTCCACATCATTGGGTGGAATCAGCCAGACCAGTTCATGCACCAGTTTGGTTACATTCGACATATACCCATGGCACCTTGACATGATGATGCGTTACATTCGATTATGCTTATAGGTAGACAGACAATAGATTGGCGGCAGTTTCATGCAACTTATATCGAGCTTTGGGACATGCGTGCCCAATATAGTATCTTTTCATACAGATATCCCACATCACGCTATCAATTATCTAATTAGGGGGATTATGCAGACTGGTACTAACGACACACCATCATGCACCTTACATGTTAGGGGATTGACATTCAACAGTTGTTCTGTTTACTGAGATTTTTTATATTTATTCAACTCACTTTTGGTATTAATTTGAATCTTATTTTATTTTAAGTCAGATGATATTGCTCATCTTGTACATATCACACATCCTCAAGAGGAGGAATATATTAGGTGGGATGTAGTTCACCGAGATGTGTTGGTTCTCAATGATCATCTTCGGTTCATACGTGAAAACTTCTGTGATTAGGTTCCACATGTATATCCAGATCCATATCCTCTGGTTTAAGCTCCTGTGGATAATGATGTCCCTGCTATGCCTGCTGATGACGATGCACCACCACTTCCATTTCCAGCTGAAAGACAGAGACAAGTACATCAGGAGGGGTAGAGGCGACGACATAGACATCCAAGAGTAGCTTCTACAGATATTGCCACACCACAGAGAGATGATCCTGCCCAGCTGACTATTGATCTTGCATAGTAGGGAAATGCTTATATGCCACATATTTCATCTTCAATGACTACTTTGGACTGCGAGATGGGTGTGGTAACATAGCTTGTGGTGGCCCCCCTCTTGTCGATGAGAACTTCTTCAATGTCCCATATCTTCCATTTTTAGGAGCTTCAGGGCCATATGGATCCACATATGATTTTGGGTTTTCCTCCACACATGATGTTGGCCAGTCATCTACACAACACCATGAGGAGGCACTAGAAGCACAGGAAGAGGAGGAACCATTAGCTAGGACACTGGAGAGACACATACATTGGATGAGGAGTGGGAATGAGGTTTATACACCACATTCTGGTACCGAGGGGCATTGGCATTGATTTATTTAGATGTCATGTTGTATATATTAAGAAACCTATGTACTATGATAAGTAATTGTTGTTTTAGACAAATAAAAAGAAATTCAAAGTCTCGTAATTGTAACACTATTATGTTTCATGTATGTGACTTTATGAGCGTATAAATTATAAAGTACAAATACAATGTAAATGAAATTTGTGACACAGACTAATAAATGCTAATTTATAATTATATATTTAATGAATATATTTATTATTATATAATTATACATGTTTCTATATAAATAAATATTTATTATAGATATATATATATATATACACATATATATTTAAAATCATATAATTATTAATAAATATTCGTAATTATATAAATATAAATATGTTTATATATATATAATTAGAAATCTATATTTATAAATATTTATTTATTTATAAATAAATTTTAAATATTTATAAACATATAATGATTTTTAATTATATATTTATGAATATAATTATAATTATATTAAATATATTAAACACATAATATTTATTTATTTATAAATAAATTTAAAATATTTATAAACAAATATTAATTTTTAAATATAACGTAAATAATTAAATAAAATAAATGTATTTATTTTATGTTTTAAAATATTTCAAATTTATTTATAAATAAAAACTTATAACTATATAAATATAGATTTATAATTATATAATTATAAATACATTTGTACATATTATTATAATTATATATTTATTATGAATTATTATAAATATATATTTATTATAAATATATATTTACTTAATTATAAATAAACTTTAAATATATATGTAACCATATTTTAATAATTATATATTTATAAATATATTTACAGTCATATTATTATAAATATTAATAGATAAATAAATATAAAGAATTGTGATTATATATTTATTATATATATTTTTTATATTTATTATTATTATATAATTATTATATTTATTATTATATATTTATTGTAATTATATAATTATTCTAAATATATTATTATTATAATTATAATAATTATATTTATTATTATTATATATTTATTATTATTATATAATTTTTATAAATATAATTATAAATTTATTATATTTATTTTAATAATTATATTTATTATAAATATATTTATTATAATTATAATTATAATTATATAAATATATATAATGGGGGTTGGGAAGGGGTGGTGTGGGTATTTTGAAAAAAAAACTTGAGTACCGAATCGTTTAGTGCTGAAGGAATTCAATCAAAACACCAGATGATTTGGTGCTCAAGAAACCCAATTTCTGAAATAAAACTAACCTAAACCCTTTTAATTAAAAAAAATTAAAAACACCCATTTAAAATTTTTTGCCTCCGACATGCCTCTTTGTTAGAGGCATGGCATCAGGAAAGACATATATATATATATGTATTGATTTATAATTATAGTTATAATTAAATAAATATATATTTAAATTATTATAAAATTATATGGGGCCACTGGGTCATTATTTGGGTGGGTTATCCCTTGGGGGGCTAAGACTTGCCCTTTTGGACAGTGAGTATGTTGCGTTTGTCTATTTCATTATACCCTTATGTACCTAATATTTATATACTTATACTTAAATAATAATGATATTATAATTATATATATTTACATATTAATATATATAATTATATTAATATATATAATTATATAAATATATATAATTATATTAATAAATTTATAATTATATACAAGTATTTATGAATGTATATATGTATAATTATAAATACATATAAATAAATATATTTAAATAATTATAAAATAATAATAAATATATTTAAATAGTAAATATATTTATTATATTTCTAATTATATATATTTATGTATTAATAAGTAAATATATATAATTATATAAATATTATAATTTTATATAAATATATATAAATATATAATTATATACAAATATTTATAAATATAAAGATATTTGTTTATAATTCTAATTATAAGTAAATAAATATACATTTAAATAATTATAAAATAATAATAAATATATTTAATTAATAACTATATTTAAATAATAAATATATTTATTATATTTATATTTTTATATATATTTTTATTAATATATATATATATATATATATATATATTTGTATATATATATATACACAATTTTATAATCTTGGGTCTCATTCTTTCTGGGTCTCTTGTTGGCCACTTTTGTGTTTGGGGGTAATTTTTGTGCCCCAACGCCATTTCTTTGCACTTTACTTTATTTTTAAATAAATTTTGGGGACCATGGGCTAAAACTCATGGTCTTCACTACTTTGGATTATATACTCAGAATGACACAGATCATGGATTAAAATTCATAAACCTGAAAATTTTATTATTAAATAAGAGTTAGATAAACAAGGAAATTAGGGAATAAAAAGTGATGAAGAGTGACGCCAACAACACCATGAAGAACAAAATGGCATGAATTAGTTACCTTCTTCTTAGTCTACCCACCCTTCCTCAAGGACCACTTCAAACTTTCGAATGTTTTCCTCACTTCCATTATATAGATGGATACTAATTATCATCCAGAGAATCCATACCTAAAAATTCACCCTTCTCATCATGAGAATAAACACCTTTAGTAACATCATTATTTATAGTCTAAGAAAAACCATCTTGATTTGAGGCATTAATCGTCATCTAATCATTGCTATTTTCAGTGGAATTCTTGGCATCAAAAGATTTTCCTTCAATACAAAGAGAACCAAGAGCAGTGCCAAATTCCTAATGATAAAAATCCTTGCTAGTAATTCTATTGAAAATATCAAGAAATAAAAATTTATTTGAATATGATCAAGATCTAGTAGGTCAAGAATACCCTCCCTAGATTCCACCTTCCTTTTTAGTGTTCCATTAATGAGGATGCCCACTACCTTCTCAAAACCCCCCTCCACCTATTCTTGTGACTGCTCAGGCATGACCTATCAAGGCACAGATGGAATAGTCTTGAGTTTTTTAAAAGTGACCCTTTGAAGTTCTTCATCACCCATAGAGGAAGACACCCCTCGAGTTGAGAAAACATATTTGACTATTGAACAACATCATTAGGGGTGGACCAGTATCAACAACATAGATGAACCCCTTCATAGTGGTTTTTTCCTGCAGATGAGAGCTATGCCCCTTACTAGAAATCATCTCCCCAAATTCTAATTAAATATCCTTTGAATTATAACAGGAACCACTTGGCCTCTAAAGGAAATATGAGTCATTTATCTTCCACCTACCTTTCCAAAGGCTAGAAGTAAGTAATTTCTTATCTTGACTCAATTATCTTTCCACATTGGCTTGCATATATTTTTCAAAGTCCGAATGACCATGTGTGTCCTCTCTACAATCAACTAATTCCTCATCAACACAATATGCCCATGACCGCAGTTGTTTATAGATTAGTGGAGGACTCCACTACTCTCTACAAAAAATAATCTTCATAGGCTTGTCATTTTGACATTGAAATATAGGCTCCTTTAGGACAACCTCACTAGTATGAGGGTTAGTGTGAGAAGCCTAGAGTAATACCAAGCTTTGCTTCAAAATATAGGAATATAAACCATCAACCTTAGTATTCTGTCCCTTTTGAAATGAGATCCCTGGAACACCAACCTCTCATTTCCCAGACTTGAACTTAGTAGTGACTGCTTGTAGATTTCTTCTATAGTATTTTTCCATATTCCCCCGAAAGCTGCACTTCAAACATTTTATGACTCTTTGACATGAATCTTTATAAGGCCCAATCGATCCACACACCCCACATAGGTGAGGTAAATTTTCATACTCCACTCTTAGATTAATTTCATGATCATGAGTAGCTAAAATTACCTTGTCAATTGGAGTAATGCTGACATCAACTTCAACTAATATATGTGCATAGTGGTAAAATCAGACCATTTCAGTATACCGATCAAGGTAGATAGGCATGATTATTGATGTTTCAATATCATGGAGGATTTTTGGATGCCACAAAATCTAGTTAAGGCCATATAGGTGAATATATACCTGCGTGAACAAGTTATTGATATTGACCAAGATAAATTCATATGACTATTCATGTACATAGAACAAAATAGGTTTCAGAAACAACAAACCAAAACTCCAAGCTTTCTATTTAAGATACTCATTGGGAAATATACAATGATAGAAATCACATCCAGTAGAGATGTAATTCTTGCTATAAAATCCATATAATGTGGACATTATATATACCAAATCATCCTGATACCATGCCTTTTCACCCCCAAGGAATAACTATCTTTCTAGTGATTGAGTTCTTGCACATCTCCAGTCTTTTTAGAGAATGTGTTCTAATTCACCTCAACATGAATGATAGATCCATTTTTGATATTTCTTATAATAATAAAATCTCTGTAAGATGGGAATGGACAAGAACAATCAGCCTACATCCAATGATTCACATCAAATTCCTCATTCCCAAGATAATATATTTGGAAAGATTGATCATTCGAGCTCCATCTGACGAGGATATTTGGAAGGGAAACCCATTGAAGGGATGACCCATAGCACTGGAGATGTAGACCAGTAGTTCATGCCACATCTTTGTGATGCTCAGTGAAGTTATTTCTATGGTTATAAAAGTGGTTAGGATGAATCTGGCATATGATGATGGCAGTAAGGGGTAGCAATATTAAATGTTATGAACTATCTAAAGAGGAATTAATATGGTAGCACATTAGATGGATCTATCAATCCATCTCATTCAATTTTGATGACTATGAACCATAAAGGTAATATAATTTTGAAGGATGTTGTTGTTGTATACCCTCAATAACCAATCGAGGTTAATGGGGTTGATCTAAAGGGTATTGAAAATACAAAAAAAAACTAGGTGAATTGGTTTCTTCAAAGAAGGTGGGGTTTGTTAAACCTAAGGTGAAATAGAACCTTATCTCATATACTAGAGCAATTAATTATAATATAGGCTCATTGGTTTTTGATTTTCCAAAATCTTCAATGGATCTCAAGGGTGTTATTTTGAAAACCATTATGTCAGTTCAAGGATTTGTGAAGAAAAACTCTCTTCTTTCTAGTAGTATAATCTTTGATGGATTTCAGAAGGAATCATCTGTTTAGAGGATTATGAATATAGGGTATATGAATTTTTTCAAAGTAACCCATGACATCCTAAAAAAGAGGATGAATGAATGTAATCCTTAAATTATAGATCATTTATATTTTCTAGATAATGAAATTTGGTTATGTCTCTCTGATATTAGGAGGAGACTTACTGATATTTGGGGCCTAAATAGTTTGAGAATTACCACTTTTGGCAAGGGATTATTTCATATTGTTTTTTAATATGCTTACATGGAGGGTAAATCCTTAGTACATGGATTTTTTAATTTTATTCCTCACATTATTAGGATTCATGATTGGGATTCTTATTTTAATCCCCTAAATGTGAATAATTATTTCACCCAGGTTTCGATCAGAATACGGGGCTGAGTTGGTTCTTTTGGCATCCCGAAATTTTATGGGAGGGTACTTCCTCAATTAGTGTCCCCATCAAGATAGATAAAGATACTAAAAAGGTTATATATAGCCACTTTTCTTTTTTTTCTAGTGTAGTTGGACCTTAGTTATCCTTATATTAGTTAAGTTTTCCTAACTACTAATGATCACAGGTCTGATTTGACTATCAATTATGAAAATTTTCCTGAATTCTACAAGGTATTATTAATTATAGGGAACTCCCATGATAAGTGCTTAAAGAATTCGGTATATAATTTTTTTATATTGAAAGGGAATTATTCCAATAAATTCAGAAGGGAAATGGGTGGAGTGACTCTCCATAGGTATATGGACCCTGGTTCATAGGATCAAGCAAAAGGCTTGTAGGGGAACTATGAAACTCAAAAGGTAGTTTTCAACATGGATCTTCCTTCATTAGATCAGAATAGAGGTGACCCTAAGGATCACATTCAAATTAGTCTTGAGGAAACCATGAATTGGAAGATAGATCTACTTGAGATCCATGTTAAATCGAATGTTGGATTTTTGATCACATAGGTGAATAAATTTTCATGTTTATCTACTAATGATGTTGGTGAGAACAACTCTATTGATTGGTACTATGAAAGTAAAAAATATCCAATTATGGATGAAATTCATAAAGAAAATTATATATAATATAGAGGTAGAAAATGTAAGAAATGCATGGAAAAGTTACCTTCACCCCTGTCAAAAATGGTGAGAAGTCAAAAGGGTGGTGAAAACCCCTTGGGATTGAAATATTGATTCAGTCTGCATTTAAAACCAATATACTTTAAAGAAAGATAAAAACATATGATGATAGAAGCTCCAACCAGGAACATGTGTCCGGTTTGGATGACCGGGGTGGCCCTTAGGTTAATACTGAATAGAGGAGGGGAATCCATCATTGAGGACATGACATGCATTTATCTATTATTTTTTTTATTAGTGTAGAAATGGGATGACAGAATATGTAATCTATGTTTTGGAAGTGTGTGTTTGTGCGCTTGTTTTTCTTTTGTCTGTTCCGTCATTACTTATTATTAATAATATCTTCGAGGCCATGGGCCTAACCCATGGTTAACATCATTTTTAGTATATATAGTTATATACAAATACATATAATTATAAATTTATATTATAGGTACTTAGGGGTACAATTACAATGAAACATAAAAATGAAACACAAACAACCCGATAGGTGGGTCATAGCCCCCCAAGGGATAACCCACCCATTTTGATGGCCCAAAGGCCCTGTGGACATGAAGTCCATTAAAAATCCTGTAGCCTAGGTGCCCAGTACTTGCAACTATTTTTTTCATCCCAACTGTTCGCCTAAGGAGTCTCCATAAAGGTTGTCACCTGACTCGCCCAACATCACACCCTTGTCGTGATTCCTATCGCCTCACTAGGTCACCCCATACACCCCATCTGCGATTCTATTTCCTTAACAAGCCACCCCACATGCCTCTCATGACCCACCTCCGTTGCACTGGTTGGGCATCACTACCTCTTTAATCCTCAAATTATTTGATGTTGCCTAGTTTTGATCCTAGGTTTTTGATGTAGTATTATAGGGTTCTTACCACTAAGTCAATCCCCAACTATAAATAATTATAAATAAATATTTATTTTTATATAATTATAAAATTATTATAAATATATTTATTCTATTTATAATTATATATTAATATATTAATAAATATATATGACTATATATAATTATATAATTATATATAAATATATATAATTATATAAATATATATAATTACATAAAAATATTTCTAAATATATATATTTAAATAATTATAAAATGATAATAAATATATTTAAGTAATAAATATATTTTGTTTTAATTATTTTTAAAAATACATATTTTTACTTATTTAAATATTTATTTATAATTACATAAATTTATATTTTTTAATTATATTTATTATATTATTAAAATTTGGACTTTATCAGTGCTAAAAAATCACTAGATATGGTTTATCAGCACTTAATATTTTTGCACTGATAAAACCACTCTTTATTAGTGCTTTTTTGAAAGCGGTGATAAAATCCTTACCCAAACTTTTGAATAGAACCCTAAAAGAGTCCTCCTCTACTCACTCCATTCAAACTCTCATGAAACCAGATTGATATCGCCACTTTTCATTCATCTTCCTAATGAATCTATTCTCTCAAAATCTATGTTAAGTGATTATTTATATTCATCTTTAATCACGGTCCAAACTACGCACCTGATTCTATTCATATCCCAATGTCACCACCATCGAACTCCTAAAACCCACATTGTGTTTTCCATAACCAGAATCCCCTAGACAGAAGAGGATTATCTAGCCAAGTGTGAGGCAGTGAATTCAGGAACGACAAATATTGTCTTTATTTTTACCCGAGCAGTTATTAGGAGGAGATGGTCAGCATGGGGGTACCTTGGGTTTTCTGATTTAAATAGTTTCATCATCCTTATGTGACTAAAATAGTGTTTTCTAGGGTATATATATTTAAGTCAAATAATTGGGATATTTTAATGGACATGTGAATAAATTTCCAAAGGGCCATCGACAATGCGAGTTTCCTATAACATGTTCAGTAAAAAAATTGTTAAATGCAGTAGTATGGTTTGGAGCCAATCAATTTATAGACCTAAAGTAACAAAATTATTATTATTATTAGGTCACTACAAAGGGTGTCAAGTAATTAGAAACACTAAACATTTAGTGGAGTTGAACAAAAAAAGGGGATACCCATCACTTTGGGTGTCCACCCCGCTTAAGCCTCCTTTATAGAGAAATACACACTTTGTTTCAAATTTTACAAATAATAGTTCTTTATTATAAGTTAATTTATTTATGAAATTTAGTTGAATTATATTTCAATGATAAAATTTAAAATTATAATATTTTTTACTTGGAATAATTGAGTATTGGGATACTATATTTTCAATAAAGGTTATTTTTTTCATATTTCCAAAACTTTTTTTTCTTTTCTTTTATAAATTTTTACCAATCTAGAAATATATAAGTTGCAATAATTTATTTTCTTTTAATAAATTTCAAATAAAAAATAAAGAGAAATTAAAATTACAATCATTTCTTTGTTTAGTCATTTTTTTAAATTTTAATATTTGGATTAATATATTCATCTTAGTTTAAATTTTATCTAGTTTTTTCTAGAAATTATGATGATATAGTAAAATCAAGGTATGTGATCAATTGTGATACATTTCTCCCCTAAACCATCTTTGTTTTTTTAATTATCTCAAATGGTTTGAACAATACCCACATAAGAAATATTACTTGTCCTTGATCTACTTGGATGATTCTCCACCAAAACTCTGTTACCTCAAGCATTGTTGGTTCACCCTCTCCCTCACCTTCATGTTCATTTTCTCCCATTCATCATTATTTCTCACACCAATTTCATGGAGCTCCTAGATTTTCACCAAACAAATCCTGCCCACTTATCATGTAAGGTGGTAACTACAAATGATAAGTAAGTAGTGGTTTTTTGGTGCACAACTGGTAATCAATTTCAATCTCTAAGTATCCCTCCTAATCTTGTGGATTAAAATCAAACTATTTCCCCATTTTCTTCCAAGTATACCTCCAACTTCTATGGATTAAAACCATTATGTCTTTTTAAAACAAGATATTACCTTGTGTATTTTATTTTTAGTGACCATTAGAGTATCATATTTTAATATTGTTTCCTTTTCAATAAATTAAAATATGGAAATTATATTGTTCCAAATGTTGAGAGAGAAAATTTTAAATCTAAAAAATTATATTTTTTTATAAAAATGGTTATCAATCCTTGATATAGATAGCTAGTTTTGAAGCTTTGTGTTAAATTCCACACATTAATCAACTCTATGTGAGGTTATTATAGGGGAGTGGTCTCTCTTGGAACCTGAATTAGGGAAATAGATGGTATATTAGGTTCATATAATATATAAAATATTAATGATAACCCATTTTTGTAAAATAATAACCATTAATAAACAATTTTTTATCTTTAAAATCATAACCATCAATAATCTTACCTTGTAATAATATTTTAATCATAATATTAACTTTCTCTATGAAATGGTTTTTATTGTTTATTTATTTTGTAAAATATTAATATTACCAAATCAAATTGGATTAATATGAATTTAAAATGTATGTATTATAATCATATGAAATAATATTATGATGATAGGATGAAAGAGTTCATCAAGTTTGCAAAAGATCATGCATATGACCCATCTCAAATCATTTTTCTATGTTTATGATGATGTTATTCAAGAATAATTAGTCCATATGAGTTGTAAGAGCACATGATCTATCACATAATAGATAAAAATTAATGTTGCTTATGACTAGGATAAGACTGCATTTTATGGATCGTATGATATGATTAAAAGTCTAGAAAATGATTAATACCATATCAAGGGTGTGATTATAGGTGTGAATAATGATGAAGATATTATTGGGGAAAAGACAATGACCGTTGGAGATGAACTTTGTGATTTTAAAAAATTGTTTGAGAAATTTAAGAATTGTGAAAAAACTTTATTGTGCATCTAGTGTACTAAATATACAACATTATATTCCATAATGAAGCTGTATAATTTAAAAGATGTAAAGGGATGTAGTGATGAAATTTTTACTAAACTATTTTCTCTCTTAAATGATATGGTCCTAGAAGATAATGGTAATCCTTGTTGAACATATGATTCTTAAAAAATTCTATGTTCAATGGGTAAGATCTCTAAAGGAATACATGCTTGTCCAAATGATTGTATAATGTTTCCCAAGCACCACAAATCACTTAAAAATACCCAAAGTTTAGTGATTCTTGATATAATAAATATGAATTGGGTCTTGTGAAATTTCTATTGTACTTTATAATAATGACAAGGTTTAGGTACCAATATGGAAGTGAAGAGACTATAAGAAAATTGACGTGTCAAGAAGATACAAGAAATAAATATGGGAGACTTTATCACCCCACATACACTCCTTAGTGGAAGAGAATTGATCACAAGTATCCTAAATTTGGAAACAAGCCGAGAAACCTTAGTCTTGAGCGATCTACAAATGGAGTGAATCAATTTGGGTTTCAAAGTAGTACTCATAGTATATTACTAGATATATTGTTAAATTATAAATTTCCACAATAGTTATGTATGAAATAAAAATACATTATGTTATCTATGCGTATATCAGGACCAAAAAACCGAGTAATGATATTGATTTTTATTTGGATCTATTGATCAAAGATTTGAAATTATTGTGGGAATCAGGTGTTACGTTGCATGATTCTTAAAAAAATTAAGATTTCATATTGAGATCTATGTTGTATGGGGTGATGGATGGATTTCTTGCTTATGAATATTTTTTAGGATATAACATTAAATTAAATAAAGGGTGTCCCATTTGCGAACAATTTACACAATCAATTATGTTGAAACATTCATTGAAGACTATGTTTCTAGAACATCACATATTTCTACCCCAATAACATAAGTACTAATTTTTCATGACATCATTCGATGGGAGTTCATAAGAACATAGAAAACTATCTTTGATAATAATTGATCAACTGTTTGAGTAAGTAAAAGATATGGACAATGATTTTAGTAAACTTTTTTTGAAAAACCTTACAAAAACTAGTTGAAAAAAGCGATCAATTTTTTTAGTTACCAAAATAGAATTGTTTGTATGTTAGACAGTTTCTTGATTTTGTGAATTTTGAAAAAAAATGTATGCCATATTATCATTATTAGGTTACTAAATGAACCCAAAAAATGAATGATCGAATTAAGGTCAGATTAGACATGATTGAAATGATAATATATAAAGAGTTGGCTCCGGTGAAGGGTGAAAAAAATGGGATTTTCTTTCTCTAGGTACTTATACGCTTTCTATGCAAGATAGATATCAGTTTGGAAACTTCTTGAATGATATAAAGGTTACATAGGGGTGTTCATCAAATATCAAGAATATTGTATCAATGTCTGATTTAATGTTAAAAGTTTTGAAATCACATGAATATCATATTTTGATGCAATATCTAATGCCTATATATTTACATTGCATTTTCCCCAAGAATCTGAGTTATACATTAAAAAATATTTATTTATTTTTCAAATATATATGTTGAAAAGTTATAGACACAAAAAAATTACCGACTATGTAAAAGGAAATTATGGCCCTATTATATGAATTGGAGATGTTCTTCCCATAACCATTCTTTGATATGTTGGTTTACTTGATGATTCACTTGGTAAGAGAGATTAGACTATGTGATCCTGTAAATTATAGTTGGATGTACCCCATTGGATGGTAAATAAATATTTTGAAAGGGTATGTCAAAAATCAATGTTTTCCAGAAGGTTGCATTCTGGAACGATATATTTTTAAGAAAAATGTTGAATTATGTACCGAATACTTTTCTGGTGTGAAAATAAATGGTTTAACGAAATATTTTCACACTGGGTGGCTTGTGGGTGAAATAATTTCCTGAATAGATATTGTCACAATTACTATTATAAATTAGGAGAAGGACTAATTTTTTGTTTTTAAAATCCTTTTAGAGGTATCACCATATATTGAAACCCACAAAGTAATTCATAGGCATTTGAATCCATCAAGGGAAGAAACTTGTATATCAAATGCACATAATCAATGGTTTATAGGTTGATTTTGATACCAAATTTTTAGGGAGTCAACTAAAAATACAGATTCAATTTTAGAAAAACTTTGATGGCTAGCCATAGGAATAAGTGCACATGTATTATATTATAATGGTTTTTTAATTAATGGTTATATGTTCTATAAAAATAAACATGATGAATGTAGTACCATGAAAAATAGTAGAGTTACACTTGCGGCTGAAGTGATTCATGTATCTAGTACGAAGGAAAGAAAATCAATTTATGTGAATATGTCATGCATTTGAATCATCAAACAAATATGGGAGTTAGATTATAAAATATTCTTAGTGGAGATTTTTTAATGCAAGTTGGTTGATAATAGGAGTGCTATTAAAATATATGAATTTGGTTTTTTGTAAGTAAGGGTAACAATATGAACCATTTATAATGGAATCATAGATAATAAAATTATTTTATGTTCCATATCTCATATAGTAAAAGTGGTCAATTGTTTTGTTATCGACCAAAACCACTGAATGGTCAGATATCAATTCAACTGATAATGACCCTTTCATTAGGATGTCACAATCATTTCTCATTTTTTCCAATGTTTATGGGGTATTATATGTCATAGGAGACAACAATAAATGGATTTGGATACTCTATAGAGGGGTTAAATCCCTTCAACCTTTAAAAAGGGAATTCAATATTTTGGTTATTTGTTTTGTAATATATATTGTGTAACCTCATATTATTATTTATTCATAGTTGAATTTGGGTAATATAAATTAAATATTTAACCAATTCTGTACTTAATGACTTATACACATGCCAATTCTCCCATTCTTGAGAAACAACAGGTTTCTTAACATGTTGGTGCTCCCAATGCAGCGGAACAACATCCCTGTGCACATTATTATGCCCCTGATATAGAGGGAAAAAATATTTATGATGTTAAAGATGAGGAAATGGTAGATGGTGAACAACTAGTGTCCTAGAAAAAATAAAAGTTTCATAGAATGGCGGTGTTGGAAAAATTATTAAGGCGAGGAAAAAAGGCATCAAATTAGAGGTTGAATGGAATGAATGCAGTTGACCTATTAACCCCAACTAGGCTATGTTTAGTAGTTACACTAGGATTACCACTCGCATGTGTGTACCGATTGATATATATTCATAGTACAATATTGTGTCTGCACTTAATACATTGATTGGGAAAGATATTAGGAAACATTATGACATAATTTCTTTATTTTACTAAAAAAATAATTAAACAATGAATTAATCTTCATTATCCCTTATAGAGTGCATTTATATTTGATGAATACCTAATGAAATTTGTATTAATACTCTCCATAAAGTATCATATAGGTTTTCACACAATTATTAATTTTCATTTATCACAAAGATGGTGAAGGGAAAATAAATCCACACCCACCAGAAATGTATGAATTCATGATAAACCAACAATCATGAGATGTATTTATTGGTCATTATGGGGAGAAATATTTTTAGGTGTATTGTTACTATTAATATATTTCTTGATAATACATGAATTATTCACTTTTATTAAGAATTTTTAATTTATGGAATAGTAATTGAGTGATGAAAATATTCAATGGGCACAAAAACAAATGTTCCCCTACCGTAAAGTAATTATGGGGTGTGCTTCACTTGAAAAAAATTATATGTATTTTAAATATAATATTATAATTTTATGTGACGTGAAACAATAAAATAATTATGTTCCTATATTTATATATTGATTAACGAATCTAAATCTAAAGTCAATTCAATCCCATTTCGTGTGGTATGGAAGGAGGAATGTGTAAATAAATAAGGGATACTAATAGATGAAAACACAAAATAAGTGTGAGAAACATGTGTAAGTATCACATAATAAAAATTTGATATTATTTAAATAAATATTAAAAAATAATTATTACTTATATTCCAATATTTTTTATATGACATAGACATAAGAATCATCATCATCTGTATCCGATGAACAACTTCTATTAATGGCCTCAAAACATCCAGAATAGTATGGTCGTTGCAGAGGTGCGGGATTTTGGGTGTCACCCCAAACATATTATGAGAAAATAAATGAATAGGGGTATAAATATATAAAATTTAAGAGTTACAAGCATGTTTAGATTCTATAGAAGAAAATTTTAATTGGCAGTTAGAGTTGTTAGAAAATTTTGTGTGAAGGAATCAGTGAGAAGAAACAACACATGAACAACCACTATGTGAATATCCCCCCCACCCCCACCAAATTTGAGGTGTGCTATTCCCATAAAATAGTTTTCTTATAAGAGGTAATCAATATTATCATAATTATTTTTATAAAATGTGAATTAGTTATAAATTGATACATTTCCTATACTGATATTATAAATGGTTAAAATGATAGTAATTAATATCTATGATCACCCACCTGTTGCCTTTTTTTGAGGGGTGCCATGTAAAATATTAAAAAAGATATTCTTCATAATATAAAACTTAAAATAGTTCATGTGAGGCTATATATTAACATAGATCAATTATTGAGCATTGAGCTATCTGTTCCACTTGATGTTCCAGGTATTCATATGATCGAGAAATCTATTATGCCATTTATAGAATGGCCATATGATAATATAATAAAACATGTTAAAAAGGAGGTATTCATTTCCAATTTATTTTTCTTATTAAAGCTATAACAAAGAATGAAAAAAGGTATGCACTAATGAATGTTATTATAGGTGTAAAAATGGAAGGGGTGAAATGGAAGGTCGAATGAAAACATTCGGAGGGATCAACTAACCAATTGAAAAGATCTTCAAAAATTACCTTTACACCATTCATTAAGATTCTATATTTTCTAACATTAATGGTTCATGATGATAAAATGTTAGAAAGTGGTGATACGTTCATAATTAATTTTGAAGTGAAAATGTATGGAGAGGTCATTACTAACTATATTGGCCTTGAGAATGTAAATGAAGTCCTCTCGCATGAATGGCTATGATTCATGGTTGTAAATGTATACATGAGTTGTGTTATCATGATTTGTTTGTCTAATTAGTGATCTACAATGTTAATTATGACTGAATTTACTATTAATAATGTTTTAGGTGTATATATGAATACTATTTGAAGAGAATACCCTACAAACAAAAATTTGGACTAATTAGTCCTCACATCATTTCTATATAATAATTCTCATCGGAGCCAAAGAAATATGAACAAATAGTGAAAAAACTGGCCACAATGTTTGAAAGAAAACATACAGATGACAAAATATTCTTAATATCCATGATTCAGGGTTAAAACTCTACAATTTAATCATATCAAATATATTTTAATTCATTTTATTACTTATTCCTTTTTGTTTTTAGGTATAATTGGCTACTCATTATTGTAAATTTGGATACTCCAAAGATTTATTTTCTCAATTCAATGCATGGATACCTAAAAAACTGACCACACATGATGATTTTTATCAATTTATAATACACTACATGTAATAATTTATAACTAAACATCATGTTTTATATATAATATTATATTTTAATGAAAACATTTTTATAATAGAGTGGTGTTTAAATATTTTCAAAATCATGGCATGAGGATAGTCCATGAATACAAGGAGCATATCAACTTCTACAAGAGGATTAGTATTAGGGTATATATAATAATATTTAACTATCAAAACATATATAAAAACAAATTACATTTTTTATTAATGTTTCTTTAGTTTTCAAAACAAATTAATGGAAAAAATCATGGTTATGATGTTTGAAAATTTTTGAAAGATATCGTATTCTATCAACAAACTAGCATCCTGAAAGGGGTATTTATGAAGTAATTAAAATTTAATTTTAAATATTTCTTATTATTATGTTTATTTACATTTTTCTAGTACTACTATGAATTTATATTTTCCCCATATTCACAAGAGGAAATAGATTTTTTAAAAAACAAATAGGAAGCATACCTGGTGTTAGGATGTATAAAGACATCATGAAGAGGTGATTGCATACTACTTATTTAGTTTATTTTTTCATCATTTAATATATTTTTTAGTTAATTTATTAATCATTTTTATCTGATACTTTATATAAATGATCCATACATAATCTGTGATTTGTAGGAATCAATCACACCTCAATCTAATACACAGTGTGATCGGTATGACTCCAACTGTGTCTTTTTATTTAAAATTTACATTTTAGTAAAAAATAAAAGTGACATACTCTAAATATAACAAAAATATTTGTATTGTTTTGATAATTTAGTAAAATAACCTATATGTCATGTTTTATGTTTAAAAATCAGTCGCACCTCAATCAGACATACAATTTTCCAGGTATGACTCACGGAGATCATTATTTATTCAAAATTTTCATTTTAGTTTAAAAATTATCACTCACTAAGAACTGAAAAAATATGCTCATATTATCTTGATAATTTAGTAAAAATATTCATAAGAAATTTATGATGTGTGGGAATTAGTCTCAGGTCAAATAGTCACATGATGTGACCAGGATGATTCAAAGTGTGTGCTTTCAGTTTAAAATTTCATTTTAGTAAAAATGATATGTGGCATACTCAAACAAAGAAAAAACATTTATATTGTATTGATAATTTATAAAAAAAATATCCATAAGTCATTTTTGATCTAGAAAAATCAACCACATGTCATTCCTACTCACAATGTGATCAGAATGATTCAAAGTGCATGTTTTTATTTTAAATTGACATTTCAGAAAAAAGCACAAGTGACATAATCAAAACTAATAAAATTCATTCATATTATTTTGATAATTTATAAAAATGTTTCATAAATCATTTTTGATGTGTAGGAATCAGTCGCACCTTAATCTGATCCACGGTGTGATTCGCATGTCTCAAAGTTTATGTTTTTAGTTTAAAATGACATTTTAGTTCAAAACACACATCACATATTCAAAATAGAGAAAAACATTCAGATTTTTTGATAGTTTGAGAAAATTATCCATAAGTCATTTGTGACATATAGAAATTATCCACTCCTCAATCCAATACACGGTGTGGCTGGTATGACTCAAAGTATCTATTATCAGTTTAAAATTGACATTTTAGTTCAAAACATGTTTCACACACTGAAAACTATGAAATATCACTCATATTTTCTTGAAAGTTTTGTAAAACAAATCATAAGTCATTTTTGATGTGTTGGAATGAATCTCATGTCAAAATGACACATGATATGATCCATATGACTCAAAGGGTGTGTTTTCATTTTTAAATGATATTTTAGTAAAACATATAAGTGACATACTAAAAACAATGAAAATATAATTGTATTGTTTTTATAGTTTATGAAAATGATTCATATGTCATTTTGACATTTATGAATCGGTCACAGCTCAATCTGATACACAGTGTGATCGGTATGAATATAAGTGTGTCTTTATATTTAAAATTTACATTTTTATAAAAAAAATACATATGGCATACTCAAAACCTGTTAAAAACATTCTAATTGTATTAATACTTTAGGAAAACGATCCATAAGTCATTTTTGATGTTTAGGAATCTGTTGCACCTCAATATGATACACAATGTGCCTGATATGACTCAAATTGTGTGTTTTAAATTTAAAATTGAGTATTTATTAATGTATTGTTTCACATTTTTGTTTAATTTATTTATTTATATTATTACTAATTTAATAATAGTTTTCTTATTTAGGTGAATTATTTAGCTCAAGTCGGGGTGTTTTGTTTGAATCTACTCATGATCATGAGGGAATGAACTTTGAGGATGAATCCAAGATAATGGTAGTATGAAAAAGGGTATTAAATCTATATATACATCATGAAAATGTAAATTCCTACTACTTATTTAGTTAATTTTTTTTTATCATTTTATCTAATACTTTTAAGTTAATTTCCTTATAATTTTAATATAATACTTATTTATTTTTTCCATAGATCATTTCAAAATTATTATTTTTATTTCAAGCATCTAAAACAAACAAAAAAAGATAAAACATGTTCCTTTCAGATGGAAGAGTAAACCCCTTGCTGCCTAAAATGTAAAGTGAATCATAAGGATGCATCTACAAAGGGATTTTTCAATAGTTGAATGAAAAGTATGACTTCCCAAAATATTTTTCATGAACATTGTCTAGAATGGTGTAGGAATCATTCACACATCAATCCAATACATAGTGTGCTCAGTATAAGTTAAAGTGTATGTTTTTAGTTTATAATTTTTATTTTAGTTCAAAACACACATCACATACTCAAAACTTAGAAAACAGATTCCTATTGTTTTGATACATTAGGAAAATGATCCATAAGTTAGTTTTGACTTGTAGGCTTCAAATTTACCTCAATATAATTCACAATGTGATTGATATGACTCCAAGTGCATCTTAATATTTAAACTTGACATTTAAAAAAAATATAAGTGAAATACTCAAAACAGATAAAACACAGTCAGATTGTTTATATAATTTTGGAAAATTATCTATAAGAAATTTTTGATGTATAGAAATAATCCACACATAATTCTGATACATGGTGTTCTCGGTATGACTCAAAGTGACTCCTTTTATTCCAAAATTGACATTTCAGTTCAAAATATGTGTCACTCACTAAAAACTGAGAAAACGTGCTCGAGTTTTCTTGATAATTTAGGGAAACTATTAATAACCCATTTTTAACGTGTAAAAATTGGTCTCACCACAAACTGACACATGATGTGATGGATGTGACTCAAAGTGCATGTTTTTAGTTTAAAATGATAATTTAGTAAAAAAAGTGACAATACTCCAAATTTAGAAAATTAATTTAGATTTTTTTGATAATTTAGTAAAATGATCCACAAGTCAATTGTGTTGTGTTGGAATTATCTACACGTAAATCCAACACATGGTGTGACTGATATGACTCCAAGTGTTTCTTTTTATTTAAAATTGATATTTTAGTAAAAAGGAAAAGTGACATACTCAAAACTAAGAAAAAAATCAATTTGTTTTGATAATTTAGGACAAAGACCTGAAATTAATTTGTGACTTATATGAATCTACCTCACCTCAATGCGATACATAGTGGGCCCAATATTACTCTATGGTTCCGTTATCAGCTTAAAATTAAACTTTTAGTTCAAAACCTGTGTCACTCACTAAAAATTGAGAAAACAAACTTGAATTGTCTTGATAATTTTGGAAAATGATTCATAAGTTGTTTTTAATTATAGGAATCAGTCTCATATTAAAACCAACACATGATGTGACCTTTATGACTCAAAGTGCATGCTTTTTGTTTAAAATGAAATTTTATAAAAAAATAAGTGACATGATCAAAATTGATAAAATGCATTCAGATTTTTTTGATACTTTAGGAAAATGATCTATAATTCATTTTTGATGTGTAGGAATCTGTTTCACCTCAGTCTAATGCATGTTGTGACTAGTATGAATTAAAGTTACTTTTTATTAAAAATTGACATTTTATCAAAAAAGTAAGTGACATGAAAAAAACTAAGAAAACATGTTCATATTATTTTGATACTTTAGGAAAATGATCCGTAAGTAATTTTTGATGAGTAGGAAGAAGCTACACATCAATCTTATACATGGTGTTCCCGGTATGACTCAAAGTGTCGGTTGTTTGTTTATAATTGACATTTTAGTTCAAAACTTATGTCACTCACTTAGAACAAGGAAAACAGGCTTGTATTATCTTGATAATTCATGATAATGATTCATAAGTAATTTTTTATGTGTAGGAATCATTCTCTTGTTAAATCGACACACGATGTGACCAACATGACTTAAAGTGTGCATTTTCAGTTTAAAATGATAATTTATTAAATAACACAAGTGACATACTCAAAACCAATAAAGAACATTTGGATTGTTTTCATATTTTAAGAAAACAATCCATAAGTCATTGGTGACATGTAGAAATTAGCCTCATCACAATCTAATGCAAGGTTTAAACAACATGAATCCAAGTGCGTCATTTTATTTAAAATTTTAATTTTAGTAGAAAATAAAAGTGACATACTAAAAAATGATAAAATGCATTCAGAATACTTTAATACTTTAGGAAAATGATCCATTAGTCATTTTTACATGTAATAATCATCCACACCTTAATCTAATACACGATGTTGACGGTAAGAAACCAAGTGCCCATTTTCAATTTAAAAATGAAATTTTATTAATGCATTATTTAATATTTATGTGTAATTTATTTTTATATATTATTACTAAAAAAATAACTTTTTTATTATACAAGTTTATTTTTCTATTAAGTTGGTTTGTTTTGTTCAATAATTAATACCATGATCGGGCTTCTTGAGAGGGGGTCGAGTGCCAAATACAATGAAACCATTTATTTTTTTGAATGTTTGTGATAAAATATACTTGCTAATGTAATTGCATAAAACAATTATTAAAATTTCTATAATATAGTGTTTATTTGTGATGAATTTTTTTTTCAATTAAATTATTAATTTTTCATATTCTGCATAGGTTGTCGCTTCCTGTATTTGTTTCTTGTTTTTTTGCTATAGTGTGATGTAATATCAGTAACACACTGTAGAAATATGGTATTTATCAGAGCTATTGATAATGCTGATAAAGGCCCCTCTTTATTAGCACTTTTTTAGTGCTGATTAAGGGCAACCTTTATCAATGATATCCAGGGTTGGTAAAGGGGGTCCCTTTTAAAGTAGATTATAAAAACGACACTTTTTTAGCACTGTTAAAGGATTTTTCCAGCATTTTATTTTAGTAGTAGTGATTGAAAAGTTACTACAATCACTTGGAGTCAATTCAACTCAAAAAACACAAAGGTTTCAATAGTGAGTGAAAATATCATAAGGAATGACCTCAACTATTGTGAATGAGACATTTCAAACACCATTGAAAACCCAAACACCATCAAAAAATTAAATTTCCCCTCAAAATCTCTTTGGAACACAAGACTGAGTGAATATTTCTCCATCAATATTAATCTTAATTCAGGGAGCCTCTATTTTAGTCCATTTCAAAGGGAAATCCACAAAATTCCTCCCTAATTAATTATTTAATTATTAACTAAAAAACAATTTATAACAAGGTGTATAAATCCCCCCAATTAATTATTATATTTAAAATTATATAATTTTTTTCTCTCAATTAATAATCCAAGAGTATTATTATATTCCAAAAAAGTAAGAAAACTCATAATATATATATATACATATATTATATTATATATATATATATATCTACACATACACACATGGGAATTCAAACATACATAGATATTATGTTTACATGAAGAACCAAGTTGTAACAGGGGTTTGATATTTAGTAGAATAAAGAAACCATTTTATTAAAAAAATGCCAAATTGATTAAAAAATAGAATTTCAAATTTATTTTCACATAATTTTCCATGCATTTTATGATACATAATGTGAAAATTATTATAGAAGATAATTATTTATTAATTTAATTATGTTTTGAAGTAAATTGATGGTTTTGTGTTAATTCAAAATTTTATCAACTTATTCAAATAGTTTTATGAATATCTAGAATCAAATACTATTTTAATATTCCTAAAATATTTAAGATATTTTTTCCATTATTTTTTTTTTATTCATTTCAATTGATTTTATTTGAATCTCTCTAAGATTATAAGGGATACTAAAAACCATCAATGCTTGTTAAATTTTGCATGTTTTGATGTTAAAAATTAAAATTTTATGTTTTTGATTTGTTAATTTTATGAATAATCTTATATAATGTGTTATTTTACCTTGTATTTTAGTTTTATTAATATTATATTGGTTTTAATAGTATTTTTTTGTCTTTATTTACCAATACATAATGTGTTTTTTAGAATTACATGATCATAGGTTACCTTTATATGAGGTGTGTTTACCCTTATGTGAGGTATTTATTACCCTTAAATAAGTGTTTTTTTACTCATAAGTAAGTTCTGAATTGCATAGTTACCATTACATAGGTGTTGGGATACCCATATATAGTAGTAGGCTGAAAATTACATAAAGTGGGTTAGAGTAGTGGTATCTTTACGTGAGCTTAGGTTTACCTTTATGTGACACTAGGATGTAGAGACTTACCTTTACACAATAATGGATTAAACATTACGCGGGTGGAGCACTAGAGTCTCACCCTTATATTAGGACAATGGTACCCTTATCCAGCCATGGTTTTGGTCGAACGACTCTTATATAGTGGGTAACAACCCTTGTGTAGCGGTCAACTTACCCATACATATTGTTGGTTCACCCTTACACAATTGGTAAAAACTTTTACATAGTGAACCAGGTAAACCTTTATGCGAAAAATCCTTTAAAGAACCTTATGCAACTGTATCCATTTATGATTTATTATAATAGCCTCTTCTCAAAGATCCTCGACCAACCACTTGTCCCGAAGTTGTTTAAGGTTGTTCGAAGGTTTTATTCCTTTAGTTTTAAGTACCCAATGTCCCTACTTGTACTGAGTAAGATACAATCAAAACCTCATAGATGTTTAAATTAGAAGGAGATAGAGATAGATAAGGGAAAGAGATGATCTAGAGTGGTGAGGACTTTTTCATGGTCTTGATTGGCAATGGTGCTCATAGGTGATTTTGGGAAGCTGGTTTCTATAGAGAGATCATTGTTGTGCATGTTCTGAGGAAGCGGAAGGAAGTTGAAATGGTTTAGAGGGTTTCTTTGATAAGAGAGGTTTAACAATGATAACTGTGTTTTCAACTTTTTTTTTGTTTTTTTGTTTATTATTTTACCCTGGTGTATTTCTAGTGCTTCTTTATTCCTGCCTATGTGATCATCATTTCTTTGTCCTCTAGTTTTGTCTAGTTTTTGTGGCCTTCCCATTTCTTGTTTTTCTATATATAAGATGAAGTTTTTCTTTATATAATATCAAAAATGGGGAGTGGGTGGTGTTATTTCCATGTAGTAAGAACAAAAATTATTAACCACATAAATTCTAGTGTTAAATTTTATTTCTAGTATTTTATTATTCTTGATTTCTGTTCTTTATGCTATTGTACCCATAATTTTTAGTTCAAGTGTTTTTGTATTTATTTTCTTTTGTAAAGGTCTTTATTTTTCCTTAATCATTTTTGTTTTCATGTTATGGTATGGGTTGTGTGATACTTCCTCCCGCCTTGTAATATTTTTATATCTCTATGGCTTCCCTTCCCATAATAAAGTGGTATATGTACTGATTACATTGAGTATGAATATGTCTTCTACTAGATTTGAGGTTGAAAAATTTGATGGAGAGAATGATTATAATTTTTAGAGTTAAGATGCATCCTCTTCTTTTCCATAATGGGAACGGTAAATCTTTGGTAGGAAATAGGAGGAATATGACCACAAAATCTACTATAAGAGATACTTTGGACTCTTTTGAGGATATTGACCCTACTATTTTAAAGGTATCCCATTTCTTGTTGTTATTGACCCAAGGTGATAATGTTTTCTGAGAAGTGATTTATGAAACTTCTTCTTGTGAAATCTGGTTGAAGAGAGAGAATATTTATACAATTAAGTCCCTTTTAGGAAGGATATAAAAGAAAACACATCTCTATAATTTAAAAATGGTCCTAGGCACTTCTCTGTGAACTCATTTAGAAAGTTTTAATAATATAGTGTTATATTATTCCAATGTGAATGTTGATATTGCCGATGAGAACCTGAATTTATTATTGTTGAATTCATGGAGGATTATTTTAAAATGGTTAGATATTATATGATGTATGTTAGGTATTATAACACTTTAGAGGAAGTAAAATTATCTATCATATCCAGGGATCTTTAAATTTTTGGTTTTATGGTGGAAGGAATTAGGATGACATCCAGGCCTAAGTTTCTCAATGTGAAGGGTCAGCATAAATTTTAAAGTAAAAAATAAGAATTATGGAAGTAAGTTTAATAATTGTTAGTTCTATTAGTGTGAAAAAACCAACCATAATAAGAAATACTTTCTTAAGGATACATCTAGGGATAAAATAATACATAACAATGTGTTATGCCCTTGTTATGATAGTGTTGAGGTTTTATGATTCTATAAATAATCCCTTAGTATATATTAGTTTTAGATATATGGTTTCTTTATTCTATATTTCTTGGAATGAATATGAATGTGATTTTCAAGGGTCCCCGGTTGGGAGAGAGGGTGTGGGTAGGGATGGTTTTATGAGATGTTTGGACTTGGGTGGAGAATTGTCTCATGTCATCTTGTTCTGTTTTCTTACCCAGTGTTTTATAATGATTTTACTTCTTGAATTTATAATTGTTTAACTTTTGATTTGGTTTATACTTGGGATTTTTTTATGACGTTTCTTTCTGTTTGGGAAATTGGGTGTTACTCTAGTTTCTTTGGGTATATTCTAGGAACATGAAAGCTGACCAAGACCTCTAATGGAATGTATTTAGCATGTTATTGGTATTTGATATAGAATCTTGGGTAAGTGAAGGTATGAGTTATGTGTATTTATATTAATTTTTTTTCTATGCATGTTTTATAAGTTTTAAGAAATAGATGTGTTTGTATATAAATAAATATACCACTATGGTACATGTTAGTCATTTGGTCATTCTGAGCTGATCAGCTTTGAGATTATGGTCATTTTTTACCGAATACTTTATGAACCATCTTATAGGTTAAGCTTGTATAAGCCTGCAATAACATCAACCTTGAGTTTTTATATTTTATTTTTAAGTTGGATATTTGTTAAATTTTGAATGTTTTGATGCTAAAAATTAGAATATTATGTTTTTATTTGTTTATTTAATTAATAATCTAATATAACATGTTATTTTACCCTTTATTTTAGTTTTATTAAGCTTAGAATGGTTTTGGAAGTATACTGGTTGTCTTTTGTTGACCTTTATGTAAGGTTTATTTTATCTATAAATGAGAGTATTTTCCCTTTATATGAGGTGTTTTTACCCTTATGTGAGAAATTAGTTACCCTTATGTTAATGTCTTTGTACCCTTACATAATTTCTAAGTTGTAGGGTTACTATTACATGGGGGATGGACTACCCATATGTAGAAATGGGGTGAACTTTACAAAAAGTGGGTAGGGGTAATGATACCTTTACATGATATTAGGTTTACCTTTTTGTGGAAGTTGGATAGAGTAGCTTACCTTTATGCAATACCCTATTGACCCTTAAGTGGGTCAAGATTTGGATTCTTACCCTTATATGAGGACTCTGATACCCTTATGCAGTTATTTTTTTGGTCAAATGACCCTTATGTAGTAGGTTCTAATCCTTATGTAGCAGTCAAGTGACCCTTACATATCACTGGTTCACCCTTAAATAATGGGTGAAGACATTTATGTAGTGCATTAGGGTGACCTTACACATAGCCCTTTGAAGGCCCTTACATAATTTCGATCATTTGGGATTTATTACAATGAAATATTCTTGAAGATCCCCAACCGACCATGTGACTTGAAGCTGTTGAGGGTTGTTATAGTGTTTTATTATTTTGGTTTTATATTCATGATGTTCATTCTTATACCGGGTGAGACATAATTGAAAGGTCGGGGAAGGTTAAATCTGGTGTAGATAAAGAGAGAAAGGAAGGATATGATCTAGAGTGGTGAGGGATTGTTCATGACCCCTATTGGTGATAGTGCTTATGTTCGATCTTGGAAAAATAGATCTGGTGGAGAGCACACAATTGTGCATGTTCTAAGGAAGAGGAAGGTGATTACAATTGTTTTTAGGGTTTCTTAGATAGGCGATGTTGATAAATTTTTATAGGTTTTAAACCTATTTTAAGTTTTTCTTATCTATTATTTTACCCTAGTGTGTCACTAGTTCTTCTTTAGTCCTTCCTACACAAGTAACATTTCTTTGTTCTATAGTTTAGTATGATTTCTTATGTAAATTTATCTTCCTTGTTTCTATATCTATAAGCTATATTTTTTCTTTTCATAATAACAAAAAAGCGGTACTGGGTGGTGTTATTTCCTTGGAGTGGGATCAAAAGGTCTGGAAAACATAAATTCATGTGTTCTTTTTTATTTCTATCATTTTATTATTCTCGATGGGGTGTCTTTTATGATATTTATCCCATTGGTTTTAACTTCTATGATGTTGTGTTTCATTTCTTTTGTGAATCACTTTTTTTACCACTGATCCTTTTTTTGTTTTTGGGGGCTAGGTTGTGTGATACTTTTTCATACTTTGTGTTTGTGTCATCAAGGGTTCCCTCCCCATAAAAATTCATTTTTACATTTTTTTTTCTTGTATGGTGTTTATGTGTGTGTGTCTATATATATCTATAATAGATAAATGATATTACAAATTGAAAACAACACATAATTGGGCACCCCAATGGGAAAAATATCATCTCTCACAATAATGAATGAAAAACACATAATCGACTAATTTTATTGCATTGAGTGGCCAAAAAACCCATGTTTTAGATGTCCCAAAGGCCCAACTAATTATAGCCCAAAGGCTATTTAGAGGAGATGGCCTGAATATCCAAAAGAGCCTCCTACATTTCATCAAGTCACCTTTCATCTATTATAATGCCCCTTGTCACCACCTACCTCTCACACTGTGTTGTGTGTCTGTTTTTTCCTTAATGCATAGTTCTTGAAACCACACATGCTCAATGTATAGACCCAATTAATATTGTGATATAATTTATAAAATGTTTTCCATTTCATTTTTATTACAATTTTATGATGGCTCATGTGATGATATATTGGAAGAAATTAAACATTTTTCATTAATTTGAAGTTTATGTGAGAAATTCAATTAATTTAATGCATTTATAAAATTAATTAATATTTTTACGTATTATTAAAATATTTAAAATACTATTTTTCAGTTTTTATATTCCTTCAATGTGTGTGTTTTATGAAAACCCATTTGATTGAAAGTGTAACTAAAAATTATTGCCCCTCTAGGATGACAATGGTTTGGGTACCTTCCCATTTAGGGATACCTCACTCGAAACTCGAATAGTTCATATGATATCTAAAACACATCTAAACTTGCATAAAACTTTATATTTTATTCCCAACCTCGACTCATATTAACTATCCAATACCCATTTAATACCCTAATTAGTTTAGTTTTAATTGTATTTTTTTTATAACACTGGAATAGGATATGACGACATGAATAGAGGTAGTTCATCATTACATGAAGCTCACCTCTCCCCATATGAAGTGCTCCACCACAAACTCCTCCCCTCTGCTATGTATTTTGTCCATTTTTGTTAACCTCTACCCCCACGCAACATGACATTATAAGCACTTTCTTTGATAATTATCAATAACAAAAATTTAGAATTAAATGTAAACGAGTTAGGGTATTCAGGTATCCTATCAGCGATACAAGAACTCTTATCGAACATGATTAAATAGTACATAACCCTATATAATCAAGTTGGGTAGGTCACTAGACCTCAGAAATAGGTACCATTAACATCCATATCACAACTTATTTTTGGAATAGTACACTTTTTCTTTCATCCACCATATCAGAAAGAGGTACCATTAGCGGTGTATATTGAACCTCGGAATGCAGGTGGGGCCAAACACATTATAAAGTAGTAGTGGAGGTTGAACTATAGTGTGTAGATGGGAATGTCAGTTAGTTGGACATATATTTAAAGATGAAAACGTCCCTCAATTCTTAGATTATAATTAGGTAAATTGATGGTGTGGGGTATTAGTGGGGTACTTTGTTGTCCTTCATTGATTTGATTTAGGAGATTTACTCAATAGTGCTTTTATTGTGGATTTTTTGCCTAGGAAATGGGTGTTGGTTCCATTGGAGAGGGGATGATGATTTTGTCCCATTGGATCCAGTGGGTGCATGCATCTCTTCATTACTATAATACCATTAAATTATTATATTAATTATTATCATGTTATTTTTAGTTAAATAAACCTATAAATCCAAAAAAACCTATATGGATGAAAATCATTTAGTGATGTTTATTATTTTTTAGTGGTAGTTTTAATATGTATCATTTTTGTCGCATTTAATAGCAGTTTCAGTTTTATTTAGCAGTGATTTTTTTTTCAAAAATTAATCCGAGAATAGAATAGATAAAATAAACCAAATCAATACTACATAAATTAGCTGTGGTTATGTTTAGTGGCAGTGAATATTAACCACTGCTAACTAAAATGTTAAAAAATATTAAATTAAAAATATAAACATATAAACTTTAACATGCAATAAACTAAAGAATAAATTCAAAATAAACTCATCTTACAAACACCATAATACATCTAGAGTCATATATACATACTAACTAAGTCACCACAGCCTTATTCAACTCATTACATATAACACTCCGATATTTTAATAAACATTTCTCTTAAATAATTATAATTCTTCAATATCTTGAATTGCATGAAATTACGAGTTTAAAGGAATCACGAAACACTATTAGTAAAAACATGACCATTATAACCTAATCATTAAATTTTTGTGAATAAGTATAAATAAACAACTTATAAATATCCAACTCAATATGAGTTCATTATTTTTTTGAAAACATTTATTTTTTTAAGGAATAGTGAATAAAATAGTTTTGATTAAAAGCTGTATTTTCTTTTACAAGGTTAAATTATGTTTTAGATTAGTTTTGAATTTTAATTAGTTCATTTTGATTTAAAATAATAAAATTATGCTTTTTTAAAATTATTTTATACATAAATTTATTATAAAACTATTTTAAGTTTTAAAGGGGTCTTTTTCTAAAAAATTATTTTTCATAACATTTTACCGGTTTTATTTTAAATTTAATTTTAAAACTTATATGTTTTGAATTTTGAAAAATTGATTTTAAATTTGGATTCAGAAGTTCCAAATATGGAAATTATTCCCCTTTTATTTTTGGTTGATATGAATAGTAATAATGGTAAATATTGTTACCATGGTAAATGGTAAATTAGGTAATTTATGTTAAAAATAAAATTATAAAGATTATAAAATGACCCTAACAAAAGTAAAAATTTTATTGGATGAATGAAATTAGAAACCTAATACTTAAGGATCGAAATGATGTCATTTACTGGATTTTTCATGAAAACTAATTATATAATATTTTAATCAAAGAAAGATATAAGATGTCACTTTCCTTGTCTATAACCTCCCTTATGTGTCCAAATAGAAAAAATTGTTATTAACGAATCTAAAATCAAATTTTTAAATTAAGAAAAATATTTTCATGATATGAATTTATTTTTTATGTTTGGGTCCAATTGATTGATATTATGATAATTATAAATTTTTATTTATTATAATTTTAAATATGTTACATTCATGTTTTAATAAATATATTATTTTTAAAATTGGGTTATGCATCATGTAAATTTGACAATAATTATTATTATTAAAGATATAAGATTTATCTTCATCAAGGTATTTTATTTTTAATTTTTTGAAAATAAATAATTATTTTAAATAATTACACAAAATTGATGTAGAAATTATTTTTTTGATGGAAATATAAAATAAATGTTATTAAAATATTAAAATAAATATAATTTTAAATAATTAATAAATACAATGAATTTTATAGATTACCTTGACCTCTTATGGACATAATAAAATATTTTTTCTAAGTTATTTTAATGTTAATATTTTTTTAAAATTAAAGATATGAATAGTGTTAAATTAAAAATATTTTTTTTAACAAAATAATGTTTTATTAAATTATTTATAAATAACAAAACATTTAAAAATAAAATAAAATAATCATTATATGTTATAAAATATTATAAATTGTTAATTTATATTATAATTGACATCAACTAATTAAAAATTATACTCTTTTAGCATAGACAAATTTGTTAACTTAATTAAGATTAAAAAAGAATAACTAAAGGTTAATTAAAATTATAAGGTTTAAATTGACAACAAAACTTGTGAAAAAAATATTTTTTTGATTAGATTAAAACCATATATCATCTCATATTTTAAAATATGAAAACTTTTAGGTTTTTCGATGGGGTTTGAGTTTATTATTAATTAATATTTTTGGAGATTCCAAAAGTGCCTCTCACCTCAATTATAAAAGGGAACCTCATCCCTCACTTATTCACTTCCCTTTAGGCCTTCAATATTATCCATCCACTATCCATTTAAACTATAAAATTCCTTAGTCACATTATAGATGTTAAAATATTCTCCAAAGACCAACTCTAGTGCTTTAAGTGGAGATCTAGTGGGATCTCGTAAAAAAGAGGTAATCTTCTCTACCGATTCTTTCAACCTTATTTCTTCTTATACTTACTCTTCATGATTTGTTTACATTATAAAGTAATAAATCCAAAATCAATAATATTCTTAGATTTTATTATGATTTTGGAACAACCATATTTGAACTTCTATCCATGCTATGAAAAATGAAATCACCACGCGTGCGTACATACGACTTACCGTTTTCACGTTGTGGTGTAATATTTTTTTCCACAACCACCTTACTTGGATGGGTATAGTGATGGAAATAATAACTATATATGATTATGATAACATGATATGGATTATTTGACAAAATATATACCATAAACTTCCATACTATTCCACAATTATGGGAATGATATCATCGCTCGTGTGTCCGTTAGACCTATTGTCTCCACAATGCGATGCGATTAATTATACACAATATCCATTAAATCATGATTATATAAAAGTGTAGAATGAATAAATATGATAAATATTAAATTAATATAATTTTTGAAATGATATATATATAGATTAAGAAGAATAACTAGAACTTATTCGACAAAACAAGCAAAACAAAATGAAGCAGTTAATACCCGAATAACGAGTAATAATGAAATATTATTAACAAAGAGATGATAATATGATAATATATCATATAATAAAAATAAAAATGATTCTGTAATAAGTCAATGACATTATTTAAATCATTATATAGTTGGTTTAGATACATACAAAGGATATCAGACCTAAGGTAAGGGATAATTTCACAATCTCATTATTATACAAGATTGTTTATACATAAGTATTTACTAGGGTATATTTATCATCCATGTCCATGTTTCCTAAAATAAGCATTCCGAAATATTGTTTTAATTCTTCTATAAAATTTTAATGTCAATTTTATGAATTTGTGAATTTTATTAAATGGTATGAAAGGAATCTTTTTTCATTTTCGAGATGAGGTACTTTTTGACTTATCTAAAAAAAGTACTAGAAGAATGTTTTATTTTAAGTTATACAGCATGAACATATTTTAACATTTTTATAAAACCTTATATCAATGAATATTCCTTCATAATATTTCAAGGTTATTTTTAAATAAATTCTTTTCTTTTAAAATTTTGTGGCATTTTGAGAAAATAAAATATTTTTGAATAAGAAAGGATATTTTCCTAAACACTTAATTTCAAGTATTCTATCAAAATTATTTTCCATCTAGGATGGATTTATTTAATAGGGTTATGTTTCAAGTATAATATCCCCATTATTCGTATCTTTTGATTATGTTTATGCTAGAATACTTTCTATGAAATCTTTTTGTTTTACATGGATTATGTTATGATGAAATGATGTTTAAGAAACCCATTTTATAAGTTAAATTATGCTATGATGAATTAATTATGTTTTTGTGGAACATGTTAGAATTGTTTCATTATTATATGGGTGGGACCGATATATCCCTCCAATTAATTGGGTGATGAATTATATTTAATTAGATATATAGTGATGTAATGGGAAATGATCTCGGTTATGTAATATAGGGATGGATGAGAATTAAACATGGTTCAGAAATATAGGGATAGAATGAGGATTGAACTTGGTTCAGTAATGGACTTTTCTATTATGATGGTATTGACAATGATCCTTGACTAATATGAAATGATTTTCAATGGTTATGTATATGACATAAATTCCTTGTCTTATTTTATGTCTTTTGGGAATATGTTCATTGATTATTTATGAACTTTTATGATTTATCCCATGACATGATATCATGACATTTCATATGCAGGATAATATTTTTCAAATGTTATATTCTTAAGCCTTATGATTATGATATGATTGATATCTCCATTTTTTACCCTTACTGAGCATATGATCTCATGCTTTTTATGTTTCTTTTTCCCATGTTATGAAGAAGAGTATTAAGTAAGATATGTCAAAAGGGGGTATAATTATGAGGGAATAAATGGGAGACAATTTAGATGTGTTATTAATGAGTTGTTTATGTTTCTGAGTTTCTAAATTCACTAAACATATGTGGTCATAGCATGGTTTTGTTATGTTTTATAATGAATATTTCTCAAATTTGAATTAATATCTATGCATGTAAAGTATGGTCCATTATAGCTGGTATCAAAGCAAAGGTATATTTAACCATTGGAAACTAGGATGATAAATGCTTTAAAATAACCCTAAGGATATGTCGAAGTATATGTTACAATCCCAGTGTTTTGGAAGTGATCATAAATAACATAGGATAAAACCTAAAGTGTCCTAAATTGAAATTTTATTTTCGATTATGTGGTTTTCCCATTATGATGAGTGTTTCTCACACTATGATTCTTAGTTTTAGTCAATGGATGGAACTAGAAGGAACAACATTAATGATGAATGAGACAGGAAATGCAATGATTGTCCTCCTGAGCAACCGAATTTTATGGGAGGTGGAATAAGAAATATTATCAGTATTATCACATAACTTTCTCAATTTATGAATCATAGAGGACTTCCAAAAGGAAAATAAGGGAACAACATTCTATTAAGTCCTTCATGAGTCAATGTACACCTTATTTTAGTGGGTCTTTTGACCCACTAAGGGATAAAAATGTATTAGAACCATTGAAAAGATATTTTTAGTTCTCTAATGTTCAGAGCATGATAAAGTCATATAGGTAGTTTATCATTTGGAATGTGAAGTTAAGGTGGAATATTCTCAAGAATATGATGAAAATAGATGAAATTCAATCTACAGAATGGGACAAGTTCAAGAACTTATTTTTCAGTAACTAGTTTCCTCATATTTTTCAAACAAATAAGGGGAATGAGTTCCTTGAGATTAAGAAAAAGGACGATGAATCCATTCGTACCTATGAAGAGAATTTCACAGGACATGCATGGTATGATTCTGGAATAATTATGCAACATGAGAGTAAAATTGATTGATTCTTTAAGGTATTAAAAACAAGTCTTCTAAGTTAATTATATATATGGGACTTCAATAGCTATGAGGAAATCATTCGATGTGATATCAAGTTTAAGATAGAGATTTTTGTATCCTATCACTCCTATGGGTTTGATAAGAAGATAAAAATATAAAGACCACACTGAAAAGAAGATGAGTTTTTCCTTATTCTCAACATGTGGAAAAAAACATGGTGGAAATTTTCTTAAAGGGACTGGAAAATGTTTTAAGTGTAAGAGATAAGGTCATTAGGTAGTTGAATGCCGATGTGATGGAAAAATTATGTTTGATGATATGAAAAGAGAAAAGGCTACACATAATGCACCTCTCACACTGAAATGCTAAAATATAAAGGAAATAGGGAATTATGCTAACCAATGCCCTAATGCAAGGGTTATCAATGATGATCGATGTCAGTAAACTCTTAAAGCCAAAAATAAAGGAAAGTTATATGTGATCACTATCATAGATGCAGAGAAATATAATGAAGTGGTGAAATCTATACTTTCCATCCTGTCTAAAGTAAAAAATGTTTTATTTGATTCTAGATCCACCCACTCTTTTAATTCTGAAGAATTTTCTAAGGTTATTTCCATATTACCTCAACAATTAGATATCGAGTTTTCTATTACAAATATTCATGGCACAACTATCGCATCAAAATTTTATAATTCTTCTATAGTTGATGTTTGTGAGAAATTACTTCCAAAAAATCTTGTGATCCTTCCTTTATTGGAATTTGATGTGATTCTTGACATGTATTTACTTTCCCTATTTGGATCTCATATCAATTTCTATGGAATTGAATTCACATTTCATATTCTGAATCAATCTACGATCATCTACCGAGGAAAGGATGAATATAACCTTCTAGTGGAAATTTATTTCAATATCATGGGTCTTGATTCCTATAAATGAAGGTTATATATCTCAAATGGTTGGGGATAAACTCACCATTAAGAATACATCTATTTTATGAGAGTTTTTTTTGTCTTTTTAGAAGCATTTTTAGGTCTTCCACCGAATCGTGAAGTTGAGATTTCAATAGAACTCATACCGGGTTTTATGACTATTTCCAAGAAACCATATATAATAGAACCAATTGAGTTGTAGGAATTGAAGAATAAACTCCAAGAGAATGCTGACGAGGGACCTATTCACCCCAGTTTGTCACCTTAGGGTGCACCTATTCTATTTTTTAAAAAGAAAGATGGATCAATGAGACTCTGCATTGATTATCGAGAACTTAACAAGATCACTATCAAGAAAATATATCCTTTCCCCACATTTGTGAATTATTCAACCAACTATGTGGATCTCAATAATTTTCCAAGACTGATCTCCATTCAGGATATCATCAATTAAGGGTCAACAAGGAGTATATACTAAAGACGAAATTCTGTACAAGTATGGACACTATGAATTTATAGTGATTTTTTTTGGTCTTACTAATGCCCCTGCTATCTTCATGTATTTAATGAATAGAGTCTTTAGAGACTATCTTGATATGCTTGAGGTAGTGTTTATATGTCATATTCTTGTATATTTGAATAGTAAGTAAGAACATGAAAATCACTTGATAATTTTACTAAATAACATGATAAAGAATAATCTTTATGAAAAAATTACCAAGTATGAATTTTGGATTTAGAAAGTTTTATTTTTGAGTCACATAATCTCAAGAGAGGGGATATCTATGGATCCAGCAAAAATAGAAGTTATTGAACATTGGACTAGACCAACAAAGGTAACTGAGATCGAATTTTTTCTTGGTATGGATGGATATTATTAATTTTTTGTGAAATATTTTTTGCGAAATATTTTTCATGAATATTTAATCCACTCACCAATTTGACTTGGAATGGATTTAAGTTTATGTAGATGGATGAATGTGAAGATAATTTCAAAGAGCTAAAAATAAGGTTAGCCAGTGCACCTAGGCTCACACTACCTTATCATATAGAAAGGTTTTTGATCTACATTGATGAATCAAAGAAGTAAATGGGATGTGTTCTCATGAAAAAGTATATGGTGATATCTTATGCCTTGTGAAAATTGAAAATACACGATCAAAATTACCCAACTCGTGATTTGGAGTTAGCTATGGTAATATTCTCATTGAAGGTATAGAGGCATTATATTTATGGTTAAAGGTATTATATTCATAATGATCATAAACATTTAAAGTATATTTTCACGTAAAAGATCTTAATATGACCCAAAGAAGATGGTTGGAGTTGATTAAATATTATGACTGCTCAATAGATTACCACCATGTGAAAGAAAACTAGGTGGAAGATGTTTTGAGTTGAAAGGAACATACTAGCAGATCCATGACGAGGATCGCAAAAGATCCAATATTTATGGAATTTTTAAGGATGTATCTTGATAATTGAAAGGGGAGAAACCTTATCTTTCTCAAATGAATGTTCAACTATCTATAAAAGTTAAGATTAAGAAGGAACAAAAGGATGATGTAGAGATACAAAAGAAGGTGAGAAATGTTCCTAAATTCAACCTAGATTAGGATGGAATAATTAGGTTAAGGAAAATTGTTTTTATTCCTCCCATACTAGAATTAAATGAGGAGATACTGGATGAGGCTCACAGTTCTTCATTCACTATTCATCATAGAAGCAAAAATATGTACAGGGGCCTGAAAGAGTAGTTATGGTGGGATGTCATGAAAAGAGATGTTTCTAAATATTTCTCTCAGTGCTTGGTTTGTCAGTAGATTAAGGCCGAGAGACTAAAGTCTAAGGGGATGTTACAACCATTACCTATACCATAATGCAAATGGGAGAACATCACTATGGACTTTGTTGTTTAACTTACCAAAACATCTAAAGGGAATAATTCTATATGGGTTATAGTTGATCACATTACGAATTCGACACACTTCATTTATATTATAGAGGATTTATCTCTTGATCATCCTTCTAGGATATATGTAAAGGAAGTTATAAGATTGCATGGAGTACCACTTTCCATTATATCTGATCGAGATTCGAGGTTTACCTCAATGTTCTGGTGAAGTCTTCAGTAGGCACTGGATACATAGTTAAGTTTCAACACTTCTCATCTTCCTCAGATAGATGGTTAGTCTGAGAATAAAATTCAAACTCTAGAAGACATATTGATATCTTTCTTAATGGATTTCAAAGGTGGTTGTGATCAACACCTACCTTTGGTGGAATTTTCTTAAAACAATAGCTTTCACTCTAGTATTCAGATGTCTTCTTTTGAAGACCTGTAAATTTCAAGGAATTTTTTTTAAAATTCTTTGGGATTTTATGAGTACGTAGTTTCTAACGACGCTTGATTCTGAGGCCCAGTGTTCCCGGAATCAATTTCCGAAGTTTAGCTCGGGTATGTTCAGTGAACAGACGAGCGGGTTTTTCTAACTTATGAACCGGTGCTCAGAATTAAAATATGAGGGCACTGATGAATCTGCAGCGCTAGGATTTACTTAGGTGAAGCTTAAATTCAACCAACAAGGGTCGGACGAAAAAGATAAGTTTTTAGACTTTCAAAAAGAGAATTATATATAATAAAATAACTATAAGTTATTTTATTCTTTTTCTTCCACCATTGAGCGGCAGTTGGTGGAAGCGCAGTGTAACGACGATAAATAAATAAGGTCCATTTAACGACTTGTCCCTTTGGTAGTTTAACAGCAACACCCGTGTGTTTAATAGGTTCATTAATTAAGGTACATTAATGAACCATAATAATGAACACAATGTGAGGATTAATTCTTTTATTAATCACCCCTTTGGAAAAAGAATTGAGAAACTGCAGGAGGAAGCTCTGATGAAACTCCGACGATGCCAGCCTCCAACGAAGAACGACGAAGAATGCTGGTTCCTTGGAGATTGACGACGCGCCACCAAACCTCTTCCTCGCGGCCAGAAAGGAGACGTTGCTTCCTCCTCGGCGCGCCCTAACGACGCCTACGATCCTCTTATCTGCGACGTCGTGTACAGCAACGCTAACGATCATATTCCTTGTTGAGGTAGGGGTTTTGTTTTATATTTCATTACGTGATTTATACCCTCAACATGACATATGATTGTTGGGAGTTGTTTGAACCACTAACGCGGTGGGTGCGGACCAAAGAACAAGTCCGAACCCACAACTATTTATGTTCTTGATGTGCGGAATGTTGGGCGACAATGAAACGGGACCGAAAAATCATTTGAAGGTCATCGCAGTGAAGAGCGGGTCCCGAGACGACCGCAGGCACAGGTGGGAGCAAAAACGGACCACCAGAATGACTCTGGTGGACCGCGGACATCTCCGGAGGCACCGGCGGCCGGAGGCGGTGACCGGAACCGATCGGCCGCTCGGAGGCGACAGTTCCCCAGTGCGCCACTGGAAGGAGCCGTCGTGGTTGAAGTCGTGGTGGCAGGGGATTGGATCCCGCGGTCGCGTGGGATCTGGAGGAGACGCGACACCCACCGCGTCTACGGAGCGCAATGGGAGGAGGGACTGCGTCCCCCCTGCTCGGCCCGCTGGCCGAGCCAGCACACCCCCCACCTGGCCGGGCCAGGGCGGGTCTCGCGGACCGGGCTGGGCTGGACCTGGACCTGGTTCGGGTCGACCCGGTTCGGGCCACCCTAGGGGGGGTTGGGCCGGGTCGGATAGGGCTCAGACCCCCCATTTCAGACCACTATCGGTATTTTGCTCATAACATTTTCTACGGACCTCTGATCAACACACCTTCAGTTGCGTATGGATCCTTGTATTGAGACGGTTGTTTCGGTATATTACACTTGAGGTTTCAGAAAAGTTTGGGTATGGCCGGGTTGGTTCGAACTCGAAACCAACCGGGACCTTGGAGCGGAAACGCTTATATCTAAAGGACCAGACATCAGATTGGAGTGCCGTCAATTGCGTTGGGATACTTTTGTTGAGACGGTCCTTTTGGATTACTATGCTTGAGGTTTAGATGCAGCT